>CM031624.1:51287711-51292711 GCA_018398815.1 Conus ventricosus | reverse complement strand
GGATCCCAACTTCTCATGAAAAACGTGAGCAGGAGAGAGCCAGCTGCGTGACGCTGACAGTGTTATTCTGAAGGGGGGACTTTGGACCATTTATCAGGGCGTTTATGAGGCTGGGACGATGAAGAACAGGTCATCAGCTTTTTCCTTGTTTCACTTTAAATCCCTCTCTCAGAATTCACTGTGGTTTCAGGCTTCATGGAAAAACCAAGCTGTGCTGTATCATTCAGCCCTGTTTACCCATACGATCTCGCCGTATTGTATACACATGTTTAGCGAAAAATTTATACGATGAATGAGGCGAACCGAAAAAAAATACGGGGGGGGGGGGGGGGGGGGAGGGGGGGGGGGGGGGGGGGGGGGGGGGGGGGGGGGGGGGGGGGGGGGGGATCTGGAGACGAAGTTCTTGAACTGTAGTTGCACTTGAGGTGTATAACCATTGTGTTTGAGCGCTTCAACCAAGGAAGAATGAATGAATGAATGATAACTTATTCCATAAGGCCATAGCCCCATCTGAAGGGGTCAACCTGTAAAAAGTAAATGACAGTCAAAATCAATGTGTGTGTGTGTGTGTGTGTGTGTGTGTGAGAGAGAGAGAGAGAGAGAGAGAGAGAGAGAGTGAGAGAGTGAATAAATAAATGAAATGAATGATGATTTATTCAATTAGGGCACGGTCACATCTGAAGGGGTCAATCTGTAAAAAGTAAATGACAATGTGAAAATCAGAGAGAGAGAGAGAGAGAGAGAGAGAGAGAGAGAGAGAGAGAGAGAGATGAAATGAATGAATGAATGAATGAATGATAATGTATTCAGTAAGGCCATGACCCCATCTGAAGGGGTCAATCTTTAAAAAGTAAATGACAATGTGAAAATCAATGAGAAAGAGAGAGAGAGAGAGAAATGAATGCATGAATAATTTATTTAGTAAGGCCGTCACCCCATCTGAAGGGGTCAATCTGTAAAAAGTAAATGACAATGTGAAAAATCAATGAGAGAGAGAGATGTATTTATTTCATATCATCAGAGAGAGAGAGAGAGAGAGAGAGTATTTATTTAATATCGTCAGAGAGAGAGAGAGAGAGCTGTATTTATTGGATATCATCGTCTTCACTGGATTGTCCAGATGTTGGCCAGAGGAGGCGGGAATCTCTCTCAGTAGGGTTCAGATGTTGGCCAGAGGAGGCGGGAATCTCTCCCAGTAGGGTTCAGATGTTGGCCACAGGGGGCGGGAATCTCTACCAGTAGGGTTCAGATGTTGGCCACAGGAGGCGGGAATCTCTCCCAGTAGGGTTCAGATGTTGGCCACAGGAGGCGGGAATCTCTCCCAGTAGGGTTCAGATGTTGGCCACAGGAGGCGGGAATCTCTCCCAGTAGGGTTCAGATGTTGGCCACAGGAGGCGGAATCTCTCCCAGTAGGTTCAGATGTTGGCCAGAGGAGGTGGGAATCTCTCCCAGTAGGGTTCAGATGTTGGCCAGAGGAATGGGAATCTCTCCCAGTAGGGTTCAGATGTTGGCCAGAGGAGGCAGGAATCTCTACCAGTAGGGTTCAGATGTTGACCAGAGGAGATGGGAATCTCTCCCAGTAGGGTTCAGATGTTGGCCACAGGAGGCGGGAATCACTCCCAGTAGGGTTCAGATGTTGGCCACAGGAGGCGGGAATCACTTCCAGTAGGGTTCAGATGTTGGCCACAGGAGGCGGGAATCTCTCCCAGTAGGGTTCAGATGTTGGCCAGAGGAGGCGGAATCTCTCCCAGTAGGGTTCAGATGTTGGCCACAGGAGGCGGGAATCTCTCCCAGTAGGGTTCAGATGTTGACCACAGGAGGCGGGAATCTCTCCCAGTAGGGTTCAGATGTTGGCTAGAGGAGGCGGGAATCTCTCCCATTAGGGTTCAGATGTTGGCCACAGGAGGCGGGAATCTCTCCCAGTAGGGTTCAGATGTTGACCACAGGAGGCGGGAATCTCTACCAGTAGGGTTCAGATGTTGGCCACAGGAGGCGGGAATCTCTCCCAGTAGGGTTCAGATGTTGACCACAGGAGGCGGAATCTCTCCCAGTAGGGTTCAGATGTTGGCTTGAGGAGGCGGGAATCTCTCCCAGTGGGTTCGGGGCGTTACCATTCGCTTTCCTCCAGCTTCCATTGGCTGGCTGTTTCTTCTCGCATTCCTCCTAGTCCCCCACCTCCCCTCCCCGCCCCCCTCCACCAGCACTCTATCGCCATCCTCACCTCTCTCTCTCTATACACACACGTGCATACATCTTGCGTCTGCTATTACAACTACCGCATTCTAACATTTGCACACTGCGCTATGATCTATGTTTAAAGAAACAAACAGTGGCATTAGCACACTGCACTCTGATCTATGTTTAAAGAAACAGTGGCATTAGCACACTGCACTATGATCTATGTTTAAAGAAACAGTGGCATTAGCACACTGCACTATGATCTATGTTTAAAGAAACAAACAGTGGCATTAGCACACTGCGCTATGATCTATGTTTAAAGAAACAAACAGTGGCATTAGCACACTGCACTATGATCTATGTTTAAAGAAACGGTGGCATTAGCACACTGCGCTCTGATCTATGTTTAAAGAAACAAACAGTGGCATTAGCACACTGCGCTATGATCTATGTTTAAACAAACAGTGGCATTAGCACACTGCACTATGATCTATGTTTAAAGAAACAAACAGTGGCATTAGCACACTGCACTATGATCTATGTTTAAACAAACAGTGGCATTAGCACACTGCACTATGATCTATGTTTAAAGAAACAGTGGCATTAGCACACTGCGCTCTGATCTATGTTTAAAGGTCTACTTTAGAGATTTTCGATAATTTGTTAAAAACAGGTCTACATGTCATATAACTACAGTTATGGTATTCATTTGTCAAAAAAAGTCGCCGGAAGAATTTAATAGATAAAAAACGAGTTTTGCACACCTGTTCAAACCCCGCGCGGTAGACCGAAAACCGTGACGTCACTTGATGGACTGGCCGTCAGCCGCGACCTACACAACAAGCCAACGCCAAGTGAAATCAACACGAGTTGCGATCCCCCACAGCCTAAAAAGTCACGAGGGGGTGGCAGATATTGTGCTGTAGGCGTGTGCAGCAGCTCAGCAGGAGACGGATATTCTTTGCACACATTTCCATCTGATCCAGATACTCGAAAGAAGTGGATTCGGTTGGTGCAACCATGCCGGGCCACTAAGTTATTTTTACCACGTCAGTTTCAGCTGGACCACGGAAACGAGCTGTTCCGACAATTGCCGAGCCCGTTCGAGTGGATCAAAAACTTCGTCTGCATTGTGCGCGTATACTTTGAAGGCGGAGTGGTAAGCTCGTACAGATGCGTACGATAGTCGCACATTTATTCTGTTCTTATCTATGGACAGATCACACTTGTTAAATTGAATGAACACGTTAAGGCTTGAGGAAGGAGAATCTCCGCTCGCCGTCCACGCGTGATCGCATCAAGAAGTCAGTCGGTAGCCTCCCTCGAGACTTCGGTAAAGTCCGTACGCCTTCGGAATGATGTGTTCGGGCGTCCAGCTGGAACTGAATAGCTCGTTTCCGTGGTCCAGCTGGAACTGACGTGGTAAAAAGAACTTTGCGTTCAAACTGATAAGGTAAAGGCCTTGCAGAAACATCCCCAGAGTTACACTGGCTGTCGCAATCATAGTCACTGCTTTGACATGATAAATTAAATACCGATCGGGATGTGCAAGAACCATCAGAATCGCTTTCTGTCGCCGTTGGCTTGTTGTGTAGGTCGCGGCTGACGGCCAGTCCATCATGTGACGTCACATCCAAGAGTAGTTAAGCCATGCCAAGATTTAGTTGATTACCTCCCGTTTTCTTGATTACAGGTGAAAATGCCCACTTTCGCGGATCGATTTCGTGTGATCGGAGAGAATCGGATGTTTATTTTACCAATTTATCAAACATTTCATATTTCTGCATAAGCTGACCAATTATCGAAAACCTCTAAAGTAGACCTTTAAAGAAACGGTGGCATTTGCACACTGTCCTGCAAGTGATCTGACTGCTGGCTTTTGAGACGAAACGACAGATTGACATCCCACACGTGCCACGTTGGGTGGATGGAGGAGGGGGCGGAGAGAAGGTCACTCACACACACACACACACATACACGCACACACACGCACACACGCACGCATGCACGCACGCACGCACACACATACACACACACACACACACACACACACACAACACACACACACACACACACACACACAACACTTTCACTTTGTCTCACACGCACACACGCACGCACGCACGCATGCACGCGCGCGCGCACACACACACACACACACACACACACACACACACACACACACACACACACACACACACGTATTGATGTAAACATGAAAGGAGATGCGGACGTCTCGACGACGCCAGTTTGATGAGCTCAGATGCTGTTGAGCTCTGTGAAACCACTCGGTAACGGTCTTCACAGAATGTTGCATCTCAATCATGAACAAGCAGAGACAAAAGCAAAAGAAAGAAAAAGAAGTGGGGGGGGGTTGGAGGGGAGAGGAGGTGTGTGCGTTGGGAAAAAAAATACATGTTTTTTTTCCCAAAGAAATATTGGTTTTTTTTTCTTCAATGGTAATTCTGATCAAGGTTAATTATGAGAAAAGAGCAAAAAACAAAAAGAAGAAAAAATTTTCAGGGAAAGCCGAGTAGCCCTGTAACGATAGGGAGGTAGGCTGGATCGTCCCTTTGAACTTGGACCTTTTACCTCTTCTGATTTGTCACACACACGCTCACACACACACGCGCGCGCACGCGCACACACACATACGCACACGCATGCACGTACGCACACACGCATAATCATTTGGCATACCAACTGAACTGAGCCTTTGGAAAAGGGAACAAAATAATCAATCTGGAGGATCTACACCTACGTGTGTGTGTGTGTGTGTGTGTGTGTGTGTGTGTGTGTGTGTGTGTGTGTGTGTGTGTGTG
>CM031624.1:51275211-51280211 GCA_018398815.1 Conus ventricosus | reverse complement strand
CAAGGGAGGGGGTTCCATTTCTATCAGATAAGAGAAGATAATTGTAGCTTATCGCCCAGCCGAACCGCAAGGGCTCACATCATGCTGTTCCATTTCGATCAACTTGTCTGGCTGGCTGGTGTGTGAAAAACATTGTACTGCACCCGCACCCAACCGTCTTGTGGCCTACCCGAAACCAGGCATCTTGTTTCTCATGAGTTCTTTCCTGTAGCGACCACTGCTAGATTTTTTCACCCTCTCTCTCTCTCTCTCCCAGTCGCTCTCTCCTCTTTCTCATCTCTCTCTCCACTCCTCTCTCTCTCTCTCCATCATCTCTCTTCGCTCTATCTCTCATCTCTCTGTGGCAGTCTATTACTGTTAGTTTACCTCTTGGATACAAGATTTAATTGCAATCAAGCCAAGCCGTCCCCACACCTCGCTTTTGAACCACCGGCGTGTCTCGTGGTGTTTGGCGCCTTGAATGGCAGACGTTGAGCCTCGTCAATTGTGATTGTTGACTGACAGATTTGTTTAGGTTGGGGGGGGGGAGGATAAGTGCATTGTTAAGTCCCCCCCCCCCCCCTGTCTGCATGGGAGGTCTAATCCAACACACTTCCGTTTCCGGGCTGTTAAAAGCTCGAACACCGCCCCCCCCTTGTGATATATCATCTCTCTCACCCAACTCTCTCGCACAATGTCAAGCGGCTTGCTTGCAGTTGGAAAGTCTTCTTCTTTCTTTCTTTCTTTCTTCCTGTTCTTTCTTTCTTCTTTTTTAATATTAAGAATGAGTATGAAGTTTCTATTAAAATGGATAGTCAAGTCAGATACAGCGAGGTCTTGTTGTACGCCTCTCTGGGCTTACGGTCTGCAACAAGTGTTGTGGGTCATGTTCGTCATGAAACACTTTATGGAAGCCCGTTCGATCATTGGGCGTTCAAGTCGAAGCCGGTTTTACGAATGTCAGTCAGCATATGACGTTGAACCGGTATTCACGGACATAACCGTTGCGAACATCGACAAAAAGGTGATGGTGGTGAAGTGGGGGGTAACGTCTGGAAGCGAGGAGTGGGAGGGTGCTTCCTCGTTACCAAGGTAAGCATTGCACCGACGCCCTCCTTGTCAGCTTCCAGTACGGGAAGGTAAGGAACTAAAGCGAACTTCCCCAAGTCGCTGGTCTGAAACAAATAGCCCATACCCCCCCCCCCTCCTCCCTCTCCCCCCCCTTCCCCCCCCAAAAAAAAAGAGAAAAAAAGGATAAAGCCTTGGTGACAAGATGATGGGAATCTCACTCGACATCATCCCCCAGGGTGAAAGAAGCCCAAGACTTGACTAGTTGTGGTGTGGTCACTCTCTCACAGACTGAGGCGTGGTCAGGTATTGGGGGGGGGTCCACTGCCTCTTTGTCATGCCATGACATTTGTTCCTCGACCGCTTTTTATTTGTGTTCCCTTGCGGGGCAGGGGGGAGGGGGGGGGGGGGGGGGGGGGGGGCGGGCGGTGATGTCCACAACAAAACGAAACGCTTGGATAGCCAGCCCTTTCTGGTGTGGCCAGGCTCCGTTTGGGTGACCACGGTATTGGACTGGGCTGTTGGTGTGGGGGTGTTTGTTGATGTTTTCCTCACATACCATCCTCCCCCTGCAACCCACACCCCCTCCACCTGCCTTAAATCTTTAAATGGCCTATGTTTAGTCTAAGCAGGGCCTGATAAAGGGAGGGGGAAGCAATTTTTGTGGACCCCCCCCCCCCCCCCCCCCCACACACACACACACAAACACTGCGCACACTCTCAACCACGATTTCAACCACACTCCACACACAAATTCCAACCACACTCCCCCGTCCCCGCAGCTGGCAGAATATGGGATGTTCGCAAGTTTTACCCCTTACTCTGCCGCTGGGGAGGATAGCTAGACCCTCCCACCCCGCCCCCCACACCCCACCCCCCCCAGCTGGCAAGAAAAGGGATGTTCGACGTTTTACCCCTACATAGCCTCTAGGGAGATATCTAGTACTCCTCGCCCCCTCCCCCTCCCCTTCGGTTTTGGGACAATCACCCCCTCACGGGGGGGGTGGGGGGGGGGGGGGGGGCTTCTCGCATCACTGATTAGCCCTGTAGAGGCTCTTTCGCTCTGTCTGTTCCCGTCTGTCTTGTCTCTGTTCTCTCCCGCTGTGTGTCGTGTGTGTGTGTTTGTTAGATAGAAGAGAGAGATGGTGCTAGCTTTAGTTTTTCTCTCTCTCTCTCTCTCTCTCCTCTCCTCTCCTCTCTCTCTCTCCTCCTCTCACTCATCTCCTCTCATCTCTCTCCTCCCGATCCATCTCATTGGTCCTGCTCACCTTCCTGCACCGCTGAACTGAAGCATGGGAGGTGGAAGTGCGTGAGGTGATAGGTCACGACTACTCCGCTTTCATCAAAATCACAATTCATCACTGCAAAGACCGCAAAGGAGGAAGGGGGACGACTCCTCTTCTCTCTCTCTCTCTCTCTCTCTTCTCTCTCTCTCTCTCTCGATCTCTCTCCCCCTCGCTTTTCTCTCTCCTCCTTCTCCCTCCCGCCTCTCTCATTGTGTACTCTATTTGTCTCCCCTCCACTTCCCACCCCACCCCTCCAACCCCCCCTCTTCTCTTTCTCTGTCCCGTGGTGTGTGTGGGTGGATGCATGTTGGTGTGTGTTGTGTTGTATTTGGTGCATTGCTGTGTGCCAGTGGGTGTGTGTGTGTGGTGTGTGTCGCTTGCTTGCTTGCTTGCTTTCTGGTTGCTTGGTTCGATTACACAATGGAGTGACTGAAGGCGGCGAACGAGCAAGATTAGGAATAGAGTTATGAGAACTTACCGCCAATGACATTGACAAACAAACACAAGACAAGACACATGCATTCAACCACTTGGGTCTTCATCAGCGAAAAAATAATAAAACACATTTAACATGTGGGACAGTACAAAACTACGAAAAACAAAAAAGAAGAATGAATAATGACTCATCTCCGTAATGTCCATGAAGCGGAAATGAATGAGCCAGGGGGATTATGGGAGAGGACACAGTGGGGGAGGGGGGGGGGGGGGGGGGGGGGGTTTTGCGTCAGGGAGGTGTGTGTTTGTGATATGATAGTTGTGTTCTAGTTTATTAGGATGGTATGAAATCTTTGTATGGTGGTGGTAATTGATAATATAATGGGAAAAAAAAAAAAAAAAAAAAAGGTGTTGGGGGGGGGGGGGGGGGGGGGGGGGGGAGGGGGGGTGGGGTGTTTAAAAGGGAAGGATCAAAACAAAATAAGATTAGATAGATTGGAGGGATAGATGAGGTTGCTGTAACTACGGTTATGAAGTGAGTGAAGGGGATGTGGTGGTGTGTATTAAGTGTGTGTGTATGTGGTGAGTGTGTATGTGTGGAGTGTTGGGAGGATCTTGGCCAACTGATTGGAAGAGTGGGCATGTTGTGGGTTGGGTATGGTTGATTTTAATGCCTTGGGTGAGTGGCACAAAAAGAATCCCATCTCATCCAAACTCTGGGGCACACTACACCCCAAGGCATAATATCCAACAATAACCAAACACACATACCCACCTCTTCCACATCATTGGCAATATCCCCTATCCAACACACACACAAACAACACACACATACACCACACACACTTACAATACACCACCACCACATCCCCTTCACTCACTCCATACAGTAGTTACAGCAACCCTCCATCTATCTAATCTTAATTTTGTTTGATCCTTCCCCTTAAACCCCCCCCCCCCCCCCCCCCCCCCCACCCCCCCCCCACACACACACACACACACACACTTTTTTTTTTTTTTTTTTTTCCATTATTATCTATCCACCATTACCACAACCATCACAAAGATATCATACCATCCTAATAAACTAGACACACAACCCTATCATATCACACACACACACCTCCCCTGACCAACCCCCCCCCCCCCCTCCCCCTCTGTTCCTCTCCCATAATCCCCCTGGCCTCATGTCATTTCCGCCTTCATGGACATTAACGGATGAGTCATTTTTCATTCTTCTTTTTTGTTTTTCGTAGTTTGTACTGTCCCACATGTTAAATGTGATTTATTATTTTTTCGCCTGATGAAGACCCAAGTGGTTGAAATGCATCGTGTCTTGTCTTGTGCTTTGTTTGTCAATGTCATTGGCGGTAAGTTCTAAAAACTCTATTCCTAATCTTGCTTGGGTTCGGTTACACCACGTATGTTGTGAGTACACGTGCGCGAGCCGTCTCAGTCCAGGCTTGCCCGTTATCAAGCAGAAGCGAGCAGGTGCTTTCCCCGCCTTTAATTATGAGGAGTTCCACAGAGTAAGAAATTAGTTATTCTCGCCACCACCACCACCACAAACCAGTCGCTACCACCGCCACCATCATCATCAACCTTGGGTCTCCCCCCCCCCCCCCCCCCCCCCCGGTGCTGTTGCAGTCTTTTTAGGGCGAGTTTCATTGAATTTTCAGTCCAGTTCTCCCCCCCCCCCTCCCCCTCTTCTATGCCGTGAGCCTCCCTTTGCTGCTGTGAACGGAGAACTTCTTTTCTCTCTCTCTCTCTCTCTCTCTCTCTCTCTCTCTCTCTCTCTCTCTCTCTCTCTGTGTGTGTGTGTGTGTGTGTGTGTGTGTGTGTGTGTGGTGTGTTGAAGGTCTTCCTTCTACTTTACAAGCGACACTCAGTGCTGCGCTGGAAGAAATGACATAGTCCTCGTACAAAATTGGGGGGCAGAGGAAAACAAACGGTCGTTCGTCATCCTGCGGTTTGACTACAACTACCGAACACCCCCCCCCCCCCCCCCCCCCCCCCCCTGCCACGCTAACCAAAGCCACAGCATCGCGTATCCGCCGTAAATGCCCGTCGCAGCTGAGCAGGGATAGGCACAGAGCAGAGATCTACAGAACAAGTCAAAAGAAAACTTATCTTCTCCATGCGGTTTATTTTTTGCCGACACCACTTTGTTTATTTTAGCATGTGGACAGAACGAGCGACAGCCCTGCTGCATGTGGTGGTGACATTTTTACG
>CM031624.1:51222139-51269211 GCA_018398815.1 Conus ventricosus | reverse complement strand
GGGGTTTGGGGGGGGGGGGGGGGGGGGGGGGGGGGGGGGGGGGGGGGGGGGGGGGGGGGGGGGGGGGGGGGGGGGGGGGGGCACAATCACATTGACCTAAATCATAAAGGATGCGATACCCAACATTTCACAGCAGCCTTGTTCACCAGACTGCTAGAATATTGTTGAGAGAGAGGGGAGAGAGAGAGAGAGAGAGAGAGAGAGGAGAGAGAGAGAGAGAGAGAGACACACACACACACACACACACACACAGACTGACAGAGGAGAGAGGGGCAAACTAGAATGAGCAGCACCAAACCATCCCCCAGTGTACGTGTCTGGAGAGGAACCATAAAGTAAGATGGAAAGAAGACAGTTGCAACGTGTGGCGACTGCAGGCGGAGATCTAAACAAATTTTTTAAAGCAATTATCATGACTCCACCGAACAACAACGTGGACCAACGAATCACAAGACAAAACACGACGCATTTCAACCTCTTAGGTCTTCTTCAGGCAAGATAAACAACACTTAGGACAACGGCAATGAAGAGCAAGCAATCACTTCTTTCTGCGTACGCAGGCTGATACTCCTGCGGACACTCCCTGTATAGCCAGGCAGTGGAGTTTTGTGTGAATGACCCTTTTTTATCCCGCCTTTAAGGCAGCCATACTCCATCTTCGGGGAAGGTGCATGCTATGTGTCACGTGTCATCCATACCAACGGCCAAACTGGCCTTCTCTTCCGAAGTTGGTGATGGGATTTTACGTGTGTGCAAGATGTTATGCGTCCCGTTCACACATGGAACCTCGTTTATAGTCTCATTCGAAGGACTATATGGGGAATGGAGTCAGAACCAATGTTAACTCCGAGGGAAAAATCCCCTATACAGAAATTCGAACCCGCAACCCCAGGATCACGAGTCCGGCACTCTACCAACTGAGCTATCCGGCCCCCTTGCAAGCAATCACTTATCTTGGTCAAATTTGGCGCAAGATGGGCGTTGTTCGCCGGAGTCATAATAATTACTTTTTTTTTTTTAATTTGCGATGGAAAGAAGTAAACATTAAATAAACAAGTATGTCAAATAACTCTTGCTCCCATACTGAAAAGACCAAAAGCACACAAACTCCAGACCAATGCCGGCACCCATTCAATTAACAAACATGCAGACTAAAGCCATACAGAACACAGAACTCCCCCCTCTTCTCCCCCCCCCCCACCCCACCCTCAACACCCCAACTCCCATTAAAAAAACAAAAAAACAAAAAAAACAAAGCAAGCTTGCCCAAAAACCCTAGCCTGACAATGCAGTCACGCAACAGCAGAAGAAAAGTGCACAAACAAATCAGCATTTATTCCACATGGGCACAACCATTTGATTTGCATGCCAAACGAATTTTGGTGTCGCAAACAGTATTATTGGCTTCCAGCAACATATGCTTTGAAGTTCTTTTTATTACAACATGGAGCTTGGAAGAAACAGTTCCTATACTTGTTAATCATTTAATCTAAACAGAATTTATAAAGAGATAGGGGGGGTGGGGGGGGGGGGGGGGGGGGGGGGGGAGAATTTTCTAAATTAATTAATTTACAGGAAAAAGTTCAAGAAAGAATTCACAGATGACATACCCAAGTGAAAGAATTTCACAATGAAGTGAGCTCATATAAAAAAAGTGGATTCCACCTGGAAAGCCAAAGTAATGCTTTCACAGTTTCAGATCAAACTTCACACAGAGATCTACACTACTGGCAAAGCATAGGTTGCTTTTTTTTTTTTTTTTTTTTTTAGACAATGCAGACAACATACACTTAGCACACAGAATACTCACATAAGAGAAAAAGAAAAAAATTACATAACCAAAATAACCTACTAAAAATAACCGCTGGTGAATGGCAAGGCTGACAAGAGAGTGAAACAGATTGAAAGAGACCAACCCACAAGAGCGTGTGTTTGTACACATACATTGACATCTGAGGAATGGAGACCCCTGGAAGAGACCAACCCACAAGAGCGTGTGTTTGTACACATACACCGACATCTGAGGAATGGAGACCCCCCAATGAGAAACAAACCTAACATTTCCAGCACCAAAGAAGCCTCACATATAACCAATGCCCACTTGTTCACATCAATTTCAGCATGCAGCACTAACCTAAGAAGGAATGAGGGTGAAGAAGAAGAAGAAAAGATAAGATAAGATAATGTTGCTTATAGCCCAGCCAACCGCAAAGGGCCACATCAGGGCTGTCCCCAAGGAAGAAGAAGAAGAAGAAGAGGAAGAAGAGAGAAGAAGAAGAAGAAGGGGAGGGGAACACTGAAAGATATTCGATTCTGGACAAAGTCTCCAAACAGTCCACCAGAAAACCCTAACTGATGGGTCCATACACAAGACTGTGCCACATGTCCTCACTCAGGTAGACCACCAGAAAACCCTAACTGATGGGTCCATACACACGACTGTGTCACATGTCCCCCTCAGGTAGATCACCAGAAAACCCTAACTCATGGGTCCATACACACGACTGTGTCACATGTCCTCCCTCAGGTAGATCTGCCAAAGGGCAGCAGCTACTTTCAAGTGTGATGCTCTGTTCAGAAGGGCAGCAGCTACTTTCAAGTGTGATGCTCTGTTCAGAAGGGCAGCAGCTACTTTCAAGTGTGATGCTCTGTTCAGAAGGGCAGCAGCTACTTTCAAGTGTGATGCTCTGTTCAGAAGGGCAGCAGCTACTTTCAAGTGTGATGCTCTGTTCAGATACATCAGCAATATCCTGGTACAATGAAAACCTCCTGTCTCTGCAACCACCTCATGAAACCCTCTGATTAAGGACAGAGGGAGTTCAACACACCAAACCAACAATGTTCTGGTGGGGGGAATGTCTCTGAAGGGCACAGGGAGTTCAACACACCAAATCAACAATGTTCTGGTGGGGGAATGTCTCTGAAGGACAGAGGGAGTTCAACACACCAAACCAACAATGTTCTGGTGGGGGGAATGTCTCTGAAGGACAGAGGGAGTTCAACACACCAAACCAACAATGTTCTGGTGGGGGGAATGTCTCTGAAGGACAGAGGGAGTTCAACACACCAAACCAACAATGTTCTGGTGGGGGGGGGGGGGGGGGGGGGGGGGGGGGGGGGGGGGGGGGGGGGGGGGGGGAATGTCTCTGAAGGACAGAGGGAGTTCAACACACCAAACCAACAATGTTCTGGTGGGGGGAATGTCTCTGAAGGGAGATCTGTCTTACACTGGCAAGTTTCACATAGTAGTTAGTTACTCAAACACCACTTCCAAACTTTTCTCAAAGAATGTACAGAACAAGGGATTTTTCAACTTTAACACATCACTCCCAGAGTTTTATACCTTTGTTTTGAGCATGTGCATCACCTGCCAATGGAACTGTATGATGAAATGAAAATGAAACTGTACATTGTACTGGAAACGCATGTGAAATCATATAATAGACAAACTATCTCCAGAGTTTGGAAATGTGCTGAATTTACAGCCACTGGTCTGGCTACCTCACGAAGTCTCCAAGGATGACATCATGTGAGAAAACAACCCATGTTGTTATGCTACACCTTGCTAAAAAGACCAGTACATTTCAGTGTCCGGAAGTATTTGTAAATTCAGCTTATTGATGAGGGCTTTTTCATCAATGCTGTTGGAATGACAATTGATTTGCGGCTGTGAACTCATTTTGTGCAAAAGATGATGTTTAATTAAACAAAAAAGGTCATTTTTGACTGGAGGGTGAAAAAAAAAACCCTGAACGTTTCAACCCTACGTACTGGAAAGGAAACCCCTGACGTATGTGAACTCACGTATGTTGTGTACATGTGCACATGCTTACAGACACATATCTTGTGCACATGTGCGCATGCTTACAGACACGTATGTTGTGTACATGTGCGCATGCTTACAGACACGTGCGACAACTTACCTGCCACCTCCACATGCACGCGCCGCGCCCACAACTGTGCCATTTTTATTCCCGGCCACGCACTCGTACAGTCCTTCGTCACTCAACCGGTTCTCCCGCCCGGTTTGCGAGGAATGATGCGTCGAAAGTAGAGTGATCCATTCTGGGAAGAGGTGAATTCTGCGGTCCCAGGCTGTGGAATAAGGGGCTGGCCGTCCTTCTGCCAGCTGAACTGGACAGGGCCAAAGGTTTTGCTGGTCACTACCAGCAGTTGAGAAGCAAGGGGGATTTCTTCTCCACAGTCACGTGGTGTGGAGCTGTAACAATGGCGATTTGGCTGTGTGCCCATTTTTGGCCCATCCCTGAAGCAGACGGCAGGAAACAGAAGTCAGCATTGTTGTCGTTATTTATAATGCAGCGTAATTCAAGGTGGCGATCTGTCATTCAATGAAAAAAAAAGGATCAATGTCTGGATCGGGGGGTCTGGAGCAAAATGCAATTACTAGTTTACTAGTGGGGGGGGGGGGGGGGGGGGGGGGGGGGGGGGGGGGGGGGGGGGGGACCTTTTTTTTTTCATATTTGACAAGAAACACAACCTATATCGAGTGCACAGGCCCCTGATGTACTACAGCACAGGCTTTACCTGTCACAATCAGATTTACTGATAAAAATTGTCAGTCACAACACAAAAACAATTATAGAATCACTTTACAAACATGGGCATCCACACTCATCTTTAGTCCTCATACACACAAATGTGCAGCGAGTCCAAACTAAAGAAACTTTCTTTTATTTGGAGGTGGGAGGAGCCAGGGGGGGAGGGGGGGGAGGGTAAAAAGGGAAAGTCTGATCATAAGAAATCAAACAAAACTGTCGTGGAATGGGAGGGAGACTCTGGAAGAGGTCTGTGCCTAACCTCAGAAATGTACTTGCTTGTATGTTGTGAACATCTACTTATGATGGTGGACATACTGTTGAAATCTCATCTGACATTTTAAAATGATACCACCATAGCATATGAAACTAATGCAACAACGAAAGCTGTACCTAACAGTTACACTCAAATGAAAAAATAATAAAGTTTATAAAAACCTTTTGGTGGTAGTCAAATCCATTAGTGAGAAAACTGACGTTTCAAGCCATAGGCCCGTTGTCAAAGTGAAAGAAGAGGACAGTGTAGACAGGAAAGCCTATGTGAGAATTGGGTGAGAGCATTTCATTTAATGATTAAGTTGGACCAGAATAAAGTCACTGATCACTGTTCAGGTGTATTGAGCTCACACAGACACACACTGCAGTTCACACAAAGACACCAAACACACACGCCCCCCCCCCCCCCCCCCCCCCCCCCCCCCCCCCTTTTTTTTTTTTACATATCACAGCTACAGTCATGCGAAGATAGCAGCAGTGTGCAGAACCCCAGAGACCGTGTGTACAGAAAGCACATGGAGAACCTTGTCATCAGCCGCTTGGGCACCACACAGCCAGCTGGGATGAAACATCAGAGTCACTGACGTCTAGCTGAGCCAGGGCCCTTCTGCCTTAATCTCTCTGTCCTGTCCTTCTTTAGCCTCTGTTTCTTTTTCTTTCAGTAGGCTAAATAGTGAATATTTCCATTTATTCCCTCCTTTTGTGTGTGTGTGGTGCAGGGTGGTGGTGGTGTGTGTGTGTATGTGGTTTTGTGGTGGGTAAAAAAAAAAGGGGGGGGGGGGGGGCGTGTGTGTGTTGGTGTCTTTGTGTGAACTGCAGTGTGTGTCTGTGTGAGCTCAATACACTGAACAGTGATCAGTGACTTTATTTGGTCCAACTTAATCATTAAATGAAATGTTCTCACCCAATTCTCACATAGGCTTTCCTGTCTACACTGTCCTCTTCTTTTCACTTTGACAACGGGCCTATGGCTTGAAACATCAGTTTTCTCACTAATGGATTTGACTACCACCAAAAGGTTTTTTATAAACTTTATTATTTTTTCATTTTGCAACGAATCCTGCAGTCAACTTTTGTTTCTTACTTAGTTACACTCAAATCAAACTTACAAAAAACAAAAACAGACAGACACAAAACGCAAAAAAGAACCCAACCAAACCACCCCACAACAACTTTATGGACACAAAGGACCTTTTCCCTTCATGCTTCTTCCTAAAGCACCGCCATCCCCACGTTTCAGTGCCATGCTGTGCTCACAATGCACCGCCCGCCATGCCACCCCGGAGTCTCAGACCACAGCCATACATATAACAAGTACTTTTAGAAACTAAAATGAAATCTGAAATTTTAGACCTTGAATTCATGCTTTAGAAAATGCCACTTACAAAAACTAGGTCAGATATCTAACTTTGAATTCATCCTTCAGATAATGCTTCTTTAAAAATGAGGTCAGATATCGAACTTTGAATTCATCCTTTAGATAATGCTTCTTTAAAAATGAGGTCAAATATCTAACTTTGAATTCATCCTTCAGATAATTTCTTTAAAAACAAAGTCAGATATTTGAATTCATCCTTCAGATAATGCTTCTTTAAAAACTTGGCCCTTTGCGGTCGGCTGGGCTATAAGCAACATTATCTTATCTTATCTTTAAAAACTAGGTCAGATATCGAACTTTGAATTCATCCTTTAGATAATGCTTCTTTAAAAACAAGGTCAGATATCTAACTTTGAATACATCCTTTAGAAAATGCCTCTTTAAAAACTAGGTCACCAGGGCAAATATCTAACTTTGAATTCATCCTTTAGAAAACGCCTCTCTTAAAAACTAGGTCACAAGGTCGGATATCTACCTTTGACTTTATCCTTTAGAAAATCCCTCTTTAAAAACTAGGTCAGATATCTCACTTTTGAATTGATCCTTTAGAAAATGCCTCTTTAAAAAACTAGGTCACTAGGAACTAGGTCACTAGGTCTGATATCTAACTTTGAATTCATCCTTTAGAAAATGCCTCTTTAAAAACTAGGTCAGATATCTAACTTTTGAATTCATCCTTTATAAAAATGCCTCTTTAAAAACTAGGTCACTAGGTCAGATATCTAACTTTTGAATTCATCCTTCAGAAAACGCCTCTTTAAAAACTAGGTCACTAGGTCAGATCTCTAACTAACTGCCTCTTTAAAAACTAGGTCAGATGTCTAACAGAAACAAAGAAAGAAAGAAAAAGCACATGATTAACTGCGCTATGCAGGCAACGATTGTGTGACTCTTCACACCACATGTGCAGGAAGGGTAGGACTGGCTCATGGGGAAAGAGTTCAAAGGAAAAGGCAAAGCCTTCAGACATATCCACACCACCTCACTTTAGTTCTCATAGGGAAAGAGTTCAAAGGAAAAGGCAAAGCCTTCAGACATATCCACACCACCTAACTTTAGTTCTCATAGGGAAAGAGTTCAAAGGAAAAGGCAAAGCCTTCAGACATATCCACACCACCTAACTTTAGTTCTCATAGGGAAAGAGTTCAAAGGAAAAGGCAAAGCCTTCAATTCAGACATATCCACACCACCTCACTTTAGTTCTCATAGGGAAAGAGTTAGTTCAAAGGAAAAGGCAAAGCCTTCAGACATATCCACACCACCTAACTTTAGTTCTCATAGGGAAAGAGTTCAAAGGAAAAGGCAAAGTCTTCAGACATATCCACACCACCTAACTTTAGATCTCATAGGAAAAGAGTTCAAAGGAAAAGGCAAAGCCTTCAGACATATCCACACCACCTAACTTTAGTTCTCATAGGGAAAGAGTTAGTTCAAAGGAAAAGGCAAAGCCTTCAGACATTTCCACACCACCTAACTTGAGTTCTCATTGGGAAAGAGTTAGTTCAAAGGAAAAGACAAAGCCTTCAGACATATCAACACCACCTCACTTTAGTTCTCATAGGGAAAGAGTTCAAAGGAAAAGGCAAAGCCTTCAGACATATCCACACCACCTAACTTTAGTTCTCATAAGGGAAGAGTTCAAAGGTAAACGTAAGGCAAGGTAAGATAATGCTGCTTATAGCCCAGCCGACCGCAAAAGGCCACATCAGGGCTGTCACCACGTTAAAATCAACTCACAAGTCATCTTTAAAAAAAGAGTTTTAAAAAAAAACAACTTTCACACATCTCTTTAAATAACATCTTCTACAAACACACCAGAAACGTCGTTAAAAATCTTTCTTCCGTAAAATCTTAAATCAGATGAAAAATGTTAATCTCTCTCAAAAACTCAAAGATCACGTCAGGTGAGACATCTCTGAACAGGATCTTCATGGACTCCGCTGTAAAATGTTTGTGTCTCACATCGTACAAGTCCCAACAATCTAAAAGAATATGTTTCACTGTGAGTGGCACATGACATGGAATGCACCACGGAGCTTCTTCACTCTTTAAAAGGTACGAATGGGTAAAATACGAATGGCCGGTGTGCAGCCGGCACAGAACTGTTTCTTCTTTACGACCACCAGACGTAGATGAGAGGAACTCCTTAATGTTTGGACGGATCTGAACCGTTTGTTATCTGTCTGTGTATTCCAATCCTCCTGCCAGAGGTCTCTGACATAATCGTTAATTTTGGGTTTCAGATCTGAGCAAGGAATATAAATGTTGGACAATTTCTCTGTTGTGGCATTCTTGGCCAAACGATCAACATTTCATTCCCTCCGATGCCAGCATGACCAGGAACCCAAGCCAGAACAATGTTGAAACCCCTCCACTTTCAACTTGGTAAAAAGTTCAAAGAAGTGTAAAAGTTCTGGATGCTGAGGTTGCGGCCAGCCATGGCCTCCAAAGCTGATAATGAATCTGACAGAACCAGAAAGTCCTTCTTCTTGGATTGTGAGATTATCCTCAGTGCCAGACCCAGAGCTGTAAGTTCATCAGAGTAAGCAGAAGCATCTGAAGGAATATATTCTAACAGTATTTGAGAAGGAGCACCAGGGCAATAGGCTGCACAAGCTACCCATCTTCAGACTTGGAATCGTCAGGAAAAGGAAAAGCCTTCAGAATATCCACACCACCTAACTTTTGATTCTCCACCAAATGACCTTTATTGGTCTTCACAATTTACAAAGCTATAGGTTTTTTGTTTGTTTGTTTGTTTTTTTTTTTGGTAGCCGTTATACATGCCATAGAACAGGATAATTTGCTGTTTTAAACAATCTCTAGGCATTCAGACGCTTGTGTTACAATCTGACAACACCATCCCCCCCCCCCCCCCCCCCCCCCCCCCCCCCCTACCCCTTCACCCACTCCCAGTTTGTAAATTTGTGTTTCCCAGTCCCCCCTGCTCCATCTGTTTCTTAAAATGAGATCCCCCTCAAAACGACAGTTAGGTAAAGTGTGACAGTGGCCCAAACTTTAACTGTAAAAAAAATTTGGGGAGTGGGGGGAGGGGGGGGGGGGGGGGATCACTTCAGAAAATCCTCTCTTTCAACGATTTAAAGCCACAACTAGGTTTCTTCGCAACAAAAAAGTTATGGACTTTTGTAAGTTTGTTAGCTGGGTGCTCAGTCATCCTGAGAAATCAGAACTCAGAGATACTCTGAACATGCATACACCGAGTGATTCAGGTCCTTCTTAGCATCCATTAAAAGTTGTTTTTAAAAGGTTTTAAAGGTCAAAAGCGAGTTGTGGAACTTTGACAGATGATGAAGATGACCTATTCAGAGCGTTACACAAATGGCCAGACCACAAAATGGATACAAATCAGGTCTGTGACCTTTCTAAGCATGTTGGGTAAAATCATGTTTGCGCCTCTACGAACTGTGCACGTCATGTTGCCTAAAATAGCCATGCATGGTTGCAACAGACGGGATAATATGAACCACTGCATCATCTGCCTTGTCAGACTGATTCAACACACCCAAGTTCAAGCATCAAGTATCACACACACACACACACACACGCACACACACACACACACACACACACGCACACACACACAACATGCAAACACCACACCCACCCATGCAAACACACACACACACGCACACACACATGCAAACACACACACATGCAAACATACACACACAAACACACGTGCAAACACACACACACACACACACACACAAACACACACACACTCACTAACACACACACACACACCACACACACACAACACACACAGAGTTTTAATCGTGCCACCCTCTTGTAGTATCATCAGAAGCTTACAAAAAAGGGGACCAGGACATTTGGTATTCTCATGGATGAAACACATCAGGCACACGAACGTGTGCATGCACACACACACACACACACACACAAAGCAATCCCTTTATTTCAGCACTCTCGATAAATTCGCAGCGAAATAACTACAGCGTTCTTCCGCTGACCTGAGAGCGCAGGTTTGAACCATTCCTGGGGTCACACTTTCACAGGCTAAAAACTCTGTCCACACAGCTGTGAAGCAGGTACCTATTTCAGTTCAGGGAAGGCAAAGGCGGTGGAAAGAAGGGCTGGATTTCCCTTTCCATTATGCCATACGCTTGACACAGTCTACCTTTAACAGTTCTAGCTTTTAATTTTATGGCCATTATAACATGGAACTTTCATGCTAACATTACCAAAAAAATTAATCCCGCAATTTAACGAAGTATTTGCTTTAAAAAAAATTTGTTAAGACATAATAATACCTCTTGACACTCATCCCACACCAAACAGCCAAGAAAACTCATATATTAACATCATCATTAACAGGGAGGATCTACCAATACTTTGCAAAATGGTCAATTTGCTTGCCCCCCGACAGGATCCAAAGTACCATGGTGACCGCAAGCAACAACAAAGCATCAAGTAACCTTCCCCAGTGTTGTATTTCAAAAGAGCACGCTTATGGCGCTGCCAGTGACCAAGCTGCCACCACTCATCCAGCAGCAGTATGTCCCCACTCATCCAGCAGCAGTATGTCCCACTCATCAGCAGTAGTATGTCCCCACTCATCCAGCAGTAGTATGTCCCCATCATCCAGCAGCAGTATGTCCCACTCATCCAGCAGCAGTATGTCCCCACTCATCCAGCAGTAGTATGTCCCCACTCATCCAGCAGTGTATGTCCCCACTCATCCAGCAGTAGTATGTCCCCACTCATCCAGCAGTAGCAAGTCCCCACTCATCCAGCAGTAGCAAGTCCCCACTCATCCAGCAGCAGTATGTCCCCAACTCATCCAGCAGCAGTATGTCCCCACTCATCCGCAGTAGTTATGTCCCCACTCATCCAGCAGTAGTATTTCCCACTCATCCAGCAGTAGTATGTCCCCAAGTTCTGTGTGTCCAAAGAAAGCTGACACCAACTCATCCAGCAGTAGTATGGTCCCCAAGTTCTGTGTGTCCAAAAAAGCTGCCACCAACTCATCCAGCAGTAGTAATGTCCCCAAGTTCTGTGTGTCCCATAAGCACGCTTCCAAACCAACTCATCACAGTAGTATGTCCCCAAGTTTCTGTGTGTCCAAAGAAAGCTGCCCCACCCAAACTCCTCCAGCAGAAGTATGTCCCCAAGTTCTGTGTTTCCAAAGAAAGCTGACCACACCAAACTCATCCAGCAGTATATGACCCCAAGTTCTGTTTGGTCCAAGAAAGCTGCCACCGGAACGTCCATCCAGCCAGCAGATGTCCACCAAGTTCTGTGGTCCCAAAGAAAGCTGCCACCAACTCATCCGAAGCAGCATAGGTCCCCCAAGTATCCTGAGTGTCCAAAAGAAAGCTGCCACCAACTCATCCAGCAGCAACGTAAGTCCCCAAGTTCTGTGGGTTCCAAAGAAAGCTGCCACCAACTCAACAGCAGTAGTATGTCCCCAAGTTCAGTGTTCCAAAGAAAGCTGACACCAACTCATCCAGCAGTCGTAAGTCCCCAAGTTCTGTGTGTCCAAAGAACGCTGCCACCCAACTCATGCCAGCGAGGGGCAGGGACTCTGGTGTGGTCCCCCCAAGTTTCTGTGTGAGTCCACAAGAAAGCTGCCACCAACTCTCACCACAGCAGTAAAAAGTCCCCAAGTTCTGAGTGTCGGAACTGTCCCAAAGAAAGCTGCCACCATCATCCCCATCCAGCAGCAGTATGTCCCCAGTTTCTGTGTGTCCAAAGAAGTCTGCCACCAACTCATCCAGCAGTAGTATGTCCCCAAGTCTGTGTGTCCCAAAGAAAGCATAGCAGTGGCGCTGACCAAAGCCAAGATAGTTAATTAGCCAAGGAAGGGAAAGACGGTGGGTTTAGCCAATGGCAGTCCAGTGAAGATTTTTTAGCCAAGGAGAACAAAATGAAGGGGGTTTAGCAAATCGGCAATCCAATGATCACTTTAGCCATCGATTTTAGCCAAGGAAGAACAAAAGAAGGGGGTTTAGCACCTGGCAATCCAGTGATAGATTTTACCAAGGAGAGAAAATTAAGGGATAGCAAATGGCCTCCAGTAATACGATTTTTAGCCGGAAGAGAAAGTGGGAGGGGGTTTTAGAGCTAATGGCAACCAGAGATAAATTTAAGCCGAGGAGGAAGAAATGATTATGCAGGGGGTGTAGGCCAATAGGCGTCCCAGCACGTGCAAGAATCAGAACCAGCACTGGTACACAATCATCAAAGCCACTGACTCGGCAGCAGCCCACTGTGGACTCTCTGGGTGGGATTGCAAGCCTCATGACCCGCACGGTAGAGGGTGCAGTCTTGGGGGCTGAAACTAGCACAACCGAGGGAGAACTTGTGCGAGAAGAATGGGAAGGACATTTAATGGTGTAAGGCCACTGGTGGGCACATAAACCGTGACAGAGATAGAACAAACGAGTAAGAGAACTCAATTCACAAACTCCAAACTAAGCTGGTTCAGCTAACTCCCCGACACAGTCACGTACAGTTGGATTTTTTTCCCATCATGCTCTCCACCACACAAAAATCCAATCAAACCCAACAAGAACCCCTTGGAGCAGCCCAAGAGAGTTTTTCCCCTTGGAAACCAAGTTCAACACAAGTGAATAAAACACACCTGCGTGACAAATGTTTGAGGCCCCCTCCCGCCACCCCCCCCCCCAGCCCCCCCCCCGCCAGCCAGTGTCAAGTTCTTCAAAGTTGATCCAGGTCAGAGGTTATCACCAAGTGGCTAGCTACCTGTCCTACACCCCCTACTCTTTTTACAGCTCCACATCAAGCTCAAACCCGGGGGAGACCTCCACACACACACACGACCTTCAACTGTCTCACACCTCCACCACCCCTGCCTACAGGTGCCCAATGACTGAGATCACACATCCACACACCTTGGTCTAAGGTGTTTAAAGTGCATGCTGACTGATGTCTTCAGCTATGGGGAAATATGTAGGCATGCCAGGGGCTACCAGCAAACTACCCAACAGCATGAACGTCCTGACTCTGTATGTTTTTCATGGCATCACGTCCCTGGAAAACAGGGGTCCAGCGGGACACACCTCTATGTCTAACACAGTTTATTCGTTTGGGGTCCCCCATCCCCTCTCCCCTTTCAAGTTTCTTCTGTTTGGGGTCGGTTCATGGCCCCCCCCCCCCCCCCCCCACCCCCCCATTTTTTTGTTTCCCCCCCAGAACTCCAGTCTGTCTACACTGTGGAGGAGTCCGCAGTCCAATGACAAATGATCAGCGTTCAAGCTACAGAGCGAGTCCTAATTTGAAGCATTCATGAAGGCAAGTTTTTTTCTTTCTTTTTGTTTTCTTTGATTTAACCAAAAGGGTATTTAACAGCATACAGATTTCAAGGTTCATGTTTCATCCTTTCCCTTGTTATTACTACGACAGGATGTCACATACATATTAGGGAGGAGCAAAACATTTCCTAAATACCGCATTGGCCAGGGGGAGAATTTGTTAAGCAGTGTCCCCTCAGGGAAAAAATTATTGGATTCGTCTTTGGGCCCATAATTCCACTTCCCTTTCCATGCTAGGTTGATAAAATGAATTTACTATTCATGCAATCCTTGTCACAACACACACACACACACCCACACACACACACACACAACATCACACAACTCACCACACACACACACACACACACTACCATAGGTGTCCAACCAATACAGTTTTTCCCCCCCTATTGCGATACGAGAAACCTACGATTTCCGGGCCTGTACGCCCGTTATAACAAGTGTTTCAATCCCAGGTAAAACTGATTTTCTCTAAATGCAAAATCATAAATAACCGAGGCCAAACTGCAAGGTGAACAAATTTTCATATCAGACGACACAGAACTACATAGGCCTGAAACAGGAACAAACACTAAGTAGATGAACATTCATGTTTTGAGATCAACCCTTCAAGTGTCCCTTGTTGCAGCAGCAAATAGGGTCTGGCCACACACCAACAGACAACAACAGACTAGGGAGTTAGAAACTTAATCTGTGGTACAAACGATGAACTCAGTAACTGTCCATTTGCAAGTGATGGTGTTGAACAGAACAAGGCTTGTGTTTCTGGGAAATTGGTATGACTGGGGCAATAGAAACTTTTGGGGATCACAGTAAGTAATGATGTACCCTGACTTCAATGGCCAGATGCATGTTGGTAAGAGTGGAAAGAGTCATATAACAAATTGGTTTGTGACATTGTGAGGTAAAGTGAAGAGTATGTAAACAATGCGTTCATAAAACATATTTTAAATTTCGCATCATTGTCAGTGTTTGACTAGTAATAGGGTGGTGAGCCTTGATCTACAAACTGTCTCCAAGTGATGCAATCTGCTGGAAAATGGAAGAGCAGACATATCAATTTAAGGGTAAGTGTTTTTTATTCCATCAACTGTCCAAAAGTTAACCTGCCATTATTTCAAGAAGATCCTGCCCTGATCCCGAGAAATACATTATCTTCCACCGCAATTTTTTGTTGATGTTTTTACGTTTTTCTGTAATGTATACTGTTTTTTGGGCTCGGCGTAAGGGAAACAGTATTTTCAAATATGTGTATTTGTAAAATGAGGCAAACTGTGTGACACCTAAGCTCACCCACCCATGGGTTAAAACCATAACCTCACGTCCAGCTATTCACTTCTCTTGGAGAGAGACCAGTAGGAAAAAAATACCATTAAGGAATATTCACATCACTCTAATAGAAAGCTCCAGCTTGAAATCTTAGGGCCTTGACCAAGAAGCCCCCCCTACAGGAGGCAACAGCACAGAATGGTGAGTCACTTACCACCGTGCTAAGAGGACCTGAAGCATCTAAGGCCTTAGAACAAAAAAAAAAGAAAAAAAAGACTGTGCCATTTTGACATGAAAGTGTAGTGAAACCAAATTTAAAGCACTGAACTTGTATGAGATGTCACCACATAACTCTCAAGGCAACACTTCCCTTCACAAAGAACATGGTGTGGATTGAAAAAAAACGAAATCAAGCTGGTTAGTTAGTGGACTGCAAGGTTTTGATCGAACACAAATATCAAAATGGCTTGCAAAGAACCAACTGATAGATATGGGCAAAAATTGTGGACCGTCTTGACGGAGCAATTTTCTTCTGCTTTGTCTTCTCCCTCTCCCCACTGAACTTGGCCCTTTTTTTTATTTTTAACAAATCCAGTCCTACGTTTAAATAAGAACAGGCCACCACTGAACACCAACGACGTGACTCGGCAAAGCAGTGCAGTATCTCCTCTAGTTGGGTTGCCTCTTGAACGATTGACACTGGACTGCTCCCTGTGAGATTGTCATTGCCCCCCCCGGCTGTGGGCTGTGGACAGGGGAGGGGGGAGGGGTCAAATAGCTGCACAGAAGATGGGACAAGTCGACACAAAAAAAAGGTCTGCTGTAGAAAGATCTACAGTGTCTAAGAACCATTTAAGCAGCTCTCTCAAGTTGTGTGTATGGGTGTTTTTTTTTTGTTGTGTTTTTCTCTTCACATAAACATTTTGTCATGAAGTGGAACAGCTTAGCACAGTCAAGGAACCTTGCTATAGCAATGCCAAATGTCTAGCACCTGCAGCTCTGGAGCTCTTTTCAACGCACCAAGATAATAGAGCCACTGTAGATTTTCCTACAACACGTAGTTCTAAGTCATTCTGCGGTGACAACCTCCCGCAAGGAAAAGACATCTGCGAGTGAGGCGGTTCTCACACTCCCAATGCACTGCCATTTTTGTAGGCCCGAAGCAAGTCCTGCAAAGCACCACTATTTACAGTTCCTTGGCAAATTCTCCAGGTCATTTATCCTGAATGAAACTACATTTCAATGTTGAAATAAACCATCCACACACCATGCATTCTGGTAACTACATTCCTCAGTGCCTCCTTTTATTGACTTGTATTGTGTGCATGAATCAACCACAAACTCTTGCAAATTTTTTTTTCTCTTCCCCCTCCACTACTTGGGAAAATATCAATCCATGGTGGCCGTGATCCTTGCGAGCAGCATGCGACTACTTCACCTCACTGGGAAAACTAGAACACCAGACTGAGAAGGGAGTGAACCAAAACCCACACCCAGAACTCCAACACTGGCCAAAGCTTCCTGTCTCATCCAATCATTGGCTAGGCCACCATTGCCTAGTCCATACGCAGAGTGGCAGAGTGAGAACGCTGAAAGTAATCTGGGGAAGAACCGAATCAAAACCATTCCCTCCCTCCCCCCCTTCCCTCCACACACACACACCCACACAACGGCACACCCTGGCAACTGTAAATTCTGTGCACCAATTGAGGTCTCACTGCAGTTTCCTACCAATTGGCATCGCCATCATGTGACATGTGCCTCTGAAACAAAAACAGAGCAATGACAGCGACACTTCCCCCTAAATTAGCAGTGCGGCCTTTTCAGAACAAGAGTAAGCTTTCCCACTGGAAACCCTGGCATGGTGCAAAGGCCTTACTGGGGAGTTCGACTCACACCAGTGGCAGCAGGCGATACCATGCAAGGCCGGAGACAGGTGTGAACAGTCTTCCCTGGCCAAGCAGTCACTGCTTCCCCGTCAACACCAGTCTCTGCAATAACCTCCCCACAGTTCAGCGACGGCCTCGTTCTTCATTTTCGTTGTCCTGAGTGTTGGTTTACTTGCCAGAAGAAGAACTATGAGGCCCGAAAGCAGTGTGTTGCGTCTTGTGACTTCCTTTGTCCACGTCGTTCGCTGGAGTAGGTCATAACACTTACGTTTAAAATGATCTTCCTAGCAGCGCAATGCTGTAAAAGGATTTTCTCCATATCTTCTTCTGGTCATGAAACCCTCTGCTTTGGGGCAGTCAACAGCCCTTGAGTGGCCCCTTGCGGTCGGGTCGGCTGGGCAAAAAGTCAACCTTATCTTATCTGGGCTGTCAACAGCCCAGATGTGGGCCCTCTGCTGCACTTGGGCTATAAGCCGCGTACCTTTATCTTAAGTCTGGTGCTGTCCAACACCCTGATGTGGCCCTCTGTGCGGTCAAGCTGGGCTACATAAGCAAGCAGTACAGAACATATCTGGTGGCTTGGTCAACAGTAACCCGATACCTCATCACCATTATCTGTTCAAACTGTAGTCGGGGATTTAAGCATCATGCAATTAATTCATACGAAAGCAATCATCCTGGTCTCAAAGCCTGAGCTTATGGAAAAAGGTTTTCCCATGATAAGATAACTGATGAATGACCCCCATTTGACAGAGCAAGTGTATGGCTTACTTCACAGTTCATAGCAAAATCCCCCATCACTGGTTGGAAGCACGCAACTTCCCTACATACCCACTCCACAAAGTGCAAACTGATCCCATGATAATCATCCCTGAAATCTGACGCCATTTCCCTCCCGCATTCCCTGTTTTGGCTTTTTCTTCTTTTTTTTTTTTTTCTCCTTTATAAAAAAAATAAATAAAATAAACACATGAATATCACCAATAAGCACATCAACAGAATCTGTACAATTCACATTCAATCACAACAGTGCAATGTGAATTTGAGCAACACTGAGACTGTCAGAAAACCTACATTGGTGGTGGGGCAACACAGGCCGCATCAATAAAAAAAAGAAAGGCAATGTACAACAGCTTTTCCTATGCCACAAAAAGATTTACTACTCTTTCGTTCCCCCCCTTGCATTTCCCCCCTATCAACAACCCCTTTCCCCCTTCAACCAACAATCCCCGCCCACCCTAACTCAATCTCCACCACCACAACCTCTACCCTCCTTCCCAGCCCGGGAGACTTCGTCACAGTAACACACAGTCCCCAACAGCCTTTTTGGGAAACGGCAAAGTGTGCCGCCGACTCAAAAAAGGATTTATCGTAGTTTTCACATTCCCCAGACTTACTACAAGTTGAAACGCGAACCAATGCAGGTGCACACTGTCACTTCACGTTTCCTCCCAAAGGACTTGTTACCGTCCAAAGTGTCCTTTAAAAACCTTCCCCAGAGCTTATAGGCTAAATGTCGCCTTTAAAAACCTTCCCCCAAAGAACTTGATTTACAGTCTAAATGTTCGCTTTAACCATCCCGCCCAAGACCCGCTTGTTTATAGTCTAAAATGTCGCTTAAAACCTTCCCCCAAAGAACTTGTTTCGTCCTAAATGTCGCTTAAACTTCCCCCAAGGACTTGATACAGTCTAACTGTCCGCTTTACTTTCCCTAAATGGGGGGGAACCAAGGACTTGTTACAGTCTAAGTGTCAACTGTTTACTTTCCCCCCCCAAGGAACTTTTGTATACAGTCCCTAAATGTCGCTTTACTTTTCCCAAGACTTTGTTACAGTCTAAAGTGACACCTTTACTTTTCCCAAGATTTGCACAGTTCTAAGTGTCCACTTTACTTTCCCCCAAACTTGTTACAGTCAAACTGACCTCTAACTTTCCCCCAAGGACTTGTTAAGTCTAAGTGTCACTTATACTATCCCCCCAAGGACTTGTTACAGTCTAAGTGTCCCTTTCAACATTCCCTCAAGGACTTCTTACAGTCTAACTGAACACTGCTGTTGCTGGTTGAAGTTGAAACGATACACCCCACAAATCCCCCCAAAACTAGAAATGCGAGAACCGAAATGAAAGATGTCAAATGGGCCATAAACATGATAAAAGCCCCACTGGTCCCATCACCATCATCACACCATTCTCTTGCCTGCATTGTCACGACCCAACTACATACAACAGGGGGGAGTGGGTGTGTTTGCATAAATCATCACTCTGCATCACCGCAGTCAACTACTACCTAGGGAAAGGGAAGGAAAGTGGAGGGGGAGCCTGGCGGGAGGAGCCGGGGAAGGGGGGGGGGGGGGGGGGGGGGGGGGGGGGGGGGGGGGGGGGGGAGGGGGTGTCTCAGTTTCTTGTCAACAGGATCATATTTGAAGACCCCCTCGAATATACTCTGTGATTCGCGTGTCTCAATTAATTAAAACTAATACAGTAGTGTATGCAAGCCACAAGCCTCAAGGCTTTGTGATTTTCGAGTGTCACACAACAACTCCTTTTAAAACACTAGTCAGGCATTTGCAACCTGTGCCTCCTATTCCCAAACATCCCTGATTGTCTAAATGCATTCTTTCTCCTCCTTTGTTTCTCTTATTTTTTTCTATCTAAGACACACCCCTCCTACAACATCTTTCTATTTATCTACTCCATCTCATTCTTATCTATCACTCTCTCCCCTGTCTCTCTACATCCCTCCGCCCTCTTTTATTCCCGGTTTTTTTTTTCCCTGTCCTCCCCCCCCCCCACCCCCCCCCCCCCCCCCCCCCCCCCCCGCTTTCCCCCCCTCTGTGCGTTTCTCTCTTCTCTCCGTTTCCGTATTTTATTTATGCGTGTGTGTATGTGGGCCGTGCAGTGTGGTGGATTGTTAGAGGGGTGGGATGGATAGAGTGTGTAAGTGTGTAATGCGTGATGTGTGTTGGGAGTGTGTGTTTGTGTGTGTGGTGTGTGTGTGTGTGTGTGTGATGTGTGGTGTGGGTGTGTGTTTGTTGCAAAAAACAAGCTTGTTTGTTACAGCTGATGGCGTATTCTCACGAATTGGACCATTATATGAAGTGTTATATTTTGCCAGAAGACGCCATGCTTGGCGCCGCAGCTAGCATCTTAACGTAGGACCCTGAGGGACAAGCGACGTACCCCCCCATTGTTTTAAGTAATTACACTTATTCCCCATCTTACCTGTTGCCCACCGCGTTTTGTTGAGCGGCACGGTGGGAGTTTTGTTAGTGAGAATTTTATTAACACCTGTGAATATATAGCTCATATATATCTCATATCTCTCTAAACTAATAATGTGAGGAGTTGATTTAGACTTGAGTGCCTACATGCATAATAATTGTAATCAATTTAACAAGCCTGTCCAACATGCAATAAGTGGCTCACACTGAAAACCTTGGGTTCTGAGAGGAAACGTACTGACCCCTCAGTTCTTTATCCCAAATGCAGCATCTGGAAACTTCTGACATCCGAACACCACGGACTACACCTGACTCTGAAACCATTTGGGAAATAGATGTCCAAGACGCCTGCCCTAACCAACATGCTTCTGCACCCACACACACAACTCTGAGAGTGTGTTTTGTGGCGTGAGCGCGTGCGTGTGCTTTTGTGCGCGCAGCGTACAATTACTGTGCAGACGCCTCTGCATGCCGTGAGTAGGTCCTCCCTACACATGTGGCCAGGGGGAATGCCTTGCATGCGCGATGTACCTACCCCTGTGTGCATGTGGCCTGTGTGTGCGCTTGGAGCATTGACAACATTGTGCGCACTAAACGACCTGCGACACCCCTGTTCAGGCATGTGTCAGAGCGAATAAATGGTGAGTTCCTTGATCCAGTGGAGTAGGTACTCTTCTTTACAATCAATCATCTAATATCAGTCCCTACACATGAGTTGGGCAGACGTCACGCGCATACAGTTTGGCACATATTATATATTTTTCCATTCAAAAACGGCCCTCGCAGAAAAAAGAACTGTTCCCAGATGCAATCCCGCTGGGCCTACTCTTCTGAGCTATGTGAATAACACTAAGTGGCCTGCCTGTACAACTATGAACACACAAACCCACGCACAACCAAAACATTATAATTTCCTTCCTAATTTCTATTCTGCTCTCTGAATCACCCCAGCTTTGGAGATCATCCTCTGTCAGTCCCTCTGCTAATGAAAAATGCGACTTAATCACTTCTATTTCTTATCCCAGAAAGTCGAAAACAACGGTGATCGAACGTTTTTCTTTCTTCCTTCCCCCTTTTCTTTTCCCGGAATCATGGTAATTTACACACATTTTTGGTTACCGGAAGGCAATGTAACGCCCAACTAAAACAAAAACAAAACCCGAAATAGGTAGAGATCACATTCATCACAAAAGATATTTATTATTTGAGAAATAATGTACATAACTGTTATGAAAACACATGTGATTACTGAACAGACAGTTATGAGACAAACCGCAAACACGTATATTCACGCAACAATGCAAAAATGGGGCCTCTCTAAAAAACTGTCTGCTTGAAGAGGTTACGCTTGGGATTAAACCGGGGGGGGGGGGCGGGGGGGGGGGTGGGGGTGGGGAGGGTGGGGGGGGGGGGGGGGGGAGGGGGAAGGGGGTATGTGAGGGATAACAGTGTGTTGTGTTTGTGATGTGAGTGGTGTGTAGTGGTGTGTTTAAGTTGTGTGTGTGTGTGTGTGTGTGTAGTTGTGTGTGTGTAGTGTGTGGTGAAGTTTTTTGGTGTAGGGGTGTGAGTGAGTGTGGGTACTGTGTGTGGGGTGGTGTGTTGTGGGGTGTAAGTGTGTGGTGTGTGTTATCAAACCCACCCGCATGGCGCAAAGTGATTGGGCCCTAATTAGGCATTATTGCAACTACACACATAACTTTCATTCATCGGCAGATGAGACTGAACCTTTTTCCCCCCTGCACCGAAAACCGAAAGATTCAAGAAAACAATCACCCTAAACGTCCTTATTTCCTCCTTTTTTTATTCTCTTTATTATTCTTATATTTTATTATATTATTTTTTTTTTTTTTTATCATTTTTTTTTTTTATTTTTTTTTTTTTTTTTAATTTTATATATTTTACAAATATGTTTTCCTTTTTATTTTTTTTTATTTATTTTTTTTTTAATATATCCCCTGTACATGTTAGTGTCCTGTAAGCCCTCATAAACGCTGAAGCATAACCCAAAGGTATTCCCTTCAGCAGGCTTTGTCATGTGGAACCATAGACCCTCCATGGCCAGCAATCTTCCCAACTACCAAACGCCATTCAGCCTTTGCAACCTTCAAAAATCAACGCTTTCTCACTCTGACTACATGGTCAAAATAAACAATAAAACAGAATTACCACACCCTCTTTTTTTTGCACTCCTACGTGCAAATAATTTACTGATGACTTCAGTAAAACAAACGAAAGTCAGTAGCGCACCGAACCACCCCCAGCCAAAAAATAAAATGTGGCCTCAGCTGCTTTTATTTTTTTAATCCTCACTGATCACAACTACTATATACCAGAACATCTTCACCTTGCACCTAAGCAGTCAATTCTTAATCACCAGCTGTTCTACACACCAACGAGAGATCCAGATATCCCCCCCCCCCCCTGATCACCCAACCCCCCCCCCCCCCCCCCCCCCCCCCGCCCCCCCCCCCCCCCCCCCCCCCCCCCGCCCCCCCGCCTCCTCCCCCCACGTACACAGGCAGTATTTGCCTGCCCCAACACTCCCTTTGTTTAGCCAGTGCCAGGATTAATTAGTCCCCATCAACCCGCAACCAAGGGCGAAGAGTTATTATGTGCGTGTCACCGTTTTTTTCTTTTTTCTTTATTCCTGGGCCATTAAAGGGCAAAGCCATACTCCCAACTTATCGGTGGAAGGTGGCATGCTATGTGACACGCGACATCCATGAACCAACGGCCAAACTGGCCTTCCTTCTTTTCCGCAAATTGGGTGATAGGGGATTTGACAAGTGAGGTAAAGATTGGATATGTGTGAGCTTTCACGAGATCGTACACCCAGAACCTCGATTATATTGTCCAATCAAAAGGACAACTAGTATCTATGGGAAAAAGGGAGTCAACACGAACCACATTAACACACGGACAGGGAAACATCCCGCCCCCTGATCCCGAAACGGTCCCCGAGCGGGAGATTCCAAACAGCCCCCGCGAACCCCAGATCCAACCCAGTTTCCCGAGTCCGGTCGCTCAACCACTGAGCAATTCCATCCCGGCATCCCCAAAACAGAGGAGAGCAACAACTCAACACGGGTCAAAATGGGTATGCACCTATCTTTCCATAACGGCCTACCCCTCCACACGCTTTTTAGATTCATTGTGGAGCGTGTAAAACCATCAGCTGAGGCCCCCACATTATTAGTAGAAACGCCCACAAGCCTCGAATTAATCATCTGACGAGGTATTTCCTTTTTTTATATTAGTGGCCTGAAGGCATTCACCAAGCTTGGCCCCAAAACCAGGCCACTTCAGCCGGAACGGACACAAACTTGGGATTATTTTACCGAGGTTCAAACAGCGACATACATCTGCGTCCAACCCCCCCCTGACCACGTAAAAAAGCACTATCCCTGGCCCCTCCTCCTCCCTTCAACACACAATGGAAGTGTCAGTAGGGCGCCCTCACCAGCCCTTCACTCACGCTCCATTCAGGTCAAACTTAGGTGCTTCTTGCTGTCCATCAGTTTATGCAAAACACTTTCCATTCAGGTCAACACTTAAGGGCTCTTGGATGTCCAGGTCATTATATGCAATTCACATTTCCATCGCAGGTCCAAACTTAGGGGCTCATTGATGTCCAGTCAGTTCTATGCAATTCACTCCAAACCGATATCATGGGGTCACACTTAGGGGCATCTTTGATGGGTCCCAGTCAAATGCCACTTCACTATTCCATTCAGTGTCAAACTAGGGGCTCTCATCGTCCTGTCAGTTATGCAATTCAACGTCCATTATTTCCAGGGTCAAACTTTAGGGGCTCTTGCTGTCCAGTCCCTGCAACTTTCACAACACCATTCAGGGTTCAAACTTAGGGGCTCTTAGATGTCCAGTTCAGTATATGCAAATTCACTCCATTTTATCATGTCCAAACTTAGGGGCTTCTTGATGTCACAGTCAAATGCAATTCCACGTCCATTCAGCCAGCAAACTTAGGGGCTCTTGATGTCCATTCATGTTATGCAATTACCCTCCATTCAGAGTCAAACTTAGGGGCTCTAGATGTCCAGTCAAATGCAAATCCACTCCATTCAGATCAAGTGTCATACTAGGGGCTCATGATGTCCAGTCAGTTATGCAATTCCATCACTCCATTCAGGTCCAACTTAGGGGCTCATGATGTCCAGTCAAATGCAATTCACTCCATTCAGGTCAAACTTAGGGCTTTTGATGTCCAGTCAAATGCAATTCCACTCCATTCAGGTCAAACTTAGGGGGTCTTGATGTCCAGTCAGTTATGCAATTCACTCCATTCAGGTCAAACTTTGGGGCTCTTGATGTCCAGTCAAATGCAATTCACTCCATTCAGGTCAAACTTAGGGGGTCTTGATGTCCAGTCAAATGCAATTCACTCCATTCAGGTCAAACTTTGGGGTTCTTGATGTCCAGTCAGTTATGCAATTCACTCCATTCAGGTCAAACTTAGGGGCTCTTGATGTCCAGTCAAATGCAATTCACTCCATTCAGGTCAAACTTAGGGGCTCTTGATGTCCAGTCAAATGCAATTCACTCCATTCAGGTCAAACTTAGGGGCTCTTGATGTCCAGTCAGTTATGCAATTCACTCCATTCAGGTCAAACTTAGGGGCTCTTGATGTCCAGTCAAATGCAATTCACTCCATTCAGGTCAAACTTAGGGGCTCTTGATGTCCAGTCAGTTATGCAATCTCACTGCTTTAAAAAAAAAATCTGGTGTGCATTTTAGTTCCTGAAAGTCTGTATTCATGAGCATGGCATCTCAAGTCCATATTTTGATGGTAAAACACACACACACACACACCAACACAACCCCACACCTCACACACACATACCACACACCCCACACACACACACACACACACACACACACACATACACACACATGCCTGTAAAATAATGCAAATGAGGCGTAATGCCAAATGCCATGAAATGGTGCGGTTCTGGGCGAAGTGTGTGACAAAGAGTGTTGAACCATGCCAATTCATTATTCAAACTGAGGCGACTGCCCTGGAAGACCACTGACACATCACTTACGACGTTCTGCACTGCCGTATAGGCTTTTTAAAAAAATGAGGCGAAAAAAAATCCACTCACTTTAAAAATCACGTGGTTTGTGTACATTTTGAAGGGAGCCATCCTTCTCTTTTATGCTGTTTTTGTTAAAAACACCAACACACCACACGCACTGCACACACACACACTCTCATGCAACACACACCCAGCAGCTCACACACCACACACAACCCACACAACAGAAAAATTGTTGAGTTTTTCAGGAGTGCCCTCATCACTTGTAGACACTTGAGTTTAATTATTTCTTTTTGTGTTTGTTTATGTTTTTTCCATTCTGATTCTTATTAATAACTGTAGCATCAAGTCAAGCGTCACACATGGCTAAATACAAAAGCACTTACATCTTTTTCCTTCTCTCTCTCTATTGTACGTCCAAAGCTGTTGTAATGCGTGAACCATTTTACCAAATGATTAAACAACTGATACTATTACTTTTCTTTTCACAAAAAAGATTTTTCTGTATTGAAAATTCCAACATTTTTACTGTTTTGTTTCTTTCTTTTTTTTTTCTTCTTTTTTTTTTTTTTTTTTTTTTTTTTTTTTGTGCTGTCTCATCCTCTGTGCCAGGCCAGCGGCTTTATCACCCCCCCCACCCCCCCCCCCCCCCCCCCCCCCCCCCCCCCCCCCCCCCCCCCCCCCCCCCCCACCCCCCCCTTTTCCCCAAAACACTCAGGAACTGGTCGGTTGCCAGTCCCGCCGCAACGGCACCATGCAATACACCAGGACAGTCAGTGGTGTCACGTCGTCATGACAAATGTCATCAACAGACACTGTGCACTGCTTCCGCGAGTCACTTTTGGTGGTGTTCGGTGGCGCCTGTTCTGACTCCAACGTGTGCAGGACACCACCCATCAAGTTTGAGATATCAGCTATGAGGTCCAATTTTGCAATGTTCTGACTAGTAACTTTTCAGTGAATGAACAAACTCATCACATCTAAGAGTTAAAAAACAACTACAAAATAGAGCTAACCAAGGCAAATGTGTGGAGCAATAATTGTTAAGCCATTTCCATGGGCCTCATTACCCCAAATCAGCTGAAATCCAGTCCTGACAAGGTGATGAAAAGGTGATGCCAAGGTATTTTCTTCAACCAAGGATGTGGAAATGTTTGTATTTTGGCCCTACTTTGCTGAACGATTAACTGTTTTTAATAAATCATTTTTATGTAATGTTTATTGTAAATTATTTTCATGTGCTTGATGGACATACAGAAAAAGACAGAATTAACACATCTCTATGGCTTGGCAATGGTTTTTGGCTAACCGTATCAGAGCTTTGTGACAAAAGGTGATCGTCCAGACCCCTTGTATATTTATCGTACAATATAAGAAATAAAAAAATACCAATGCTTTTTTAATTTATTGCTTGATGTTTTATAATACCTTAGAAGAGATACATAATATAAACATGGTGGGTTAGGTGTCTGCCTTCCATTTGAAAATGCCCAAGTTGTACGCTTTTCTTTGAGAAATTTTCCGTTCAAGATGCCGAACGAGTGATTTGCGGTTGGTGTCGAAGCCTGGTTACATATCTAAATTTGCATACATCTCAACAATATGAATTAAAGGATGCTGAAAATCAACGGCGAACATGTTAAACTCACAAAACCGGTTTATTTCTTGATTGTTTTCGATGCTGTAAGCGGTTAAAATTCCGTTTGTCAGTCGTTACGCTGTTTGTCCCAAATGTGTCGGGCAGCAAAACTCTCGATCGTTCACATCAGGTTCGGTTTCGTTCCGTGTTACATTTAACTCGGCATCCTCGGACAAACACTAACCGAATGGAGAAAGGTGTTTTTTCCGAACCCAAATTCGATTTCAGTGCAGCAAAACGAGCGCGAAATCCATACCGGGTAATAAGCAGTATGGCAGAATAAACGCACCGATTTTTTCTCGCATTTCTACTAACAACGTACTTACGATCCCATGCCGTGCTTTAAAATAGGCACCCAAGCAAAAAGTTTCAATCGAGGCTGGAGCTTTCGTCAGAATGGCGCTTCAAGCAGAGAAGGTGTGGCAATGTGTTTGTCCACAGTCGTTTACGACGTTAAGAATCGTAAACGACTGTCAACTGCCTTAACGACCGTCACAAGAAAATGATGAAACATTGGTTTACAGCTGTTCTCTCAAATGTGTTTCTGTAATTGATTTAAAATTCTAAGTGAACAAAAGTAGGTGCGGCAATTTAAGGGATTCCACTCAACTTTTCGGGCGATGTGTTTGTGCGTGACGCATGATTAGGACATCGGTTTTAGCGATGTCGTAATAACGACCGACGGTATTACGTTAATCAATGTATCAATTATACGTAAACGGGGCAGAAAACCAGCTTGGAATTTCTATTTTTGCTTTTCTTTAAATACCATGAAGAACTAAAGTTTTCCCGCCTCATGGATAGTGGGGAAATCTGGCGATTATTTGACAGTGGTACTCTCATAGTTTGAAGACATTAATATCAGTCGTGGTCGTAACGGACTCAGTATTTCTTGTGATTGAATAAATGGTCAGTTTATTTTCATTGTAATACATATTTATTTGAAGAATTGAAAGTGCAACTCATTTTTGGCTATTTCCATAATGCTCTTGATAAAATGTGGAGGAGTATAGACCAGCAACAGAGAATTCCACCGCCCCCTTCCTCCCAGTCCCTCCTTGGCATCCCCTCCCCCGGCGCCCCCCTCCCCCCCCCCCCCTCACCCCCTTCTCTTCCTTTTTTTTTCCTGGGCCTTTTTTCAACTAACTGGTTCAGTTAGGTTTTTTTTTTCCCTCTCATCCAGTCTAAATTAATATAGCAAGCAGTTTTGTTTGGTTCTTGCAAATCCACGCCTTTAATTACGTTAGATAAAGGATGATGATAAACTCCCTGAAATGACAAAACATCCAAAGTAATACAACGAAGAGTTACTGACCAACATCATAAAAAACAAAGCTAGGTCCTGATGGGTTCCTGGCAAGTTTAAAATTATGTGCAATGAAATTGAGTGAGGTATACAAACACTTTACTAGCTTACTGGACCAGGGAAATGTAATACTGATGAGTGGCGAGATGCCTGCATTGTTCCGTTATTCAAAAAGGGTGACAAAAACAAAAGCAGAGAAACTATAGACCTGTGATCTTCCATCCTTATCAGCCAAAACTACTTGAACACAGAATATATAGTAGCATTAATGGACCTCTTGACAAATATGACTTCTTAATAACGCCCAGCAGGTTTTAGACAGCAAAAGGAGTTGTGAGACTCTATTTTTACAATCCATGATATTTAATAAACTGTTCTTAACAACAGACAGAACAAATAGATTGCAATTTTATTAGATTTTCTTAACGCCTTTGATAAGGTTGCCATGAGGGCCTGCTGCTTAAAATTAGAAACACCTCGGCGATTGGCGTTTTTTGCTAAATGGGCTAGATCATTTCTCGTTGGGAGAACGCAGAAGTTGTTGTGGAAAGGTGTCATCCCATAGCATTGTAAACCAGTCTTGGTCAAGGTATGTTACCACAGGGAACTGTTCTGGGGGCCCTTGTTTGTTCTTAATTTATAATAAAGGACATAAGTGGAAATCTCTCTCCTGGAACTACTATTAAGGCTTTTTGCAGATGACAGCTTAGTTATATGGAAACAATCAGAAGCAAGAATGATACACGCACATTCTCCAAGACGATCTAAACGCTTTACCAAGAGTGGGACAGATCTTGGAAATGGAATTTCATCCCAAAGTGCCAAGTGTTGGTATATGTAACAAACACTACCAACTAGTCAGACTTTCTTTACATAATTAACTATTCTTATGAAACCAATATGCTGCAAAATATTTAGGTGTGATTATAGTTAGTCGTCTCAAATGAAAGAACATGTACAATTTAGTATGTAAGAAAGCAAATAACATCTCTAGCTTTTCTTATCCAGGGAATATCAATGAGTGCCCCAAAAGGTTAAAGGTACCACTGCTACAAAAATTGGTTAGACAGTACTGGAATTTGGTTTGGCTCAGTTTGGATCCTTACCCATTAAGTACATTGATTACTCGAAAAGATTCGAAGAGAGCTAGCACGGTATTTTGTAACAGGGAACATCAGAGAAAGTGGATACTAGAAAAGAACATGGGAAATTGAATGGAACCCTTAGAAGAGAGAAGTGCTTTTATCAAACTTAACATCTTCACAAGGCAGAGACTACACTAATACTTATTAATGCAACAACTAGTATTTGATTAAAAAGCAGCACCAGGACAGTGGCGGTCAATGTTATACATACCTGCATCAACTATGACAGCTCTTACATTCATTTTATTCTAGTTCTTGTGACGTGTGGAACTCCTGGGGTGCCATCAAGATTGCCAACAAATGCGTTCTCATTAACAACGAAAAACATTGATTCGACAGTTTTGAGATCTGCATATTGACGTTTTCTATTTTAACTTCCCCAGATATTTTTATGGTTACCTGAGGCCAGAATTTGGCCAATTGGGCTTTTACCTTCTTGAATATCGAGTTGCGACCCCTTGTTGAACTTTGGCTCCAGGGGCCAACAGTCTGAGTCGCACTATATTATGTTATTTTATTTTTACTTTTTAACATGCGCGCTGGTGACTACTCGATTTTGCGTGAACCAGTATTTTAAGGAAGAAGAAGAAAGAAAGAGTATGGGGAAAAATTCAGGCCCCCCCCCCCCCCCCCCCCCCCCCCCCCCCCCCCCCCCCAAGGCAATAGTAGGACAAATAAATCAGCTGCATGCTTATGGCTTCTTAACCTGATATAAGAAAGTGGTGGGGTGTGTAAGAGCGTAGGTTGGAAATCACCTGACGCATACAAATTGATATTGTTCATGAGCATTTTTATTTTGATCACTTGTTTTTTATGCAGTTAATTCCAAAAATTACTAAAAGTATTTGTTTTTTTTGTATTATTTGTGTGACAAAGAAGTTTGTGTTTTCTAGGTCTTCGCATCCTACTTTCTTCATCAGAGGTAAAGAAGAGAAAAGTCTGGTGCAGGAATACTGCAAAAAAATCTGTTTACAATCTTGTTTATGTTTGTTTATACCATTAATATGTATTTTCATATGATTTGTAAGGCGCTCTGAGCTTATCTGAGAGAGCAGGTGCCCTAAATGTACACGTTCTTATTGTTACTGTCCAAATGTTTCTATCATTTTGATCAGAAATATCTAATGCCTGTCAGTACAATGAGCAGTTTGTTGAGTAAGTCAACAGTGTGGCCATAACCAACTGTCAGATGGATTCTATTTAAGGTGTTCTACTTGATCATTGTGACTTATTCGCTTTGTTTATAGGCCTTTTGTGTAACAATGTAACAAATAACAAATTTTTTTAGAACTGTACTCAAAGGAAAAGTATGTCCCATTTTTTTTAATGATGTTGTTATTTTTGCATTGTTGGGAAATACTTGGGTATGTCCATGCAACATCAAACAAACTGTCAGATAAAAAATGCCATATATGGTAACCAGAGTCATTGTGGGTCCTATACTTGATATCATTACATGAAATGCACCCTCAAAAAACAGAAAATCTCAGAGGATGCAGTTACTGTCCTATTTTCCAACACAGCAAGAAAGAACAATTCCGTATGTCCGAGGTTGTTATGTTGGACTACCATCTTCCATGTGAAATTGATCTAAAAACTGCACAGATGCCTTTTCTTTTGGAATTGAAATTTAGCTTGTAATATTCAGTCTTATTTCCATCTGAAACAATTCTGCTGTATAACAGACTTTTCAAATAGGAATATTGATAAAATTGAATGTCCAGCATAACAACCGTCAGATGCTAGTTATGATGCCCTTATCACATTACTAGCAGAACATCGGTGGCATGAGTTATCTTTGTATGTATGTTTTTTATGACCTTAATCATAAGTCTTCCTTTGGACAAAATTGCTGTTAATAAAAACTTTTTGAGAAAAATCCACTTTTTGTTGGCTTTATTGGCCCGACCCTTTTGTCACTTGCTCATTCAACCTGGGACATTTCCATTCATCTTTCTGTCGGAGGGTTGGCGTTTCGTCACATGAAGAGTTTCTTCACAAATCAAGGATGTCACTTCAAGTGCTAGATTGGTGTGTTTGAAGCACAAGCATAAATAATCTACATGTTGTCCCCCTACATTTTCATATTTACATGTAATGTTACGGCCAGGTGTATTACAGCTTACAAATTAAATCTCAGAATCGCAAAGGTAGGTCGATTTTTTTCACAGGTGTTACACAGTACGCCCCAACCTTACAATTTGGTTCCAGCTGTGTGACATTTTACACTGTTACTTTCCTTTCGTTTCATGCACAACAGAACAGGTCACAGAGCTGGCTGAGCGACCTTGTCCTTCCGGGAAACAGGGATTGTCTGTCTGTTGACAAACAGTTCCTGGATGTAGTAGTTCACCAACACTGTGACGACTGCCATGCAGAATGGTCGGGATCACCTCATTGAACATTCTGGGCTTGCAAAATAAACGTTCACTATACAAATACCCATTCAACCAAGTGAATCTTTCAGTTTTCAACTGATCTTTTTTTTTTCTCCTGAGACTTGTTACTGTGGGTTCACTTACGTGCTGTGAGTGTATGCTGCACAAAAGACATCGGTTTTACAGACTTCTTCCAAAGATAAACTCTCAGACGCACCACCTCACATCCAATGGACCCCCCCCCCCCCCCCCCACACACACACACACACACACATATACTCACTACCCTGAGCAAGACTGAAACCACAGACCTTAGACTTTGCCCATTTCTGGGCAAGTGTGATATATCCACTGAGCCACTGTTTCCAAAAAGCAGTCCTGGAACTTGTAGTAACTTTACAAATAAAACCAGACTGGCTGACCAGGAAAAGCCATAACATTCCATTTCATTTCACTGTGCTCACAGACTGGCTGACCAGGAAACCCATAACATTCCATTTCATTTCACTGTGCTCACAGACTGGCTGACAAGGAAGCCATAACATTCCATTTCATTTCACTGTGCTCACAGCCCAGCCCACCACCAGGGGCCACATCAGGGCAGTTACCCTGTCACAAAATTAATTCAAACCGCTTCAAAAAAAAAAAGGCATTTTTTTTAGTCCTGTACTCTGTTTGTCTGTGTCCTTGGCGGTAATACTACCCCCCCCCCCCCCCCCTCTCTCCCCTCCAAATTTTGCTTCATTTTCCACCTTCAGTCACTCTGTTTTGAAACTTCCATAAATATCTTGCTCGAATAACTTCACAGAGTCTGTTGTAAAAGAGCTTAAAATGTTTTCTACTCCCACGTCATGCCCTGTTTCATATTCATGGCTCTTCACAATATATCTCAGCTGTGTAATATTTCTTTTTTATTCAGAAGTCCAGTCAGAGTGGTTCAGATCACAGCCAGCACTGGCCTCCAAAGCAGAAAAGAAGTCTAGAAAATGAACGGCATAAATCTATGAACATAATCGTGTTGATATAGATATGTGAATTAGTCACACCAACAAATCTGCGCTCTTTTTTTTTTTTTTTCCTTTTTTTTTTGTTAACACTGATATTTCTGTTCGTTATAAAAAAAAATTTTGTTTTAAAACATAGATTTGCAACAGCATAAATATTTTTGTGTCTTTCTTCTGTTGAATTTTGCAATAGAGAAAGGGATGGGAGGATGTATAAAAAAAATAAAAAAAATAAAAACAGAAATACATATCTGCAATAGCATAAATATTTTTGTGTACACATTGTTTCCAGATGTGCGCACATTTTACCACCGTTACTTTCCTTTCGTATCATGCAAACCACAACAGGTCAGCAATTTTTACATATGGTTTTCATCCATCCGCTCTGGACTATCAGGATCTTGTTTTGTCAAATGCTTCATTCAGGTTTTTGTTTGGTTTGCTTGTGCGTGTGTTTTTTTGGTTTGTATGTTTTTTTTTTTGTCTGTTTGTTCCTGCATGGGCCCGACTGTCGTTTTTGCAACTGGATTAACTGGAGTAGTTTCAGTCCCTTTACTATTTGGAGACTTTCCTACTTTTTTCCCGACTGATAATTGGGAGAGTGTTTTAAGACTTTACAGCTAAAAGTCACCAGATGGTTTTAAACTCAGCAATAATCCTCTTACCTGAACATCTGTTCTGTACTTAAAATAATGCTCATAACATAAAGTGGTATACTCAAGATTTAATCAGGAGAGCATATACCTTTTCAAAATAGTTTAGGCACCAGTGAGCACCCCAGCACCATCTGGCCAAACCTGAGCCTCCACAAATGCCGTCTCGCTGATCCCAAGTATAGTTTTGCAAATTTTACCAATTTGCATTTCAGACTTCGACTGCGAACCCCTTGTGGTGTTGAAACAAAATACAACTTTGCTTGTTTTTCCTTCTTTTTTTGTTGTAATTAATGTAAGCCTGCCACATTACAACACTCTGAATAAAACAACAACAAAATATGAAAGTATATGTGTTAGAAAAAAAACCTCAAACCACCACCCATCTTTGGCCCTGGAGGAACTTTATTTCTCCATTTTCTACACTTTTGTTAAGCTCTTTTTTAATTTAAGTCATGGATTTATTCTGTACTTCTAATTTTTCTTATTCAAAGCATAACTTAACTCGCTTCAGTTCTTTCCCTTGAATTTCGATCACCGGTGATCGATGGTTTTCTTCCGGGAATTATGGTATTTAAAACAACATGTTTGTTATTTGAAGCAATGTATTGCCTTAAAACCCCGAAATAGACACGACATTCATCCATTCATCACAAAAATTTATTATTTTAGAAATCATGCACAGAATGTTACGAAAAGTTACAAAAAAATCATGCAAAATGCAAAAATCTCATAAACTGTGGTGAGTTAATGGACTTAGAGGTTGGCCAAGAACTAAAATCATCTTGGGTTGCTAGTACTTTCATCATACAGTGCTTTACAAAATTATATAACTTAATCATTGAACTGAGAAAAAAAATCTGCACCCTAGAATGCACTTTAAGTTTCCTTGTGCAGCACCACCATGAGCCACCCTCAATCACCATGAGCCACCCTCAATCACCATGAGCCATCCTCAATCACCATGAGCCATCCTCAATCACCATGAGCCATCATCAATCACCATGAACCATCATCAATCACTGAGAGCCAACTGAAGGCAGTCAACTTCCCTGGAGCCTCTTCCACCATGAGCCATCATCAATCACCCAGAGCCATCATCAATCACCGAGAGCCATCATCAATCACCCAGAGCCATCATCAATCACCCAGAGCCAACTGAATGCAGTCAACTTCCCTGGAGCCCCTTCCACCAGCACAGTAGCCCACAGATTGCTGTCATGTACAGGGCATCTATGTCACTGTGATACACAGATACACTTCATTTGCTCAACACTAAAAATTTTGCCACATTGTATCATCAAACTTTATGAACAAATAGAAAACGAAATGATGGTTACTTAATCCATGTACCATGGACAGCACCTTTTGGCACAGTCTGACCAATGTGTTCTATAGGATTACCTTTTGGCACAGTCTGACCAATGTGTTCTATAGGGTTACCTTTTGGCACAGTCTGACCAATGTGTTCTACAGGGTTACCTTTTGGCACAGTCTGACAATGTGTTCTATAGGGTTACCTTTTGTCACAGTCTGACCAATGTGTTCTATGGATAGGGTTACCTTTTGGCACAGTCTGACCAATGTGTTCTATGGATAGGGTTACCTTTTGGCACAGTCTGGCCAATGTGTTCTATGGATAGGGTTACCTTTTGGCACAGTCTGACCAATGTGTTCTATGGATAGGGTTACCTTTTGGCACAGTCTGGCCAATGTGTTCTATAGGGTTACCTTTTGGCACAGTCTGACCAATGTATTCTATGGATAGGGTTACCTTTTGGCACAGTCTGGCCAATGTGTTCTATAGGGTTACCTTTTGGCACAGTCTGACCAATGTGTTCTATAGGGTTACCTTTTGGCACAGTCTGACCAATGTGTTCTATGGATAGGGTTACCTTTTGGCACAGTCTGACCAATGTGTTCTATAGGGTTACCTTTTGGCACGTCTGATCCACGTGTTCTATTGGGTTACCTTTTGGCACAGTCTGGCCAGTGTTCTACAAGGTTACTTTTTGGCACAGTCTAATTAATGGGTTACGGTTACCCATTGGCACAGTATGATCAATGTGTTCTATAGGGTTACCTTTTGGCAGTCTGATTAATGGGTTATATAAGGTTACCTTTTGGCACAGTCTTATTAATGGGTTCTTCTAGATACCTTTTGGCACAGTCTGATAAAATGGGTTCTATAAGGTTACCTTTTGGTGCAGTCTGATTAATGGGTTCTATAGGGTAACCTTTTGGCACAATCTGATCAATGGGTTGTAAATGTTAAGATGACAGTGTTCCTTCAAAGTGTGCCCCCTTGCGCTACCTGACACATTCATTTTTTTTAATTTTAATTTTAATGGCGCAATAAACTCTGAAGCAGTAAGTCCATGGGCACTACATAAAATCATTTAAAAATCACAACCAAATTTCATTCAACAACCTTTTCAAAGCTGACCTCTTTTCGTCTGCTTCTACAAATAAAGAGCGAGTAATTCTGTCTTGCTGGAACGGTATACATTTCTTTTTAAGAAGTTTTTACTGGACCTTTACTAGACCGAAGACTCCTCTTCATGCAGTTTCAACCACTCACTTCGACATCACAAAATTCACATGGTGCCTTTCTGCATTCTTTGAAGAATTCTCAGCAACATAAAGAACACACTGAGGGCAAGACTGAAATCACAGCTGGAAACTTTAGCTTTCCAACTTGCTGTGGAGAAGTCCCACTCAGAGCAAACATGACGAAGGGGCCAGAAGGCCACACTAACAAGCAAACAGAAAACAAGAGCAAGCTGGGGATTTCCACAAGGCACAGAGAGGTGCTTCTCCACCAGCACACTGCCTGCATTTTCAACTACATCAAACACTGCATAGCATGAGAAAGTGAGTGTGTGTGTGTGTGTGAGAGAGAGAGAGAGAGAGAGAGAGAGAGAGAGAGAGAGAGAGAAAAAGAGAGAGAGAGAAAGAGAGAGAGAGAGAGAGAAAGTGAGAGAGAGAGAGAGATGAGAGAGAGAGAGAGAGAGAGAGAGAGAGAGCATGCCATACTGAAACAGGTGATAACTGAAGAAATTAAACTCTAGTACAAAGATCTCACCCTTTCTCAAACTTCTCCCCAAATGTCCATGTGTGTTGTGTGTGTGTGTGTGTGTGTGTGTGTGTTGTGTGTGGTGTGTGTGTGTGGGGAGTGAGTGAGTGAGTGAGTGAGTGATGAGTGAGTGAGTGAGTGTGTGTGTGTGTGTGTGGTGTGTGTGTGTGTGTGTGTGTGTAGTGTGTTGCGTGTGTGTGTGAAAGAGAGAGAGAGAGAGAGGAGAGGAGAGAGAGAGAGAGAAAGAGAGAGGCAGAGAGAGAGAAAGCGAGAGAGAATGAGAGACAGACAGACAGAGACACAGTCAGACGGGGGGGGGGGGGGGGGGGGGGGGGGCATTAGCAATGCATCCCACTTCAACTCCCAACGTAGTGGCCTTTATGCAGTAGGTTTACATCCCTGATGATGTTAATCCAGATGATGTTAAGGTTACACCCCTACCAAAAAATCTTCTGGAGGTTATACCTGCCAAAGATTGTGTAATATATCTATTTTACCTGAAAGTGACTGTGGTCAATGTTCTGACATATGAATCATTGAAAAGCTGAGTAAATTGATATATAATATCGTTACAAATATGAATCATTGAAAGCTGAGCAAATATAGTCGTTTACAGCTGAAATATGAATCATTGAAAAGCTGAGCAAATTATAGTCGTTTACAGCTTGAAATATGAATCATTGAAAAGCTGTGTAAATTCATATATAATAGTCGTTTACAAATATGAATCATTGAAAAGCTGAGCAAATTATAGTCGTTTACAGCTTGAAATATGAATCATTGAAAAGCTGAGCAAATTATAGTCGTTTACAGCTTGAAATGAATCATTGAAAAGCTGAGCAATATATGTTACAACGAAATATGACAATTATGTCGTTTACAACTTGAAATATGAATCATTGAAAAGCTGAGCAAATTATAGTCGTTTACAACTTGAAATATGAATCATTGAAAAGCTGAGCAAATTAATAGTTCGTTTACATTGAAATATGAATCATTGAAAAGCTGAGCAAATTATAGTCGTTTACAACTTGAAATATGAATCACTGAAAAGCTGAGCAAATTATAGTCGTTTACAACTTGAAATATGAACCACTGGTGGACACAGAAACGAAAGCAGCTAAAAACGACTTCAAAAATTTTGTCCACAGAAAAATCTGAATATCCCAAAAGATTTAGCTAACTCAGAGGAAATGACTTCCTCACATGAAATGTGCCGTCAGCACTGAACACTTTACTCATAAAATCACTTTAATGGAACTCCCTCCTCCAGGATACTGTTCATGCCAAAACCCTGACACATCTGTGTCACGGGTCAACAGGCATCTTCAGTAGATTTCTACATAAGGCTGTCTTGTTGTGTGAATGGATGAGTGGAAGGATGTTGCGGGCCTGAGTTGCCTAAGCAAGCTGGGCCAGCTAGTCCATAGTAATGTATGAAAAGCGACCCTGGTAGCCTGTTGGCAGCTCCGCACTTAGCTTTCACCATTTTTTATTTTTTATTTTTTGCTTTTTTTGTGTAGGCTAGTGAGTAGGCAAGATAGGGGGGGGGGGGGGGGGGGGGGGGGGGGGTCACTGTGTGGTATGAATGTGAATAATTTCATGTTAATGAAATAGGAAATAGAATAGGTTGTTTTTTGTTGTTTTTTTTACAGCAGATCCCCCGTTTCACAGTCTCAAAATAATCAGCCAGCTGATTGTGGAGACTATACAGAAGAAGAAGAAGAAGAAGATACATCTATATGGCACTGAATATGACCAAGTTACAGTCTATCCACACACAAAAAACAATAAAAACATCTGAAGTTTGACCGATATCAGATATGAGGTCCAATTTGATAACGTTCTGACTAGTAACTTTCAGTGATGAACAAACTCATCACATCTAGCGTTTAAAAAACAACAACAAATAGAGCTAACACAGGCCATTGCTGTGGAGCAATAATTATAAGCCATTTCCATGGCCTCATTACTCCAATCAGCTGAAATCCAGTCCCTGAAAAGGTGAAAAGGTGACTGCCAAGGTATTTTCTTCACAAAGGCATGTGGAAATGTTTGTATTTTGGCCCAACTTTGCTGATCGATAACTGTTTAATGAATCATTTGGTATGTAAGTTTTTTGTAACTTATTTCATGTGCTTGACTGGACATACAGAAAAGCAGAAGTAACACATCTCTGTGGCTTGCAATGGTTTGGCTAAACATGTATCAAATGGACACAATTTTTTTTTTGTTTTGAATGTCAAGGTCTACAAATAAGGAGGAAGAGATGACCTATTCACATTTGATCAACAACAGTTTGTAAAGTCCAGCTCCTTTGGAATACCCAGTACACGTCCTGTCCCATCTTGCCTTATCTCACAGCTTGCTTGTGCAGGTTTTGTTTTCTAGGTCTGTTAGCATCTCCAGGGTGGTGTCAAGGGTTCATACATCTTTTTAACTGCAACTTTCTCTCTTCAAAGAGACTTTGTCCCTGTTACCAGTGTTAGTGTCACTAATTAGGAGTAAGAGGCATTCTCTGATGTGGGCAATCTCTCTCAATGGAACCCCCCACCCTTTCGTTTGTTCTTACACCGTTCATTTCTCTGGGTTGTATATGAACAGTTTAGCCAGAGGAATGAGGATTTATTTCAGTAAGCTAGAGATGGCCTTGAAACGTCTATAAAGTAAAAGCTATTAACTATTTTCAACATGATGGGAGGGCTTCGGAGGGGGAGAGGGGGAGGGGGGCTTGCCTCAGGATACGTGCACACAGCCTGATCTACGGTCATTCTGCACGGGCCAGTGCACTTAGCCGCGCTGCTTTTTGTTTTGCTTTGTTTAGGATTTTCTGCTGACAATCGCCACTGATGAGATTTTGCCACAAAGGGATGATTGGTCACTGTGGTGGTGTTCAATGGACTTTTGATGATGAACAGTTACTGATCACTGAAAAGATTCTTGATCCTACTGCAGCAAAGACCAGCATCGGCTTTCTGATGTGTGCACTGTTCACACTACATCAAGTTTGTGTAGAGCAACGTCAGCCTCTGACAGTGACAGTCACTGTGGGAAAACACTGTCCGTCTCCTCCACTGACCCGTCAGTCAGTAACAACAGTTTTGGTCAGTCTCTTTGTGAAAGGTTTCTGGTTGTGGAGGTTGGTGGGGGGAAAAACAACAAAAAACAAAACAAAACAAACACACAAAACACCACAATCAAAATGATTTTTCAGTATTTAGCCTTCTTTTGGTTGTTTTTGCCACTTTATCCTTATTCTGACCTACACTCATTTCTTCACATCTCACTTGGAGTTGGACACCACAGGAAAAGCACTACAAGAGCCAATCAGCATTATGCTTCTGATGAAACCAGATGAAAGACCTTTGTTGACTGGATGAACAGATATATGCAAAAGAGAAGCACTCTTCACTGAAGTACATAAGTTTCAGCTTATGTGCAGTAACCCTGTTCAGTTCTCTGACTGGAAAAATCTTCTGTAACAAGACCCCTTTGTTTAAATATATCCTACTAACTTAATGTTTGGTCTTCCCCTTTAATGAATTTTCTTTCATACTCTTTTCCTTCTTTGATCTATGTGATTTATTTCAGTAAGCTAAGGAAACGTTGCTTATAAGTTAAAGCCCAGCCGACAGCAAAGGGCCGTATCAGGACTGTCACCGCATTGAAGTCAAATCACAAGTCATTTTCAACACACACACACACACACACAAAAAGAAAAAAAACAAACAGCATTTACATGACCCTTTAAAACAGATCTTCTAAAAACACACTGGAAATTTTGTTAAAAATCTTTCCTCCTTTTATTTCTTCAGGTGATATACCCCTCTTTGTGCACGAGATGAAATCCTGACAGGTGATGGCCCTTGGATTGTTCATGAACTGGACCAAATTACCCGGATATGTGACGGCCTCCCACAAAATGATAGATAAGTCGCACAGGGCTGAGCGCGGCTGCGGGCAACAAAGAGTGATGGGGGTCATTTGGGGGTAAAATGAGATTTTTGCACCAACACATGGGAAAAACCATTAAACTTCAAAGCATATATTACACTTCACTGATTTTACCTAAATTAAGCTAGAAATGTGATTAAATGAATTTTTTTCACTTCATGTAATCAATTTTAAGCAGCACCGATTGCAAAAAGTTACTCATTTTCAACAGATAATCGAGTGCACATCCCTCGCAGAGCCCCTGGTGCATTGCACATCATTCGAAAGCTCAGTGTGTCTATTTTAAGAATCTGTACACAATTTTCTAAAATAAACCAATCAGAAGGCATCAAACCCCGAAATGGCCTTAGTAACTCAGCTGTTTAACAACAGAGACTCTGCCTTTCACTGACCACAGCTCAATGGAATCTATTGCGGTTTGCCTTTGTCGTCGCTTCACTCGAAAAAATCATTATCATGGATCGACGTATTGTAACGCTGTTAAATTAATCAAAATCAGGAAATATTTTTTTATTATGAAGGCCAGGGAATTAGTGGCCTTATAAACGAATATTTCACCACCAGCAATAGCAATGTTTTGATTTCGATTCCAACGAAGGAACTGACAGCGAAGCGACGATGGGATTTCCCCATCGACTTCAACGGTGTGTGTCAGTCTCAGCCTTTCGGACTCTAAATCGAAGATGAAAAAGAAAATGAGGAGCCAGTTGTAAGAACTGAAGAAAGTGCAGATCTGTCAGGTATAATGCCATCCCGATAATGCCAAAAATTTGGTGACAGCGACGTATGAAACAGATACAGACCGTTATGAACTGCAATGGGCAGCCTCTACCAGATCCACAAAAGGCAGAACAGTTTTCCTGTAACTGCATGCAGATCAAAATGATCATTTAATGCATTCCAGCTGCTGATGGCTAACATATTATGTGTGTGTGTGCATGTTTGTGGAGAGGAGCGGGAGCACAGGTTTTGAACGTCGGGATATAGTGTGTGCGTGCGTGTTTGCGTGCGTGCACGCATGTGTGTGTGTGTGTGTGTTGTGTGTGTGTGTGTGTGTGTGTGTGTGTGTGTGTGTGTGTGTGTGTCGCGTGCGTGTGCGAGAGGACAGGAGAGATTCCATCCACATGATCCAGGCAACTGAAAAGGAAGAAGAAAGAATAATGCACAAGCATTTGTTTCTGATAAGGTATGTTGTGTTAATTATTAATTATGAGTACATGCTGTTTTCATCATAGGATGTCATGAATTGTGAATCCAGTATGTGTTAACACACAGTTCAAGAGAACCCACTTTTTTTTCAAATGCTGGGCAAAATAAAACTGGAAAATACACATTAATTTAATCAATTGCCATTAGTGTATCTGTGCTAAGATAACATTAAAAACAAAAGTCTCTACTAAATAAAAAATCAGATTTTTCATTTTTCAGCGCCCTGAACAGCCATTAAATACACCAATACATATATCTAACTGGGAATAAAATTCAATTATTAAAGTGTTTGCAATGATTATTTTGATGGTTTCCCACATTTTCATAAGTCTACAGCAAAATGAAACATTGGTTGCTAAGGACAAATGGTTGGAGAAAGTAGGGAAACTTTAAAGCCATTTTTCTTTAAAATGGCTACTGTGTAATTGGACACTTTGAAGGGTAATAACTTTTTCATATAATTTTTTAACAAACAGAAATTCTTTATACATTATTGGAAAGGTCTTTTTCTCCTCTTTCTGTTGATATATCTTAATAAGTTCAAAATTCATTTTGTGGGAGTTGGTCTCATATATGTTTTCTCAACAAAATGAACACTGGAGTGCAAGACTATAACATTTTTTTCATCAAGATTTTGTTGGTTGAGAACCAAGAGAACTCATAATTTAATGAAGCCATTAATTTCAGAGCACAAGCTGAAAATACTGGCCCTAACTCAGAATGCAGACTTCTTGAATGCTCTTCTTTTTAAATGTTCAGTTGGACTACTTTTAAAGTATGTGGACAGTTAGCAAGACAGACAAACAGAAGGATGGACAATCATGCACACAAACTCATAATGGCTTACAGTTATAAAAAATAAAATAAAAAATAAATTAAAAAAAAAACACACAATACAGAGGACAAAAAAACAACCTGCTCTCTACTCTGCGCACACGTAAAAATCAAAATAAAATCATTCAAAATTAAAGACCAATCACCTAATCCAATTCACTGGCATATTTTTTGGGTGTGTTTTTGTTTTAATTTTTCCCAATCATTCCAAAATAACTGTTTGTCTTGACAATGTAGATTTTTTTTCACACAATGATCCCAGGAAAAAAAAAAACATTATCCCAGACAGCTTGTTTTTAAAGACCTGTGGTTACAACACACACACACACACACACACACACACACAACACACACACACATAACAACACACATAAACACACAACACACACACACACACACACACACACACCAGTGAGGATTTGTTATCAACCTCAGCCAGTAATAAAGTTTCACTTGGACTTTGAGGTGACAGAAAAGCATGCATAGAGGAGGAATGCATTGATAATTAAATAAATAAATAAATACATAAATAAAAAATATTGACAACAATAACAACACTTTAGTTTCATCTTTACCTATGTTTGCATTTTTGCAGGGACTGAAGTAATTAAAGAAAAATCTTTTTTAACGTTTTTTTTCCAGGCCAGCTTCAAACCTGAACTTTAATCAAATATGAAGACACCTGGCTGCCCATAGAACTCCAGCAAAAGCCAGACACATCATCACTGATGGCTGCCCATAGAACTCCAGCAAAAACCAGACACTTCATCACTGATGGCTGCCCATAGAACTCCAGCAAAGGCCAGACACTTCATCACTGATGGCTGCCCATAGACACCCAGTCACATATGCCAAGAACACGCAGACACGTCATCACTGGTGGCTTGCCCATAGAACTCCAGCAAAAGCCAGACACTTCATCACTGATGGCTGCCCATAGAACTCCAGCAAAAGCCAGACACTTCATCACTGATGGCTGCCCATAGAACTCCAGCAAAAGCCAGACACATCATCACTGGTGGTTGCCCATAGAACTCCAGCAAAAGCCAGACACTTCATCACTGATGGCTGCCCATAGAACTCCAGCAAAAGCCAGACACTTCATCACTGATGGCTGCCCATAGAACTCCAGCAAAAGCCAGACACGTCATCACTGGTGGTTGCCCATAGAACTCCAGCAAAAGCCAGACACTTCGTCACTGATGGCTGCCCATAGAACTCCAGCAAAAGCCAGACATGTCATCACTGGTGGTTGCCCATAGAACTCCAGCAAAAGCCAGACACTTCATCACTAGGTGGCTGCCTTCTCCACAGTCCTCACCTTTCTAACATTTTCTTTCTTCTTCAACAGATCTGATCTCTCTGATTCAAAGGCCTCCCTTGGGTTGACTGACTGTCCCCATCAGAGATGAGAATGTCTGTCTTGAATTACTGTGACTTTCGGCAAATCCAAAGTGAAAGTGAGCATTTTCAAACTTTTACACATGGACCCTCTCTCTCCTATGGGGTTCTGCAATTGCCCCCCCCCCCCCCCCTCCCTTTTCCAACTCCCCTCCTCCCAGGATTCCCTTACCCCACAGCTCAAGTTCATAAAAAGCAAACAAACACTCAAGTTCATTAAAAGCAAACAAACACACTGGTGAGTATACAGTGCTCACACTCAGTCATAGTGTGTTGACATAGGAAGGGTTATTAAAAAAAAATAAAAAAAAAATATATATATATATATGTATGTCACAATGTTTAAACAGCCACAAGAAGCAAAAAGGGAAAAAAACACAAAGCAAACAAGTAACATCAGGAGCAAACTCAATACTGAAGTAGGTCTCCTTTAGTATATATTTCTCCACAGAACACAAACCAATACCAACAGTGACAGGTGCCTGAATAAATTGACCTGAGATACAGTTTAATCTCGCTTTCAGTTCCTAAAAGTCTTATATGTCAATCTCCCTCTCTCTCTGTGGCACTCGCTCCTGTATACACTCTTGCCCACCATACATACCCATTGCACTAACAGAGACTAATGATGTATGGATGGACTTACAGCCATAGGTGTATGGTGCACATGTACACAATACTGGAGAGCATGCATGCATACATGTAACAAACTAGCATACACTGAAGCACAATACACAAAAAATATTTCTACACATTAGCAATAATGCACTTGCAGTTGCACATAAAAACAGTCAACTACTTATAAAAAATAAAAACCATAAACATAAACACCTGTATGCATTTCTCATTACCTTTCGTTTAAACCATACACGCATCAGTTACCTATTCATTATTACAACAAAGTTGTGATAAGACCAGCTCCTGACAACAATACATTTTAAATAAAATTCCTCAGCTTTTGTCCATACGGCTGCAATGTCTGCGCTTAGTTATACTTGAAAAAAGGCATAAAACTTATAAACTCTTAAGATCCAACTAGACTGAATGTCCAAATTCACGATATATTTTAAAAGACTGCTTAAAAACCTCTATCAGTCTATGACCTATTTTCATATCAAAACTGGGGCTATCTGCTTTGATCTATCACAAAATTCACTCATCACTGTTTTACTACTAAGTGGGTACTATTTCATAACTTCCTCCAAACTAGTAAAAAGTTCCAATTGTTTGTCTTTGAATATATACACCGGAAGGAACCTGACTTCACATGCAACAAACCAGAAACACACCCAAGTTAACACAAACTTTCAGGGCATTAAAAACAGTGCCTCAGTTCCCCCAAACTTTTCTAAACCTTTAATGAATGTAGGAACACTGAGTGTACCCCCAAATAAATAGCTCTGGCAACAAATAACGTCATTCCGAATTTCTCAGCAATGATAACTTACAGGTTTCAAATAATTTTATGTTGTTCTCATGAAAGGCACATTAGTCATGTATGTGAACCAAACTTAGCACATGTCCGATTTATCAAGCACAACTATCATGTACAGACAATGGATTAAGCATTAATAAATCTGTATAGATATCTGGAATCCCATGATTCCTCCACCTTGGATGCACATACATTTTCTGACATTACTGAAATCACTGCATTCATAAATGCCTCCCAGGTGTAAGATCTGAATTCAAATGTCAACAAAGTTTCAAATAATTTCATTTTATGTCTATGTTTACAATGAACTCAAAGTAACAGAACATTTCAACATTAAGTGCAAGTGTCCAACAAGAGTTATGAAAGCCAACCTCGCACTCAACGAAACTAGTAACAGAACTCTACAAGTGTTGTCAGTCACACCCACTATCAAGATAATGTGTACTACTACTGATCAATGTGATACTGGACATGCACGACGATTCACACCCCACACACACACACCACACACACACACACTTTATCGTAAGTGACTGTCTAAACTGTAAGGAAGAGGCAGGGCGAATAACAGGGTAAAATTGGGAAGAAAAAAAAAAAGAGGGGGCGTTCGCACTGACAGTGTTGCTGTTGAGAATCGATCCAGCTCCTCTGCGAATTGCTTCCAACAAAACATGATGCTTGTAGTAGTAAAGCGCTAAACCCAAGGCGTTTCCACAACCCATGAGTCACTAAAATCACCGTCATTTTGAAGTTCTCACATTTACTACTTCAACCTGACCTGCGTTTGACTTGGTGGTACCGGGCAAGAGCCCACATAGAAAAAAGTGAAGAACAATCAGCCCTCCCGAAAGCGAAAGAAAAAAAAGAAAGAAAAAAAAGAAAAAAAACCCGAGTTCACCCAAGAGTTCAAAACTCAAAAATGGGAATGTTCACAAAGGCATCGTTGCAGAATACACACATTTAACATATGCACCAAACACAGATGGGTGAAGACTACGAGAGGAAAGACTTGAAGGGGGTAAGAGCAAAGCGGCAGCAGGGAGAACTGCCCAGTGCCCTGATGGAAGCCTCATTCTGGGGGCACCCGCCATGTTGTTTTGTTTGCTTGAGGTCACGGTTCTGTCAACCACTCGCGCTTACAATTCGCTCCCCCCAAAAAAAACATCAAAACAAAAATCGACACTTACCTTGCACTATTACATCAGCAAATGCTATTGCACACAAAATGCTGAGTATACAGGCACAGCCGCCATGGACGATGTTTCACATAAAAACAGTACACAAGATTCCGGCCAATGCAGCACTAAGAGTATGAATACAACTGAACCGTACCACAACCCATAATCGTGATGGCCTTGCGCCAGTGTCGGAGTTCCAAACACCACACGCAGCGCGCGGGTGCCGAGCAACCCATTCGCCATCATGAACTTATCCAAAAGCATGTTTATGTGCATTTATTCATGAGGTAGCTTCTTCTGTTGCTGTGATCGAAATTTAGAATTCCAGGAGAATGTTGATGAAGGGGGAGCGGAGGAGGAGGGCTTTTTTTTTTTTTTGCTTTGCTTTTTTTTCCTTCCCTGCTGCGGAGTGCTGGAGGGCAAGGGTGAAGTCGCCAGAACCACACAGGTCACGCCTCTGTTTTTGCAAATATACAGCGAAACCTACTGAGCGTTTGGCTTCTGGTAGCGAGTTCGCGCTGCGCACTCAATTGTACACCAAGAGCAGACTGAGGTTAGCATAGTGGTACTTCATCTGCCGCTTTAAACTGAAAAGCCCCTACGTGATGCATTAAAATTAAAATATACGGACCTGGACTGTTTACAAGCGAACCGCTTGTTGCCAACTGAACGGATGACAGCGACAGAGAAGGGGGAGGGGTGGGGAGGGGGGGGGGGGGAGGGCAGCAACAGCTATCTGCTATTTAGTGTTTGGGAACTGAGAACATTAAATTGAGTCAGGTGATCGATATTCGTGTCAGAATTACGTTGTCGAATTGAAATGGACACTATGGATTTCCTCAAATTTGAGAGGCAGGTTTGCCGATCAGAAATCCCTGGAGGGGGGGGGGGGGGGGGG
>CM031624.1:51171204-51193704 GCA_018398815.1 Conus ventricosus | reverse complement strand
AGCCTGTTGCAGTCTGTCGGTGCCTGTCATATGTATTGCTGCCGTCTGTCGGGTGCCTTCAGATGTAGTGCATACTACTGAACGAGGTTTTACTCTTATCTCAAGAAGTGCGTCTGTGGTGTTGTGGACAAACAAAAAACCGGGCGGTCGACACCGAAGTGCGCACTCAGTGTTCCAGAAGACAGGCAAAATTGTGCTGACACGGAGTGTTGTAACAAACAAAAAACTGTGTCGTCGAAATCGAAGGTACTGCACTCAGTGTTACAAAGACAGAACAAAAGTGCTGAAACAGGAGTGTGACGCGTGCCCGTCTGAGAGACTATACGATCATTATCATAGACCTAATATTTCATGAGTCTTTTCCTTTGAACATGTCTATCACCTTTTTAAGTCTATGTTGGTGCACAATTGTAACTTAACTTTGCTGTTCTCAATTTCATTATCATTTTGCAATTGAAAATTGTTCTGGGGTGTGTGTTACTAATATGACCCATTTGTGTATGTATTAAGTAAAACAAAGAGAAAAAAAAAATTTCCTTATAGAAAAGAACAGAAACAAAGCTAACTGCACAGAGACTTCGGCAATAAACTGCTATGTAGGGCCTACTGCGAAGCGAGGCAATATTGTGCATTGCCCAACTTCGTAAAACTTAACAAGTGCGACCACGTGACTTGTGTAATTTGTGTGTGAGTGGCTTCTTCCCACCTTGTTTTCATTTATGAGTTTTGGTTTCTTTGCTTTGTTGTCTTAAATTTCATTTCATTTTAACGTTTTTTTTCTTTTTTTTTTTACACTTCTCTGTCCCCTTAATCGTAACGTCTGCGTTAGAATATTTCCTTTGTGTATAGCTTATCATTCAGAAAAGTGTTTCTATAAGTAACTACCGACCGAGGAGCTTACGGGCATATTCTGTTGAAGGATTTTATTGTCTTCTCATTCGCTTCTATTTTCCTAAAGTTGTTACGGTGATAAACCACCCCATTCCCCTCTCTTTGTGTGCTTTTATTGTGTTCCATGACTATACAAACCTGAACGGACAGTTAACGGCAAAATCGCGCTCCTATATCATCACATCATACACAACTCGAAATGAACAAGAAACCAGTCCTGCATGGCCATGCAAAGAAGGAGAGCAACAGTAATATGCAGACTCTACGCCACATTGCCCCTCCACACGAGTTTTGGCGAAAGGTGGCCTAAAAGCCGCCTTTTCCGGTGGCGAAGAGAGAGAGAGAGAATCACGGCACCCTGACAAAACCCGTTAAGGTCAAGTTGCCTCAGAACAGACAGACAACAGAGAAGAGAGAGACAGAGAGACAGACAGAGGCGCCCATGCACACTCTCCACACACACTAAGACACACACACACAGCACAATAACACACACACACACACACACAACTCACACTCTTTCTCTTTCTCTCTCTCTCAGTTAAATGTCAAAAATCCGCAACACTTTCCTTCTGACTAATTTCCACTACAAACTTAGTACATAGACAGCAGACACGGGGCTGAAACCTATCACTAATTTACGGCACCGCGCCTTCGGTTGCACAGCGCAGCTAGGCGCCTGGGGTTTTCGTGCGGGAACTGCTGCGAGACCACCGGCGTCGCACACCTGATGAAACGAGACACCATACACCATACACAGCCGCCGCCATTTTAATTTCATTCTACCGGTGGGCTGAAACGACTTTCAGATAGAACTTGTGTGTGTGTTAAAACATGGCGAGTCAGGATGTGATGTTTCATGCCTTCTGTCAGTGCTGGAAGTGACCACTAATATTTACTAAAAAACAAGAACTGGTCTGAAGTGTTGTTATCTTCGCAAGAAAACTTCCGATCAACAGACTGATCCTTGTGAAAACAAACATTTTTATCATGAGGCCCTGGCAAAAGTTTTTGACAAAGAAATTGAGAGCGGCGAGCCTTGTTCTCTCTCCGTCAAAGCCAAAAGGAAGCATTTTGTTTTTGTTCCTCAACAAAAAACGGAACTCTCAGTTGAAGATCTTGACAAATATTTGAAAACACAGCTTTGTGAGCTGCCTTCCGATCCATTTGATGAAACAAAAACCTTGAAACTTTCTAGAAATGACCTCATCTTACCACCGGGCTTGTCTTACTCAGTGAAAATAGTGAAAAGAAATCTCTTCTCAAGGCTCTTTTTTTTAGGCATTGCTTCAGAAAGCAAGACAATTTTGAAACAGTCCAAAAACAAAAAACTGGAGTCCAATCTGAAAGTAGATTTGCTGTTAGCAACTCGTGTAAGACGAACTTGGAAGTGTTCATTTTTGTTTCTATTCTTAATCAAAATTTCACAAAACTTGCGATTTCTTTCAACGAGTTATACAGCAAACGAAAACTCATTCGGAAATAAAATACAATCACAACCCCAACATTAAGCATTCTGGCATGGATAACATACGTGTTGAAGAAACCCTGCATGGCAGAGTAATTGAGCACTTCCAACAGCGGTAGTTTTAACTAGCGCCCAACAAAACTAGGCCCAATCGCAGACTTTGCGATTGGACCTACAAAGCCCCGACCGCTTACTCTACTTCCGCCTACTGAAGAGTCGGGTTTGTTTAGGAGGCAGGGTTGTGGCGTATTTAGCAAACATGCGCGCGGCTGTAAGGCCCCTGCAGGCCTACCACTGACGTAAGATCTTTTTGTAGAAACCGCTCATGCAGGAGCGGTCCGGGGTTGTTTAAGTTGGCTGCTTGAGCAACAGTGCGTCAGCGACTGTAAGACCACTGCAGGCCTACCACTGACAGTAAGATTCTATTTTTAGATACCTGTCTCATGCAGGAGCGTCGGGTTTTGTTTAGATGTTGACTGCCTTGAATTTCCACCAAGCTACTTCATGACTGTGTATATATTCTGTGCATCTACTGGACCTTCACACTGCTTCGCTTCAACGTCCTGCTTCAACTTTTTGGGCTGCCTTCGGGGCGGCCGCAGAATGTACTTTTATTCAACTGTCCTTGCTTTATTAAATAAGCTTTTGATAATGCACTTGGTGGCTTTGCTTTGAATAATCTTCCGTTGACAGAGAGACCGGCAGCCGTCTTGAATTTATCGGCGCTTAAGCAACCAACCATAAAACCCTTTCCCATTTCCCTATTCAAGCACTTTCCATATTTTTTAAATGTTTGTGCGGTGTGCTGTTATTGTTGTTGTTGTTGTTTTACTGATAATAAGCTATATAAATATTCTGAACATTTCGTTTTCTTATAAAATAATCAAAGGTGCGCCGCACTACGATCACGCACTGCACGTCCCCCCACCCCCACCTCCCCCGCACTGGCACGTCCCCTCCACCCCCATCCCACGCACGGCACGTCCCCCCACTCCCCACCCCACGCACGCACGTCCCCCCACCCCCACCCACACCACATGCACTCCTCCCACCACCCCACCCCCTGTGTACACCACACACCACTCCTACTCCCCAAGTCGCCCCAAGTTCTCAATTAATTTTTATTAAGTCAACCCCAAGTTCTTAATTAATTTTTAATTTAAGTTACTTTCAGATCCTAATAAGTTCTTGATCAAGTAACTTCTAAGTTCTTGATTAAGTCACCTCAAATCATAACTAAGTCATTCCTGTAAGTATTCAAGGATACTTATAATATCAAATAAAATACAATACATGTTTTTATATAATACAGATGCCCTAATATAGTACAACACACCGCTCAAAAAACGCTCATCGTTGAGATGTCTTGCTCACGTACTCTCTGCATAGATCTTAAGGAAGTTCTTACAATCCAAGGCAACCGCAATGATTTACAATTCTGTCTATGGAAATGTCTTATAATAGACTCCATGTCTTTATTATTGACTTAATCATTTTATAATACGCCATGATTCTATTTTATAAAAAAAAAATTTAAAAATTAAGTTCTAAATATTATTCCATTTGGAAATGGATCAAAATATGCATTGTTATTGGCTGTTTTGGCGTGCTGTTGTTCTTTCTCTGTATTTAAACGTTCAGATTAAGTTGGTTGCTTTTTTTCTGCTGCCGATTGTGAATAGTATTTATAACCGTAAAATCTGCCCCCCAACAGCAGCAATGCGCCAAACAATGGCAACATTTAAGTTCAATATTCCCATAAGACTTTGTGCCCTTGTATCACATGGAGTTTTATAGCGGCATAGAATCAACTTGTTCTGGCGCTGCGGTGTTATTTTTCATGATGAGTTATATTCATAACATTAATTTTTTTTGTCTGTTCCACTCTGCTAATTTTTTACCTGCTTTAACTACGTCCCGGATGAGGACACTTTTCCACTGGCCCCCACCTGATTCAGTGTTTTCTGAGCTGATTTTCTGGCTTGTTACTTTCTCCACATGATTCAATGTTTCCAGATTCTGATTGATTTTCCAGTCTCGCATCATTTTGAAGGAAACAAAAATCTAAATGATTAAAAATTATTAATCCCATGATTAATGGCGATAACAATGTCCCAATTCTGTAGTAAAATCACATCTATAGGACTTCTAATGACTTTGTAAAACTGATCTTGCGAGTTAATCATACGTAAGATCTATGTTGAGACAATGGGAGCAAATCTACTACTGACTAGTAGTGTACAAACTAAGAACCGTTTGCCCACGCTTTTACCATTCTCGAACCCCAACTGCGCCTCATACCTGTATGATACTTTTAATGTCTTGTGGAGACATCTGTTTGAAATCTGTTCAATGCAGAATTCAGTTCCGAGAACTTTTTGTGTTTCCCACATGGTCTGCAAAGAATACAAAGGCCTCTCCTTTTTGGGCATAATAGCTTGATCAACAACTTGGTCATTCATAATCGGAAGGTTTTTAGGCCAGCCTTTACTGTATAGATCCATCATGCTGTTCATATTTTTAAAAATTATAATTATTTTTATGAGTAAAAATGAATGAACACCGAAAAAACTTTACCCACCTACAGCTATACCATGAAAGCTGTAATTGGAGGACCAAGTGAATGATACCAAAGCAGTCTGAGGGGTAAAACTACATGATTAGAATTAAACCACAGATCTGGCAAACTAGAGACTTGAGATTCAGCAAGCTAATTGCATCATTGCAACTTTCGTTTGCTACGAAAGATTTTCTAGTTAAGCAAGAATATTCCAGACAATATAACATTTTTAGAAAAAAATACATTAATAAAAATATAATCTTTCAATCCCGCAATAATGATAGGCGGCGCTGTGGTGAAGCGCTTGCTTTTAGCGAAGTAATTTCGCATTTAGTAAACTGGGAATACGCGAGAAGAAAAAAGACATAACAAAGCTAAGAGCAACTAGCAGCTGCACAAGACGCCTATGAAAAGCAGAGACTGAGCAGTTCGATTTTATTAATGGACACACTGAAAAGACAGGCATGCAACTTACACATTTAAAAATGTTGATCAGCGATAAAAGAATATTATCTATACAGCAAACCACTTCGAGACATTGCCCCCACCAAAATCAGTGGACTTTTACATCCATCAAAAACAAAAGATGCAAGAAATCGCGTTTATTGTCCGTTTGTATGAACTGTTGTGTATTTTTGTGCGTCATAATATTTGGCTGAATAAAAAATGAACAAAACTATATTCGCCCAAAGATATTGAAGGTATCAACAGCAATACAAAGCTAAAGCCAAGCGCAGAGTCATGAACAACAGCCAAAAGAATGGTTAGCTATACAAGCGATTTAGGCAATTTATTACCTGCGCCCAAACGAATACAAGACCCACACTTTGTGAACACAACTCCAAATCGACACCATCAAATGATCTTCTGATATTTACCCTCTGATACGATTAGACGTTAAAAGATCAAGTACGCACTCACAGTCATTGACATGCTTCAAGATACAAAGATTTCGAACCAATAACACAAAAGAGTCTTCTGCCGTTGCTGTCGCTATACAACTGATATACCAACGAGGGCCACTAACTTATCCTCGATGAATCAAGTTGACGATGGAAAAAATTTAAAGGCAAGTGAATCAATTATTGTTAAACACAGAGTTACTATTAGAAGAAGCATTCCAGAGTTTCACAGATCACAGGCTTTAGTTGCAAACTTTAACAAACAGTTACTAAAGACTTTTTTCCTACCAGTATCACAGGACTAATTGACAATTCTCGCATACACATAATGGGTTAAAGAATACCCTCTTTTGGCGCGCAATGAATAATGAAAATTTTAAGGGCAACAACCATTACAAGCAATCAAAAGAAAAACAATAGAATGTTGTTGAAAGAGTCTCATCCGGCAGAACTATTACCGTTGGTTTAAATGTATGTACCTTTATTATCCGGGGAGCAGAAGGGACACTCGCATCAGGCAATCGATCCAGTTTGGATGTGTTGAACCGTATGAAATAAAAAGAATGAAAAATCATCCGCCTGTATTATTTACGAAAACTGCCACAAAACAAAACAACAGCACTCTCTCAAGATCTTTTGTAAGGAAGACTGCAGATAACCCCACCAACAACAGTTCACTTTTATTTTATATTTTTAAATATTTTTAATTTACGGATTCTCCATGCCCGATTGCATATAAAACTCTGATTAACAAATACTCGTTTTGGTTTTGTTCTATCTAACGACTTCTTTGTTACAACTGTTGTTTGATACTCATGTAATTAGATCGGCTGTTTTACGTTGTCATGATGGAAATCCTTATTGCCAACAATGCTTCAGTAGTTCTGTGATATGTTTACTGCACAAGCTGCGAGATATTCCCTTTGCTTTCTAATGATTATCTCCTGGTCTCCTGGCTTCGAAATACTGTACATTTTTGACCTTAACCCAACAAACTCCTTGATCACCTTTCCAATAATTCATCCTCATCTTTCCTAAAACCTTCTTGTTAGTAATTGAATCAAAGCAATCTTAGGTAATCAGATGTGTCGTACCACCTCCCGCAAAGCCCTCTAGCTACTTCTAATTCCATGTCTTATAGATGTCCTTCCATTAGGGATATCATATAAACAAAACTATACTGTATCTGTAAAGCACTCTGGACTCAGGATACGAGGCTTAAAGTAGTCATAAAGAAATTCTAACAATCAAAGCAGAGATAATACTAAAACATAAACCGCCGATAAAAACAGTTTGTCCAATTAACTTTCTTTATTTTTTCATCATTATGCCAAAAAGCATCGATCATGAAATCTTCTGAAGTCCCTATATTTAGGTTTTGAAGTCACTTAATTGCTTCGTTCGCTTTGGTGACTAAATCTGACATCTTGCGCTTGTGCGATTTCTCCAATCTTTCCGAAACTGCTTTGTTCATCAGCTTGAAAAAGTCTTTTCTGAAGCATCTTGGGATATATTCTAAGATCAGTGGTTCCTTCATGAGAATGTTTCATGAACTGTTCTTGATCAAAAACAATTAAACGATGAACTGCTGCTGCCAACGTCAAACCATTCTTAAAATAAAATTGGAAGAAGTCTGTAAAACAACATAATTTTTTTTTGCCGCGAAGATTACACAATTATGTGTTCTCCATTGGGATCCATCTTTAGACTTTCTGCGCTAATGGATAGTTCATTATGCGGGTCAGGGAGTTCCCTGAGATATTCTAAGTCAACTCTAGAATGAAACCACGCTGTTGATCACGCGATTAAAACTGCCCAACCACTTTAAATGCCTTTTGAATATTATTCGGATCGCCCGCCTGTGTACATTTTAAAAGTTGCGTAATGGAATGATGCGCCCCATAGCCCATCCTTACAGGATTGTTTGCCATCTAAATACATGAGAAAGTTTATACCTTTTACTGGGATCATAATCCACTAGTATTTTTGTTGCTTACAGTAATGATCACCCATTCTAATTCCTCCTCGCAAATCCGTTTTCAATCATCTGAATCATTTGTAAATCTGACACATAAATCAATCTGTAATCCATAAACTTTAAAGAAAGCCCCAGCTCAGTTCCCGGCGCAAAATGTATGCGCGGATCCAGGCTATCATGTTTCTGCAGGTCTTCTATAAATTTCAAGACTCCCGCCAACAAACAATACATCGGCCAATAATAGGTCATGATAGTCACTCCATCGTTTACACTCTAACTTTTGCCACGCATCATGAGCATGCGGTAATCAGAATCACTGATGTCCCTTTCTCTAAACTAGAAAAGAACGCGCCTTTAGAGAAGTATCTTCGATCAAACCTTTCCCAACTGTTCTGTACTCAATAAGGAAACACCCTTAACTAACAAGTGTTGGTCAAAATATTCTTCGTTATTGGCAGACTTTTAAGGACATTACCAGTGTCTCTAATGAACACCATCATTGTTGCATAGAGTCATAAAAAGACATGTTATTTAGATTAAAGCTCATGTCACTTTTTCTGATTGACTGTGCAATGCATGACACCCGAAGGCAGCTCCACTCGTTCATTATAAATGATAGTCTGTAACTAACCTCGCAGTTATGAAAGAAAAAAATACACAGCTTCCTTTCTTGGATCAACTTTAGTTGAAAATGCATTTGTTTATGCGCCGCTCCTCTGAACTTTCCGCTAATGTGATCATGGCTCTTACTTTTGGATTCCTGCGTCTGATGAGAGCCCTAAACCACAAATCCACAATGTGTGGCTGATCCTACTTGTTTGTTTGGTCTTCCAGGTGCAATTATATTTTCAGATAAGTTTTAGATTATTAAACAGTCATTGCGCACTTGCCTGCATGCGTTCTAAGAAGTCTTCTGCAGCATTAGATCCCTATAGCAATTTTGTCTGAATGGACACCGTCTGACCTAACAATGATGAAGCAAAATGAACAAATCTGATAATTACACATAAGAACTTCGTTTTTTCCGGAAGTTTTTGTGCGCAGGCCCTTCTCATAAGAACAATAAGCACTCGAAGTATGCGTAAACTACGTTGTGAGAAAGTTGCAAAAACCGTATCCATTTCTTAAAACAACTTTAGATCCAGGTGGGGGCGTAATTAGTTTCTGTATTACAGTCAACTTGGGCCGATACAATGTTTTCTTATGTTCGCTTGCGGCTTTGAACAGATGGCATTCTTGTTAAAACATTTCTACAGAATTCCTTGTTTATTTTCATTGCTTTGAAGTAAGCCAAATATCTGCTCATGTGCGTACAATGTTAATGGGCAGCCCCGGCTGGCGAAAACATAGAGTAAGTCCACATGACTTTTGGCTGGTTCGCATATTGTTGACGTTTCTTGACACTTTAATTGGCACCAAATTTGTTCCTCTCCATGTGAAGACATTAACATATATTGGGTTGTTATTGGTTCTTCAAACAGATCAATTTGGACTACACTAACAGAAAGATATTCCATTGAAGTTAAGATCTTGGGCGTATTGCCGATAGTTATGCATCTTTCTCGTGGTTTCGCGACATGATGCAGCCTTGCAAGGACGCACCACATAAAACATGTTGTCGGAAATTCTTTATGTTTAAAACTGCTCTCTTTAAAACCAACTCCGATAGCGAATGTAAGCCATGGCCAACAAATCGTGCAAACTTAGCCTGTTTTAATCTAATCTCTAAGACTTCGCCCTCTACAACCAGACCCTCATTTTAGCTTCTTCACGGCAGCGTCAAACTGTGTAAGCAGTTCGTTCTGCCCAACCGGGTTTAAGTCCATAAGAAAAGAATAGACCTTGCTGTTTAGTTGTTGAGAACCAGAACTTCTAGAATTTTCTTCATTTTTGTTACATACGAATAAAACAGCTAACATTAATACTTTAAACTGCGGGTGTACTAATGTTATTTGCCTGGAACTTGAGAAATACATGAACAACGCTTGCCTGTACGTTTTGTTGGTCAATGACTTCTAATCAATATCCATCTGTGACTTTGATAAACCGCTCTCTCTCGAGCATTCCTTCAACAATTCGTCTTGTCCTCAATATCTTAGCCATGGCTGTCTTTCATTTCTAAGCCAACATATTTATTTAAAATTAAAAAAATAACCAACGGTCTAATCAGAACAATATCGACGGTCTTTTGCGCTTGGACACATAAACTAAAGTATAAACACCCTTTTGGTGTTGTTAATGTAGCTTGTTTAGACAGAGTTTAATGTTTCGTTACTTTTTTTAAGCATTACTTTTTTATATCTGCTCGTGCGTCTGCGTTAGAAAAAATTGCCCTCGCCTTTTTTTTGAAGATCAAACCTTTTGTCTTTTGTAGTCATCAAAATCGCTGTAAACGACTAAATTCTTTCATAGTGATTTGAGTCAGCTAGGTGCTTATTTTATAATCACTTAAGAACTAAGTTTACCGTTATTAGTTGACCATACTGTGTGCTTTGGAGTTTAGTTTTTAATTTTTTGCCAGCCAGGCATCTACAGCTAATGAACACAGACACCGAGAGCTAAAGACAGAAGCCTCCTAGAGGTAAAGCTGCGTTGCGCCTATGCCCGTGTTAGCTAAGAGGGAAACCAACACTCGTTCCTGCGATAGAGACACTTATATCCCGATGCTCCAGAAGTATAACGCTAAAATGTAACAGCAGTTAAAGCAGCAGAATCCCTTCGTTTTGGTTTGCTGTATTTTGAAATCCTGCTCTAGTTTTGGTTGCATTGCGTAATGTTTGTTACTCAAAGGTTTTTTATGCTAGGTTGTTCTACTATCTCTTCTTTTGCGCGCTGTAGGCACATTTGGATAAACCTGAACAACATCTTTTTTTAAAATAAAAATAATTATAGTTATACTACACTTTCTAATCCTGTTATATAGATATTCAGCTCGCATCATATAAAAAAAACAAATGTACATTAAGACGGTTTATTCGCTTCTTCTTCCTTTATCAATTGCATTTTTATTACGTCACTCTTCACAGTTCCTCTTCTCCCCCTTCCATTAAATGATTATCTCCGTTGACCTTAGTCAACCCATCAACCGTATTTGTTTGTTAAATAATCTACAAGTCTTACGCGTGAAGGTGTAGATCTTTTAGCCACAAGTCACTGTTGGATTTCTACACCCCCACCTCCAAACATTTCTATTTCATCAAAATGCTATAAGGTTTAAGCAGCTACATAGAATGGTTAGGTCTGTCCTCAATCAACATTGTACTTTCGTTATTTTTGGATTAAAAAAACTTTTCACTTCCTCTTTTGAATGGTTCTTCATCATCACACAGCAATAAAAACCTTTAAGAGCGATCATCTGAGACGCTAAAACTAAAAATTCCAATATTGAAGTGTCTGCCCTGCTTCTAGATATTGTAGATGAAACACTCTTCGTATATATTGCTAATGGTAGTGTTTGTGCTCAATCTGCTTGCTAAAGTAGGGTTTCTAACAACGTCAAACTCTAACGTGATTTCAGAAATGCTGTACTTTTGCTTCGTGTCTGTTTATCTGATAAAACGTTGTAATTCGTTAAAAGTTAGTTCATATGACATTGGTCTTTTAAATCTCCTTAAATATGGCGCATAGCGCTTTTAAACAACACAAAATCTAAGGAATGGAAAAGCGATTCCAAACGCAAAATTACAGCCACATACTTTTTGCGTCTTTAGTATCTGCGGCACCTATTTCTATTTTTAGATGCTCTCATTTTCTATTCCTTGAAACGCAAGTCATCCATTCATTCGCGTTAGCCATAGATCAAATTGGTTAAAAATATGTAGCATAAGTGTAAAGAAAATATTTCTTGCCCCTCAAGTTTTTATAGAAATTTTCTTACAATATGCCAACCCCAGGGGTTCTGTAGCAACTGTCCTGTTTGGGTCTGTTGTTGAATCGAGCGCTATTTGGAAAGTAAGAACGCGCAGAGCCTGGCACAATCACGTCATTTGCTCCTAGTCCTGAAATTTGACAGTACAAATTGATGCTCCCATCAATAGTAATGGATTATTTTGAACAGTAATAGTCCCTTTTAATTTTCCCTCACGCCAGGTTTCTAGTCAGTCTTTCTTGTGAGTCCAAAATCGACCATGTGCTTGTGACATTGTTTTATAACAAAATAAAAAATTAATTATTTAAAACATGGTCAGGCATTGAAGGTGAAGAAGATTATGATGATTTAAAATCCTGGAGACTACAATGAGGGAATGACTCCTTTGGTACAACATCGCTCACTGCCTCATGTGCATGACTTAACAGAAAGTAAGGTTAAATATCATTTTATACGAAAAGTTTAGGCCAAGAACACTCCCGATTTTAATATACCCAATATTTTGAAATTAAAAGATGATCATTTGTCTGTAAAAAAACGATCAAGGGCAACTTGTTTCGGCTTAACAACTAAACCCTGACACCATCAACAGTTTTTTAGCCAAGAGTACAATTATACAAAACTCAGTGTAAAGATCCAAATCCCGGGGCCTTGAACCTAAATTAGATGGGATGCAGTTCTAAACTTCAAAACACGCTTGCAGGAACTCCCAACAGCTAACCAATACAAAACCAGAACGTAAAGAATTAAATCAATCGCAGATAAATAATAAATCAATAGAACAGAAACCATTTCAGAAGAAACAGCGTTAAAGACTATACACGACTCACACCGCTACCCATGGCGGAGAAATAAGCGGCCCTTGATCACTTTAAAGAACCATCAGAGGCGAATTAACAAACAAATTTAAGTCAAAAAAAAAAAGGTGAACTAATGGCATATAAGAAGAGAAAAAGAAAACTCGTTGAGCGCGATGACGCCGACTTAGGGCATGAGATTAAAGAAGTCATAACCCAAAGACTAAAAGATCTTGAACAAGAAAATCAGGCAAGACTTAGAAGTGCTAACTACTAACCGAGACCAATTACGAACTCAAGTGAATAGAATAAGAGAAACTATCTCGAAAAATTTATATGAAGACACAACACAACGAGCATAACAATCCGAACACTGTTAGAGAGCAGGAGCACATTAGCAAGCGTTATAACTGCTTAGGATTTGCAATAAGTACATTGTGTTAGGCTATATTAACAGGCAGCGTGGCCAAAGTTCAGTACCTCCACCGCCATCGCCCCACCAATAAATCATGGTAAAAAAAAAACAGCTTGATCATCTTGCGAATTTATAAACAAAATTATCCGTAAAGCTATTAGCCTCTTTACAGAATATTGGGGATTATTGTCAGCTGGCTTTTGTCTACTGCTACAAATATTGGCTTTATGCCAGCACTATTGGCATTAGTTCTTGTAATAGTTGGGTAACTATTTATAAGTATAAAGACCAAGTAATCCTAGGCCTGTTAATCAAAGAACAACGCTGTCTTTTCATAGTCATGTCTCGCGAACATAGTCCGCGAAGCTTTGCAGACTTCAATGGCCTTTGCTTTGGGCCGCGGATTGGATGACTTCTTCTGGTGTTCTTTTTATTGTTTTGTAATATTACTGGACAGAATTTATGTCTTTTTCCAACCTTCAGTTCATGCCTGCTAAAGAATTTCATTATTATAGTTTATTTTTGTACCTATCTGAGTCTAGGCAAAAGGCAGCATTTATAAACCCATGCCAACAGCAAAGTTCTACTTCGATCTGCTATGTAAAAACATTTGTAACCTTTGAATACTTGAAGGCAAATCAACTGTAGAATTAATGGCATCCTCTAAAGTTGCTAAGTAATTGTTTTGTGCATCAAAAGCCTAGAAAGATCATTATGCTCGAATCTGCCTGTGCTTGCGAACCTACAAACACCAAACGTAAGTACGAATCGAGTCGTTTAATTCGATCTATTCCTCGCTCATTTAGCCCTTATAAGTGTTCTAAGATAAATGTAGTCCCATGCTGTTTTAATCTCTTGTCTCTATGGACCAGGCTGAAACAATTTTGAAAAGGAAACGTCCATTCATAGTATACTTTCTGTGCGTGCCCCGAAAATAAATGACGCCTAGCCATGATTTAAGATCCAACTTTTTCTAAAGCTCTGTCTTGATGTTAATATGAATTCCGTTTACAGATCTTCAAAAGCCTTCATGTCAATTCTGTTGCAAAGGATAAACGAATTTTCATTCGTAATGTGTGCTGCGTTCGTCCAAAATACGTCTAAAGGTGAATAAAATGAAAACGTACACTGACCACACAAAGGATCATGGGAATTTAAAAGATCGGCATACGCCACTCCCTGATCCACACCCAGTTTGATGCGCAAACACAGCATAGTTAACTGGTTCTGATAAAACTGCATCGAAGACTTAAACCACGCTTTTCTGGATGTGCTCGTTTTCAATAGGGGTTTAAGATAGCTTCTTCAATGGTCTCACCTTTTATGAAAAGAGGCAGTCTGGGTCACAGCAATGTCGAGGTGGTCAGTTTTATAATTATTAGATTGTAATGCGGTGCGGCCCAACAGAATATTTTTCGCCATATATTTGAATAGCCTCCTTTTAATTTGTTTTAAAAAATGATTGTAACAATAACAACTCAAGACCGTCCTTCGTTTTTTAGAACATGCTATAAATAACGAATGCGAACCAGAAACGTCGCGCTCCATGAAATATTCTACTAAGTCGTATGGTTAATAAATAATCCAGAAGAATAATACGTTCTAAAAGTTGACAAAACAGAACAAAGTTAGCCATTAACAATACTGATTATATTACGGTTTTGCTCACTAAAAGAAGCAAGAGTAACTTTGACATTACTCTCAAACTAACAATGCGAATCTAAAAACAATTAACATTCAAAACCTGAAGAGAAATAGCAATTACCTTTTTGATGCAGATCTAGCTAAAATTGTTAGGCTTTGAAGCTGACAATCATAGATTTAGAGTTACACCAAACAAAACTACTTATGAGGGAGAAAATCCCTCAATCTTGCATAACATTCATTACTCTAATGTTCATTTTGGATGAGCTGAGACTGATGAAAACTTATATACGGAATGCCCTCAACCTGTTTTTAAGAGCTCTTCCATCAGGGAAAAGCTGCATATAGACATTAAAATTAATACAATTCCCTAATTTACAGTTGACAAGATTAGTTTGTGGGAGGGTCGGATCATTTAAAATAAAAATCAAAGACAAAGCTGGAAGTTGTGAAATGTGATAACCTGCCACATTGTTATGGAAATAAAATAATACGTTACTAAAAAATAATGTCCGCGTGGCCAGAAGAATCAGGATTACTTAGCGCCGTAATGTGTAAACCCTTAGATTAAAAGACCTTGCAGATGTTGCGACCTTTGACACAGAACGTGAATAGGCGCTTTGTATGGTTTTTGAGTACCACTAAAGATGGTGATTAGCAACGCAAGAGGTTGTCGACAGCAAAAAGTTTCTAAACTAAGAACAACTTCGCAATCTAGAGGCAAATAATGTTTGGCCAGTATGACAATAAAATAGTTCGAAAACCTGACTCAATGGCACTTAGAACTCATATTTCGAATGGGAAATAAAATTTTGAATACATAAGCCCATTTACATATTTTAGCCTCAAAAAAGTTCAGAAAAGCATTCAAGCTCTGGCACTCTTTACAAGTAAGTCTTATGCGACGACAATATCTGAAAGAAATTGAAATAACGCCGTATGGGAACAAACAGTACATCCTCCACAGAAAAGAAACCGTTTAAAAAAAGCTTCTACAACATTACAGTTTCTTTTCCAAGCAGAAAATTAGGAAGACATACGTTTCACAATAGATATTTAAATTCTGTCTTTACAGATGTTGAGAGGGATGGGTTGTGGGCGTTAGTTATGACTTATAATAGGGAATTCATATTAGCTGCAAAACTTAGACGTTAAATAACCGCCTTAACGTTGTTGTCGTCTTCTAGCACATGGATGAGATATTAAGATCAAAACAACAAGCAACAAATCAAATGATGACTTAAATATAAACAATCTTACTGAACTGAATTGATTAATCTTACCCATTTAGCCTCGTAAGGGGTTTTTATTATACTGAACAAGTTTTTGACGGATAGTATGATAAAAATAATAAGTGATTAATTAAATTCTTCTATAAAACCAGGAGCAGGTTTAAACTTATGAAAAACTCCTCATTGCTCATTTGATTTGTGGCAAATCGGGTGTGGAAAAACAATATTTGTCCTAGACTTATTACAAACAGTTATCGCAATATTTTTGATCATATATGTGGATTTTCTGTCCAACACTTAAAAGGAACAAAGCATATCAGATAGTAAGGTATTATATGACAGACAATGATCGTATATTTAGTAATCCTAGCACTAAACTGAGTGAGTGTTAGAATACTTTTATAAAGTGTTAAGAACGCAGACACTCTTTATTATAGATGACTGTTCAGCAAAAAAGATATAGTTTAAAAAAGAGAAACAACTTTGGTCAAAACTAGCTATCATGGAAACATATGGAAAGTGTGTGGATTTTATGTCAAAATATAACTCATTTTAAAAGACTTTAGAGACCGAGTTAAAGACTGTAGTGTTATTTTCACAGGAAAACAGAGACTTCATGAAAATGGTTGGCGTGAAAATGATGTTATTGAAAACGATCAGGAAAAACACAGGATTAAGCCAAAATTAAAGTCTGAAAAGTTTAGTAAAATTAGTATTGAAAACGGATAACCCTGCACAGTATGTTTGTTTTAGATAATCGTTATTTTTTGGTTATTGACGTCTTACTTGTCAGAGAACAGTAATATGCTGATTCTAGGTCACTTTCGCCCGAAAACTCGGTGGAGGTGAAAGTGGCTTAGAGTCGGCATATTACTGTTCTCTGAAGGACTCGAATCTGTCACCTTAATATCCAACATGCAGTCACAAGACATATCAACGCTGATTTGGAATCATGTAAACCCTTTCATATTTAGACCTCTGAATCCAGATTAACATGCACACATTAGCGACAGTGATGTAACAATTCCAGGATATAACACAATCCGGAAAGATCCTACACAAGCGAAAGAAACGGGTCTTCTTATCTACATCAGTGAAACCCTTAGCTTCAAACGACTTCTACACCTGGAAAGTAACGTGTAGAATGTTTTGGATAGAAGTAAGCTGAAAAAAACCGTTTCCATTTGGTTGGATTCTGCTACAGGAACCCATCTCAAAGAGTAAACTGGGTCGACAAATTAATTACGATGATGATGCAGTCTCGCTAGAATCCAAGGAAATCATTTTACTTGGAGACTTTAACATAGACCTTCTAAAAGTGCAAAACCAATGGACGCAAACATTCAATCTATTTAATCTACATCAACTCATCGAATCTCCAACGAGAGTCACCCCAAACTCGAAGACACTTATTGACCATGTTTATGTTGCAGATAACACTAACATAGCAGAAGCCTGCGTCCCTGTTCTAAACTGTAGTGACCATTACCCAATTTCTGTCACATGGTCCAAAAAAGGAGTAAAAATTCCCCAAACGGGACACAAGATAATAACACTACCGTTGCTTTACAAACGTTAACATCCAAGACTTTCTCAAATCTCTCTTCAGTTTTCGACATAACTGATCCAGATCTTGCTGTTGACTTTTGGATCAAAACATTGACAGAAATATATGATAAACACGCCCCTCTAAAAAACGATTAGAGTACGGCATGATCCTAAACCGCATGGGTACACGAAGGAGTTACAGGAGGCAGGTTACCTTAGAGATCTGCTTAAACAACATGGCTATGAAGAGGAATCTAGAAAAGTGAGAAATGCAATAAATTCACAGAAGCGTAGAGAAAAAACGAAATATTATCGAGAACTAATATAATCAAACCAAACCCAAAATTGGTATGAGAGCTATTAACGAGCTTACAAACAATCAATCTTCTTCAAAATCAACTATAATTAAAGACATCTCTGTCGAACAGCTAAACACCCACTTTTGCACTATAGCTAATAAAACTGTCGCGACAGATTCTTCCAAATCAAACGATCTTCAAAAACTGAAACAATATTGCCAAGATAAAAACATCACGTCCTGAACTTTATATTCCACCAATAACAGTCTTTGAAGTTTATCACTACCTAACGCACCTAAAACAGTCAGGTACCTGCGGGTGAAGATCTAGACGGAAAATCCTCAAACTATCAGCTCCACAATTACAGATGCATTAACATACGTCTTCAATTTATGCATAGACAAAAATCATTTCCCCGATGGTTTCAAAAAGCAAAAGTCATTCCTATCCACAAGGCAGGTGACAACTCAGACCCTGCTAACTACAGACCAATCTCAATCATTTCCTGTATTTCCAAACCTTTGGAAAAACACATGAACAAACACACTTTACACCACCTTAATACATACCACTTGCTTCAATCCAAGACAGTTCGGGTTTCGACACAACCATTCATCCACACAGCCCTAATCAACTTAGTTGATGACTGGCTAAATAGAATTAACAACAACAGATATTGTGGTGTCCTATTCATCGATTTCAAGAAAGCATTTGATGTGATAGACCATAAACCTTCTTCTTAGAAAACTGAAATTGTATGCTTATCCACAAAAAACTCTTACGCTTTTCAATCATATCTCGCAAATAGGCAACAATGTGTGAAAATCAATACAACTTTCTCTTCATTTCAAAAACTTTCCTATGGCGTCCCACAAGGCTCTATCCTGGGTCCCTTACTGTTCACCATTTACATCAATGATCTATCTCTCCATATCACATCCACATGTGAACTCTTTGCTGATGATACAACAATACACACAAATCATTCTGATGTTCATGTTCTGCACAAACTTTACAAGAAAGTGCGAATGACCTCGAAAATGGACTTAACTAAATCACATGTCGCTTCAACCCTCAAAAAACTAAATCCATGCTTATCACAACCAGGCAAAAAAGACAAAATCTCACGATTAAGTTTCCTCCTGTACATCTTAAAGATGAACCTCTTGAACAGGTAACATACCCTCAAAGTGCGAGGAATAACAATTGATAACAACATTAGTTGGCAAGCTCACATAACCTCACTGTGCAAAAAAGTTTCACAGAAAGTTTATGAACTCTCCAAACTCAAACGCTTCCTCGACCTCATTCACGCAAGCTCTTTTTCTATCTCATATTCAATCACACATAGACTATGGATCTACTCTAAGGACTCTGCTAGCGCTAAACACCCTCAAACCATTACTAAGCCTACACAAGCGAGCACTCAAATTAGTCCTCCTAAAAACCAGCAGTCTTCTGGACTCGGACTATAAAAAGATTCAGGTTCTACCCTTAAGTCTGAGATTAGAGTACAACAAAGGGATCATAATGCACAGGATTGTGTCTGGGAAGGCACCCACCACATAGTTCACAGATTCTCGATTAATTCCTCAAGGACTCTACCCAAACTTCATGTCCCTGTTCCAGAATTGACTTATTCAAATCCATATTTAACATATCAGGTTCCTGTCAATGGAACCTCGCTCCCTGAATCAACCAAAACAACATCAATGCATATCAACCTTCAAACACCATTATTTCAACCATCTTATGTGCCAGTATTTGCATACTCCGCCATAATTCCACACCAACCACCACCACCCTCTTAGCCCTGTGTAATCAACCTGTCTGTTTAGAAAGTGTTTTGTATTTGAAATGCACATGTTCTGTTAGTAAGTATGTCTTATGTGAGTACGTGTGTGTGTGGTGTGTGTGTGTGTGTGTGTGTGGTGGTGTGTGTTTGTGTGTGTGTGTGTGTGTGTGTGTGTGGTTTCCTACTACCTGCTGCCCTCGTTGTCATTATGTCGTTATGGTTTTATTCTCATGCGACTCACTCTCTCTCTCTCTCTCTCTCTCTCTCTCTCCTCCCTCCTCTCCCTCTCCTCTCTCTCTCTCCTCTCTCTCCTCTCTCTCTCTCCTCACTCTCTCTCTTCTCTCTCTCATGTTCTCCTGGAATGACTTGATATAATACATCACCCCACCCACCACCCCCTACCCGTGGTGACTGGGCTATCATTATGCATCCCCCCCCTCCCCCCCCCCCCCTCCATTTGTGCTTCATTTTCTTTTTTTCCCCGGGGCTTCAAAATCGATTGTCTTACATCTCCTTGGTGATTTTTGATCGTTAATTGTTCTAAACATGCTCCTTCCCGCACCCACTCTCGCCTCTTTCTTTCCTCCTCTCTCCCTCTCTCTCTATCGCCCTTCCCTGCACTCCTTTCGCTTATGCGTCTCTCTCTCTCCTCTCTCCTCTCTCTCCTCATCTCTCTCCTCTCCTCTCTCTCTCTCTCTCTCGTCGTCTCCTCTCTCTCCTACTCTCTCTCTCTCTCTCTCTCTCTCTCTCCTCTCGTCTCTGTCTCTCTCTCTCTTCCACACAAGCGCCTTCAAGTACATGTTCTCCTTGTCTCATCTTCTTATCATGATTTTGCTCATAATAATATGTATTGTTTCGTTATTTTTACCCAGCTCTTTCGTGTGTTATATTGCACATAATTATTATCAATGTGTTTGTCTTTAACATGATCTTTTCTATGAGAGGTTTCCGTTTTATGTATTCATTGATTCCTCCCAGTTCTGTCTCTCTCTGTGTGTCTTTCTGTTCTCTGTCTTCTCTCTCTCTCCCCTCTCTCCTCTCCTCTCTCTCTCCCCTTCCTCCTCTCTCTCCTCTCTCCTCTCCCTCCTCTCTCTCTCTCCTCGCTTTTTTTCTCTCTCTCCTCTTTTTCCCTCCAAACCCCATGTCACTTTGCTAAATACCTTTTCTCTACGCATTTTCATGCCTTATGAAAAATGATTATATGTTGTGTCCTTCTCTGTCTGTCTGTCTTCTGTCTTTCGGGTCTCCGTCTGTCTGTCTGTCTCTCTCTCTCTCTCTCTCCTCTCTCTCCTCTCTTCTCTCCTCTTCTTTCTCCTTCTCTCTCTCTCCCCTTTTGCGTACGTGTGTGTGTGTGTGTTTTCCGAATTCTGTACATACTTTGTCATATTCCACGTTTCAGTACATTTCCATTTAAAAATTTAAATCGAACTTTATGGTTAATTACTACCTTCAATTTCTGTTGTTCCCGTTTTTTCCTTTTTAACCCTCCTCTCTCTCCCCCCTCTCTACTTCTGTCTGTCTGTCTTTTTTTTTTTTGCCCCCCCCCCCCCCCCCCCCCGCCAACGCCATGTTGAAGTGTTGAGATCTCTAGCGTGGTGAGTGACGATTCCCTGAAGATTTGAAACGATCACTCAATTACAAACCCTAGACTGATGTTGAATGGATGAAACCCAACAGCGACAGGGGAGGGGAAAATTGTTGATAACCAATGCCTAGGGGAACCAGCTTGTTTCAGTGTCACAAATACTTTTTTAAAAAATTAATGTAAACACGGCGGTGTAATCGGCACTGGGCGTAGGATTCCGTTGAATGGAAGAATTCAGTGAGGAAAACGAGTACAACCCAATTGATGAAGAAGGAAAATGCTAAAGAAAATCGCACCTTCGAATGAGACTATAAACCAGGTTCCGTGTGTGAACGCATGCAAACATCTTGCACACACGTAAAATCCCATCACCAACTTTCGGAAGATAGCCCGTTTGGCCGTTTTATGGATGACACGTTACACATAGCATGCACCCTGCGTGAGAAATGGAAAGAATGAAGGAAGTAAGGAAAATGAGTGATCGATATTGAACGATACTGACTGGGTGACAAAGGGAAACGACTGAATGAAGCGCCATCTGGCAGCTCTTCAGTCGCACTACCCAGGGAGCAGCCCGTTGTGAAACGAGTGTTGATTGTAAAAGCGCTTAGAGCTTGGCCCTAGCCGAGAATAGGCGCTATATAAGTATTCATTATTATTAATTTTTATTATTAATGTGCAACTGCCGTGATGAGACAAATAAGACAAGACAAGACAAACAAAATTCTTTATTAACGAGGATAATAGATAAGACTGGCGCGCTTTTTTACATCCAGTTTCCCCGCCCTTTAGTCTCTCTCCCTCTCTCTCCCCTCCCCTCTCCAGCCACGAGGATGAAAGACGAAGGACAACAGTCAATCCTCCCCTACCCACCAAACCCCCACCTCCACCCGACCCCACCCTCCCCCTATCCCTACTGCACTAACGGTACATCAGAAGTGTGGCATAGGTCATTAGGTTAGTGTTACCTCGCCACTCTCTCTCTCCTCTCTCTCTCCTCTCTCCTCTCTCTCTCAAAACAAATAGTAAAAAATTGCACCGCCCCCTTCTTCCCTTCTCTTTCTTCTCGCCGCTTTCTCCCCCCCCCCCCTCTCTCTCTCCCCCCTTTCCCCCCCCGCCAACGACGGGCTTTTTTTAGAGAGAGAGAGAGAGAGAGAAGTAAAAACGAGTAACGGGTTATGGATTACTTACGGCTTGATACTAGTAGGTGGGTTATTTCGGCATTCGCCACAGCTGTTGCCGTGGACACCGTGGATACAATTGAGTGGGCCCGGGGTTGGATTGCTGGCTGACTGACTGACTGACTGACGGACTGACGACTGACGGACTGACTGACTGACTGACTGACGGACTAAATGAATCGACAGTCCAAACTTCAGACTCTTCTTCTATTTGAAGGTGAGAAAGAACGCGGTTTTCGGTTTCGGTTATTGTTTGTGCTTTCGTTTTGTGTTTGTTTAAGTTTTTTTTTCTTTGCCCCCCCCCTTTGTCTGTGCTTTTTTTTTTTTCCCCCTTTTT
>CM031624.1:51129200-51171104 GCA_018398815.1 Conus ventricosus | reverse complement strand
TCTTCAGTCGTGACAAGCTCCTAGCATAACATTATCAGTTTCCAAAATCCCCCGAAGTCGGAGTGTGGCTGCTCATGTGCGGGGTAATCAAAAACGGTCACACACGTCATGTTCTCATCCCCAGCTGATGCACTGGTACCATAGTGTTCAAGTACTTCGGCTGTTTAGATGATCCCTGGAGTCTTTTAGCCAGGGTACGACGACGACAACAACAACAACAACAACAACAACAACAACAACAACAACAACAACAACAACAACAACAACAACAAGAACAACAACCTCACTTTGAAACTATCATTGATTCACATAGACTGCTACCCTTCATTGTCTCGTATTTTGGGAGAAGATAAGTGATTGTTTGTTCTTCGTTATCATTGTCCTGAATGTTGTTTGTCTCGACTGAAGAAGACCAGCGAGGTCGAAACGCGTCGTGTTCTGTCTTGTAATTTGTCCTTTCGTTCGGCGGAACAGTCATTTTTCTTTGAAATCTGGAAAATAGGCTGGCTTGATTGCCCTGCAGTTTCTGTTATCTGAAGAATAAGATGTTTGGAACAGTCCGGCAAGAAGAAGATGTTTGGAACAGTCGGCAAGAAGAAGATATTTGGAACAGTCGGCAAGAGAAGATGTTGGAACAGTCGGCAAGAAGAAGATATTTGGAACAGTCGGCAAGAAGAAGATGTTTGGAACAGTCGCAAGAAGAAGATATTTGGAACAGTCGGCAAGAAGAATAAGACGTTTGGAACAGTCGGCAAGAAGAAGATGTTTGGAACAGTCGGCAAGAAGAATAAGACGTTTGGAACAGTCGGCAAGAAGAATAAGACGTTTGGAACAGTCGGCAAGAAGAAGATGTTTGCAACAGTCGGCAAGAAGAATAAGAGTTTGGAACAGTCGGCAAGAAGAAGATGTTTGCAACAGTCGCAAGATAAGATGTTTGGAACAGTCGCAAGAAGAATAAGATGTTTGGAACAGTCGGCAAGAAGATGTTTGGAACAGTCGGCAAGAAGAATAAGACGTTTGGAACAGTCGGCAAGAAGAAGAAGATATTTGGTACAGTCGGCAAGAAGAAGAAGATATTTGGAACAGTCGGCAAGAAGAAAATGACAGTGATAACCAAGCGGTGAAAGAATGAAAGCACAGGTTAGGATTTTATCACGTCGCCGCATCTTCTGAAAGAAGATGCCACCGAACGGAACGAATGCGGCGAAATTCCAGGTAACACGTGACACGACAGAGAGGCGTATACAACTGAACGATAGCGTCACGTCCAGTGTATCACCTAGATAACGAACAAAGCTCGATGGACGAGTGAAGTAGTTAGTTGGGTGGGTTTGGGAACAAACACAGAAGAAAGAATACGGAAGACTTTCACAGCAGTTGAATGTTTACACAACGGCACGCATCTGCTTGCACATGTGCTTTTGTGTGCGCTGTGCCCACGCGCATGTGTGACGCTGAGTGTACAGTTTCTCGCTTTGCCTGTGTAAAGATTCGCGATTAGTTTCCTAAACTTCACGATCATTCAGCTTTCTTTGCGTCCATTGTTCAAATCTTGATGCATCCTGTCAGCTTTGGACTGTCACCATCTGGTCATCTCGTCGTGCGCGCGCGCGCACGGCTGCGCTCTCTCTCTCTCTCTCTCTCTCTCTCTCTCTCTCTCTCTCTCTCTCTCTCTCTCTCTCTCTCTCTCTCTCTCTCTCTCTCTCTCTCTCTCTCTCTCATTTCACCAACGAGACAATTAAACTCACCAAAGACCCCTGCCAAGTGACGTTTGATTCTCCCCACACCCACCTGCCTGTATGGAGATTTGTATATGTGAAAGGTACTGTGGTAAATACCGTCCATCATCTACCTCTAGTGTATTGAAAGAATACAACAAAAATAACAAAACTCTTTTGGATTTGGCGCCGAGCTTTGTGACCGCACTGCCCAGTGAGTTATGGCACTCATCCTTCCAAATTGTCTGAACGGTGAACACAAACTTTTGACAATTCACGTCTATTGTACAACAGGAAAAATCTTAGTGCAAGGACATACCTGTCAAGAGTGGGTACAGCAGGAGTTCGGTAGACTAAAAGAAATGGTGTCCCATTTGTCTGCACCAGGTTTTCCACATTGTCAATTGCAGATGCCCTTGACAATGTCACAGAGTCGTTTCCTCCAACTCCACTGGCCATCTGTGATGCACAGACAAATGATGTTGTGGAAACATGGCTCACGTCAGGTGATTCCACCCCTCCACCATCACTGCCTCACCCCTCGCGGACTCAAGAATCCCAACTGCCTGCCAGCTCCAACACGCCCCATGCCACACTCCCTCCCTCATCCGCCCAGACAGCATGGAATGGCCACCTGCATCCCTCCAGTCTCCAGCCATCGACAGTCCTTCATCCCCTGTTGACATTTCTCACTCCTCAGTCCCTTCCTCCACCACCAAAATACTGACCCCCCATCTGATCCTCCCACGCCTGCCCCGTGTGTTTAGAACAGCGTGTGTTGTCACCCTCCCCCACCAGTACTGACCTCTGCCTGCCACCCATTCTGTCAACACACTGACCCCCCAGAGTGCCAGCTCTCAGCATCGGATTTCCCCCACACTCTCTCAACTAGCAAGCATGGCCGTTATCACACACCTTCAGAAACAGCTTATCTCAGCCACACGCACTTTCTCCAACATGCAGCAGGACATACAAACACTGAAAAATCAGCTTGAACACACATCCCAGCAAGTTGAACGGACCACTCAGAACACGGGTGATATGGAGATTAGGGTGGAAAAATTCATAAAGTCATTAAATCAAGATCTTTCACAACAAATCAAACAAGTACAGGATGAACACACACATCTACAAAGTCAGATGAAAGATAGCACAAGCAGACTGCAATCATTCAAAGACAGTCAAAACAACATCAACACTGACATTAGGAAACAAGTGCATGCCCTCAAACCAGTCAATCAAACACAACAATCAGACAACCAAGCAGTCCAGATACACAGTGACACTTCATCTACATCATCTGCACAGATTGAATATGCTGTGGAAACATCAAATACATACAGTGTGCTGTCAGACAGTTCTACAGAGCAAAACACAGGCTCATCTGTTCCGTCAACAAAATCTCTACACAACAAGAACAAACCAAGCACAAACACAATGACAGAAATCCCCACTGCCATCAACAAACAGAATCCAAATCCCCCACCTCCTTTAGCTATCCTACGACAAAAGACAATCCCAGACACTTGCAACATACTGCTATTAGGAGACTGTGTTGCAGGGGGTAGATAAGAAGGAAATGTCAACAGAGCGCTACAGGGTGAAAACTCTGTCAGTGCCTGGTCTGACAGTCATCACCTGTGTCAATGGCTGAAATCACTGCCCCCATCACCCACATCCAACGGGTCACTTTCCATGTGGGGATCAACAGCTGTGAGGAAAGGCCAGTGCCTGCAGCAGACTGGGTTGAGTTAATCCGCCTACTCAGGCAAGCGTTCCCCAGTGCTTCACTGCAGGCCTCCTCCATTCTTCCTCCCTTGGTCAACACCCCTTAAGGACATGGCGTCACGATCCACGGCCAATCTTCGCCTCTCCTGCCGTCAAGAGGGGATCAGTTACCTAGATAACACCCCTTCCTTCCTCGCCAGATCTGAGGCGTCAAAGAAAGCCATGTACCGAGACAGACTACATCCCAGTTCATATGGCTGCAAAGTCCTTGCCTCCAACATCTGTCCCACTAGTAACCACAAGACCCAAGCCTCCATCTACATCAGGCCCACCACACACAGAGCAAGAAGGGACCGTCTTGCAACACAAGACGCCCCAGTGACCACCAACAGTCACCTAGTTATAACGATGAAACTGATTTCCCAGCGAACGCTCCCCCAAATCCCAACTCGCGCAGTGTGTATAATATACTAGGTCGGCATCAACGCCCTACAAAGCAACCCCTTCTACAATCCCCCACCCACACGTATTCCTTTTCTTCCCCAGTGAATAGAAATGACAAACAGCAATGTAAAGAGTACAGAAACGTGACCTGCACCCTCCACCCACACAGCACATCACCCCCTTCTATGTCCAAACCACACACTAGCAGCAACCAACACACCCCACCTCCAAACACATCTCAGCTGCAACCTCACAACACATCTTGGCTACAATTTCCCAGCCCAGCACAGCTACCACCCTCAATACCCATACAATCCACCAACTCCAAACAATGCCCACCTTACACTTCACAATACAACACTCCTACCACCACCCAACACATTACACTTCCAACCCCCCACCATCACACACATCCCACAGCAGTCAGTACAACCCCCAGCCCACTACATCCATTTGCTGTTCAGTTGCTGAACACAATGACCGCTCAGTTCCTGTCACGCAACACCAACCAGCTCCTCTCCCCATGTCCTCATTGAATTAAATTAACAAGTCGCCTGTATGCATCCTTATATTCGTATATCATTGCTTCATCACCGTCTCTGCATATGTTTATATCCACTTCATGTCACATAGATATGCAGTGCGATATGCTATTTCATCATCCATGTGCTATGTATGTGTGCGCATATCTAATGGTTGTGAGCGTGCGTATGTTTATATCGACTTCATATCACATAGGTATGTAGTGCGATATGCTTATTGATTTTCATCATCCATGTGCTATGTATGTATGCGCATATCTAATTTTTTACGAGTGCATATCTAATAGTTTTCTACATGCGTGTGTGTGGGCGCACACACGTGTGCGTGCGTGTGTGTGCGTGCGTGTGTGCGTGCGTATGTGTGTGTGTGTGTGTGTGTGTGTGTGTGTGTGTGTGTGTGTGTGTGTGTGTGTGTGTGTATGTGTAAATGTATGTGTGTTTGTTTGTTCGTTTCCTCGTCTGGCCTGCTGCAGTCTGTCGGGTGCCTGTCAGATGTATTGCTGCAGTCTGTCGGGTGCCTGTCAGATGTACTGCATACTACTGTACGAGTTATTACTCTTATCTCAAGAAGTGCGTTCTGTGGTGTTGTGGACAAACAAAAACTGGTGCGTCGACATCGAAGTGCTGCCACTCAGTAGTTCAAAAGACAGGGCAAAATGTGCTGACACTGGGAGTGTTGTAGACAAACAAAAACTGGCGCGTCGTCATCGAAGTGCTGCCACTCAGTGTTTAAAAGACAGAACAAAATGTGCTGACACTGGGAGTGTGACGCGTGCCCGTATTGAGAGACTATACGAGTCATTATCATAGACCAATATTCATGATTCTTTTCCTTTGAACATGTCTACCTTTTCAGTATATGTTGTTGCACAATTGTAACTGTAACTTTTGCTTGTTTCTCATTTCATTATCATTTTGCATTGAAAATTGTTCTGGTGTGTGTGTACTATACGGACACATTTGTGTTTGTATTTAAGTAAAACAAAGAGAAAAAAAAAGTTCCTTATAGAAAAGAGACAGAACAAAGCCTCTGCAGCAGGAGACTTCTGCAATAACTGCTATTTACTGCGAGCGAGGCAATATTGTGCATTGCCAACTCGTAGAACTTAACAAGTGCGACTACGTGACTTGTGTAATTGTGTGTGAGTGGCTTCTTTCCCACTTGTTAGTAGTAGGGTTAGGGACTTCTCACCCCCCAAAAACGTTGTGGTAAACGTTGTGGTTGTGGCAGAGGTCACAAAGTTCGAAACGCAGAAGGGGATAATCATATGTCACAGGATGGCCGCTGATGACATCGCGAGATCGATGTGAGGTTCCTATGAAGAGACCCTACGGGCGATGACGATGCTTGCATCGTGATGGTGCAATCAGATTTAAAAACGTACAGAAAAAAAATCAGACTGGTTATAACATTTTTTTTAAGGCTGTCTCCCAAGGGCGACAACACATGATGAAAAAAGGCAGTCACTCCCTTGAAAGGCCCGAACTGTAGCCGCTCACCCTTACCAGCTGATCATCACTGACTGTCGATATTCCTATTAAAACGCCTTAGGGCGATGGATATGACACAAGGATGCTCGGTGAATGCATCATGAGATCGATGTGTGCTCGCTAGGATAGACCCTAAGGGTGCTGAATATGCATGCACGATAATTTAATACGCCTGTCTGTCAACTTATAAAGAAGCTGAATGTTTTTTAAACCATCGAAATGTAAAATCGAATCTGGAAGGCTGTATCAACGTATTTACGTGTCAAAAACAAGAAAAAATCATGTTGCATCAAGAGCATCATGATAATAGTGTAAAGGACATTTTTCCCCCGTCCGCTGATCGTTCGAGCTATAAAACGGACTAAAGTTAAAGCAAAAAAGTAATTTTAACTTTAGTCAGTCTTACAGAACGAAGGACCACCCATGGAAACACCACGAGAGGTGGAGGACTGTTTCCCAAAAAAATATGGATTAAACAGCACACTCTGAACAAGAAAAAAAAAAAAACGACTATTAGAACACTCATCAAGACCACAATCACGTTGGAACGCTATCATATAGAAAAGAAGCTACCAGGAGGGTCAACGAAACAAAAGTCTATACAGACGTAGGAAAAGTGTGACACCGTCAGAAGCGAGAACTCGTTTAATATAAAAAAAGGAAAGAGAATTGCGGGTTTGGGCGTACGTAAATATAGATTTTCCGTCCGTTCTGAACCCTATGTTTTGTCACTCCACCTCCGACTCTCCCGTTTGAAGAACCTTTTGATAGTTTCTTTGGTGAAGGCGTTGTGTTTTTTACTCACCCTTTACAGCTGAATTTGGTTTGTTCTTTCCCAGAACAGAAATAGGTTTTAGAACAGAGCCCCACAAAGAAATCTCCCGTGTATTCGATTTTGAACAAGCCGGGTGTCCGTTTGTCATATTTGGCACGGACCAGGCAATCGGCGCAACTGTTTGGCATCCCACGCGCACATCGGTGTTGTAAACCAGTTTGAAAGACTGAAGCGTGTCGTTGACAAGCTGACTCGGAAACCACCGATTGTACTCAACGAAAAACTGCTGTCGCATGGACGGTCGTACGACTTGGTCAAACCTTCGACGACTGAGTGCCATGTACAGCGAATCCGTATCCATCTACCAACAGTTGAAAATCTGATCTGTCGACAAATTTGTCCAAACAATCGTAATAAAACTGCAACATTCGCAACTTGGCGTATTGGTAGACGAAATAACCAATCTGGATCGGGAGTGCCCAGTGATCTTTTTTTTACTCATTCCACTTCTACAACACCGCCACCTAGTTCGGTCAGTTTTTGAAACCGACTTTCATTGACGAGTTGGGGGCCTGATCCGCGTTGACATAATGAATGTCTCGGTGTTTGGCGATGTTATCAGTGTTTTACCATAGGCACTGTTGCCTAACAATTGAAAGTTTCAGCCAAAATAGTCTGCGATGAATCCTTATCACCCTGTCTGCGTGCGTCAGACACCCGTTCACCAAATTCCTTGAAACACGGGTTGGGTGTGTACTCAATACTAATGTGATTGTTGGTCACAACAAGACCATGTTCCAAGTACCACTTGAGTAAAGGGGTACACAACACAGTTTTTTGGCAAAGTAGCTCCCGACCAAAGTACGCCCTGGTTGACTGAGTAGATTGTGTTTTTTCCGCATAGTCGCGCATGTACTGTCCTATGTGTTCTCTACCAACAAATGCGTTTTTGAAGATGGGTTGCAGTTCAGAAAAGTGTTCCTTTAGATGGTCTGGTACATAGATATCACATTCAATAAGACCAAAACAGTCGATCGTCTTTGACAGCCTCCAAAATAGCTTTTTGCGTAATGGGTGATACGCCTTGAAACGGTGTAGGTGTAGGAAAACGAGTTTGTACAAAGCGTTTAATCAGTGGGTTCTGTTGTTTTTGTGTTTGCCATTCACACTCCCACATTTCTACCACAGTCACTCGCACATCGTCACGGAGATAGTTGGTAATGTTTTGTGTGTTTTCTCTCATTCTGTCAGAGGTTTCTCGTTGAAGGGGTGGGTATGTTACCTCGAGTGAGCTCACAGTCATGACCGTGAAACAGACAGCCGTGAAACTGGTAGACAGTGTGGTTTTGTGCATCCCAACCATCGACTCGGATACGTCTGTGTCCTAAACTGTGTTCTTTGTTGTTGTACTTGTGTTGGATATGAATGTTGTTTGTGTGCATGAGCCACTCTAGCCATTCTCGCGCTTGCCGACCAATACACGTCCGTTTTTTTCCGCCCGAAAGCCTGTCTCGCATCTTCTGATCGTGGGGTGTTCTGTGGGCATGGCTTGCATGATAGCCCAGAGTACAGCGCATTGGCGTCATATCCCTGCACCAACTGGACGGGTTTGTCTGCCCTGCCACGAATAAAGTCTTGTCTTGTTCATGGTATCTGTGGAAAATGATGGAAGGCCCGCCGACAATGTTGTTATGCAGCAGCGTGTGTATGTCTTTTTGCCGTTCGCTGAAGAGAGAAAAGTACACGTCAGGGGATAGTGTCTGAAACAAATATTTCAAAGTAATACCTGGAACAGAGACCCCGTCTTTGAGAAGATCGATACTTAAGCGTGAATACAGATAAATCTGAGCTTGGAGAGCCTGCAGAAAGGGTACCACATCCTTGTTGTTGTACCACACAAGAAAATCTTTAAAGTGTCATCTTGTTTTGTTCCCACACCTTTGACAGAAAGCGTATTGTTCGTCCGTGATTTTTCGTTTTTGAGTCGGCTGAAAAAAGCAGAGTGTGGTGGGAGACACGTGTCGTTCATTTTGTCCAAACTGTCATGTACTCGTAACAAAAGTACCCTTTAGGTTCCTGTACTCCAAACGCATCAAGATATTTAGAATAGCTGAATCCAGGAGCCAAAAAATTGGCAATGTCTAAAAACTTGAGCTTGTGAGTGGCAATGCACATGTATTGATTGTTGCGCTTTATAACGTACTTAAACGCTCTAGAATTGGGGAGGTCCTTTTTTTTGGAGCCAAACTCATCCTGTTGATTGTCATCATCCTCATCAATGGTCCGCCAGATCAAACCCATGCGGACTTAGATGATCGTCGTCAACAGGTTTTAAAAACATCCGAATCAAGTAAGGTTTGATGATGTTGAGGTCATAGTTGTGATGAATTGAACCCTACCACAGGGAGTTCATGCAGATAGTCATCTAATTTGTCTTTAAGCGCTTTTGCGGGAATGTGACGCGTGTTTGTAGAGTCGTCATGGTCCGCGTAGGTTAATGAGAGCATCTAATGTATTGAACACATCTTCGAAATGTGTATGAAGGAGACAATAAGAGGCGTCTGAAACGCGCTGTAGATAGTCTATCATGCGATTGACCAGTTGTTGTGGTCACCGTCACTGACGAAACAGACAGCATCTTCAAATCCAGGTACATTAGAAGCGACAGACAACGAAAGCGGAACGTGTCTGGCCGTGTATGATGTGCTAGAGTGTGCTTGTTTCGTTTGTGGTAGATCATTCGTCTCAAAAAAAAGCCTCAAAGTCAAATGTAGCCCTATAAGGAAAAAACAAAATCAGGTCGACGGAAATACCGTACCCACAGAGTTCTTGTAATACTGATTCTGGAGGTGTGTATACTCCCCCTTTGTACGTGTGTTTGGACTGACCGCCTTGACACGTGCTTTCGTGTTTCTTTTAGTGTCCTTTCCGTGGGCCAGAGTTTTTGGCATTTTGAGCAAGCCAGAGCGTGTCCTAACTTGTCAATATTAATAATATGCATAAAATGTTGTTTGTACTGTAACACTTTGATTGTGTCCGCGTGTTTAGTACTCACTGCGACGAACCGGACAAGAAAAGGCGGTGACTGCGTTTCGTCATATTGAAACACATCTACATTGACCCGCAAGGCATTTCAACAGACTCTAGCTCTGACAGGTGACGCCGGGAAAATGTACGGGGGTAAACGACCCGACCACTGGTGAAAGAGAGTTTTTTGTTGACTTTTGGAGAGAGTGAAAGATGCACCTGGTGAAGAGCGAGACAACGAAACAAACAAAGCCCGTCTCTGTAACGAAACCGTGGTGTTCGTCTCTTGAAACAGTGTGTAGAAAAGGGTTGTGGCGATGAAAGCGGGCAAACTATCGCAACCACAGCCGATAGGAAAATCGTGTAGATGATACATGTAAAACGACGTAGACGCGATCGCTTGGACAGAGTAGCGAGAGTTGGGGCGTTCTTTTTGAACGTGTTCCAAAATGTCATGATCATTTAAGTCTGAAAGAAACGTCAAAAAATCCTGTTTTGAGTTGATGAGTCTGGGTTTCTCCAGGCGCTATGGTTGTTTATGAGAAGCGTGAAAAAAGGAAAAGTCTCCCCTCTCTTTGTGTTTCAGAACAAAAGAATGAGAAAAGTTGATTTTGAAACGTGTGTTTTGTTCATGAAAAGAATCTAACAGCTGGTCATCCCACTCTGGACCATCCGAAGAAGGGTCCCAAACAAAGTATAGACAGACTGAATTTTTTCCGGGCGCTTATGAGTTTTTGATAGCGTTCCAATGCTTGTTGTAGATCTCTTTTACTTCAGGAGATAAATGGTCTAACAGTCGTTTTTCATTCGAGCGTGTGTTTAATCTTTTTTGGGAGAGTGAAAAGACACATGTGCCTCACTCGCGCGTTTGCGATTTTTTGTACTATGAGCTTGAGACCCAGTCTGTGTTGACGTTGACGGCGGTGTTGACTGCCACTGTCGTGAGTTTTGAGGTGTTTTGCCAAGTACTCCTTGCGTGCAAAACCCGCGTTGCACACAGGACAGACATGGTTAATTAGTCCTTCATGATGACACCGACATAACGGTACGACTTGAAATGTGGGTAAATACTTTACCGCAAACGTGACAGAGGAACGCAGGTCCCTTTTTATGTTTGGTTTTTATGTGCCGCATCAGACTGTCCTGCGACTAAACGTCATGTGGCATTCTGGGCAAGAAATGGCGGTGGCGTGATCCATTTGTTTTTTCTCTGAAAAAAAAGAACTTTGACAAAAAAAGTAACCATACCATTGATTGCACTTGAGAGGAAATATCTAATAAGCAGCGTTAAGCATCAGGGCCAGCCATCATTACAGCCTGATTGACTGAGGTATGCTGTGTCATAATTTGGCAGCATGAATGAATGTGTGTATGTGTGTGTTGTGTGTTTTCATACAGCGTTCCATGACCTGTGTATTGAGGATTACTACCCGATTGCAGGTGACAATTACCGTGAAAGTGGTGGTATCACCATCACCATCGCCAGTACCACCACCACCAGTACCACCATCGTCACAACCTCCGCCATCACCACCACCGCCACCACCTCCACCGCGCTGAAAACAAGTTGTAAGTAATGGTGTTAATAATAATAAATAAAAACAGATCAATAATATTAAAAAGAAAGGTGCCTGTGCTGCATCATCTGTCGTAACATCCACAGGCACCTTTTCCTGAAAAGAAAAGAAGGCGAGAGGCTCGCTCGGTCAAGAACAATCCCACTCTGAACGCCTCTCAGGATGGCGCCAATTGACAATGTTGTGTGATTTATTGAAATAATATGTGTGGTAGAATCAGCCAATGTACGAAAAAAAAAAGTGTTGTTTATCATTATTATGACATGTCACAACCATTGGATTTTTTTTTTCATGAGGGATTACTGTCTTTCATAACCTCGTGTCAATCCTCTTTTTTTTTTTCCCTGAGGCTTTACTGGGTTAATGGCCTTATAACCTCGTGACAATCCCAGGTTGTTTTTTTTTAAATCGTCAAGTGTAGCCACCCGGGCTATCAATTTTTTTAATGTCTTTCATATACGTTGTGACACTCCGTTTTTGTTAAAAAACGATGAAGTGTACCCACCCGGGAGCTATAATTTTTTTTGTCCTGAGGGTTAATGTCCTCCATAACCTCGTGACACTCCCTTGTTTTTTTAAAAGTGTACCCACCTGGGGCTATAATTTTTTTTCTGGGTTAATGTCTGTTATTTCACAACCATGTGGCAATCCCAACATTTTTTTTGTTTCTTTTTTTTGGGGGTTACTTCCTCTATGTGTAACTCGGTTAATGTAGATCTGTCATAACATTTAAACCAATCCCAACAGAGCTTGTTTTTTTTACTGGTTAAAGTGAAGTTCATAACCTTTAAATCGGTTAATTTGACCCTCAGGGAATACTCGCTTAAGGAACGTGTGCAGATACCCTCTATAAAAACAGTAACATTATCCTGTTTGCCAGTGCTTTCCTAGCATCACTACCTGCCCAGAAAGGACCTCTCTCTACCTAGTGTACAACTCTAGCTCTCGCAACAACAACAAAAAAAAAGGTAGCTGAACTGACTGTTGAACATTGGGTTGGGAGGGGGCGGCAGATTTGTTTCTTGCGTGATTTCACCATTTTGCAAATGTTTGTTTCAATGCGCGCTTGTATATATTTTTCTGTGTTGGTCTGATGGGATAAGTAAAAAAAAAAAATTGGTGAAAAGGGATCACGTTTGACTGCCTGGTGTGTGTTGGGGGACTGATCTAACTGTGTACGCTCAATCTTTTGCCTTTCTTTCACTCCTTCCTTTTTCCAGTGTCAGTGTGTCGAAGTGATGTATCCGACTATCTTTCAGAGAGAGAGAGAGAGAGAGAGAGAGAGAGAGAGAGAGAGAGAGAGAGAGGTATGACTAATTTTTGCAACGACTTTTTTTCTTTTTTCTGTCTTTTCCTCTCTTAGTCTGTCCTCCAGAGAGACTATCTTGTGTGAAGTTGACTGACAGTCACAATACCTCTTCTCTCTTAGTGTTATATGACAGACCCCCCTTGTAGTTATTCTACTCTCTTACAAAGATCAGCACGCCTCGCCTCCCGAAACCATTCAACACGCATTCATTACTGGTCTTAAAAAAAAAAAAGAAAGATGAATCTCTTTAACAGACACACAGAATAACACTCCTGGGGCCACACCCATTGGGAAAAAAAGACTTTTTGCTTTTACTGCATTTCATTTTTTTTTAAAAAAAAAAAAATTTTCCGATTGGGGCCCCAGGGTCCCTCGCCCCCTCCCCGTAAACAGTGTCGAAACAAAACCGACAACCTTTTGTTTTTTTAAAAATTTTTAAAAATTTTTTTTAAATTTATTTTTTGATCGTTTTTATTTTTATTATTAACACCATTACTTCCCAACTTGTTTTCAGCGCGGGGAAAGGTTTGGTGGGGGTGGTGGTGAGGGCGGGGGTTTTGACGATGGGGAAACGGTGGGGTGGTACGGCAAAGGGGGTTGAAGGGTGAAACCCCCCATTTTCCACGGAAATAGTCACCTGCAATGGGTAGTAATCCTCAATAACCCCAGGTAAATGGAACCTGTATAAAACAAAAAACACCACACACACATAAAACAAAATCATTCAGGGCTGCCAAATTATACACAGCATCCCTTTCATTCCCGGGCCCCTTGTAATGATGGCTGGCCTGATGCTTCCCGTTTCTTTTTTAATTTTTCCTCTCAAGTGCAACCCAATGTATGGTTTTTTTTTTTTGTCAAAAGTTTTTTTTTTTTTTCCAAAAAAAAACAAAGGGATCACCCCAAACCCGCCATTTTTTGCCCAGAATGCCCATGACTTTTAAAGGTCGAAAGGACAGTCTGAGGGGAAACATAAAAACCAAAAAAAAAAAAAAAGGGACCGCAAACCTCTGTCAACTTTTTGGGGAAAAAGAATTTACCCCATTTAAAGGGTCGACCCGTCATGTCCGGAGTCATCTTTAAGGACTAAAAAACCATTCTGCCCCTGGGGTGCAACGGGGTTTTTTGGCCGCAAGGAAAACTTGCCAAAAAACCTCAAAACTCACGACAGGGGCAGCCCAAAAACCGCCGTAACGTCAACACAACGGGTCCCCAAGCTCAAAGTACAAAAAATCGCAAACGCGCGAGTGAGGCACTTGTTCTTTCACTCTCCCCAAAAAAATTAAAAAACCCCCCCAAAAGAAAAACGCCCGTTAGCCCCAATTTATCCCCCTAAGTAAAAAGATTTTACAACAACCCTTGGAACGCAATCAAAACCATAACGCCCCGGAAAAATTCAGTCTGTCTATACTTTTTTTGGGGACCCTTCTTGGGAAAGGTCCAGAGGGGATACCACCTGTTAAAATTTTTTTTTCATGAACAAAACACCCCGTTTTTCAAAATAAATTTTTTCCCTCTTTCTTTTTTCGAAACCCAAAGAGAGGGAGACCTTTTCCTTTTTTCACGCTTCCCCTAACAACCAAGCCCCTGGAAAACCCAGACTCACAACTAAAACAGGATTTTTTACGTTCTTTTCAGACATAAATGTCATGACATATTGGAACACTTTAAAAAAAAGAACGCCCCAACTCCGCTACTCTGTCCAAGCGACCCGTCTACTGGGAAAAAACTTTTATCATCTACCTTTTTCCCCTATCGGCGGGGTTGCGATAGTTTGCCCCTTTAAATCGCCAAAAACCCCTTTTTCCAAAAACACATTTCAAAGAAACGAACACCATGGTTTCTTTTTTAACAGAGAGGGGCTTTGTTTGTTTCTTTTGTCTCGCTTTTAAACCCAGGGAAATTTTTCCCACCCCCAAAAAGGCCCCCCAACAAAAACCCTTTTTCCCACCAGGGGTCGGGCGTTTACCCCCCCCCGTACTTTTTCCCGCGCCACCCTGTCAAAGCTAGGGGGCTTTTGAAAACGCCTTGCGGGTCAATGAAAAGATTTACAAAAGGACAAAAACGCATCCCCCGCCTTTTCTTTTTCCCGGGTCGTCGCAGTGAAACAAACCCGGGGGACAAAATAAAAAGTGAATAGACAAACAACATTTTAATCCCAATTTTTAAAAAAATTTACAAGTTAGGACACGCTCGGGCTTGCTCCAAATGAAAAAAAAAATCGGGGCCCACGGAAAGGACACTAAAAAAAACACGAAAGCACGGGCAAGGCGGCAGTCCAAACACCCTACAAAGGGGGGGTAAAAAAAAACACCTCCAAACAGTATTAAAAAGAACTCCCGTGGTACGGTAATTTTCCCTCGACCCTGATTTTTTGGGTTTCCCTTTTAGGGCTACATTTTACTTTGAGGCTTTTTTGAGACGAATGATCTACCACAAAAAGAAACAAAACACACCTAAACCCCATCTTAAAACCCCCCAGACATTTCCCCCCTTTTCCGGGGTCCCTTCCCCTTCAAAAGTACCTGGAAATTTAAGATGCGTCTGTTTTCGTCCGTGACGGACCCACAAAAAAATGGGCAATCGCATGATAACTAACAAAAGCGCGTTTCAGACCCTCTTATTGTCTCCTTCAAACACAAATTTTTTAAAATTGTTTTCAATACATTGAAGCTCTCAATTTAAAACCCACGCAGGGCCATGACGACCCCTAAAAAAACACGCGCACAAATTTCCCCCAAAAGCGCCTAAAGGGCAAATTAAAAGAAAGACTATCCCGCAAGAACTTTCCCCGTGGTAGGGTTTTAATTCACCCCAAAAATGACCCACCCAAAATCACAACCTTCTTGAATTTTTGGGTTTTAAAAAACCCTTCTGACGACATCATCAAAAACCCGATGGGTTTTATCCCGGCGGGCATTGAAAGAGGGTGAAGACAAAAACAATGAGTTTGGCTCCCCAAAAAAAAAGGGCCTCCCCAATCTAGAGCGTATTAAAATACTTTTTAAAGCGCAAAAAATCAATACCCGTGCATTGCCACTCACAACTCAAGTTTTTAGAAATTGCCCAATTTTTTGGGCCCCCGGATTAAACTATTCTAAAATCTTTATGCGTTTTGGGGTACAGGAACCTAAAGGGGACTTTTTTTTACGAAACATGACAATTGGGGCAAAATTAAAAGCACGTTCTCCCACCACAAATCTGTTTTTTTCCCGACTCAAAAAAGAAAACTCACGGCCGGGAAAAAAACCTTTTTGCAAAAATTGGGAACCCAAAACATGCCCCCTTTTTAAAAATTTTCTTGTGTGGTAACAACAACAAAGATTTGGACCCTTTCTGCAGGCCCCTCCAAGCTCAGATTGGAAACTGTTTTCACCTTAAGTCGTCCCTTTTACAAAGACGGGGCACTGTTCCAGGTATTACTTTTAAAATTTTTTTTTCAACACTATCCCCTTTACGGTACTTTTCTCTCTTTAGCGAACGGGAAAAAAACCTAAAACCCTGCGCGTAACAACATTGTCGGCGGGCCCCTTTCCCTCAATTTTTTTACAGATACCCCGAAAAAACAAACCTTTATTCGTGGGAGGGCAAAACAAACCCGTCCAGTTGGGCAGGGATATGACCCAATGCGCTGTCCTTGGGGAAAAAAACAAGCCATGCCCACAGAACACCCCCCAACAAAGAAGCGAGACAGGGGTTTCGGGCGGAAAAAAAGGACGTGTATTTACGGCAAGCGGGGAAAAAATGGCTAGAGTGTCTCCCTGCACCCCAAACAACCTTCAAACCAACACAAACCAAAAAACAAAGAACACAGTTTTTGGGCACAAACCCTACCCCAGTCATGGTTTGGGGTGCGCAAAACCACACTGTCCCAAACCCGTTTTCCCCGCTGTCCTGTTCCCGGCCCTGACTGTGAGCTCACTCGAGGAAAACCCTACCCACCCCTTCAACGAGCCCCCCTGACAGAAAAAGAGTGAAAACACACAAAACAAAACCCCAACCCATCTCCGTGACAAAGTCGAGGGACTTGGGAAAAAGTGGGGGTGTGAATTTCAAACACAAAAACAACAGAACCCACGATTAAAAACCCTTTTTACCAAAATCGTTTTTCCCCACACCTAAAACCCCTTTCCCAAAGGGGGTTCCCCCATTAAAAGCAAAAAGCTATTTTGGGGCTGCAAAGACATCGACTGTTTGGTTTTTAATTTAAAGTGAAACAAAATTTTCCAGACCATCAAAAAAACACCCTTTTTTGAAATGCAACCCATCTTCAAAAAAGCATTTGTTGAGAGAACCCCATAGGAAAAATTCCCCTGCGGGGACAAGCGGAAAAAAAAAAATCAAAACCCCCCAACCACGGCGAAATTTGGGCGGGAGCAAATTTTTCCAAAAAAAAAAAAATGTTGTTTGTCCCCCCTTTTTTTTAAGTGGGGACTTTAACAAGGTCTTTTTTGTTTACCAACATCACAATTTTTCTTGAGTACACACCCAACCCGGGGTTTTTAAGGAATTTTGGTGAACGGGTGTCTGACGCCGCAGACAGGGTTTAAAAGGATTCATTCGCAGACTATTTTGGGTGAAACTTTCAAATTGTTAGGCAACAGTGCCTATGGAAAAAAAGCTGACTAACATCCCCCCAAACACCGAGACATTCATTAAGTTTAACGCGGGCAGGGGCCCCCAAAATCGTCAATGAAAGTCGGGTTTTTTAAAAAATGACCGAAATAGGTGGCTTTTTAGAAGTTAAATGAGTAAAAAAAGAAACAACGGGGCCCCCGATCCCGATTGGTAAATTTTGTCAAACCAAAAAAGCCAAGTTGCGAATTTGGGAGTTTTAAAAACGATTGTTTTGGGCCCAAAAATTTTCGACAGAACAGATTTTTTCAACTGTTGGAGAAGGAATTAAAGGATTCCGCGTAACCTGGCACTCAGTCGTCGAAAAAGGTTTTTAACCCCAAATCGTACACCGTTTCCCGCGCCCGCAGTTTTTTCGTTGATTTCAATCGGTGGTTTTTCCCAGCCAAACTTGCAAAAACACGCTTCCGGCTTTCAAACTGGTTTTCAACACCGAGCGCGCTTTGGGGTCCCAAAAAGTCGCCGATTGCCTGGCCACGCCAAATATGACAAACGACACCCTTCTTTTTCAAAATCCAAAACACGGGGGTTTCTTTGTGGGGGGTCTGTTCTAAAACCTAAATTTTTGTTCCGGGAAAGAACAAACCAAAAATTTACCTTTTAAAAAAGGGTTTAGTAAAAAAACAACCCTACCCAAAGAAACCTATCAAAAGTTTTTCCAAAAGCGAGAGAGTGGGAGTTGGGCAAAAAAATAGGTTCAAACGGACGGAAAAACAAAAAATTTTCCCTACTCCCAAAACCCCAAATCCTTTTCCTTTTTTTATATTAAAAAGAGTTTTTCCCCTTCTGACGGTGTCACAACTTTCCTACTTTGTAAAGACTTTTTGTTTCGTTGACCCCTCCCAGGAAAACTTCTTTTCTATATGAAGCGTTCCCCAAAGTATTGTGGTCTTGATGAGTGCTAATAGTCGTTTTTTTTTTTTTTTTGTATCAGAGGGGCGTTTAATCCAAAAAAAATTTTTTTGGGAAACATTTCCTCCCACCTCCTCTTTGGGGTTTCCTGGGGGGTTTTCCCCGTTCTGTAAAACTTACTAAAAGTTTAAAATTTCTTTTTGCTTTTAAATATAGTCCGTTTTTACTCAAAAGATCAGCGGGCGGGGGAAAAAAATGTCCTTTACACAAATTTTTATGATGCCTGAAGCAACATGAAATTTTTTCTTGTTTTTTGGAAAACTAAATACGTTTAAAAACCCTTCCAGATTCCCAAATTTTTACATTTCGAAAGGTTTAAAAAAAAAAATTCAGCTTTCCCTTTTTTAAGTTGACAGACAGGCTTTTTAAAAAATTTAACGTGCATGCAAAAATTTAGCACCCTTAGGGGGCAAACCAGCGAGCACACATCGATCTCATGATTCATTTTACCGAGCATCCTTTGAGTCCCTATCCACGCCCCTAAAGGCGTTTTAAAAAAGGGAAAATTTACCGCAGTGAAGAACACTGGTAAGGGGGCGGGTACAGGGTTTGGGCCCCCCCAAGGGACCCGACTGCCCTTTTTTCATCAGTGTTTTCCCCTTGGGAAACAGCCAAAAAAAAAAAAGTTAAAAACCCGTCTGATTTTTTTCTGTACGTTTTTTAAAACTGAAAAGCAAACCCTAAAGAAGCAAGCATTGTCATCCCCGTAGGGTCTCTTCATAGGGAAACCCCACATCGATCTCGCCGATGGCATCAGCGGCCATCCTTTACCCTAAGATTCCCCCTTCTGCGTTTCCCAACTTGTGACCTCTGCCAAAAACCCAACCTTTTCCACAACCGTTTTTTGGGGGGGGAGAAGCCCAAAACCCCAAAAACCCCTTTTTTTCCATTTTTTGGGGTTGGTTTTTTGCTTTTTGTCTTAAAATTTCATTTCATTTTACTTTTTTTTAAATATTTTTATTTTTCCTTTCTTCTGTCCCCTTAATCGTACTTCTTGCGTTAGAAGTTTCTTCCTTTTTTGGGGTAACATTTCATTTCAGAAAAGTGTTTTTCTATAAGTATAAATCTGACCGAGGACTTACGGGGATAATTTTGTGAAGATTTTTTGGGGGGGGGGGTTTTCTTTTCAATTTGCTTCTAGTTTCCTAAAGTTTTTTACAGTGGTAAACCACCCCCTTTTCCCCCTCTTTTGTGTCTTTTTTAGTTTTTTCCTTTACTAAACAAATCTTAAAAAAAACGTTTAAAGTGCCAAAAACGCGTCCCCCCTTTTTTAACACAACAATAAAACAAAAAAAAATGAACCCCGAACCCGTTCCCCCGCAAAGGCCATGCAAAAAAGGCTTTGAATATTCCCCCATTTTAAAATCCAACTGCAGTCAAAAAACATTTAACAAAACAACGCCCGGATTGGAAATAAAGGTAAACCCTTTTTATATTTTTGGGCTCTCTGAATCAAGATTAACTGCACAAATTAGCGACAGTGATGTAACAATTCCAGGATATAACACAATCCGGAAAGATCCTACACAAGCGAAAGAAACGGTCTTCTTATCTACATCAGTGAAACCCTTAGCTTCAAACGACTTCTACACCTGGAAAGTAACGGTGTAGAATGTGTTTGGATAGAAGTTAAGCTGAAAAGAAACCGTTCCATTTGGTTGGATCTGCTACAGGAACCCATCTCTAAAGAGTAAACTGGGTCGACAAATTAATTACGATGATGGATGCAGTCTCGCTAGAATCCAAGAAATCATTTTACTTGGAGACTTTAACATAGACCTCTAAAAGTGCAAAACCAATGGACGAAAACTTCAATCTATTAATCTACATCAACTCATCGAATCTCCAACGAGAGTCACCCCAAACTCGAAGACACTTATTGACCATGTTTATGTTTCAGATAACACTAACATAGCAGAAGCCTGCGTCCCTGTCTAAACTGTAGTGACCATTACCCAATTCTGTCACATGGTCCAAAAAAGGAGTAAAAATTCCCCAAACGACACAAATAATAACCTAACCGTTGCTTTAACAAACGTTAACCATCCAAGACTTTCTCAAATCTCTCTTCAGTTTTCGACATAACTGATCCAGATCTTGCTGTTGAATTTTGGATCAAAACATTGACAGAAATATAATGATAAACACACGCCCCTCTAAAAATCGATTAGAGTACGGCATGATCCTATACTGGCATGGTACACGAAAGAGTTACAGGAGGCAGGTTACCTTAGAGATCTGCTTAAACAACATGGCTATGAAGGGGAATCTAGAAAAGTGAGAAATGCAATAAATTCACAGAAGCGTAGAGAAAAAACGAAATATTATCGAGAACTAAATAAATCAAACAGAACCCAAAATTGGTATGGAGAGCTATTAACGAGCTTACAAACAATCAATCTTCTTCAAAATCAACTGTAATTAAAGACACTCTGTCGAACAGCTAAACACCCACTTTTGCACTATAGCTAATAAACTGTCGCGACAGATTCTCCAAATCAAACGATCTCTCAAAACTGAAACAATATTGCCAAGATAAAAACATCACGTCTGAACTTTATATTCCACCAAAAACAGTCTTTGAAGTTTATCACTACCTAACGCACCTGAAACAGTCAGGTACCTGCGGGGTGGATGATCTAACGGAAAAATCCTCAAACTATCAGCTCCAGCAATTACAGATACATTAACATACGTCTTCAATTATGCATAGACAAAAATCATTTTCCCGATGGTTTCAAAAAAGCAAAAGTCATTCCTATCCACAAGGCAGTGACAACTCAGACCCTGCAAACTACAGACCAATCCCAATCATTTCCTGTATTTCCAAACCTTTGGAAAAACACATGAACAAACACACATTACACCACCTTAATACATACCACTTGCTTCATCCAAGACATTCGGTTTCGACACAACCATTCATGCCACACAGCCCTAATCAACTTAGTTGATGACTGGTTAAATAGCATTAACAACAACAGATATTGTGGTGTCCTATTCATCGATTTCAAGAAAGCATTTGATGTGATAGACCATAACCTTCTTCTTAGAAAACTGAAATTGTATGGCTTATCCACAAAAAACTCTTACGCTTTTTCAATCATATCTCGCAAATGGGCAACAATGTGTGAAAATCAATACAACTTTCTCTTCAATTCAAAAACTTCCTATGGCGTCCCACAAGGCTCTATCCTGGTCCCTTACTGTTCACCATTTACATCAATGATCTGCCTCTCCATATCACATCCACATGTGAACTCTTTGCTGATGATACAACAATACACACAAATCATTCTGATGTTACTGTTCTTGCACAAACTTTACAAGAAAGTGCGAATGACCTCGTAAAATGGACTTAACTAAATCACATGTCGCTTCACCCTCAAAAAACTAAATCCATGCTTATCACAACCAGGCAAAAAAGACAAAATCTCACGATTAAGTTTCCTCCTGTACATCTTAAAGATGAACCCGTTGAACAGGTAACATACCTCAAAGTGCTAGAATAACAATTGATAACAACATTAGTTGGCAAGCTCACATAACCTCACTGTGCAAAAAAGTTTCACAGAAAGTTTATGAACTCTCCAAAATCAAACGCTTCCTCGACCTGCATTCACGCAAGCTCTTTTTCTAGTCTCATATTCAATCACACATAGACTATGGATCTACTCTAAGGACTCTGCTAGCGCTAACACCCTCAAACCATTACTAAGCCTACACAAGCGAGCACTCAAATTAGTCCTCCTAAAAACCAGCAGTTTCTGGACTCGGACTATAAAAAGATTCAGGTTCTACCCTTAAGTCTGAGATTAGAGTACAACAAAGGGATCATAATGCACAGGATTGTGTCTGGAAGGCACCCACACATTAGTTCACAGATTCTCGATTAATTCCTCAAGGACTGTACCCAAACTTCATGTCCCTGTTCCTAGAATTGACTTATTCAAATCCCAGTTTAACATATTCAGGTTCCTGTCAATGGAACTCGCTCCCTGAATGAACCAAAACAACATCAATGCATATCAACCTCCAAACACCATTATTTCAACCATCTTATGTGCCAGTATTTGCATACTCCGCCATAATTCCACCACCAACACCACCACCCTCTTTGCCCTGTGTATCAACCTGTCTGTTTAGAAAGTGTTTTGTATTTGAAATGCACATGTTCTTGTTAGTAAGTATGTCTTATGGAGTACGTGTGTGTGTGTGTTGTGTTGGTAGTGTGTGTGTGTGTGTGTGTGGTGTGTGTGTGTGTGTGTGTGTGTGTGTGTGTGTGTGTGTGTGTTTCCTACTACCTGCTGCCTTCTGTCATTATGTCGTTATGCTTTTATTCTCATGCGACTCTCTTCTCTCTCTCTTCCCCCTCTCTCCTCTCTCTCTCCTCCTCTCTCTCCTCTCTCTCTCTCTCTCTCTCTCTCTCTCTCTCTCATGGTTCTCCTGGAATGACTTGATATAATACGACATCACCCCCACCCCCCCCCTACCCGTGGTGACTGGGCTATCATTATGCATCCCCCCCCCCCCCCCCCCCCCCCCCCCCCGCCTCCATTGTGCTTCATTTTCTTTTTTCCCCTGGTGCTTCAAAATCGATTGTCTTACATCTCCTTGGGGATTTTTGATTGTTAGATTGTTCTAAACATGCCTCTTTCCCCGCCCCCACTCTCGCCTCTTTCTCCCTCTCTCCCTCTCTCTATCGCCCTTCCCTGCACTCCTTTCGCTTATGCGTTCCACCTCTCTCTCATCTCATCTCTCTCTCCTCTCTCCTCTACTCATCCTCCTCTCTCTCTCCCTCTCTCTCTCTCTCTCTCCTAGTCTCTGTCTCTCTCTCCTCTCTCTCTCTCTCTCTCTCTCTCTCTCTCTCCCTCTCTCTCTCTCTCTCTCTCTCCTTCCACATAAGCGCCTTCAAGTACATGTTCTCCTTGTCTCATCGTCTTATCATGATTTTGCTCATAATATGATATGTATTGTTTCATTATTTATAGTCAGCTCTTCGTGTGTATTATATGCACATAATTATTATTAATGTGTTTGTCTTTAACATGATCTTTTCTATGAGAGGTTTTCCGTTTTAATGTATTCATTGATTCTCACCAGTTCTGTCTCTCTCTCTGTGTCTTTCTGTCTCTGTCTTCTCTCACTCTCGCTTTTTTTTTCTCTCTCTCTCCTTTCTTCCTCCCACCAAACTCCATGTCACTTGCTAAATACCTTCTACGCATTTTCATGCCTTATGAAAAATGATTATATGTTGTGTCCTGCTCTGTCTGCCTGTCTGTCTGTCTGTCTGCTCTGTCTGTCTGTCTGTCTGTCTGTCTGTCTCTGTCTGTCTCTCTCTCTCTCTCCTCTCTCGTCCTCTCTCTCACTCTCCTCTCTCTCTCCTCTCTCTCTCTCTGCGTACGTGTGTGTGTGTGTGTTTTCCGAATTCTGTACATACTTTGTCATATTCACGTTTTCAGTACATTTCCATTTCAAATTATCAAACTTTATGGTTAATTACTACCTTCAATTTCTGTTGTTCCCATTCTTCGTTTACCCTCTCTCTCCCCCCTCCTATCTGTCTGTCTGTCTGTCTCTTTTTTTTTTTGCCCCCCCCCCCCCCCCCCGGCCAATTCCATCTCACTTTGCTAATACCTTCTACGTATTTTCATGTCTTACGGAAAATGATGACATGTTGTGCCTTGCTCTCTCTCTCTCTCTCTCTCTCTCTCCCTCCTCTCTCTCTCCCTTCTCTCTCATCTCTCTCTCCCCTCTCTCTCTCTCTCTCTCTCTCTCTCTCCCCTTTCTCCTCTCTCTCTCTGTGCGTGCGTGTATGTGTGTTATTCTAAATTATGTACGTACTTTGTCATATTCATTTTACTGTCTGTTTTTATACATGCTAATTTTTGTACGTTATAGTACATTTCCATATATTCCCCCAGCACAGCCTACCCCCCACCCCCACTCTCTCCTTCCTCTTCATTATTGTTATTTTCATTTTTATTTTTATTTTTTGTTTGTTTAGTATTTTTTTTCTTTTTCATTTTCATTTCTCTTCTATTTTCATTTGATGTTCCATTATGATTGCATGACCGCTTTGTTTGCTTGTTTGTTTCTTACATTATTTCATTTCACTGCATGATGTTGTAGTCCCTACTCAGGGCGAGGACTGGATGTGAAAAAGCACGTCAGTGCTTATCTATTATCCTCGTTAATAAAGAATTTTGTCTTGCCTTGTCTTGTCTTGTCTCGTCTTGTCGCACTCCACGGCAGTTGCACATTCAGGTGCGATTTTCTTTAGCAGTTTTCCTTCTTCATCAATTGGGTGTACTCGTTTTCCTCACTGAATCCTTCCATCTCAACGGAATCCTAAAGCCTACGTGCCGATTACCACCGCCGTGTTTACATTAATGTTTTTAAAAGTATTTGTGACACTGAAACAAGCTGGTTCCCCCAGGCAATGGTTATCAACAATTTTCTATCCCATGTCGCTGTTGGTTTCATCCCTTCAACATCATCTAGGCTTTGTAAATTGAGTGATTCTTTCAAATCTTCAATCAATCGTCACTGACCACGCTAGAGATCTCAACACTTCCAACATGGCGTTGGCGTGTACGCGACCTTTGAATTGGGCGACTTCAGGTCCGAGTACACGGTAACAGTTTCAGTTTCATCAAGGAGGCGTCACTGCGTGCGGACTAGTCCATATACGCCACACCACATCCGCTAAGTTTTGAGACCACACTACGCATGATTTTAAGCTGATGGATAAATGAATTAACAACAAAGATGAGAGAATTGAAGAAGAGGGTCTCGTGGCTATGACTCAGCAGATGTCTGACCTACGCATTAGCTCAATGCGCTGGTCAGACATTGAGTGCCTACCTAACACTGGTTGTCTTTTTTTTTTGGTATATGTGTGTAGTGAATGTACACATGTGTGTGTATGGATGTGTGGGCACGGACCCATGTGTGTGCATGTGCGCATGTGTGTGTGTGTGTGTGTGTGTGTGTGTGCGCATGCGTGTGTGCACGCTTGTGTGTATATGTGTGCACGCACGTGTGTGCCTGCATGTATGTGTGTGTGCGTGTGCAGACGTGTGTGTGTGTGTGTGTGTGAGTGTTGTGTGTGTGTGTGTGTGTGTGTGTGTGTGTGTGTGTGTGTGTGTGTGTGTGTGGTGTGTGTGTGATTTGTGGGTTTGTGTGAGCACATATACGTATCTGCATATATATGTGTACATATATATGTGTATAGTGTGTGTCTCTGTATGTGGGCGTGTATGCATGTGCGTGTGTGTATGCATTTGTGTGTTCATGTGTATGCGTGTTTGTGCGCACGCATGTGGGTGAAGATGTGCACATGCACACATGTGTATATGTGTGTGCATAGGAGCGAGCGACGTACGCGCGCACGGTGTTGTGTGTGTGTGTGTGTGTGTGTGTGTGTGTGTGTGTGTGTGTGTGTGTGTGTGTGTATGTGTGTGTGTACGCGTGCGCGCGCGTGTGTGCATGCGCGTGCGCGCGCGTGTGTGCATGCGCATGCGTGCGTGCGTGCGTGTGTGTGTGTGTAGCGACTGCGTGCGTGAATGTTCAGAAGATGACTTAGGATTAAGAACAAGAACAAAACCATCAAATACAATATATACGTGCGTGTGTACACATACCCCGCGCGCGCAGCGCGCGCACACACACACACACACACACACACACACACACACACACACACACACACACACACAACACACACACATAACAATAAGAACACGGTTACAGTTTAGGCCCAAAAACACTGTGTATTCTCTATCCCATTCAAAGCTGCACCTGGCTTTTGTCATCAGATCAGCCAGTACCAAAACATTCATCGTTCAGTCCAGCCCTTGAGCCACACATACCTGACTGTGAGGCAGCTCTTGAAGGTGAAATTAACGTCCTATTGGCCTCATGTCCGTTTCTTTTTCTATGCAAACACGATCCACATGACCCTTCAGTTTCCTGTCATCTGCTAGATTTTTCACTGCAAAATCCTTGCGCCCTACCAACACAAGGAGTCCACAAGTCATGGTATCGTCCTGCTATTTTTGCTGGCATATGGCATTGAACTAATCTATTGACCTCAAATTCCAGGACGGAAACATCTTTTTCACATTCAAAAAAAAAAAAAAAAAAATTTCCACAGAGCTAGAGTGGTTTTCATCTTATCAAACTGCGTTCTTACTACTTAACCCTTGGCTGTAATCCCGAACTCTGACCTGTACCGAATCCTCCTCAGCCGTTCCGTCCGCAGGCGATTCGATACAGTCGGTGAACTTCGGACCTTTCCGTTAAACTCGAAGTAGTAACGAAAGACAATCCGAGCCGAGCAGACGACGAATACATTACGAGTAAAACGCAATCTGATTCATGTTATTTGATGTTGTCCTTAATTGAGTTTTACAAGCTTTTTGCATGAAATCACACAATCAAGTACGTACCCACCACAGTCATTCCGCGTTTATCTGTTTTGACTAGCTAACGGATAGCTGACCCATCAAAATCGAGTCCTCGTCTGATCGGGGTCGGCCCGCTATTGCGTGGGGCGCGGTGACTATTTGTCATTCAACCAGTCTCTCAAAACAGTGTAACAGAAATAGGGTTAGGGTTAGGGTTAGATCATAATGTTTCTTAGGTCGCGCAATAGCGGACCCGCGCAATAGCGGCCCAGCCCCGTCTGATCGGTAAGGAGATCTGCGCGCCATGGCGGCGATAGGTTGGTCAACCCTTGGCTTACAGTTTGGCCGTCAATTTACGTGGGGTAGGCTTTGGCTTCTCAGCGTGTGGTTTGGTTTCGAAGGGTCGACTGGGTCAACTGGGTCAACGTGACCACGGTTTATGTTAAGGCTGAAGATCCCGCCCTGTCGGTGCGATAGCGTAACTTGCGGAAGTGATGGTACGTACACCTTGCTGGGGGCAAGAACAGAGCGAAAACACCAACGACGTGCGTGATGATAATGATGATGATGATGATGACGATCATGATAGGGGTGTTTGTTATTGTACTGCGCATCTTTCTTTTCTTTTCTTTTTTTTTTTTCGTTTTTTTTTTTCTCTGTTCTTTCTTTTCATTTTTTTTCTCCTTTCTTTTTTCTCGTTCTTTCTTTCTCTATTACTTTTTTTTTTTTTGGTGGTATGTGTGTGTGTGTGTGTGTGTGTGTGTGTGGTGTGTGTGTGGTGTGTGTGAATTTCCGTTGTGTGTGTGTGTGTGTGTGTGTGTGTGTGTGTGTAACTTTCCGTTGACCCTTTACAGTTATTACTCCTTCCCCGACCATTCTGACCAGCCCATATGACGCAAAACGTATGACGTAATTCACAACTCTTATGACGTAATTCACAACTCTTATGACGTAATTCACAACTCTGATCTCTCCTTGTTTGCAGTTGACCTCCGTTTTGTTCCAAATTTTGTAGTGGTGAAACTTGGAGGATTTTTTTTTCTCCTGAAAAAACAACAACAACAACAACAAGAAACAAACTCATTTCATGGTGTTTTTTTTCTTCTTAAGGAAATGCGCTTGCAGCCACTGAACGTTATACTATGTGATTCACTGTGACTGGTATTTGTCGGGACACTTGGTGATGTTAAACGATAGTCGAACGCAGTTTTGAAAAAAAAAAAAAAAAAATCTGAGTGTGCAGAGTTATAGATGTCGCTGCAGCAATGCTGACATAGCATGTTGTAGATGGAAATATAACATTCAGCGTAAGGGACAAACAAAAAATAGAATAAATGAAATGAAAAGTGAAACACCAGATCGTTCATAAGTCAGTCCAGCGGAAGACACTGCATTGCGCAGAAGCCGACTCACTTCGGGGGTGTTAAGTGGTGTGTGTTTTCTATTCAACAAAAGCAGGGCACCATCTACGCTTAAGCGCAATAATAATAATAATAATGATGATGATAACAATAGTAATGATGATGATGATGATGATATAGTGATAATGATAGCAATAATGATGATGCTTATAATCATCATCATCATCATCGTCATCATCAAATCAACATAAGAATAATAACAATAAAGAATGATAATTGATAAATGGTAATAATGTTAATGACAATAATAATAATAATGATACTCTACATACTCTATATACTTTATGATGCCGCCTCTGTCCGTCTATCTGTCTGTCTATCTGTCTTCTGTCTGTCTGTCTCTCACTCATTCTCTGTCTCCCTCTCTTTGGGAAAATCTGAAAGAAAAGAAAATAATTAAGTATTAAGTTCTTTGTTTCATTTTATGTAGTTTTCTTTGTATAAGCAGCACATGATCAGTGTGAGAGTGCCAGTACACCATACATTAGAACATTAACAAACCCAACATTTTGTATCAAAACACCAAAACACTAAAATCAGCAAGACTATGTCCATTTGTAAGAGAACATGCAGACTTTCGCATGGTGGAAAGGACTGCTTGAGGAAAAAAAAAGAAAAAAAAGAAAAAAAGAAAAAAAAAAGAAAGAAAGAAAAGAAAGAAAGAAGAAGAGAAGAAAAGAGAAACCAGTAGTATGGAAACTACTTTTTTTTTTTGCTTTTTTTTTTGCAAATGAAGAGGACAGGTGAAACACCAAAAAAAAAAAAATGAAAATGGGATTTTCGGCCTATAGGAGAGGGGGGGGGGGGGGGGGAATCACCGCCTAGGTGCTCCATTGACCATAACTGATGTGTATGATGCACGACACCGAGATTGCCACAAAAACAAAAAAAAAAAAAAAACCCCAAACAACAACACAACAACAACAACAACAAAAACAACAACCCACGATTATAATGATAATGGATATGATGATACTACTGGCGACGAGAATGAACTTGCCATCATACGTCAAGACTTCCTGCACCACTGTAAATGCGGAGAAAAATGTATTTCCCCACCCCTTCAGATGGGTGTATGTTAGCGTAGCCAACGGTTTGTCGTTAAGCATGGGTGAGGTTGGGACACCAAGCGACCCCTACACTGCACACACACACACACACACACACACACACACACACACACACACACACATCCACACACACACACACACACACACACACACACACACACACACATCGGTACTGCCATCATCCCTGTACACACAATGGACAGATACAGCTGATCTCCACTTTTTCTGGATAGAACGAACGAGCGCGCCGAGCCGCACACACACACACACACACCACACATCCCACACACACACACACACACCCACACACACACACACAACACACACACACACACCACACACCACACACACACAGAACATTGGGGACGGCACGTGAGGAGTCCTGGTGTGGAGAACCCCAAAGCGGCCTACCCGACGACGACAGGGCAACAGGGAAACATACTAACGACTTTCGACTCTCACGTCCCCCATTTCAACCCTTTCAGTGCCCTGGACGAATCCTATTGACGCCCACGAGCGACACAGCCACCTGAATGCAACGGCTGTGTTATCTCTTTCATTTTGAACTGATATTTTACGTACCTCCATGTAAGCGTTTGTAATCTTAGCAAATTGTTCGTGGACATTTTTCTCTTTAATTAGTGATTTCTTTTCACCTTCCATATTATTTGAATATAAGTTTAAGAACATGATGCGCGAGAAACAACTTTAGTGTTTTTTCATGGAACCGTAGATCCATTATTTCTAATATGGAAATCATATAGTCCAACATCTCGCAAATCATAAAAAAAAACGTATTTCCATCTTTCCATAGTCTTACGCCACCTTTCAGAAAAAGTAAAGAAAAGATAAGCTACCTAAGTTGAAAATTATTACTTCCCTTCCCGTCTATCAAAAAAGAAAGACACAAACGGGAAAATCAATACAGCTATTTAAATAGATGAAGGGGTAAGTTACACACAGTGCCCTAATCCTACTCATCAGATATTTCTACAATTCATTCTTGTGCTGTCACAGTACAATTTGATAATATTCACTAACGAATCTTATCATTGTATTTAAACCAAAGGTCCAGAATGATAACAACACTGCATGGATTCCGAAGGCTTCGGCAGATAAAGGCAAAAAATGCTAAATTACAGTATTTAATCACATGCCCCTTTTTGTGAGAAGAACTGTACCATATCACGAGCAATCGCTTCAATAGAGAATGTGTAGATCATCATTTATCTATTAAACGATGGTTGAGTTTACACGAATCCCCGAAAACCCTAATCATAGAGCACCGGCAATTGGATTTAACTCTGGTTCCGGCCTGATCTAGACTTCCAATTGTAGTGGAACACACGGCTCATTGTTAATAGTGATCATAATATTCCGATTATAACAAGCCTTTGAAATGGGGGGGGCAACAACAGGAATTACAGAACTAACCTGAGTATAAAGTCCCAAGTACAAATATAAGATTGCTAATGGGATAAAATTTCAGCAAGTAGACCTCGTTTTATGTTGAGGATATGCCACGATAAAAATAAAAGATGAACTTTATTTTTTCATTTACCCAGGCATTCCTAGATGCTGGCAATGACTCTATACCCAAGCTTAAGACAAAGAAATCACATAAACACACTGGAAATATCTGGTGAATGACGACTGTGAAAAGGCAAATTAGCGAAAAATGGGAGAAAATTAAAATATACATACAAGAAAATTCTACCCCAAACCATCAAGAGCAAACAAGGCACAAAATAAATCAAACGAGAGTTAACGCCCAGGACTAAGAGACAATACTGGTCTACTTTTTGTATTAATAAATCTAACAGTCATAAAGATATGCAAAAAGTCTGTGGAAAAATTGAAAACCATGAAGAACGAATTAATTTACCACAATGTCCCCATAAGAATAGAGAACATCAGATCTACCCCACAATAATGAAAAAAGCAGAAGCATTTGGCAGAGATGTTTGTCAGATATAGTAGAAATGCAGGTCATTCAACTGAAAGTAAAGAGTAATAGAGAAAGGTGAAGAGCAAAGTAAAACAAAATCAATTCATGATGATAATGAGTTCACAAGGAAAGCGATGTAATTCAGAAATAACACCGTGAGGAAGTAAAGAAAGTATTTTACATTTGAGTAAAGCCAAAGCATCTGTTGGATTAGAAGGCATAACTTTACTAAATGTAAAAACACAAACCTTACAATGTTGTTCGATTTTACTATATTCAACAAAGATGTTTGGAGTAAAGGGAAATGCCTTGCAGTTTGGAAGCGATCAATTGTTATTCCTATACATAAGAAAGGAAAGCCTAAACAGATAGAAACAGCATCTCCCATCTCCGGTAACACGTCACACTTTTGCAAACTTATGAAAAATAATATAAACAGATTATCCCCAATTCTCTGCGAAAAACAGTGCATTAATACCCCAAACAGCAGGCGTTCGGAAGGCCCGATCAACTACAGAAACATCTAGTGAAACTAACACACAAATCAAACAGCATTCGCGGGGGGGGGGAGCGAAGAATATCCTTGCAACTTTTTTTTGACATTAAGAAAGCTTATGATCAAGTATGGCACTGACAAATTTTTCAAAAGCTTTTTTAAGGAAAACAATATAAATGGTAATATGTATAACTACATTAAAAACTTCCATTTTCACATCGATTTTCATACAAGTCAGAATAGGAAACACGTACTCGAACCCCAGAGAACTTCAATGGGATTACCTCAAGGTCAGTTATTTCTCCTGTTTTATTTAATATGCTCAGCCGAACTTCCAAAGAGTTGTCAAACGATTCAGTGTAAAGTCCAGGTAATGCTGACGATATATGCATGAGTATGAAGGTAACAATTGAAACGCAATTACACCCACTAGAGCATTACACTATACAAAAAAAGGTTACACAAAAGAATCTAGTAAAATCACTAATTTTATGAAAAGAAAATGTTTATCATTATCTTTAGAAAAAACAAACATGGTTATTTTTACTCATTTATAACCCAGAAAAAATGCAATATTCAGCATTAATGGAATTGCCCTTACGTATTTGGTGCAAGTTTTAAGTTTTAGTGTTTATCTGTCATCAAAACTACCCGGAATCAACATATAAATCATATACTTGATAGAAAGCACCGAAAAGCATTAAATTTTCCTCAAAATATAAGTAAAACATACGTTGGGGGTCAGGATACTAAAGCACTTTATGTCTTGCAAACTCACTTGTTTCGATCCTCGTTTAATGTAATGCCCTAGAAGTTTTCTTAATTCCCCCAAGCACCTATTATCCAAACTAATTTCAAAAAAGCAAAGACGCAAAGCTGTTTAAACGTGGCACATGGGTACAATACATGCAATCCAATCTAGACCTATAACGAAGCGGGTGTTCTCCTCTAGATGACATTAGAAAAATTCTTGCGCTAAATTTAAAAGTAAAAGTCTTTTGCTTTTGATACATTTTGTAAGGAAGAAATTAGATTAGATTCCGCGAAAGATTTGCTAAAAGAGCTAAAGCAATACACTTTTTTCAATCAATCAATTTCCTATCCACCGATATAATCCAAATCTAAAAGAATTAAAACACAAAGAAAATAGCCACTAAGCAACCTGGTTCCACCATAGCACCTGGAGCATATTAAAACCTGCTTTTGATATGATGATACAAATTTAAACAAAAAATCAATCTCCAAATATCTTTAAAAAATTTAGTACACCATAAGCATTGAAAACAATAAACTGAATAAATCAAGATTTACACAGGACGCTCTGTAATGGACAATGGCAGTGCAGGATCACATTTTTTATTCCTTCCTGAAAACATTAAAACGTTTTATAATATGCAACATTGAATGGGGAATCTAACAAATAGCCATTTTTAAGGAGGCGTTAACATTTCACATTCAAGAGTTTACCTTTAAATGCTATGCAAAATATTATTTTGTTGTGATTTCAAAATCAGTATTATATGCCATCAAAGGTCAAACAAAAGGCACGGTTGAAATGACCAGGAAATCAACACTTAATACATCACTTAGTAAGCAAGATATCATGTTACTTTTATTGGATTCCATCTCACTGTGGATTGTCTTTAAGAACAGTAATCAGCACCAGAGTGCACTACGCCTTGCTGCAGGCCAATTAAACTTAATGATAAAGCTAGATCCTACCTGAATATTATAATTACTTTGACAAGTTAGCAAAAGGATTAATATTTGTTGACAAGTTGAAGACCTTATATATACAATATTCACATAATTGTGTAAAAATTGTGACACACTGATTCGGATATAATAATGAAGTGATTAGATTTGATTGCCAGATCAATTACGTCTTTGATGTTAAGATTCGTCTAAATCTCTTCAAAACAAATTTTGTAAAGATATTAGTTGTGTTTTGTGGAGTCAAATTCTACGAATCATCTCTTTCTGCACTGTTCCTCCATCAAAGCTCAAAATGCTCTAAAATGGAGCACTGTTTCACCCTCGAGATCCGATAACATTACAGAAAATAGTTAATGACCTTGATCATCTTAATTGTTTTCCAGAAACTTCGTTCTAGTTCCTTTGTATTTTTCTTTGATAGTTGCTGGTAATGTGAGATCAGTGTGTTTGTAGAATACAAAAATTAAGTATGCATTGATGTTAATTTACTCAAAAACACTCAACACTTAAAAAGATTTCTCTCACATGCATATATTTACGTTTTTTTTTTTTTTTTTTTTTTTTGTCCTAATTCACTTGAGGTGAAGAGACTTAAATTAAAGTAACTTACTACTCTACTACACACAAACACAACACACACACATCAACACACACACACACACACACACACACACACACACACACACTCCACACACACACACACACACACACACACAAGCGCCCCCCTTTCGTCGCTCGAACGTAAAGATCCATCACACTCATTCGCATAACAAATACGGAGAAGGCATTTCTACACATTTTTCATTGCGGATACAGTGTATGAATCTGCTTGTTTCCCTTCTTCTTTCTTTGTTTCTTCTTTTTTTCCCCTTTCTTCTTGTTCCTGTTTTTTTTTTTCCTTTTTTTTCTGCCATGCCCTCGAAAACTACGGTAAACAAAGAGTAAAAAAATAAACAAACAAACAAAACAAACATTCCATAAACATCAAAGGCCATAGAGAACAGAAGGAAAAGGAACCCTAAAATAATATGACAAAAAAACAAAACAAACAACAAAATGCGAAGCATATAAACGTACTCCCATTTCCAAACCGCTTATAAATCAGCCAAGTTGCTTTATGAGATAAGAAATATAGGCAAATAACGGTTTAATAAACGGTTATTTAACCGATGTACACTTTGAAACTGGTAATTTTTAGTCCACACTGGGCTAAAGCCTGTGTACATTTACCAAATTTCATGCCAAATCGAAAATATGCAAGATATAATGGTTTTACGGTCAGATTTTGAAACACTGCATGGAAGTGCCATTTGTGGTGATAACCTTTCTATATACAAAAATTCATTATAAAACCCACCAATATAGAAAAAAAAACGGCAAAATAACTTTAACGGTATATATAACCGATATGCCCTTTGAAACCGTATTTTCTAGTCCTCCCTGGTCTAAAGGCCTGTTTGTAACATAACAAATTTTCCATCCAATTGGACACTATGTCAAAGATAACGGGGGAAACGCAAATTTTGGAACACTATATAGAAGTGCCATTGTGTGTGATAACCTTTCTATATACCAAATTTCATTAAAATCGACTCTATAATAAGGAATAGCGGCAGAATAACGGTTTTTAACGGTTGTTTAATCCATTATCCAGCATCACAGCACTTACATATGGACAAGAGGATCCGAGTTGGTGCACAAGAATCATCCATACTCGCTTATAAATTGGCCAAGTATACCCCCCCTTTTTTTTGTTTTGAGATATTCCAAAAAGAAAAAAACAGTTACAAGCCGTTACAACCGTTAGTAACGAATAACGGGCAAACTAAAACATCAGGCATCACTGTGACCCATAATGAACATACCAGCTAATTTTCATAAAGTCGGCAAGTACTTTTCTGAAAATTCCATAAAGAAGAAAAAACCGTACAGCCGTTACAGCGTTAGTTACCGTTATCACGGTGAACCAAAACATTGGCATTATTTTGGTGACCCATAATGAACAAAACCTTACAAATTTTCAGAAGATCGCCAAGCACTTTCGAGATATTCATAAAGATGAAAAAGCGTTACAGCCGTTACAGCGTTTAGTAACGCAGTAACGGTAAAACTGAACGTCGGGTCATCATCCTTAGATCCATAATGAACACCCTACAAAATTTTCAAAAGGATCGCCCAGTAGTTTTGTCTGGAGCGAGTGGAACCCATATTTGACTCACGACACACACACACACACACACACACCACACTCACACACACACATCACACACACACACACACACACACACACAAACACACCACACACACACACACACACAGAATTTCTTCCGTTCTCATTCTTAAAGTACTCCTGTTCTTTAAGAAACTGTGATTACAAAAAAGGCCACACCCCATTTGAAGGGGGTGAGCAACGATCAGCAGGGTTAGAACAATGTATCTGTCACTAAAATTATAAAACCATCCACACCTTCAGTCAAACACTCCTCCCTTTTGATGAAACTGGGGTGAGAGAGAGAGAGAGAGAGAGAGAGAAGAGAGAGAGAGAGAGGAGAGAGAGAGAGAGAGAAAGAGTCTGAATGAAAACGAAACAAGCAACAACAACCTCTCCCCTCCCCCCCACCCCCCCTTCCCCTCCTCCCTCCCCACCCCACTCCCCCTCCTCCCCACCGACACGGGGAACCTATCACACAGCTTTGATTCGACATGGTGGAGGCGGAAGGTAAGGGTGGGCGGGCGTGTGTGTTGTGTGTGTGGTGTGTGTGTGTGTGTTAACGATCATGATTGGAGTTTCAGAAATGGAACGACACAGCAGGAAACAAAGGTCCATCGCCCTGACGTCATCCTGTCTCTCTCTGTCTCTCTCTGTCTCTGCTTCTCTCTCCCTCTCTCACTGTCATTCTCTCTCCCACCCCCTCTCTCTCTGTCACTCCCCTCCCCCTTCCTACTCTCCCCCCCTCTTACTCTCTCTCTCCCCTTCTCTCTCACTCTCTCGCCTATTCTCTCTCTCTTCACTCCTCTTCTCTCTCCCCTCTCTCTCACTCCTCCCCCCTCTCTCTCTCCTCTTCCTTCACTCATCTCCCCCTCTTCACTCTCAACTCTCTCCTCTCTCTCTCTCTCATCTCTCTCTCTCTCTCTTCTCTCTCGCTCCACATCCCCCATCTCACTCTCTTCCCGCACTCTCTTCACTCTCATTCTCACTCTCTCTTCACTCTTTCCTCACCCCTCGCCTCTCACCTCTCTCCACCCTCCTCCCCACCCCTCTCTCACTCACTCTCCCTCTCTATCTCTCACTCGGTCTCCCTCCCTCTCTCACTCTCTCCCCCATACTCTCCTCACATCTCTCTCTCCCCCCTCTCTTCACTCTCTCCACCTCTCTCTCACACTCTCCAACCTCTCTCACACTCCCACCCCTCTCTCTCTCACTCACTCTCCTCCCTCCACTTCACGACAGGTATGGTAAACATACTGTTAACAACATCCCCTCCCCCCCCCCCCCTATCCCCCATCCCCACCCACCCCTCAAGTGGGCAGTTATTTTTTTTATTTTTTTTCCTTCCGCGCCGACGAAAATGCTAGAGCAACCCGACTCGGGTGTGGCTGAGTCTGGACGAGGAAGAGCCGCCACGTGAAAGAGTCCCTGCGGGAGAGGAGGAAGCTCTGAGAGGAAAGGGAGGGTGTGATTCGGGGGGGGGTGGGAGGGGGAAGTGGGGGGGGGGGAGGAGAGGGGGGATGGGGCTAGGAGAGGGGGGGGGGGCAAGAATGGCAGGAGAACAGAGTCCTGGAGTGGTAAGATGTGGATGGGGAGGGAGGTGGTGTTGTGGACGACTTGGAGTACCTGTCTGTTGATGGTCGGTGTCAGTGTGTGTTAGGAAGTAAGAATGGATCAGCTGTATTTTGACAGGAGGTGACGGTGGAGGGAGGGGGGGGGGGGAAAGACTCGGAGAGGAGGTTGTGTGTGTAGTGGTGGTTGTGTGTGTGTGTGTGGTGTTTGGGGGGGGGGTGGGAGGGGGGGCAGTCGAGTAAGGAGGAAGAGGAGGGGAAGGTAGGCGGCGGGTGGGGGGGTGGTGGGGGGCGGTGGATGCGGGGAGAGAAATGATGGGCACAGAGGAGGGGACGAGGAGGCGAAAAAAAGAATTACAAACCGACCTTGAAACAATAAAAAAGTAACGAAAGAAGAGAACCCCCCCCCCCTCCCCCCCCCCCCAATCACTCCAAGGGGACAAAGGGGGGTTGGGGTTGGGTGGTGAGGGTGGGTTGGGCGACGATGAGAATTGGATACAGGGGGGTAAGGTGGTGGGTGGTGAAGATCAGTTTGGTGGGGGTATAAGGAAGGGCGGGGGGGGGGGGGGGGGGGAGGGTGGGGGGTGCCCAGTGTAGTTAGTTGGTGGGAAATCTAGGACTTGTAGAATAGTTATGAAGAGAGTGGTGCGAAGATCTGGAAACAAACTGTCAAAAAGACAACACAACACACACACACACAACACACACACACACACACACACCACACAAGCACACACACACACACACACATACACGCCACACCGCCGGGTGCACAAACACACCCACACTCACACACACACACACACACACACACACACACACACACACACACAAGTATTGGACTTAATGACTGTGAATATCTTTTTCTGTTGAATTTGTAGATAGTGGGCTTGTCCAGTTCCAACATGGCGACATGTAAACACTGCAGGCATGTGTATACCCGTGACACACATTTAAATTTCAGACACTTAGCAGACAGCAGCGCTCGAACTATCCTTTCATTTATTTCCACCAGACCTTTATCACAATTACAAGAAACGAATCAGTGAAGACAACGGAAAGACACAAATCGACAAGGAGGAAGAGAGGACAGAGAGGGGAGTGAGATATACAGACTGAAGAAAGAACGTATTTACCCCCCCCCTCCCGTCCAATCATCTAGCCAATGTCCGATCGATCAGACCAGTTTTCACAGAACAATAATTTTGATAACTGCAACAATCGTACGTTATATAAACGATTCAGAAATCGAATGAGCTGTTTGGGATAAAAACCTCGAGGTGAATAAATAACAGATGACATTTTAGCTTTGGATGGATTTGGTGGTGCCACGGAGAATGGACAGAGACAAGTCGTGACAGAGAAATCAAGGGGAGTTGTAATGTATGTGAGCGAGAAGGGTGTAACCGTGAGAACGTTAAAGTTCGTCGTCAGTTGTGTACGCGTGATATTGAACTTTTAAGCAGTGTCACTGCGACACGAAATACCTGCCACGCGAGTTGGACAGCATCTTCATGACTTGTTTGTTTACGTTCCACCCTCCGCAATACATGCCACGTTCAAGGCCGCAGAAATCACAGACTGTTTCACGCTCTGCAGCTATTTCCACCTGACGCACCGTGCTTTATCCTCGAGATTTAATGACTGTGACCTCAACTCCCAAACCTGCCTCTTTAAACAATATGTTTCATGTTTTACAAGAAAGGAAAAAGTACTTGATTTATGTACTGTAAATATACATCTGCATACAGTCTGTTCAGCTCCCCCCTGTTGGTCAGTCTTATCACATTGCCATTTCATCCTTGCCCACTTACAGACCAAAAGTGAAACACAACCCTGGTCCACTAAAAGCAAGTGCAGTGTTGGACCAATAAAGATTGATGAATTTACAGGCTTGTTTTGAATGTACAATTGGAATTTGTTTTAAATTCTAGATTTCTGACATTAACAAGCCACTGATGTTATTTCCAACTACATTTCTTTCTGTAACCACATGGATTGTACCTACTAAAACTATCAAAATCTTCCCAACAAACAAACCCTAGGGTACAAAATCTCTGCAGTAACTCTAAATAAAAAATAGCTTTCAATCAGGCAAAAACGATCGTATTTGTACAAAAGAAACTGCAAACAGAGATTGAAAATCAAAGAGAGCTTACAAGAAAAAGTAAAACATGTCCAGACTGGAAATAGCCGAGATGCAATGGAAAGGAATAAAAGTTTTTATCAGGTTCAGAAAAATACTCAAATCAAGATATTAGTAACAAAAAAACAGCTAAAGAACAATGCTTGGCTGATAAACATACGATTTTACTGAGAATTGATATAAAAGATTTCAGTAGAGAAATAAAGGAAGTGAAGAAGAACCCAAAGCAATTTAAAAAAGACGTTGATGAAAGTGATTCGTTGTGATTGAGAAAAATGATGTTCAGTCCTTTTTTCAAACGTTAAATGTGAAAAAGGCAATGGGCCCAGATAATACTGTGGAAAATTGTTGAAGAGTGTGCTTCACAGCTCTCCTATGCTTACAGTCGTTGTTTACCTGGTCACTACGAGAATGTATCATCCCGTTTTTATGAAAAAATGCCACGTATGTCCTGTTCCCAAGAAACGTCAACCCAAGCTGTTAAAATGATTTTACGACCATGGCCCTCACATCTGTTTGCAATGAAAATGTCTTGAGCGAATGGTCCTCTGTTCTGTTTTTAAAAGATACCACGGCAGTACCAAACCCGTTTCAGTTCGCATACAAACAAAAACAGATCAACAGATGAGCCCACACTCACACTTAGAAAGATGAGGGGAAACACCTCGAAAAACCTGCCTCCTTTGTACGCATTCTTTACATTGATTTCTCATCAGCATTCACACCATACAACCACATCTGATGGCAAGAAACTCATTAACATAATGTCTGTAACAAGCTCATTCTTTTGGATAATAGATTTTCTAACAAGAGGACACAGTCTGTTCGATATCAAGTGTTGTTTCGTCTCCCCAAGTCATTTCAACTGCGCACCTCAGGAACTGTTTATCTCCAGGGCTTTTACTCTGTAACAACAAATGTTTGTTCAGGATTATTCATAGGGGGTACATTAATACTGCAGGATCTCACACTTGAGGATCTTTCCAACTCTGACATCTGTTTAACTTTCAAGATTCAAAGATTGTGACAGTGCGATCACATCTATCTGATCTGAATGTAACAAAAACGAAAGAAATGTTGATTGATTTTAGAAAGAATCCAAAGTTGTATACCTCCGCTTTTTAATCAAAGTGCAGAAGTAAACTGTTGAATCATACCATATTTAGGACGTTATAGATAATAAAGCTGATTTTTAAATCCAGGTTGATTAATTCCACAAAAAATTCAAACCAGATTATATTGTCTTCGCAACTGCGATCATTTCAAGTGAATACTGACCTTCTTCGGACATTTTATTCATCTTCTTGAATCTGTTTTAACTTCTCCATTTATGTGTTGGTAATGGTGGGCTGACTGTGAAAGTAGGAATTGCTTGAAAAGTGGTTAACGTGGGGAGGAAAAATTGTTGGTGGAGACAAAAAGTCTGAGTGAGCGTAACAAATGCCGTGTTGTCTGTCAAAAGCGAAGAAGATTGCGTGTGACAGACCCCAAGTCTGCAAGTCAGAATACCTTCTTCATCAGACGAACTAACGGTCAGTTATAGCAGAAGTGTCCAGATTAAAACAAAGTTTTATTCCCTGTCCATTGAATTTCTTAACAGAGGTGATTTTAATTGCTTTTTAGCTATGATATTGTTCACAATTGTTTTAATAAAGAACTTAATTTAAGCTCAGATTGAGCATACTGTGCATTTAGATAACAAATAGTTGTGTTTCTTTAGTTAAAATCTCATCTTAGAATTTATTGTCAAATGCGTTGTAGAGAATGCAATTTTATACATAATATTCTTAAATTATTTAGTCACCTGAATCCAAATTCTTTTATATGATTGTATGCTATGTGACAAAATGGGTGATGTGACCAAATCATTGGTTTATTTGCTGGAATGTGTATTACCACAAACTAATTTCTCGAACTGAGGATAATAAAGTTTACTTGTACTTACTTGACTTGACAAATGACACAGCACACACACACTCTTTCACACACATTCACACACACACACACACACACACTACTACACACACACACACACACACACACACACAGATGATAACTCTTGGGGTGTGGTAAGTGGCGTGGTTAATGCGAGGGGAGGGAGGGAGGAGAGGGGGAGGGAGAAGTGGTATGGGAGGGGAAGGGAGAAGGGGAGGGAGGGGAGGGATGGGGAGGGATGGGGAGGGGAGGGAGGAGAGGGAGGGTAGGAGATGAGAGGAGAGGGGGATGGGGAGGGAGGAGGGGAGGAGGAAGGAGAGGAGAGGAGAGGGAGAGGGAGGGGAGGGAGAGGGAGGGGAGGGGGGAGGAGAAGGGAAGAGGAGGGGAGGGGATGGGGGGAGGAGAGGGGAGGGGAGGGAGGAGGGAGGAGAGGGGGAGGAGGGAGAGGGAGGGGGGGAGAGGGAGGGGAGGGGAGGGGAGGGGAGGAGAGGGTGAGGGAGAGAGGAGAGTGAGAGGAAGGAGAAAATCGTTCGTCTCCCTGGCAAACGAACCGAACATAAGATAGCGGGTAGTGAGAAATCCAGCCGCCATCACTGGCAATCCTTTCATGCGGAGAGGTGGGTGGGGGGTGGGGGGTGAAATGGGGGGGGGGGGGGAAATTGGAGAGGGGGTGGGTGGAAGAAGAAGAGGGGGGGGGGGGATGAAGGGAGAGAGGTCGGGAACGCTTTTGTAACCTTCGCCACACCCTCCCTCCCCTCCTTTCCTTCTTCCCTCCCCCCTCCTCCCCCGCCCCTCCACGTCGTTCTCCTGGTAGTAATGAGAA
>CM031624.1:51114200-51121700 GCA_018398815.1 Conus ventricosus | reverse complement strand
GTCTATGTCAGTATACAGCAATTGTCCATCTCTGAAGTGTGTTAGTTGAATTGTCTGTGTCAGTTTATGCAATCGTCCATCTCTCACGTGTCTTAGTTGAATTGTCTGTGTCAGTATATGCAATCGTCCATCTCTCACGTGTCTTAGTTGAATTGTCTGTGTCAGTATATAGCAATCGTCCACCTCAGCTCGCGGTCTTTAGCATGTCTAATTTCATGCCCCCCCCCTCCCCTTCACCTCCCTTCACATGCCCCCCCCCCCTTACCCCCCCTCCCTTCCCCCCTCTCCTTTCTCCTGCCCTCCCCCCCCCACCTCCTTTTCGGACCAAATTATCTGCAATCGTGTATCGGTAACTGACAACCTGTCCGTAATGATATGAACGCTTTGGGAAACCTGACTGGAGTGTTCAATGGGCCTGGAGGTCGATCTGTGTCAGTTTCCTCCTCCTGTTCTCTGCTTACTTGTGCGCAGTTCGTATTCTGCTTTACCACCATTGTCAACCTCGGGGTATGTCAGTGGAGGATAGGACTAGCGCACAGCCCAAACACACTCACAGCTTGCTTACAATTCTCATTCATATATCATGCATTCGTCACATCAAACCACTAGTAAAGTCTATAACTTTACTACACATAATCATGGAAAGAAACATCAAGGCGCATGGAGTCAAACAAAATAAAACATTCTCTCTTTCTTGAACTTCACAAAACCATTCATCTGAATCATCATAACTAACCCGGGTATAAATAGATTTTTTTACTTTACCTGGCCAGGTGATCTTAAACTATTTACGAATCATGTCTTTCCTTTTCTTCTTTCTTTTCTTTTCACTGTCACTTTCACAAACACCAGTCACGACACAACTGCTGGCACTGGTCAGGTTTGGACGCCGGCACTGGTCAGGTTGGACGCTGGCACTGGTCAGGTTAGACCGCTGGCGCTGGTCAGGCTACTGCGTTGGCCTGTGGTTCTGCTGATGAAAGTGGTGCTGCCAGGTAAGAGGTCGAACCCCGGTTCAAATTGAACAGTGACTACCAGGCATCGATCTGTTCTCCTTTCTTCCTTCCTTCACTTACGCATTGCACTCTCTCTCTCTCTTCTAGTCTGCTCTATCAAATGACATGGTGCTTTCTTTTTTTCTTTTTTTTTTCTTTTTCTCTTCATCGATTAGCAACTCTCTCTCTCTCTCTCTCAACATCTCTCCTTAGTCCTTCCTCTGCAGACTCTATATTGGTGCTAATGCTTCAACTCGGTTCTCTTCACTCCTCCTCTCATCTCTCTGCTTTTCTCTCGTGCAGAGCCTACTCCCAGAACCTCTCCCTCTGTCTCTTCTTTCCCTCCTTTCTTTTCTTTTTGCTCCCACTCCCATAGCTTTCTTATCCTGTTCCTACCGTCAAGAGGGTGAGTCCCATTGGTCAGTATTTTTCCCGCCTTGTACCGAGGTTACCTCCCCTCTAATTTCATTGGACATGCAAATCGTCAAAGTCACATCTACCGGCCTTGCTTCTCTGTGGTGGTCAATGGGTCATTTAATTAATTAGCCTGATTTCACCCCCACCACACAATACCTTCCCCCTTCCTACTTCAACCGGCGACGTCTGGCTTAACTGTGGGCGCTGGTCTTGCAAATTAGCTGTATCAGTCTGACCCAGGCACGAGACCCGTCTGGCCAGACCTATTGAGACGTCGGGTCAAGCCACTCAGTCTGTCTGCGGGACGGTGCTGTCTCCGTGCGGATAAAATGCCTCTTCGCCGTGCCTAAGTGGCTGACGCGCACATGAAGTCATCTGCCTGGGAAACCCAGGATGTTTGAGTATGTACTTATGTCCAATTGAACTGGCTGGCGACCGACCACGAATTCGGTTTTTTTCTTTTTTGTCCGTGACAACCATCACCACAGTGACCATCCCCACCCCTTATCACTTGCAGCCTACACACACACGCACATACACACCACCACACACACACGCACGACACCCACACACCCACACACCACGCACACACGCACACACACCACAACACAACACCACACACAGGCAGCTTGCAGGGCACTTCTATCCTCCGAGTTTGCTGCTTCGATCCCGAAATGCGAGGGCGCTGTATCTGTTGAACAAAAACCGACACCGAGAGAGAGAGAGAGAGAGGGGGAGAGGGAAGAGAGAGAGAGGTGAGAGAGAGAGAGAGAGAGAGCGAGAGAGAGAGAGCGAGAGGAGAGAGAGAGTGAGAGAGAGATGATGATGATATCTTTATTTCTCAAGGGTAACAGATAGCAAAACACATGCTTTTTTCATCCGGCCCTTGCCCGTTAAGGGATAAGTATGACCCGCGACTAAGATTTACCACCTTTTCACCCCCCCCACAACACACATATTTAACAACATTAAATAAAAGATTCATCATGACTTTTAAGGCATAGATGACTTTAAAGGGGAAAAAAAAAGAAACGATTTGTCACAGTCGCTAAGCCGGACGGTTCCTACCACCCCTACCCACGCTATTACACACTAGTGCAGCAACACAGCACACTAACACAGCTTACAATCATGCGATTCTTTATTTCAACACACCACTATGGGCACACACTCACGTCCATCCCAACCACGCACGGTTATCCCACTCTTCACGGACCCCAAACCCCAAAAAAAAACTACTGCTACGACCTGAGCACCTTAACCTATGCTAAAGCACCAGTTGCGTATATACTGCGGACCTAGGATGCAGAGATAGCCCGCACACGTGGTGGCTAAAAATATAGACAAGGACCAACCAAGGGACTCTAAAACTCTAACCACCACACCAACTCCCCAGGGCCCACCTTCTTTTGACCCGGGACCCTACCGCACTGGTCACTGCGTCCCTAAGGGAGCATTACGACAAAGTACCCTACACCGTGCTGGCTACTACGTCCCAAAAGGAGGCAGTAGCTAACACCCCTAACCTACTGCCTAACGCTACCCCTTCTACCCAAACCATGTTGAACAAACCCATCCGGCCCGGAGAGCTCAGTCCTCGAGCGCGTACGTGGTCCCTCGCAGGCTGAACAACCTCCCGGAAGTTTGCACCCCGGCGCTGACCGTGGCTCCTCGCAGAACTGAATCCTCCCTGCAATGAGCGCGACACCCAACGCACACCACACAGACGCCCTCTCGACGGACCGGGGCTCGACCGCCTCTCCTCTGAAGGCCCCGCGGACACCGAGGGTGAGGGAAGGGCCTGGTGCCGCGCCCTCTCACAGGACGCCTGACCCGGGAAAGTAACAGGTGGCTGGAGAACTCCCGAAAGAAACCCCGGTGCAGGAGGGAGCTGCCTCACCGACGGCAGGGACAGGCAGGATTGGTTCCTCTCCCGGGAAAACAGCGGGTACAGAAAGCATCTGTTCACCTGCGGACGCGGCAGTAGACTGCAGTGGACTGGCCCAGTCACAGGACGAACAGGATACCTGGACAACTGTAGGGGGGGGGGCCATACTGTAATGTTGTACTACGAGTCTTCAAGGCACATAGGCTACTGGTTTTTAAAGCTGTTTAATCCTCCATCTCCCTTGCCTACTCTACTCGGGCATGGAGAGTGACCCCTTGATGTCTAGTACCACCCCATTACAACCCGGTTACTTGGGGTTATCAGATCCTATTCCCTGCCAACCCTTACAACAGCAGTTATAAAACTATATTCTCTCTGAGCCAATCTACGCTATTAATATGAATTATGAATCACACCAATTCTCGGAGAAATAAAACCAATCTAAGACTCAACACGGACTCCATGGGCCCCCTGGAAATACAAAATTAACCTAGGAAATGGGCAATCTCTCAAGGAAATGTTTCCACATAGTAATTAGTAATAACATCTCAAACACAACAACAAAAGAACAAAAAAAACCTTTCAATTTTTAACGGTTCACCAGTTTAACATATTTCATACAAGGAGAATCGGCTCGCCAGCCACAATCATTACATTCTTACCCCTCTTTGCACTGTCGATTATAATCATATATCAACACAAAACATGCTTTGTTTGCCCAAAAATTTCCATGCCAGCACCCCCACTCTCATGTTATCTCTTGTCAGGATGACCCAAGTGGATTAATCTGTTAATGCCAACCCAACCATACTTCTACAATATAACATGCTGCACATCCTCAGTTTTTATCTATCAATTGCTGAGATACCCGCTTAAACTTTCCTTACCTTCTTTCCGATACTAAAAATTCATTAAATGGACTGTCTCCTAAAAACCTAAGCTATCTTCTCCAACCCTATTATGTCGTAAAACACGTACATCCCTGCATGTGTTTCGACTGTCATTTACTTTAAAAAACAACAAACCACTTCTAACCATATGGACTCGCTGTCCCTGTACCAAATACGTACGTCACAGATACAGTCTGCACGCGCACGACACCGCGTCGAGAACCAATATCGTAACGAAAGTGAAAAGGACCACCCATATAAGTTGATGGTCACGACCGCTCCCGTACTCCAGATAAACCACTGGACCACAAAGCCTTGGCCCTACTGCACAGTTAAACCGATTCCAATGCCTGAGCAGGTCAACTCCGAAATCGTTAATCTATTTCACCGAACTACTTACTATTTACAACTGAAATTGGAGCACAATCACTTTACGATTCACGCAGGACACATACTGCACCTGACTCATACTATGATCTCAACAAAAAATGCAAACTCGTATTCCGTCTTACTGACCCCCTGAAATTAACATGAACTAATCACAAACCAATATCTACATCCACCGTCCCTCTCGGTTATTATATCGAAGCACATTGTCTAGCCAAAAACTGTCACATGACATCGAACTCAGGAACCATATGTACACTACTTACAGACAATACAGAAAAAGAGGTAACAACACAAAACCGGCTGACAAGAAGTTTCCAATCACAGAACCAAGACGCCATCATACCAGAAACCAGTATACGCAACAACATAATACAATAACATAAACATGAGACAATACAGTACACTCGCATAATACCAGACAACATGGACGGTACAACCACATGAACCTACAATCACCAACCTGGACAAAAGACGTTGAACACACCAGTCTGGCAACTGGTGACGGGTGCCAACAAAGACGACACCGATCGGCACAGGCCAGGGCACCCCAACCGACGAGGCCTGGCACTAACTATGACTCGAAGTCACTCTCAATAATAACGGCGCTCCGCCGTCACCTACAAGTAGTACGTCCATCCCGACGACGAAACACCAGGGACGAAGTGAATGCACCCAAAGCATTCCGCCCTGGTCGGAATCAAGCGAACTTACTCACAACACAAACAGCGATTGGTCAGAGCGCGTATCCTCCGCAGAGATGCACGCCCGACAACTGGACTAGTTGTTGCCTCGTGCAACAACACGACAATTTACCACAAAACTCACAGGGACTTGGACAACACCGGACAACAGCCGATATCCTGCCCCGCCTTCTTGGGTGTAGAAACCAAAGTAAAAAAGGGTAACAATCGGGAACGAAAACCAACCTCCCGCTTCCATCCTTCAACAAGTTGAAGATTGGAATTAAGATTATTGTATGTCTTATTTCCCAGCCCCCACCTAGCCTAACCTTCACTTTAACCAAAACCCAAATCTTTACACACAGCACGCTCGCACACACACATATTACACATCTGCACACGCTCTCTATTTCTGGAACTACATTTCTCCAGTGACACATGGACGGTGATTTTACTATGCCGATCGTGACACGATTGTGAAACCACAAACAAGAATAAAGAATTAGATTACAAAGAAGAAAAGAATCAGCACACACAGATAATGAATAAGCGATCCTCTATCGAAGGGGAGAGGAGAGAGAGAGAGAGAGAGAGAGAGGTGAGAGAGAGAGGAGAGAGAGAGAATCATGATCTATCATCATTCATCAACGTTGTCAAACCGTGTTGAGAGTCTCGGAAGGTTGTATAGCAATTGGAGGAAGGGATGAGGAGGGGGGAGGGGGGGAGGGGTGGCGTGTGAGGCCGTGAGTGGTGGGTGCCGTGTGTGTGTGTGTGGGGGGGGGGCGGGGGGGTGGGAGGAGGGGGGGTGTTCATGTGTTCCAGAACACGGAAGCGCAGCTTCGGCCTACGTGGGAGGCGTTGTTATAGATGTTGTGTCGTTGTTTAGCGTTTGTAAGGAAGGCGTTTGCTTTCCTATTGTTGTTTGTTTGTTACTGTTATTACGATTACCGTTATTACTTGTTTCTTATCATTGTTATTGTCACTTATTACCTAGTTAACGATTATTATGATTATCATTTATGATTATCATTATTACTATATTATTATCACTCTCATCATCTCCTCAGCATCATATCATCATCATCATCTTCATCATCATCATCATCATTGTTGTTGTTGGTATTATTACTGTCATTATTATCGTCATGGTATTATTATTACCATTTATTATCATTGATTTTATTATTATTATTATTATTATTTATATATTATTATTATTCGTATTATATTATTATTATTATTATATATCATTGTTGTTGTTATCATGATTGTTCATACTAGCTTATCATCATCATCATCATTATCATCATTCATCATCATTACTATCATCATTATTATTGCTATATTCTTGTTATCATCATCATCATTATTATTTGTATCATGCTTATTATCATCCTTATTATTATTGCTATCTTTCTTGTTTCATTAATATCTTATTATTATTAGGGCTACATCTTGTTATCTTTTATCTCATTATTTTCTTCATCATTGCTATCATTCTAGTTATCATCATCAAGATTATCATTATTAATATTGCTACCATTCTTGTTATCATTTTAATATTATTATTATTATCATTATTTGCTATCATTCTTGTTTTATCAGCATTATTATCATATCATTGCTATTATTTTGTTCTCATCTTCATCAGTTCTCATCACCACATATATCATCATCATTATGAATCATCATCAATGCTATCATTAATTGTTATCATCATCATTATTATCATCATCATTGCTATCAATCTTGTTAATCATCATCTTTTACGATTATTATTGCTATCATCTTGTTATCATTAATATTATTACTATTATGATTGCTATCACTCATTGTTATCATCATCACTGCTATCGTTCTGTTATCATCATACTAATAGTATTATTGCTTCATTTTGTTTTCATTAATATATCTTATTAGGATTGCTATTCATCATTGTTATCATCATCATTTGCTATCATTCTTGTTATCATTCATCGTATTATTCTTATTGCTATCATTCTTGTTATCATCATCATTTGCTATCATTCTTGTTTCTCAACATTAATATCATCCTTGCTATCATTTTTGTTATCATAATATTATATTATTGCTATCATCCATGTTATTAACATCATGCTATCATTTGTGTCACATCGTTATATCATTATTGCTATCATTTCTTTTATCATCATCATTACTATATCATCTTGTTATCAATTAATATTATTATTATTCTTGCTATCATCACGATATATCAT
>CM031624.1:51089075-51104401 GCA_018398815.1 Conus ventricosus | reverse complement strand
TGGATTGGTGAGGTCTATGTTGATATAGAGGCTGTTGTATGGCTGTAGGGATCTATGCCAGTTTATGAGAAGGCTTGTTGGATGGCTGTAGGGATCTATGCCAGTTGTATGAGAAGGGCCCAAGTTGTAAGATTCTGAAGAGAGAGAGTCGGGGTTGAAAGTAGCCAGAGTCCCCAGTCAGGTAGGATCGTGGTGGTGTGAATCGGGCTGCATTGCGGATGTCCGGCCGGTCTGGACCAGGGGGGGGCTGTATTTATTTCATATCGTCAGAGAGAGAAAGTGAGCTGTATTTATTTCATATTGTCAGAGAGAGAGAGAGAGAGCTTTATTTATTTCATATCGTCAGAGAGGGAGAGAGATGTATATATTTCATATCGTCAGAGAGAGAGCTGTATTTATTTCATATCGTCACAGAGAGAGAGAGAGAGGAGAGAGAGATGTATTTAATTCATATCGTCAGAGAGAGAGAGAGAGAGAGCTGTATTTAATTCATATCGTCGGGGAGAGAGAGAGAGAGAGAGAGAGAGATTTATTTCATATCGTCAAAGAGAGGGAGAGAGAGAGAGAGCTGTATTTAATTCATATCATCAGAGTGAGAGAGAGAGAGCTGTATTTAATTCATATCGCCAGAGAGAGAGAGAGAGAGAGAGCTGTATTTTAATTCATATCGTCAGAGAGAGAGAGAGAGAGAGCTGTATTTAATTCATATTGTCAGAGAGAGAGCTGTATTTATTTCATATCGTCAGAGAGAGAGAGAGAGAGAGAGAGAGATGTATTTATTTCATATCCTCAGAGGGGAGAGCTGTATTTATTGGATATTGTCGTCTTCACTGGATTGTCCAGATGTTGGCCACAGAAGGCAGGAATCTCTCCAGTAGGATTCAGATGTTGGCCACAGGAGGCGGAAATCACTCCAGTAGGGTTCAGATGTTGGCCAGAGGAGGCGGGAATCTCTCCCAGTAGGGTTCAGATGTTGGCCACAGGGGGCGGGAATCTCTCCCAGTAGGATTCAGATGTTGGCCACAGGAGGCGGGAATCTCTCCCAGTAGGGTTCAGATGTTGGCCACAGGGGGTGGGAATTTCTCCCAGTAGGGTTCAGATGTTGGCCACAGGAGGCGGGAATCTCTCCCAGTAGGGTTCAGATGTTGGCCACAGGAGGCGGGAATCTCTCCAGTAGGGTTCAGATGTTTGCCAGAGAGGCGGGAATCTCTCCCAGTAGGGTTCAGATGTTGGCGACAGGGGGCGGGAATCTCTACCAGTAGGGTTCAGATGTTGGCCAGAGGAGGCAGGAATCTCTCCCAGTAGGATTCAGATGTTGGCCACAGGAGGCGGGAATCTCTACCAGTAGGGTTCAGATGTTGGCCACAGGGGGTGGGAATTTCTCCCAGTAGGGTTCAGATGTTGGCCACAGGAGGCGGGAATCTCTCCCAGTAGGGTTCAGATGTTGGCCACAGGAGGCGGGAATCTCTCCCAGTAGGGTTCAGATGTTGGCCAGAGAGGCGGGAATCTCTCCAGTAGGGTTCAGATGTTGGCCGAGGAGGCGGGAATCTCCAGTAGGATTCAAATGTTGGCTAGAGGAGGCGGGAATCTCTCCCAGTAGGATTCAGATGTTGACACAGGAGGCGGGAATCTCTCCAGTTGGGTTCAAATGTTGGCTAGAGGAGGCGGGAATCTCTCCAGTAGGGTTCAGATGTTGACCACAGGAGGCGGGAATCTCCAGTAGGATTCAAATGTTGGCTAGAGGAGGCGGGAATCTCTCCCAGTAGGGTTCAGATGTTGGCACAGGAGGCGGGAATCTCTCCCAGTAGGGTTCAGATGTTGGCCACAGGAGGCGGGAATCTCTCCCAGTAGGGTTCAGATGTTGACCACAGGAGGCGGGAATCTCTCCCAGTGGGGTTCGGGGCGTTACCATTCGCTTTCCTCCAGCTTCCATTGGCTGGCTGTTTCTTCTCGCATTCCTCCTAGTCCCCACTCCCCTCCCCGCCCCCTCCACCAACACTCTGTCGCCATCCTCACCTCTCTCTCTCTATACACACACGTGCATGCATCTTGCGTCTGCTATTACAACTACCGCATTCTAACATTAGCACACTGCGCTATGATCTATGTTTAAAGAAACAAACAGTGGCATTACCACACTGCGCTATGATCTATGTTTAAAGAAACAAACAGTGGCATTAGCCACTGCGCTCTGATCTATGTTTAAAGAAACAGTGGCATTAGCACGCGCTATGATCTATGTTTAAAGAAACAGTGGCATTAGCACACTGCGCTATGATCTATGTTTAAAGAAACAGTGGCATTAGCACACTGCGCTATGATCTATGTTTAAAGAAACAAACAGTGGCATTAGCACACTGCGCTCTGATCTATGTTTAAAGAAACAGTGGCATTACCACACTGCGCTATGATCTATGTTTAAAGAAACAAACAGTGGCATTACCACACTGCACTATGATCTATGTTTAAAGAAACAGTGGCATTAGCACACTGCGCTATGATCTATGTTTAAAGAAACAGTGGCATTACCACACTGCGCTCTGATCTATGTTTAAAGAAACAGTGGCATTACCACACTGCGCTCTGATCTATGTTTAAAGAAACAGTGGCATTACCACACTGCGCTCTGATCTATGTTTAAAGAAACAGTGGCATTACCACACTGCGCTATGATCTATGTTTAAAGAAACAGTGGCATTAGCACACTGCGCTCTGATCTATGTTTAAAGAAACAGTGGCATTAGCACACTGCGCTCTGATCTATGTTTAAAGAAACAGTGGCATTAGCACACTGCGCTATGATCTATGTTTAAAGAAACAGTGGCATTAGCACACTGCACTATGATCTATGTTTAAAGAAACAAACAGTGGCATCAGCACACTGCGCTCTGATCTATGTTTAAAGAAACAAACAGTGGCATCAGCACACTGCGCTCTGATCTATGTTTAAAGAAACAAACAGTGGCATTAGCACACTGCACTCTGATCTATGTTTAAAGAAACAAACAGTGGCATTAGCACACTGCGCTATGATCTATGTTTAAAGAAACAGTGGCATTTAGCACACTGTCTACAAGCGAGAGAATCTGGGATTCATGGTTCCAGTCTGGATTGGTCAGAGGGTTTTATTATTGGTTGTTTTTTTTTTCCCCCCCCCCCCCCCCTCCGCTTCCTACTAGACGTCCATTGGTGGGTGATCTGACGGCTGGGCTTTTCAGACGACACGACTGATTGACATCCCACGCGTGCCACGTTGGGTGGATGGAGGAGGGGGCGGAGAGAGGGTCACTAACTCACACACACGCACAGTCACACACACACACACACACACACACACACACACACACACACACACACACACACACACACACACACACGTATTGATGTAAACATGAAAGGAGATGCGGACGTCTCGACGACGCCAGTTTGATGAGCTCAGATGCTGTTGAGCTCTGTGAAACCAGTTGGTAACGGCCTTCACAGAATGTTGCATCTCAGTAATAAGCAAACAAAGACAAAAGCAAAAAAAATAGAAAGGAAAAAAAAGGGGGGGGGGGGGGGGGGTTGGAGGGGAAGAGGAGGTGTGTGCGTTAGGAAAAAAATACATATTGTGTTGTTTTTCCAAAGAATACTTTTTTTTTTTCAATGGTAATTCTGATCAAGGTTAAGAGAAAAGAACAAAAAACAAGACGCAAAAAAAAAAACAAAAAAAGTTTCAGAGGAAAGCAGAGTAGCCCTGTAACGATCGGGAGGTAGGATGGACCGTCCTTTGAACTTGGACCTTTTACCTCTTCTGATGTGTCACACACACGCTCACACAAACACACATGCGCGCACGCACGCACGCACGCATAATCATTTGGCATTTCGACTGAACTGAGCCTTCGGAAGAGAGGACAAAACAATCAGTGTGGAGGATCTACACATACGTGTGTGTGTGTGTGTATGTGCATGCATGTGTATGTGTGTGTGTGTGCATGTGTATGTGTGTGTGCATGTGTATGTGTTGTGTGTGTGTGTGTGTGCACACGCGTGTGTATGCGCATGTGTGTGTGTGCATGCGTGTGGTGTGTGCGTGTGTGTGTGCGCATGTGCGTGTCCTCGCGTGTGCATGTGTGTGTGCGTGTGTGCATGCGTGTGATGTGAATGTGTGGTGTGTGCGTGCGAGTGTGTATGTGTGTTCAACAGTGTGTGGTTTGTTACTTTGTTACGTGTAAAAAAATAATCCTGTTTGGCTGTACTTTGATGCCTGTAAGTTGTTACTTTATAAAAATCCAATTGGGCCGTACTCTGAATCTGATGCCTGAAAGTTGTTACTTTAAAGAAAATCCTACTTGGCCGTACTGTGATGCCTGTAAGTTGTTACTTTATAGAAATCCAATTTGGCCGTACTGTGATGCCTGTAAGTTCTTGTTACTTTATAGAAATCCAATTTGGCCGTACTGTGATGCCTGTAAGTTGTTACTTTATAGAAATCCAGTTTGGCCGTACTGTGATGCCTGTAAGTTGTTACTTTATAGAAATCCAGTTTGGCCGTACTGTGATGCCTGTAAGTTGTTACTTTATAGAAATCCAGTTTGGCCGTACTGTGATGCTTGTAAGTTGTTACTTTATAGAAATCCAGTTTGGCCGTACTGTGATGCCTGTAAGTTGTTACTTTATAGAAATCCAGTTTGGTCGTACTGTGATGCCTGTAAGTTGTTACTTTGTAAAAATCCAATTTGGCCGTACTGTGATGCCTGTAAGTTGTTACTTTGTAAAAATCCAATTTGGCCGCACTCTGATGCCTGTAAGTTGTTACTTTGTAAAAATCCAATTTGACCGTACTGTGATGCCTGTAAGTTGTTACTTTGTAAAAATCCAATTTGGCCGCACTCTGATGCCTGTAAGTTGTTACTTTGTAAAAATCCAATTTGGCCGTACTGTGATGCCTGTAAGTTGTTACTTTGTAAAAATCCAATTTGGCCGCACTCTGATGCCTGTAAGTTGTTACTTTGTAAAAACCCAATTTGGCCGTACTGTGATGCCTGTAAGTTGTTACTTTGTAAAAATCCAATTTGGCCGCACTCTGATGCCTATATGTTGGCATCCGTTAGTCTCGGGAGACGATGGATTTGCGCCCTTTCAAATGTTTCTGTTGGTCATACAGCATCTGCTGTGGCTGTATAGACCCACACGGGAGTGGCAGTCTCTGCTGCATTTGATGCACTTGAAGGCCGAGTCAGCTGCTGCAGCAGCTGCTTGTTCTTTCTCTGTGCACGCTTTGCGTCGGCAAGCTTCCGGAGCTTCTCTTCGCCAGCTTCCAGCCCAGTGTTCACAGTGTGTCTCCAGCTGGATCTGTCCTGAGCGAGCTCTTCCCAGTGTTGGTGTCGATGTCGAGAGCCTTCAGGTCGCGCTTGCAAACATCCTTGAAGCGGAGTGTGGTCTTCCAGTTGTTCTCTTGCCAGAGGCAAGCTCTGCGTACAGAATGTCTTTGGGGATCCTGCCGTCGTCCATTCGACGCACATGACCAAGCCACCTGAGGCGACGCTGGCGGAAGAAGAGTGGTCATGCTGGGAATCTTTGCACGCTCAAGCACATTGTTGTTTGTCACGCGATCACTCCATGTGATCCCAAGTATGCGCCGGAGACAGCGCATGTGGAAGGCACTCAGCCTCTTCTCTTGTGAGGCATACAGGGTCCAGGATTCGCTGGCGTACAGGAGAGTGCTTAGCACACAGGCTCGATACACAGCAATCTTGGTGTTCAATGTTAACATGCTGTTGTTCCACACTCTCTGAGATAGTCTGGCCAGGGTGGTAGAGGCCTTGCCATCCTTCTGTTGATCTCTGTATCCAGAGAGAGGTTGTCGGTGATGGTGGAACCGAGGTACGTGAACTGCTAACGGCCTCTAATTCATGGTTGTTGATGGTGATGCGGGGTTGTTCAGCATCTGAGCCATCACATTTCGTCTTCTTCAGGCTTATTGTCAGGCCAAACTCATCAAAAAGCCTTTGCAAAGCAGTCCATCAGACTCTGTAACTCTGCTTCGGTGTGGGTGGCCAGAGCAGCGTCATCTGCAAACAGCATGTCTCTGATGGTCACTACCCGTACTTTGCTCTTTGCCTTCAGCCGAGCCAGGTTGAACAGTCGGCCATCTGATCGGGTGTGAAGGTAGACACCCTCAGTTGATGTCCCAAAGGCGTGCTTCAGCAGGACAGCGAAGAAGATCCCAAAGAGGGTGGGAGCGAGGACACAGCCCTGTTTGACTCCACTGCGTATGTTGAAGGCATCTGATGTCGAGCCGTCGTACTGCACTGTGCCTTTCATGTCGTCGGGGAAAAGACTGGATCACACTCAAAAGTCTTGGTGGGCAGCCTATCTTCGCTAGGACGTTAAAGAGTCCATCTCTGCTGACAAGATCAAATGCCTTGGTTTCAGGTCGATGAAGGCCAGAAAGAGGGGCTTGTGCTGCTCTCTACATTTCTCTTGCAGCTGTTGATGGAGAAGACCATGTCGATGGTTGATCTCTCCGAGCGGAACCCGCACTGCGACTCTGGGTACACTCTGTCAGCGAGCTTCTGCAGCCTGTTCAGGACGACTCTTGCAAATACTTTGCCTACAATGCTCAGGAGAGATATTCCTCTGTAGTTATTGCAGTCACGTTTGTCGCCTTTGTTTTTGTATAATGTGACAATATTGGCATCTCTCATGTCTTGAGGTCTGCTCCTTCCTCCCAGCATGACAAAGGAGGTTGTGCAGTGTTCAAGCAGTGCACTGCCGCCACACTTGATGACTTCGGGTGGTATGCCATCCTTCCCTGGTGCTTTTCCTGAGGACAGCTCATGATTGCTTTCTCTAGTTCTGCCAGAGTGGGTTTCTCATCCAGTTCCGCCATGAGGGGAGGCTTTCGATCGCATCAAGGGCCTCGTCGGTGACGTGGTTCTGTCGGGAAAGTACAATTCGGAATAATGTTCCACCCATCGCTCCATCTGCTTGTCCTTGTCCTGGATGGTCTCGCCGTGGCAGACTTCAGTGGAGCTGTAGTCTTCTTGGTGGGGCCCATTGCTTTTTTGATGCCGTCGTACATGCCCTTGATGTTTCCATTTATCAGCCGATATCTGGATGCTTTGACATAGCTGGAGCCAGTAGTCGTTAGCGCACTGCCTTGCTAATCTCTGTACTTTGCTCTTTGCAGATCTGTACACCTGCAGAGTTCTCTGGCTGGGGGATCGCTTGTATTCCAGGTGGGCGCTGCGGCGTTCTTCTGTGGCTGGAGTGAGTGTGGGGGAGTTGGCCTCAAACCAGTCGTTGTTCTTGGTCTGCTTTTTTCCGAAAATCTTCATGGCAGTGCTGTGTACTGTCCTCTGATGTGGTCCCCTCTCTCATGGGCTGAGCCCCAGGAGGGTCTGAGTCGAACACCTCGGAGAGGGCTTGGGTAAATTCCGCCGCCTTGTCAGGATGTGTGGTCTTGTTCACATCGATGCGAGGTTTGCCTTCAGGCCTAGAGCGATGTATCTTCTTAGGCTGGAGCTTGATCTTGCAGCACACCCAGCGAGTGATCAGTGTCGCAGTTGGCGCTGTGGAAGGTGCGAGTAAAAAGGACACACCTCAAGGCAGACCGCCTGATGATAATCAGGTCTAGCTGTTGCCAGTGCTTGGAGCGAGGGTGTCTCCATGACACTTTCTGCTGAGGCTTTGTCTGGAAGAAGGAGTTGGTGATGCTGAGGTCGTGGTATGAGCACATCTCCAGGAGTCGCTGCCCCTTTTCATTCATCTTTCCCACACCAAACTTTCCGGGACAGGAGGGCCAGGAGTCATGGTCAGCGCCCACTCTGGCATTGAAGTCACCCAGCAGTAACAGTTGCTCGTCTTTGGGGATCCTCTGGATAAGTGAGTCGAGCTGATCGTAGAACTCGCCTTTGTTTCCTTGGTGGCGCTGAGTGTTGGCGCATAGACGCTGATCAGGTTGACGGGACCAGTGGTGGTGTTGAGGCGGAGTGATAGCAGTCTTTCAGTTCCTTGTTGGCAGGGTTCTATCATCCCTAGCAAAGAGTTCCGGACAGCAAATCCAACGCCATATTCTCTGGTGTCTTCAGCGCTCTTCCCTTGCCAGAAAAATGTTTAAAAACCTTTTCTCGGAGGGTTCCAGAGTCAGCAAGCCTCGTCTCTTGCAGTGTTTGGCGATGTCGACCTGGAGTCTCACAAGTTCATCGTTGATGACGGAGGTCTTTCGAGCATCGCTAATAGCCTGGAGGTCGTCCGACAGTCCAGGCGTCATTGTCCTTACATTCCAGGTGCCAAACTTGAAAAGCTGGAGTTTTTCTTGTTAATTTTGATTTTCCCCTTTCTTTTGCCTGGTGCAGTGATTGCAGTCCGCTTGTCAGATACTTCCCTACCTGAGCCCTACGCACCCAGTAAGGCAGGCGAACTGTGGCGAGACAGCACCTATTGGCTGGGGGCTGCCCAGCTTGAGGCGGGCGGTAGCTGTCCAATGAGATGATGATCTCTCCCACCGACGGAAGCAACCCTGGCGCCAGCTCTACGCCAATCGAGCGGATGGCTTATACCGGTAAACTGCTGCTTCCCGTGTTGTTTCAACGCTTTGCAGCGAAGCTGAAGTGTCTATCCAGGGCGCAAGCCTGGGCGAGTTGGTATGGAGAATCAGCTGTTGCCCATGCAGCAGATTCCCCTCTCCACACAGCTGATGGATCCAAGGGAAAGGCAGAGCCGATACAACTTGGCACCAACGGCGTCGCAGGAGTTGCCGGGATGACGTTTGAAGACAAGGTCAAGCCGCCTTAGGGACCCCGGCTCCGGATTTTTCCTCAGGGTTGACTCCCGAAGCCTTCCCCGTGAGTGGGTATAGCCGCAAGGTCAGGTCAGGTCGCTGGTCTTGTCCTCATCTGGGGGGCATCATGGTGGGTCCTCATAGGAGGTTCTGTCTGGCTCGCTGGGTGGGGCTCGACTCTCGCCTGCTACCGGTAAAATGTAGCCCGGTACCACCTGTCGCATAGATCGGGTAGATAGAGCTCGTCAACCTGGAAAAGTAGTCCATCTAGGTGAAGGAAAACACACTGAATCTAAGGATGCCTATAATTCGACACAAAAATCGCGTATGCTAACTTCCACTTATTCTTTCGTTCGTGTCCCCAAAAACAAACAAAAAGAAAGCGGGTGGAGCTTAAACCAGGATCTGAACGATAATAGTACACGTCATTTCCATTTGAGCGTTGAAGTTAGATGATGATACTGTCTAGGTCTCGTTACAAAACTCAATATTGTTTGTTGCACAGAAAATGACCATAGAGGGCGCATACCCTCCCCCACCTTTTTTTTTTCACTTTCTTTATCTCCCTTGCCCCCCCTCCCCCCCCCCCCCCCCCCCCCCCCCCCACCCCTCCCTCTCTCTCTGTTGTCGCTCTGCCAGACCGTTAGTTCAAGCCACGAGTCTTTCGCCTGTGCTGGTGCAGCAGTTGTGCTTGCTGATCTGAAACGAAGGTGCAAGGGTGGGGGGTGGGGGGGGATGTAAATGGGAGAAGGCAGAAAGAGAGATGGGGGGAAAAGGGGGGGGAGGGGGAAAGGGAGGGGAGCAGTACAGAGAGGGGGGTCAAGAAGGAGAAGAGGAGAGCTCTTGTAGCAACTTCTTTGATGCCTTCCTGCCAGTCTCACTCGCGACCCCATCTCCTCCCCCCCCTCCCCCCCATCCCTCCCTACCGGCTGCTGCCGAGCTTTTGGGGGAGGAGAAGTGGGGGTAGGGGAGGTGAAGGGAGGAGGGAGGGAGGGAGGGAAGGTGGAGGGGGAATAGTGTGTTAGTGTGTGTGTGTGTGTGTGTGTGTGTGAATGGGGTGGGTGAGTGGGGATAGGATGGGGAGGGTAGGTGGGGGTGTGGGGGGGGGGGGGGGGGGGAGAAGTGTCCTCTGTATGGAATCTCTAAAGTGAAAGTGACAATGTATGTGTTTGATGTTGTTGGCTCTTGGCTCTTACCGGCAGCTTAATTTAACAAGAACGAACCACCACCACCACCACCATCACCAACCAACCCCCAGCATGAGCGAGGGGTGTAGGGGTGAGGGGGTGTAGTGGTTGTGGTGATGCGGAGTTGGGCGGATGAGAGAGAGAGAGAGAGAGAGAGAGAGAGAGAGAGAGAGACCTGCGTCCAGATACTGGGGCATTCATTCTCACAACCGCATTCACACACGCGTGTCAGAAAGCACACACTTCAGTGCATGCACTTGCGTGCATGCACACACACATGCGCACACATGCATACACATGCGCGTGTGTGCGTATGCATGCATGCACGCATGCGCACGCACACACACACACACACACACACACACACACACACACACACACACACACACACACACACACACACACACACATGCACGCACCACCGCACGCACACATGCACGCTTCAAATCAGATATGCTGCTCATAGCCAAGCCGAACGCAAGGGGCCTAACTATGGCTGTCATCTTATCAAAGTCTTTTTTTTTTATGCATACTCATACAAGTCATTTTTTTTTCGTATTTTTCTAATTTTTTTAATTTTTTTTTTTTTTTTTAATAGATATTTCTTCTTGGTGAATTCTATGTACGAAATGAAATTGACCAGCCAGAGTGCTACGTGAATTATGTGCAGTGTTTCATTCAGTCTGTCGTTGAATGATTTGGAAACCACTCTGCTGATTCTGTTGCTTGCTGGTCTTGGCCGGTACTTTCTCAGTTCAGTTGAAAGTCGAAGGTTGAGGTTGACGTCCTATGGGTCAGAGGCCCTTGAGGGCAGACAAGGTATCCATCCTATCTCACCAGCCGCCGTGGCGAAGTGGTTAGCATTGCTGAGTCCTGGCTGGGAGGTCATGGGTTCAATTTCCATCAGAGCCCTGAGAGATTTTTCTGCCCCAACTGGCTCATAACCAGAGTTGAGTTTGCTACGGGCTCAGTTGGGAAGACTGGGACCACACAGTCGAGTTTCATCCTCTAAATGGATGCGTCTCTGACAGTGTTGCTCAATTCCCTGACCAACACAGCTGGTGTCTGTATCTCTCGGGCCTGGTGGACGCCGGGATATGTATTATGAAAGTAAGCGTAGAGTACAGCCCTATCATGCAGTCTCAGATTTGAATGGAAATCCATAGCATCATCTTCAGCATCCTCATTCTCATCGATGAGCATTTTAAATGGGGGGGGGGGGGGGGGGGGGGGGTGTATCCCACTTTCATCAAGGATGGCTGCCTTCTCAAAAGTGGATAGCAGCTAGTATGACCGTATCGACGAGTTGACACATCAGCAGATCTGGGTATGACACGCACACGCACGCATGCACTCACGCGCGCACAACACACACGCATGCGCACACGCATGCACCATGCACGCACGCACGCACACACACACACACACACACACACACACACACACACACACACACAATCACGCACGCACACACGCACGCACGCACACACGCACGCACACATACACACACACACACACAACACAGCACAACACAACACAACATCTACGTGTGACTGGAATCCCCAACTGTTGTTGTCACACACACACACACACACACACACACACACACACGCCCACAACACGTTACAATTCGAGCCGACCACTACGTGTGACTGGAATCCCCCAACTGTTGTTGTCACACACACAGCACAACACAACACAGCACAGCACAACAGCACAGCACAGCACAGCACAGCACAGCACAACACAACTCAACACAACACAAACACAACACAACACAACACAACACAACACAACACAACTCTAGCCGACCACTACGTGTGACTGGAATCCCCCAACTGTTGTCAGCCAGCCAGTCAGGCAGGCAGGCCGTCATCCACGGGAAGCTGGCGTTTCTTTTTTTTTTCTTTTTTTTTTGGTGCCTCTCCCGGATTCCCTCCCCTCCATAGTGTGATGTAGAGTACAGATTGCAGGGCAGGACTGACCTACTTCTAGGTATTGATCCGCCGCGCCAGTCACCAACCAACCAACCAACCACCAGCCAACAAGGCCTAGCGAGGGCGCTCCGTAATTACCGACACGGGGAAGGTTGACGAGAGTTCAACACAAGAAGGAAGGGCAGGAGAGGGAGAAAAAGAAAAGAAAAAAAAAGGATGAGAGAGAGAGAGAGAGAGAGAAGAAAAGACACAGCACGCACAACAAAGAAAAGCCAAACGGCAACAACAGCAGTGGTGGAAGAGGAGCAGGAAAGGCGGATGTCATCATCATCATCATCATCATCGTGGTGCGGTTGGTTATTGGCTTGGAACCAGGGAGAGTCACGGCTGCTGCTGCCGCCGCCACCGACAACAAACGAAGAGAGAGAGAGAGAGAGTTCAGCTTCAGCCAGGGATTTCATCATTGTCATGTGAGGCGGGCTGCTACTGCCGATTGTAGGAAAAAAAGTCAACGGGAAAGAAAGTCAACGGCCTAACCCTAATGCTATCCCTAACCCTAACACTATCCCTAACCCTATCCCTAACCCTAACCCTATCCCTAACCCTAACCCTAACCCTAACCCTATCCCTATCCCTAACCCTAACCCGAACCCTATCCCTAACCCTAACCCTAACCCTAACCCTGACTTTTTTGCGTTGACTTTCTTTCCCGTTGACTTTCTTTCCGATCACCGCTGCTGCCGCCGCCACCGACAACAAACGAAGAGAGAGAGAGAGAGAGTTCAGCTTCAGCCAGGGATTTCATCATTGTCATGTGAGGCGGGCTGCTGCTGCTGTTGTTCTAGTTTCCGACGTCGTCGTTGTCGTTGTCGCCCTAGGGTAGGGTAGGGTGAGGGTGGGGTGGGATGTGCGTTTCTGAGCTTTTCTTGGTGGATGGAGTCGCTTAGTCAGTTATCATCCAGGTGGAGGACGCAGAACGTTTCTTCCGGTCACATCAGTTAGAGAAAGTTTTAGAAAAAGGGACCCCCCTCCCACCCGAAACGGATTGTGTTGACGATGATGATGCACTGCTTTTTCCCCTCCTGTTTATCCCCTCCCTCTCTCCCACCCCCTTCTCACAAGGAAAACTAAATCTGGCCAGTAGTACAGAAAGAGAGAGAGAGAGAGAGAGAGAGAGCTCAGGTGAGTGTCATGTTGACAGTTGGAGATAATGTTTTCATGAGAGAGAAGGGAGGAAAACAATACATACATTTACACACATGCATGCGTGTGCGCGCGCGCGCGCGCCGCACGCACGCACACACACACACCACACACACACACACACACACACACACACACACACACACACACACACACACACACAGAGGTTTGTGACCTATATAAGACCTAGTATAACTTACATGCATGCGCGCGCCCACGTACGCGTGCACACACACACACAGAGGTTTGTGACCTGTATAAGACCTAGCATAACTTGCACGAATGCGCGCGCACACACACATACACATACACACACACGCACACGCACACAGACGTTTGTGACCTATATAAGATCTAGTATAACTTGCACGCATGCGCGCGCACACACACACTCACACACACACACACACACACACACACACACACACACACACACACACACACGCACTTAGAGAGAGAGAGAGAGAGAGAGAGAACCTCCTTCTCTCTCTGGTTCACTAGAACTAGAAGCACCATCCCCACAAACCTGCTGGTCGGTAAGAACTGGGAAAGAGGTACGGGTAGGGTGAAGTCTCTAGCACTTTAAAGTCTTCACTGTGAGATCATCAGACCGCCACCATTCCGCAGTGAGGGGAGATATGGCGTTTTAAGAAGTAATAAGCACGGCAAGAAGTGGTAGTAGTAGTCATCTTCATCCTTTATGGCACAGCGCTGGTGTCAGAATGCCTGTTCCGTGGTTTTTACATACATACCTTAAGCACCATTCACTCTAAGGGTGGTTTTGTTCACACAGCACGACAAATGGTACACAGCTTGACTTCGGGAAAAAAAACACCTTAAGTGATAGATAGCCATGACTGGAAGTAAACTTAAGTAAAGTTGAGTGGGGTGGAATCTATAGTAAATATAAAATCTGGGCAGCGTACCTCTCTCTCTCTCTCTCTCTCTCTCTCTCTCTCTCTCTCTCTCTCTGTGTGTGTGGAGGGGTGGGGCGGGGGTGGGGGTTGTCATGGGTTTGAGAGACTGTCCTGACCTCTCAGTGAAATCATCATCAAGAAGAACAGAGGACAAAAAAGTTTTGTCAATAGGCACTGAAAGTTTCAGATTTCCCACGTGTTTGTCAGGTGGGTTTTTTTGTTGTCTGAAATTGTGCTTGAAATCCAAACCGTACAAAGAGATGGCCATTGCTTTTAGTGGAAAACAAACGCAACAAAGAAGTTGCCACCACACACACGCACGCATACACATGCACATGCAGACACACACAAGCATGCGCGTGTGCGCACGCACACACGCGCACACACACACACACACACACACACACACACATTTCTTTTCTCTCCCCCTCCTCCCTCCCCCGCTTTCCAATCTTTGATGAGGATTCATCCGGCAGCATACTTCCGGCGCCCAGGTTTGCTTTTATGTGATTGTCTTCAAGAAGAGGTTAATTGCTCTTCCGCGCTGTCATCATCAGTCATGTTCAGGTCACGTGAGGTGTTCGTCAGTGTCCTGCATGGTGTAGCCGGTGTAGAGAACAGTTAGAGGAAAGACAGAACTTGTGAAGCGTTTCTCGGTGTCTGGAAAGGAAAGGGGGGGGGGGGGGGGGGGGGACACATTCTTTGAATAGAAGTTCGGAAGTCCGGGAAAAATAATGGAACTTACTCAAGTGCCAGATATGAACGGAAAGGTTGCTTTTGGAAAAACAAACTTGTATTTGATCGACGAAGGCCTCGTTTAGTTCGAAAAACCAGGGCTGCACTAGAGATTTTTTTTAAAAAACCAAAAAAAAAACCGGGGTGCCATGGAACCGTCTTGAGATGACTGAGCTACCGGGGATACAAAACATTATATAGGGTGGGTGTGTCATTGCTAGTATTTATGTGCGTAAGGCTAAAAAAAGAAAAAAAGATGAAGCCATTTTGGGTCCTAATTTACAATGGTATGTTTTGGTATGAAGACCTAACAAGATGACTGTGACTGCGCGTGAGGTCGGTGATGATGATTGGCGCCTGGACAATGGTGTATTTTGGTGTTAAGACCTAACAAGATGACTGTGACTGCGCGTGAGGTCGGTGATGATGATTGGCGCCAGGACACGTGGCGTGAGGTCAGTGATGAGGATTGGCGCCAGGAAACGTGGCGTGAGGTCGGTGATGAGGATTGGCGCCAGGACACGTGGCGTGAGGCCGGTGATGATGATTGGCGCCAGGACATGTGGCGTGAGGTCAG
>CM031624.1:51071271-51074716 GCA_018398815.1 Conus ventricosus | reverse complement strand
TTTGGGGGGGGGTTTTTTGCCCCGACTATTGCTACGTTGGGGGGGGGGGGGGGGGGGGGGGGGGGGTTGATGTTCTACCTTTGAACAATTATCGAGAACTGTCTTCAGCTAAGTACATTATAGAAGCAGTGCTGTGAAAATGTCAACGTGAATGAAAATGTACTTAGATCAGATCTTCAATTTCCAAAAAGAGCAAGGGCCATAAAATCTTTGACAACAATAGCCACTTATACTTCAGATATTCACAGTAGATTAGATCTGAAAACTCCCCGCCTTTGACCAAAAATCGTAATGTCTTCTGATTACTCTCCTGGTGAACACAGCTGATTACATAAACTCTTCTGTTAGGACACTCATTTACACACACACACACACCACACACACACACACACACACACACACACACATATATCTATATCTATATCTATATATATATATATATATAAAATTAAAACAAGTTAAAAGAGGAATCTTAAAACTATCTACAAATTTGTTCAAAGCGTGTTGCGCTGTCATCAGGATGGTTTTTGGTTTGCCCACCGCCGATGTTATATAGCGTGTGGGCTCCCGTTTGCGGTTGTTTGCACGTGCGGGTTGGCTGCACGTATTTTGGGGGGGCTTTCAGGTTTTGTTTTGGGTGTGTTCACTAACAACGTATTTCCATTTATGCCTGCAGTTGTTTACTATTTCTGTTTTGGTGTTTAAAGTTCCTAAGTGTGGTTTGCATAGTATTAACCATTTTTCAGTTAAACATAGGTTGCACCTTTTTGAAACATTGCTGTATGGTGATGCTCTTTTATGATTTTCCAGGATATAATAGCTGTTTTTTGCGTCTTTAAGTTTCCAGATATATTTGCTCAGTTCTGTTTGGTTTTTATATTTTTCTTTATTAAATGACTGTTTGTGGTTTGCATATCTGGTTTTGAAGTGGTTTTCAGTGATCCCTATGTATGTTTCTTTTTCATTTTCTGATGTCACAGTAGCCTGGTATACAATGTTGTTGTGAAGACATTTATTGTTTAGTGGGCACTGCTCTTCTGGTGCAATTGCAAGATTTCCTTTCTTCACCCTTCTTTGCTGTGTTGATTTCATTTTGTTGGATGCGTCAATTAGGTTTTTGAGGTTTGGCATACGTGAGTACGATAGTTTGACAGTGTTTTTGTTAAATATTTTGGACAGTTTGTGTCTTTTGGAAATGAAGTTGTTAGGATTTTGAAGAATTCTTTCCCTATGTTTGTTTTGAGTTTCCCGTCGTATGGGGGGTTATACCATATGATTTTTCTTTCCTATTTTTCTTGCTTTTATTTGTGTTGTTGTCTGGGTTGTATTGTAATTTGTAATTGTATCCACTTGTTTGTAGTGCCTCCTGTATTCTACAGCTGCATTGTGAACACTCTCTCACTGCATGACAGGTTTGATAGTCTCTTGTTTATGCCATGGGGTATGGTCTTTATATAGATGGTGGATGGTTACTTTTGGTGTGTACATAAAGAGGTGTATCGTTGGGTTTCTTGTATGGTTTGTATATGTGATTGTTGGAGATCCAGTGTTATGTCTAAGTAGTTCACTACCTTTTTGTTTGCTTCAATGGTAATCTTTAAGTTGTGGTTTTGGAAGATTTTGCATAGTCTTTCTTCTTGTTTTCGATGGTTCTTGGATTGTTGGTTAGTGCAGCAAGGCCATCGTCTCTGTATAGTCCGACTTGTTTTCCGAGTTTTTTTCTTGATGTTGGACAGCATGAATAGTCCGACCAGTTCTCATGTTTCTGCACCATCATATGATCCCATGGTTACGTCGAATGTTGAGTTTCTGTGGTTTTCCTGATCCAGGTTTCATTTTTGCTGTGTTGTATGTTTTTTGGTGTGGAGAATGATTTCCATTCTGACCCTGTTATATCTGTGTGATTACTGGCAAACTTCAGGGCTTTGGTGAGAAGTTCCTCATCTATAGATGGGTAAAAGTCTACTATTATCAAATGTGATGAATACTGTATTACTTTGTTTATTGAGTTTTTTGAACCATTGGATAACTTCGTATGTGTTCTTCCAGAGGTTGTATTCAGAGTTTGATTTTACGTTCTTTATTATTTTTTCCAGAATTTTCTTGCTTATTTTGCCTAATTCAGATTTGGATGGGTTTATTAGTCTGCATGTTGGATTGTTATGAAAGTTGGGTTTGTGGTCTTTGAGTGTTATGAAAGCTTCTTTTCTTGCTGTCGCTTCTATCCTGTCACTTAGGTCTATGCGCTCTGCAAGTTCTTTTTCTGTAGTGCGGATACTGTCATGTATATTTTTGTCGGCTTTTTTGCAGTTTTTCTGGATGTTTTTGTCAAGGAGTTTAGAGTATTCTTTTGGGTTCCATTTTGTAGTAATTGCTAGTTTTTCACCCTTCACAAATATTTTTTTTGTCATTTTGTACTTGTTTTATTTGTTTTTTTTAGTGTTGTTTGGAAACCGTTGTTAGATTTTTTTAATTCAATATTGGTTATCATTCTTTCATTTGATCTTCAAAGGGTTTCATTTCGTCTATGGCTGGTGGTGATCACCATGATTTGAAATCGTAGGTGTTTTTGTCCTCTTTTTTTTTGCATTTGGGTTCAGAAAAAAGAATGCTTTCCATCTCATATTATGTACAAACTTTTCTGTTTGTTCTATTAATTTTTTTATATATGATTGCGGATTTGAAAAACGGTATATTTTTTGTTGACTGCCTAATATATATATAATGCTGAACAATTAAGTAGTGGGAGAAAACAAGTGCAGGCTAACAATTCTCCAGTCATCATAGTAATAATTTGGCAAAGATTTGAACTTTAAAAAAAAAGAAAAACGAAAAAGAAAAAAGAATTGAGATGAAGAAAATGGGGGGGGGGGGGGGGGGGGAGGGGGGAAGATATTATAATATGAGAAACCCTTCACTAGCTGCCTGAGGGAACCATCGTAATCCCTCTCGAAGACAGATTTATTTGTATTGCCTGCTCCTAGGCCTTTCGTCCGCTGGATCGGACTCATCAGGGAGACACGGCTGGTTGTGTCTGTGCCCTTGGTGTCAAATAGAGACACCCCCACAGTCCATAATTCTGCGGTGTTCTCACCACCAAGGGTTCAAAAAGAATCCAACAGCCCCCCAAAGCAGCCAGCGAAGGGTAGTAAATATATATATATATTACACGTGTGTGTGTGTGTGTGTGGTGTGTGTGTGTGTGTGTGTGTGCGCGCGCGCGCGGATACAGCGCCGTGGAAGTTCACGTGCGTTGTTGTCGCATGTTAACTGTCAACGAGCATCTACAGCACAATAGTTGTGATCGATGTTGTTTACATCGACACATTTTTGCCCCTAGTGCGTTTGACGTGTTTTTGAATTAGCACAACAGTTTCCTGAGGCGGTTGGGAAGGAAGCCGTACGAAATAAAATCTTATTATGCAATCCCTTAGACTTCTCGTCT
>CM031624.1:51053771-51066271 GCA_018398815.1 Conus ventricosus | reverse complement strand
CGTGGCCTCGACCTGAGCTGACCTAGAAAGGACAGGTGCCGAGAAGCCAGCGACCTCCCCGAAGACGCGCGCGCGCACGCGGGGCGGGTTGTGCGTGCGTGCGTTGCGTGGCTCGCGCGGAATATGTCATCGGCATTCTTTCCGATCTCATTTTGCTCTTCCCCGCACCAGCGCACTCTCCCCCTCACCCTCCTCCCACCCCACCCACCCGTCTCTCTCTCTCTCTCTCTCTCTCTCTCTCTCTCTTCTCTCCCTTCTTCCCTCCCGCTAAACCCCCCCCCCTTTCTCTCTCTCTCTCCGTGTCCGCAACGATCTCAAAAGATCTCGCGAAGATGGTTGGCCTCCGCCGCGTCATAGACTGATCAGACAGAGAGAGAGAGAGAGAGAGAGAGAAATCAACAAACAACGACATATGGAAGGAGAAAGTAAACGACCCCCCCCCCACCCCCCCTCCCCACGCAACCCCTCCCCCCCCCCCCCACACACACACACATAATAAGAAACAGTTCGTCCCAGTTTGCCACAGAGTTGCTGTCGATCTCAAAACGATACTAACGCTCAAGCTAGCTGTCGCCCATCCCCCCACCTCCCCCTCCCCCCAACACACACACACACACACACACATTCCACCCCCTCCCCGCCACCCCGGCGGGTCGGCCCAGTTCGCGTCCGTGCTCGCGTGCGTGCCAAGTTGGCTTTCATTGGAATTTCATTCACGTGTAAGGGGAGACGTATCGACGCTGCTTCTCTGGCTTGGCAATTCAATGTTTGCTGGTGTTGCGAGCGAGTGAGCAAGCGAGCGAGCGGACGCGCGAGCTGGGGCGGCGAGCGAGCACGTGTTAAGGCTGTTGTTGTTGTTGTCACTCAGTCGGTCGGTCGGCCAGTCCCGGAGAGAGAGAGGAGAGAGAGAGAGCGAGGAGGAATGAGAGAGAGAGAGAGAGAGAGAGCGTTTCTCCACCCACAACAACACAGGCATTCTAGCGCGGAGCTATTTATTTAGCACACCGACACATTTACTTTTGCCCTATGAGGCCGACGAGAAAGAAGCGAGGCGCTGTCTCTGTGAAGTGCCACAACACTTGGGTGTCGGCCACGCTACGAAAGGGGGGTGTAGTTTTGTAATGCAGTAGGAAGCAGGAGACATAATTAACTGAAAATTTGCCCCGTGTAGAGGGCGGGAAGTGCGTATCGTCACAGACAGCGAGAGCGCACGCTGCGCGTTCGACGTGATGCCGTGTTAACTGCAAAGGTGAGCTCGCCGCCCACCTGTGTGCGACGACTGCCTGAAACGTAGAAAACTGATTTTGGACCGCCCCTCTTCTGTCAGCTATACAAACTATCTTTGAGTATAAAACGAAATTTGATAATGAAATGAGGCAGGGAACAGTAAACACGTAGGGTAACTTTTGCTCCCAGAAGAAAACCTAACAGAGTAACTTTTATTCAAGACTGACACAGCCTTTTTAAACTTGAATAAGTCAGACAATACAAAGACGAACAATCTAATAGTGGGGGGAAAAACAAGCGCAGGCCAACAAACTCAACTGTCTTCATAGCAAGGACTTGGCAAAGATTTGGACTTGTGGGGGTGGAGGGGTGGGGGGTGGGGGGGGGTGAGGTTGAAGATGAAGAAACTGGGAAAATGAAATTAAGAAAATATATTACAGATATGAAAACTCTTCACTAGCTGCATGAGGGAACATCGCAATCCCTTTGCAGGCTTCGGAGCAGGCAATACAAATAGATCTGCCTTCAAAGGGGATTGCGATGGTTCCCTCACGCAGCTAGTGAAGAGTTTATATCTATAACAAATTTTCTCCTTAATTTCATTTCCCAGTTTCTTCATCTTCAACCTCACCCCTCCCCACCCCCACCCCTCCCCACCCCAAGTCCAATCTTTGCCAAGTCATTACTATGAAGACAGTTCAGTTGTTGGCCTGCGCTTGTTTTTCCCCCCACTATTAGATTGTTCGTCTTTGTATTGTCTGACTTTATTCAAGTTTAAAAGGCTGTGCCAGTCTTGAATAAAAGTTACTCTGTGTTAGGTTTTCTATGGGAGCAAAAGTTACCCTACTTGTTTTATGTTTATCTTTGAGGTATGCTCAGAAGACTTGAAAATAAATAGAAAAATGAAAAAAAAAAAAACCTTCAACGTTTCGGTGACAGACCGTCTTCAGACTGATACACATTAAATGAAAGACAAGTAAACACGTAGAGGCGATGACGTATGAAGCATATCTTGAACGGACGAATACTTGTTTAAAGGTGTGTGTGTGGTGTGTGTGTGTGTGTGCCGTATATGACCAAACGTTTAAGACTTTCGTTCTTTTTTTCTCTATTTTTATTTTCAAGTCTTCTGAGCATCCTCAATAGATTGTGATACACATGCCCTTAAACGTAGCTGCTGGTTGAAGCAACAAGACTTAGGTCAGATAGCTACTACGGGCCTCGTGTTACTAGATCTATACTACGCACAAAAAGTTAGGATCGGTATGTGAAACAGGTGCGTAATAAACTCAGTTCGCTACTGTTATTTATTCTTAGTCCAGCCAATTGTCATGAATTCTTGTCCAGCTGTAAGTGGGCGATGTTGTGTTAGTGCGAACATTGCACGGGATTCTCTACCACTGAGCTGGGCCACAAACGGAAAAGCGGAAACTTGCGAAAAATGACCTTGTTTTGGACCGTTCTGCCTGAACACATTGCACTTGCCAGGTGGAAAGACCATTATGCACGTGCAAGCACTGCTGTTTATGTGTGAGATGCTGTCGCTCGCTTGGCTTTATAAGAAGACTTCCACCAGTAGTAGGCCTGATCTGACAATGCCTCCACGACGAAAATTAAGCGAGTTGGATAGGGGACGAGCTGTTGCATGGTTCCAAGATGGTGTTCCCAAGCGAGAAGTGGCCAGGCGACTTCATGTGTCCATCCCGGCCATTGTCCGACTGATTCAACGCTTCACAGCCACTAGGATTGTCCATGAAAGACGCAGATCTGGTCGACCGAAAAGACAACCCCACGTGACGATCGTCTCATTGAACGACAAGCCCTGCAGACGAGAACAGCCTCTTCCAGCATCATTCAAAGGCAGTTCAGGGTGGCTACTAACATCAACATCAGCCAGCAGACCATACGGAACCGCCTACATGGGTTTAATCTCCGTTCTCGTCGCCCAGCAGTACGGCCACGCTTAACTCCAGCCCATAGGGCAGCACGCCGCGCCTTCTGCGTACGTCACGTGAGGTGGACACGTCAGCAATGGTCCCAGGTCCTGTTCAGTGATGAATCACGCTTCACCCTTCACCACAACGACGGCCGACTGAGGGTCTGGAGGCGCCCAGGGCAACGCTTTATTGACGCCACTGTCCAAGAAAAGGTGGCCTTTGGTGGAGGTTCTGTAATGGTCTGGGGGGCCTTCAGCCTTCACCACAGAACACCCTTGTATCATGTACAGGGTAACCTGACTGGCATCCGATACCAGGATGAGATCCTTCGACCGCTGGCTGTGCCTACACAGCAGCAGATGTGACCGAGGGCTGTCTACCAGGATGACAACGCTCGCCCCCACAGGGCAAGGGTGGTCAACGACTTCCTGCAGCAGTCTGGAGTCAACAGAATGGAGTGGCCAGCATGCAGTCCCGATCTCAACCCGATTGAGAACCTCTGGGATGAGCTGGATCGCAAAGTGAGGAGCCACCCCCTCCCAGGGATGCCCAACACCTCTACCAGATGCTGCAGGCTGAGTGGCAGGCGCTTCCACAGAGGATCTTCACCAACCTGGTCAACTCGATGAGGACTCGCTGCGTCGAGTGCCAGAACAGCCATGGTGGTTACACGCATTACTGAGCTTTTGGGAGCATCAGTATGCCCTGTCTTGTGATTTCAATGACTTTGGGAAATCAAATTTGGATACGTACCCACTTTAATCAAATGTACACTCCAAACGATTGCTCGAGATTGAAGGCATTTGTATCGTTATCACTAAAGAATGGAATTAAATGTTGGCCAAACTTCAACGCATTGACTTTCTTATTTTGACAGTTATGAATGTTTGTGAAAGTGATCCTTAACTTTTTGTGTGTAGCTTACTTCATGCCCACCTACCGGCCAAACTGGCTTTCGCCAACCTAACCCAAGACGCCGCGGCGGTTCCACAGCGACGAGGGCGAGCCCCAACAGGCGCAGTTAGCAAAGAACGGTGCAACAATGTTTTCTGAACATAATTCTTAGCGAGTCGGCCAAATAACAGGGGGCAAACACATGGCAAAACAAAACACGACGCGTTTCGACCTCCTTGGCCTTCTTCAGACAAGATGAACAACGTTCAGGACAAAATGGAAACGGAAAGCACGAGCAATCACTTGATCTTCTCGTAACTCTTCGGCGCAAGATGGGCTAGAGAGTACGTAGAATGGTGAACCGTCGGACGCTCGAGTAAAATGTGCACAGAATATTTGACCATCATCGCATGGGAAGGTGGGTGGGGGAGGGAAGGAGGGAGGGGGGGGGGGGGAGGGGGCGGAGGACCGGCAAAACTGTGTAGAGGGTATATATAGCGACTCGCGGAGGTCGCTTATGAGAAGCCCGGCAAAGTGCAAGCTTGGTCACACACACATCGACAGTCAGTTCAGCATTGGACAGGGACTCTCTCAACGGAGCTATGTGACTTTAGAAAAAAAAAAACAAGAAAAAAAAAACAAAAACGAAGGAGCGAATGCACTTAGCTGTTGTTGTTTCTAGCCCAGCCAACCGCAGGAGGCCATATCAGGACAGTCACGGCGTTCGTCAACTCAATAGGGTCATTATGGAAAAAAACAAAGGAAAAAACAACAACACAAGATGCAAAGCATATAAAACGTACTCCCAGTTTATCCTGAATACGCGTGAGATATTCCATAAAGAGGAAAAAACCCATCTTGGGCTGGTGTAACCGTTAGTAATGGCTATTCTGGTAAACATCGGCCATCATCTGTGACCTATAATGAACATACAAATTTTATAGAAAGATCGGCCAAGAACTTTCTCTGATTTTCCATAAAGAAGAAAACCATTATGGGCCATTAGTAACGACTATAACAGTAAACTTAAACATCGGGCATCATCCGTGACCCATAATGAACATACCTACAAATTTTCCGAAAGATCAGCCACGTGCTTTCTGAGATATTCCATAAAAACGAAAAAACCGTTATGGGCCGTTATAGTCGTTAGTAACGGCTATAACGGTAAACGACAACGTCGGGCATCATCCGTGACACATAATGAACATACCTATAAATTTTCCAAAATATCGGTCAATTACTTTCCGAGATATTCCATGAAGAAGAAAACCCGTTAGGAGCTGTTATAGCCGTTAGTAACGGCTATAACGGTAAGCTAAAACATCGGGCATCATCCATGACCCATAATGAACACACCTACAAATTTTCAGAAAGATCGGCCAAGTACTTTCTGAGACATTCCATAAAAAAGAAAAAACCGCTATGGGCCGTTATAGCCGTTAGTAACGGCTATAACGGTAAACTAAAACGTCGGGCATCATCCGTCGCCGATAATGAACATGCACACAAATTTTCAGAAAAATCGGCCAAGTATTTTCTGAGATATTCCATGAAGAAGAAAAAACCGTTACAGGCCGTTACAGCCGTTAGTAACGGATAAACGGTAAACTAAAACGTCGGGCATCATCTGTATCCCATAGTGAACATACCTGCTAATTTTCACAAAGATCGGTCAAGTACTTTCCGAGATATTCCATGAGGAAGAAAAACCGTTACAGGCCGTTACAGCCGTTAGTAACGGTTATAAAGCTAAATTAAAACATCGGGCATTATTCGTGACCCTTCATGAACATAGCTGCTAATTTTCACAAAGATCGGCCACGTACTTTCTGAGATGTTCCATGAAGAAGAAAACCCGTTACAGGCCGTTACAGCCGTTAGTAACGGCTATAAAAATAAACTAAAACATCGGGCATTATTCGTGACCCATAATGAACATACCTACAAATTTTCAGAAAGATCGGCCACGTACTTTCTGAGATATTCCATAAAAAAAAGAAAAACCGTTACAGGCCGTTACAGCCGTTAGTAACGGCTATAACGGGGTGAACTAAAAACATCGGGCGTCATCCGTGACCTTTTAATGAGCATACCTGCTAATTTTCACAAAGATCGGTCAAGTACTTTCTGAGATATTCCATACAGAAGAAAACCGTCACAGGCCGTTAGTAACGGCTATAACAGTAAACTAAAACATCGGGCATCATCCGTGATCCATAATGAACATACCTACAAATTTTCAGAAAGATCGACCCAGTAGTTTTGTCTGGAGCGAGTGGAACACATTTTGACGCACATTTACGGACGGACGAACGGGGACACACACACACACACACACACACACACAACAGAGCATTTCTTCGTTCCCATTCTAAAGTTCTCCCTGTTCTATAAGAACTGGAAACACACACAAAAAAAAAACACCTTATTCACACAACTTTTTAAAATATACCTTCGAAAAACACAAAATAAATTTTGCTAAGAATCTTTGTTTTGTAAAAAAAAAAAAAAAAATCTTACGAGCAGATGAAAAATACTGATCTCTTTCAGAAATGCAAAGATCACATCGGGTGGCACATCTCTGAACAAAGGTTTCATGCGCTTAGCAAAGTACCCCCCCCCCCCCTTCCTATTCTGAGCCACCCTTTAATTAAACTAGTAGCAGTGTGTGTGTGTGTGTGGGGGGGGGGGGGGGGGGGGGCAGGGTCGCTGACGAAGGTGAACATGACTGGATGGTAACAGACTGAAAACAGAACAGGCGAGAAAGGCTGGCCTCGGTCGGATGTCGGAGGGTGTAAGGGAACTGTGAATGCTCGACACGGTCAACAGTACCCCCGCGCTATCGCGGAACCCTGTATATTAGACAAATCTTAAATAAATGTTAGCGAACCGCCCAGAGAACGTGGACAAACGAGTCACAAGACAAAACACAACGCGTTTCGACCTCTTAGGTCTTCGTCAGGTGATATATAAACGAATAAAACAACGAAAATTCACTTAGCTTTGATCGCTTCAGATCGCTTAGGGTTCAGCGCAAGGAAGAAGGCCTTCTTCCTTGCGCTGAACCCTAAGCGATCTGAAGCGATCAAAGCTAAGTGAATTTTCGTTGTTTTATTCGTTTATATATCACCTGACGAAGACCTAAGAGGTCGAAACGCGTTGTGTTTTGTCTTGTGCTCGTTTGTCCACGTTCTCTGGGCGGTTCGCTAACATTTATTTAAGATTTGTTTAGATTTCCGCCTGCAGTCGTCTCGCTTTGCAACTAGACCTGTATATTAGGTTTCTTTTCTTTCGATGAATGAATGACGCAATGCATGAATGAATGGAGACTGTGACGTGGTCGAGTGACGTACAAACTAATCTGGTTTCGTAATAGGTCTAAAACCTGTGTGTCAACACGCGCTCGACGACGGCCTATCGTAAAAGGAAAATATCAAGGTGATTATTAGTAAGATTTATTGAAATAAAGATCTCCCGTGAGGTACAAGGGAATAAAGAAAATGTTTTGTTTTCAAAACGTTCTCAGCATACATTAACCATCACCAAGGTGAGCAATTCCGTTATTTGTTTCCAAACCAGACAAACTGACATTATTGGATTCACGATAGATCCAGCTCCAGATTTGTAGATCGGCTTGAAATCCTTTGCAGATCATCACAGCATGAAGGAGGGGTGGAGAAAATGGTATCATTATATATGTTAACCCATTCGCTCCAGGTGTAGCAGGTTTTGAGAGGCAGTTTCCCAGGAAGATGGAAAGTTCCAACATTATTATTGTTATTGGTCTAAATTTAACATGCACCTTTTTCAGCTTAATCGATATTGATTCGGAAATCTTAGGATAGTTATTTTCTCTGTTTCAGGCTTTTCAGATAGTCTGGCGGTCTTAATGGAGGAGGGGTTCGAGTCTTGACCCAGTAATCATCACGTATTCATCAGCTGTGTCTCATACACTCACGACAAAAGAGCAAAGTCATGGTCAAGAGCGCAAACAACACCGCTGCACAGATCACCATGAACGGCCAACAGCTCGAGGAGGTGGACGCTTTTAAATACCTCGGCGCCACACTCACCAAGGACGGACGCTCCACCATCGAGATCAAGACCAGGCTCGCCATCGCAACATCCACCATGGCAAAACTTGATAAGATCTGCAGCAGCAAAGACATCAGCTTCCCAACAAAGATCACACTATACAAAGCCCTGGTTCTGTCCATCCTTCTCTATGGCTGTGAGAGCTGGACCATGACAGCTGAGACGACCAGAAGAGTCCAAACGTTTGAGACCAAGTGCTACAGACGCATGCTAGAGATCTCCTGGAAAGACCACAAGACCAACGACTTCGTTCGTGCCCAAATAACATCATGGGCAGGCCCGCAGGAACCCCCCCTAGTGCTTGTGAAAAGGAGGAAGTTGACATGGTTTGGTCACGTCACTCGCCACAACAGCCTACCCAAGACAGTGCTGCAAGGAACATTGGAAGGTGGCCGCAGACGCGGACGACCAGCAAAGAACTGGATGGATAACATCAAAGAGTGGACCCGAATGGACAGCCCCTCCTTGATCAGAGCGGCAGAAGACAGACCTGGCTGGCGCTCTCTGGCCCGCAAGACGTCCATCATGTCTCCCCCACGACCATCCGGTCAAGGGAGAGAGTGAGAGTGAGTGAGTGATTCATCAGCCTGTTGAACGCACTGAAAAAAATTGGATATCTTAAGTCGACGTGAACTGGGTTGGGGAAGAAGACTTTATTCAAGGGACATTATAATTGTCTGTGTCGGTATAAATCGTCATCTATATTGTTTCTGCGTGGAAGACATTACGACATCGTATGAATTCTTGGAATGATTCCCTGATCTACTACTAGTTCAGTGACAATCTATTCTTCTTCTGACGATCGGAGAACTGTGGCCTATATACATATATTTCGTGATCGCGCTGAATCGCGAAACAGGAACGTTGTTTCGTTCATCAATCAAGCAAAAATTGTTTATATTTGTGAATTGGAACAAGTGAAGTTTCAAATCTATCATTCGTCATTCAAGCAGCAAATTAACTTCGATATCTTCGTGGGAACTGACTCATCAACAGACGTGTTCAACATCCATCCAGCCATCATCAATTGAAATACGGACATTATCTTCATTGACCTCTCAAGCTAAGTTACACGTGTGATCATTAAATCATTTGTCATTGTTGCTGGTGTCTGCATGGTGTGTTGTAAAAGTAACATCATTCCACATATAATGACACACACACATAAACAGGACAGCCACACGAAATGAAAGTAATTTGTATTACTATCCGTTCACCAGTCCGGATTGGTCTTGGGCCCGACGACAACAGTTCTCCACGCAATCAGCCGTCCCAACGGCACTGTGGAGGAAGTTGACTGTGGACGTCCCTGTCACCGATCTCGATCGCTGTTTCAACTTACAGGGGGCATAACCTAAACCAAGAGTCATAAACACGGCACTACTGAACAAATTTGAAGCACAATTCTTAGTCACTCGGCCCCAAACAAGCACAAACCAGTTCCAAGACAAAACACGACGCGTTTCGACCTCTGAGGTCTTCTTCTTCAGGTAAGAGAGAAACCAGACTCAGGACAACGAGAAGGAAGAAGGAGCAACCACCTGTCTTCGCATATTCGGCGCAAGAAGGGCGCGGTCGCTCCGTTGTTCGTTTCCATCGTTCTGAATGCTTGTTGATCCGACCTGAAGACCTAGGAGGTGGAAACGCGTGGTGATTTGTCTTGTCACTTGTTTGTCCTTTGTTTTGGCGGACTCACGGAGAATTGTTCTGAGCATTTGTTTCGATTTCCAGCCGTAGTCATCTCCCTTTGAAACGAAATGCTCTACTGGCTAAAGGCGAGCGGAAGGATGAACATGAAGGGCGCTCCTCTTCGCAACCAACCAGCAGACAGCTAACAAACAGAAAGGAGAAAAAAAAGTGCAAAGGTCAGCGGCCTTGCTAGGGGTCAAAGGGAGGAAGGACCCACTGTGGGCCAAGACGAGGGTCAAACGACCCACTTCTTCCCTCTGCTGCAGATGGTGGGCCCAGACCACAACATCGGCAAGAACGTTGGTTGTGGCCATACGCCACAATTAGTTTTGCACTGAAACGCTAAGTAATCCACGTAAGCATATCGAGGCCTACCATAAATTTTCAGCCAGCGCTTAATGTTTAACCGATAATTGATCCAAAGAACAACTCCCCAACAATAATTTCCCTTGTGTAGGGGGATTTTCACTGATGAAATCCCAATCTTCAAATGCATGACGTTCCCGTTAGTTGACACACATTTCAGGCCTTTGCACTCACCCGTGACCCTGTCTTTGCGCCACCCAGGATCGCTCGAAGGGTCCCATTCCTTTGATTTGAATCTGTCTGCTTGGAACCACCTGGCTTGTACCTTGATGGCCACATGAAAGAAAACGAGCAGAATCAACTTTACTTTCAGACACAATAAGAATTCTCAAAACAATCTCATAGCGCCAGTCTATCAATACTCGAGTGCGTAAGCAAGGCCTGGGCACATTAATTTTTGGTGTGCAGCCTGTGCCGAAATTGCATTGAGTCATGTAACCCACACGTGGCCCCAGCTGGCTTTTTGTCGGGGCTGTCCGAGTGACGATTGTCCGAAACGTGTGCGCAAGTACCTAATTAGTCAACTCCCTAGCTCTGGGCACCAAAACAAAACTCGCATTTGTCAGAATACAATGGGCGCGCCTGTCACAATTAAATTTCAAAAGGAATTTTAAGTTAACTCCTTCGGGTTAACATGAACAAACAAATCACAAGACAAAACACGACGCGTTTCGACCTCTTAGGTCTTCTTCAGGCAAGAGGAACCAACATTCAGGACAAGGAAAACGAAGAACGAGCAAATTGCTTATCTTCCCCAATTCGGCGCAAGATGAGCGAAACGCGTCGTGTTGTGACTTGTCTGTCCATGTTCCCCAGTTGTTTTACTTCAGATTCCTTTGAAAATTGGTTCATGTTGTGACTTGTCTGTCCATGTTCCCCAGTTGTTTTACTTCAGATTCCTTTGAAAATTGGTTCATGTTGTGACTTGTCTGTCCATGTTCCCCAGTTGTTTTACTTCAGATTCCTTTGAAAATTGGTTCATGTTGTGACTTGTCTGTCCATGTTCACCAGTTGTTTTACTTCAGATTCCTTTGAAAATTGGTTCATGTTGTGACTTGTCTGTCCATGTTCACCAGTTGTTTTACTTCAGATTCCTTTGAAAATTGGTTCATGTTGTGACTTGTCTGTCCATGTTCACCAGTTGTTTTACTTCAGATTCCTTTGAAAATTGGTTCATGTTGTGACTTGTCTGTCCATGTTCACCAGTTGTTTTTCTTCAGATTCCTTTGAAAATTGGTTCGTGTTGTGACTTGTCTGTCCATGTTCACCAGTTGTTTTACTTCAGATTCCTTTGAAAATTGGTTCATGTTGTGACTTGTCTGTCCATGTTCACCATTTGTTTTACTTCAGATTCCTTTGAAAATTGGTTCGTGTTGTGACTTGTCTGTCCATGTTCACCAGTTGTTTTAACTTCAGATTCCTTTGAAAATTGGTTCCAGTCTCCGCCGGCAGCCACCTCACTTTGAGACTGACCAGAACTATCTGGCTGCCACGAACTTTGAGACTGACCAGAGCTATCTGGCTGCCACGAACTTTGAGACTGACCAGAACTATCTGGCTGCCACGAACTTTGAGACTGACCAGAACTATCTGGCTGCCACGAACTTTGAGACTGACCAGAACTATCTGGCTGCCACGAACTTTGAGACTGACCAGAACTATCTGGCTGCCACGAACTTTGAGACTGACCAGAACTATCTGGCTACCACGAACTTTGAGACTGACCAGAACTATCTGGCTGCCACGAACTTTGAGACTGAACAGAACTATCTGGCTGCCACGAACTTTGAGACTGACCAGAACTATCTGGCTGCCACAAACTTTGAGACTGACCAGAACTATCTGGCTGCCACGAACTTTGAGACTGACCAGAACTATCTGGCTGCCACGAACTTTGAGACTGACCAGAACTATCTGGCTGCCACGAACTTTGAGACTGACCAGAACTATCTGGCTGCCACGAACTTTGAGACTGACCAGAACTATCTGGCTGCCACGAACTTTGAGACTGACCAGAGCTATCTGGCTGCCACGAACTTTGAGACTGACCAGAACTATCTGGCTGCCACGAACTTTGAGACTGACCAGAACTATCTGGCTGCCACGAACTTTGAGACTGACCAGAGCTATCTGGCTGCCACGAACTTTGAGACTGACCAGAACTATCTGGCTGCCACGAACTTTGAGACTGACCAGAGCTATCTGGCTGCCACGAACTTTGAGACTGACCAGAACTATCTGGCTGCCACGAACTTTGAGACTGACCAGAACTATCTGGCTGCCACGAAC
>CM031624.1:51046271-51048771 GCA_018398815.1 Conus ventricosus | reverse complement strand
GCCACGCCCCGCCCTCTTTTCTTTCCATTTTTTTTTAGTTCTCTCTCTCTCTCTCTCACTCTGTCCTAGCGATACCGAGCTAAATAGTCTGTCAACGACCTGCCGTCATATGCGTTCAATTATTCACCATAGCTGCATCCACGATGTTGCTGCTGCTGGGTAGGCTAGAAAACTGTCAAGGAATTCGTTCATGAATTATGGAGAACACTGCGCGTGCGTGCGTGTGATGTGTGTGTGTGTGTGTGTGTGTGATGTGTGTGCCGCTCTCACTGCGCTACGCTTGCTGGCAGAGTGTTCATAATGAGCCGTGCTGTGCCAAAACGATTTGCACGTGCTTGAAATGAGAGCCAGTGTGTTTGTGTGTGTGTGTGTGTGTGTGTGTGTGTGTGTATGTGTGTGTGTGTGTGTGTGTGTGTGTGTGTGTTGTTGTTGTTGTTGTTGTTTTGTTTCACGTCTTTCCACATTACGTGATATTAGACGGGAAAAAAAAATCGGGGCCGGGAAAAAAGGTTAACACAACGAGTCAAAAGAATTAACTTATCTACAGCTATAACACAAAAATAGAAAATCCACTTGATCAAAAAAACAAACAAAAAAAACTTTCTTCTCTCAATACTGACTATTATCTATTGTAAGTATCTGCCAATTGGACTTTTAGCTAAGTGCAAAAAGAAAATAATTATTATATGTTTCACTTGCTGACAGGAAAACATTTTGAATAGGCTGCACAGACGTATTTGGAATGAATTTTTTTTCATCAAATTTCACAGAAGAATGTGATCAGTTCATATGCTATGACCACATATACAATGAATGTTTTTGACTTACTTTGTTTTAAAACAATCCAGTTTCCATCTACAGGTCAAGGAACTTATCTGTCGTCTACGATAAATGTTTTGATCGTACTTACTTAACTTTTCTTGAATATTTCCCATTTCATCGTGAAAACCAAAACACCCAGTTTCTCTTTCTATCAAATGTAAATTGGAAAATTGTACTTTTTCTGCTAAAGCATAGCACTCTTGCACTGACACAGAGAAGTTTTAAAAAATTGCGAATCTGAAGATCGTTTTGCTCCTCTCTTTGCTAGAACATCGACCTTTTCATTATAATATAACCCGCAGAGGGAGGGCACCCAAAGAAATGTTATTTCAGTGTCTCTGACTGAGAGGAAATGTACTAAGTTATTTATTTCAGTGATCATCTCAGATCGAACTTTTAATTCAAAATTCTTCACTGCAGTAAGAACTGACTTGGAATCTACACATAAAACAACTTTAAATAAATTTTGAGGTAATCAACAACAAACCTTAAAGCCATAATTATAGCAGTTAACTCAGCAGTGAATATAGATTTCCCCCCCTCCCCCCCTCCCCCGAGATAATAGGACTTTTCTTCGTTAAGACCTGGGATAATGTATGCTGCACCTGCATGTTCACTGATTAATGATCCATCAGTGTATATCTTAAAATGGTTGGAATAGTGATCATGCAATTGCATTTTGATATTGGATAATAACAAATTAGTATTTTCAGCCTTTGCTAAATCTGTATGCTCAATATCAAAATGTGCTCGTATTAGTTGTTTCAACGGAGGGATAGGAGACACAATAGATCTTTTTGCAATATATGTTAGTTTGATATCTGAGGATTCTAAAATCGAGGAAGTATAATTATGTTCTTAGAGTCGTTTGAGATGATATATTTTTAGCCCTTTGGGAAAATCAGTGTCCGATTTAATATTTATTTCAGGGCTTATATTGTTGTCTATAGTAGAACTTCTCCGGAGTAAAAACCGCGTACGCAGAAATTTATGGGAGTAAAAAAAAAAATTTCGCGTACGAGATTTTTACTTCCTTAACCACGCCAGATTTACTCCCTCCACGCAAAATCTGGTACGCAGAATTTTACTGGGAGTAAAAAGCGCGTACGACAAATTTTACTCCCCAAACTTAAATTACCTCCCTTTTGAAGTGCTGGTGCTATTGAAAGTCTAGCCAATAGCGTATCACTGGGAGTAAAAAGCGCGTACAACAAATTTTACTCCCCAAACCGAAGTTACCTTCTTTTTGAAGTGCCAATACCATGAAAAGTCTAGCCAATAACGTATTACTGGAGTAAAAAAGCGCGTACGACAAATTTTACTCCTCAAACTTAAATTGCCATCTTTTGAAGTACTAGTACTATGAACACTAACCAGCACATTTAGGCGATTGTGTAAAGAGGCTATTAAAAAGGACCAATCGAAAAACACTAACAGATAACATATACCATATTTGGCTGTATAAGCAAATAGAGCTGCAGATTCTCTCTCTGTCGCTCTCTCGCTCTACATGTGTGTGTGTGTGTGTGTGTGTGTGTGTGTGTGTGTGTGTGTGTGTGTGTGTGTGTGTGTGTGTCTGTGTGTCTGTGTGTGCGCGCGAGTGTGGGCACGTGTGTCATCTTTTTCATGCCGAAAGAGTAATGAGTGCAAAGACGGAAAATACAGAGACATATAACCA
>CM031624.1:51033771-51041271 GCA_018398815.1 Conus ventricosus | reverse complement strand
ACGGCACAGGCGGTCTGTAACTACGGCACAACCTGTCTGTAACTACAGCACAGGCTGTCTGTAACTACGGCACAGCCTGTCTGTAACTATGGCACAGGCTGTCTGTAACTACGGCACAGGCTGTCTGTAACTACGGCACAGGCTGTCTGTAACTACAGCACCGCCGACGGTCTTCCTCAGTCGGCTTCGACTCAAAAACTGACAGGTGACACATCTCCCTCAGCTCTCTGTCCCCCCCCCCCCCTCGCCATGTATGCCTGCTGGACGCTGTTCTGGAACACACCTGACAGGTGACACATCTCCCTCAGCTCTCTGCCCCCCCCCCCTCTTCCCTCACCATGGATGCCTGCTGTACGGTGTACACCTGACAGGTGACTCACCTCCCTCAGCTCTCTGCCCCCCCCCCCCTCTTCCCTCACCATGGATGCCTGCTGTACGTTGTTCTGGAACACACCTGACAGGTGACACATCTCCCTCACCTCTCTGTCCCCCCTCCCTCTTCCCTCACCATGGATGCCTGCTGTACGGTGTACACCTGACAGGTGACTCACCTCCCTCAGCTCTCTGTCCCCCCCCCCCCCCCCTCCCTCCTCACCATGTATGCCTGCTGTACGGTGTTCGAGAACACACCTGACAGGTGACACACCTCCCTCAGCTCTCTCTCCCTCAGCTCTCTGTCCCCCCCCCCCCCCCCCCCCCCTCACCATGTATGCCTGCTGGACGCTGTTCTGGAACACACCTGACAGGTGACACACCTCCCTCAGCTCTCTGCCCCCCCCCCCCTCACCATGTATGCCTGCTGGACGCTGTTCTGGAACACACCTGACAGGTGACACACCTCCCTCAGCTCTCTGCCCCCCCCCCTCTTCCCTCACCATGGATGCCTGCTGGACGCTGTTCTGGAACACACCTGACAGGTGACACATCTCCCTCAGCTCTCTGCCCCCCCCCCCCCTCTTCCCTCACCATGGATGCCTGCTGTACGGTGTACACCTGACAGGTGACTCACCTCCCTCAGCTCTCTGTCCCCCCCCCTCTTCCCTCACCATGGATGCCTGCTGGACGCTGTTCTGGAACACACCTGACAGGTGACACATCTTCCTCAGCTCTCTGTCCCCCCCCCCCTCACCATGTATGCCTGCTGGACGCTGTTCTGGAACACACCTGACAGGTGACACACCTCCCTCAGCTCTCTGTCCCCCCCCCCCCCCTCCCTCGCCATGTATGCCTGCTGGACGCTGTTCTGGAACAGGTCAGTGCGGGCCTTGGCTTGGTGCCACCCTGTGGTCCAGAGGTCGGCGTGTCACGACTCTCTCCAAGCTGTCCGATCTGGCGTCCTACGTGGGCAGACTGTCGGATTCCTCACGGTCCGTTCTTTGATGTCATCTGTCCACAGTCTTCTCTGACGGCCTCGTCCACTGTGAGTGTGGCACGGCAGTGGACGCCAGGGGAGAGGTGGCAGCTCTTCTCTGAGGGACACTGATGTGAGAGGTCAGTGTCGGGCAGTGCAGTCACCCTTTCAGCCGTATGGGTGACGGCGGGTCTAGCCTGTGTCGCAAGGGGACGGCTCCTGGAGATGCGGGGCGATCGGCGATGGAGCGATGGTGACTGCGATCACCGTGGCCTGAGGATACCATGTTCTGAGGTCAGGCAGACATGGGGGCACTCCTTATGGGGTTGGGCTGAAAAATTGCCCTCTCAGCCGCAGTCAGCAAGTACCCGCCGGGGACTCGTGCCGCGCTCCAGCGACTTTCGTCCTGCTCCCTCCTTGAGGCGGCCTCACGCGGCACAGGACCATCGCCACCCGAGCATGAAGAAGGCCGCTCGATGGTCCTGAAGGCAGCCTTTAGTTTGGGGAAAGGGGGCAACATACACCGACGCCAATCGTCGGTCGACCAACGACCAAAACTGAACCAACGTTCAAGAGGAACAAGAGCTCGGAGAGAGAGACAGAAACACGACAACCCCACACGAAACTCACCCGCTACTGCCAGCGACAGCAGTTGCCACTAATGATGCAGACCTACGTCTGCAGCGTTCTTGTCCTTCAGGGCCTCAGGCCGATAGGACGTTAAACTCACCCTCAATCCAGCTCAGCTCTGACGTCCTCTTCTTGTTCTCTTGCCCTCCACCGCTTCCAGTTCAGATGGTCTTTGAACGCAGGCACGGGACTCTGACATCCTTCTTCTTTCTTCTTTTGCTTTCTTTTTCTTTTCTTTTTTTCTTTTCTTTTTTTTATTTATTTTTTATTTATTTTAATTTTTTTTTTTTTTTTTTACATAGCCTGTGCAAACAATGCATGTTTTCTGTCGGTAACTGCCCTGACAAACAAACACAAAAAAACTGGAGCACAGTCCCCTGACACAGACGTGATAGAACCCGGGGTTGAAACTGACGTTGCACACGTTTCAAAACGGCAGAACAAGGAACCGTGACCAAATCTCCGCAGAAACCAGAGAACCGATTGGAACGAAGCCCGCCAGAGAGACGGAAAATGACCGAAGGACGAAACCAGTCCAATGTCTTTCTTTTTTTTTTTTTTTCCAAATCAAATTTTAATCAAACAGATTCAGAGTTCACAGGTTTAGCGCGCGGTTCGTCAACATATGAATGGCATATCTGTAAGATATACTAAAAAAAAACTACTCTTTATACTGTATAAGAACAAAACAACAAAAAAAAAAAAAAAGAAAAAACAAAAAAAAAACTGTGTGTTTTTTCGCCTTGTAGTGAAGAATCTTTTCTTCTCCGCAAAAGAGTTCCAGCTCATAACCACCAGTGATGATCAAATGTAATGCTGACATGTGGTCCAATTATAACTAGGAAACCATGTTAACCAACATATGCAATGTCATGCATTCAATTACATTAATACATATATAAAACAGACAGACGTACAATACATAAATATACACAACATGCACACATACATGACTCATCTCCCCAGATATACACACATACATACATGCATACATACATATGTAGATATATTTTACATATATGCTTTTTGTCTAAGTGTCCTTTTTTGAGTTGAAAAGAAAAGCAATCTATTTTTCTTATAAATCAGTATTCACGTTGAACATTAGGCGATTTGTGCCACTTGAAATGTATCCACAGTATGTTCACTTTCAACAAAGATGGCTCGATACGGGAACCAACATTTTCTAAACTCTTGTTTTTTTGTGTGTGTCCTGTATTGAAAAGGATGCTTCTTCAATCTTATATCTGTGTCTTAAATGACATGAGAATATCCGAACAAAGGGCAGAATAAAACAGTCCATTTTTATGCGGATCCGTCGCGTGGATCCGGATTGAAGACCAGATCTAGTATCCGCCCTGTACGAAGGTCTGTGTTTTCAGACGACCCTTCCAGTTAAAGCCTTAGTGTGTCACGGCTGTTCTCGTTAACTGGACAGCAAGGTCCGTGTTCTTCAGACGATCCTTCCAGTTAAAGCCTTAGTGTGTCACGGCTGTTCTCGTTAACTGGACAGCAAGGTCCGTGTTCTTCAGAAGACCCTCCCAGTTAGTTTGTCACGGCTGTTCTCGTTAACTGGACAGGAAGGTAGGCGATATAATTATCAATAATTGGACCAATATTGATGCCCCTCAGCGATCACGTGACGTGGAGAAACCAGGGAGGGAGAGAGAGAAAAGAAGAAGAAGACAAAACACAGAAGAAGATCACCACGAACATGGACGAAGAAGAGACATGTCTCTGGAGAAGACAGCAACATAAGAGTGTTCACCCATGAATGGAAACGCTCTTATCAGCAGGAATATTACTTAGGTTCTTTATAAACCTGTGACAATGCAAAGTGGAGATTGGAATCGAGTCTTCATGATACCTTTGTATATGCATAGGCACAATAATAGCGAATTTGAGACAAACCTTTTGGGGCTCTGTTTTGTTAAATTCCAAATCAAATCTACACAGCAAAATAAAATCTAGCCATCTATCGATGTGCTCTTATTGTTAGTTTGTATCATAAAAAACAAAAACAACAACAACAACAAAAAGCTGTATTGACTATAAATTGATTCTAGCAGAATTTGAATGTGGATACAAGTCTAAACTTACCCACTCTAATCATTTTCGTTGTCAGCCTTTGTTGGTACTTCTGAAATTGTAAGCGGGCTATTGAAACTATTTATAGACACTCAGGTACTGGAAACACTTGCAACGAGAACATATTGAATTAAGCACGTCAGCCTAATCCAGTTCCTTTAATGGGACAGTCACCAATGTTGATGAGCGGAAGTCCTTCGAATGAGACTATAAACCGAGGTTCCGTGTGTGAACGCACGCACAACATCTTGCACACACGTCAAATCCCATCACCAACTTTCGGAAGAGAAGGCTAGTTTGGCCGTTGGTACGGATGATACGTTACACATAGCATGCACCTTCCCCGAAGCTGGAGTATGGCTGCCTTAATGGCAGGATAAAAAAACGGTCATGCACACAAAACTCCACTCCCTTTTTTGGGGTAGATGGGATTAATCCTTGCTTGTCTATACAGGGAGTGTCCGCAGGAGTATCAGCCTGCGTAAGCAAAAACAAAAATAAAATTAAATTTTCTTTTTCTTTTTTAAATAAAAAGGGGATTTAAGGTAAATCCGTCAGACAACAGGGACAAACCACAAGACAAAACACGACGCGTTTCGACCTCTCATGTCTTCTTCAGGCAAGATAAACAACGTTCAGGACAATGAAAAGTATGTCTTCAATATTTTTTTAATTATCGTCATTATCATTATATTATTGCCATAATGATTATCATCATGTTATCATCATTCCTATTTGAACTCACCGTGTCTCCTTCCCAACGGACTCGCTTTCCTTCAACGACCATCTTGCGCCGAAAGATACGTGAGTGCTTGTTCTTCGTTTGTCAGTGTCCTGAATAGTGTTTACCTGGAATGAAGCAGACCGAAGAGGTCGAAACGCGTCGTGTTTTGTCTTGGGTTTCTTTTTTTTTTTTTTTTTTTTTTTGTTATCTAGCAGATCTCGTTTCAATTCCTTTATTTCTTTTTATCAATTTCCGCCGGCAGTCATCTCACTCTGAAACGAACTTTTAAAATTATTAACAACAAACAAGTGGGGTAACTCTTGCTCCCACAAGAAAACATAACTCCAAAAAAGGAAGGCTGCTTACGACACCGAATCGCCTAGCAAACATGACAGCCACAGAGCACACAGGACAAACAAGGAAACATCCCCCAGAAAAAGGATTTTCTAAGCTTGCCCATTATACCCCGTACCGAACGCATCTACACAGCAACAAGAACGGGAGAAATGAACAAATATGAATACACTTTTATTCAAGTCTGGTACAGCCTTTTTAAAACTTGAATATAGTCAGACAAGTACAAAGACGAACAGAAACAAATAACCTCGAAACGAATGTTTTTATTTTATCTTTGGAAAGTTCGCACGGCGACTTGGCAAAATTGCAGGCAAAGGGAAAAAACTCAATGTTGAACTTGTGTTGAAGAAAAAGAAACACCCGAAGGTGCTGGGGAGGACCCAGAGAAGCACTGTCTTCACCTGCCTTTAGAGCAGTCCTGTACCACCCTTGGAGGCCTGCGCTGTGTTGACGATGGGTACAGGCACGCACAGGACACTCCATTAAGATATCAAGGGACATAACTGCTCCTGAACAGAGGTAAATTAGACTACAGGATGCAGCTCATAACAGCCTTAAAGTAGCATCCCCATGGGTGTACCAGCCCGTATTTCATGACTGCAGAGCCCACCGGCGAAAAACACCACCCTCCAGCTGCCGAGCACACTCCACAGACCCAACCACCCCTGCCCACGGACAGATGAAGACAGTGCCACTCCAGACACAGCCAAGCTTTCGCCATACGGTCTTATGTGCCCTCAAGAGAGAAGTATAGTCACGAGTTGCGTCCCATATTCCGAGACCTTGCTTACAAAAAGTTTGCGGCTGGGTGTATTAATAATTCAACACTTTACAATGCTAGAGAAGAAAGGCTGGAAATGGGAAAACAACAACAACAACAACAACAACAACAAAACCTAAACAAACAAACAAGCAAACTGATTTCCTTGAGCTGAAAGCAACGAACCATTTTACGGAAATATCATCGGAAAACAACATCAACAACAACAGCAACAGCAACAATACAACAAATCTTCCACCCTCCCCAACACTCCGCAATTCTGGCTTGTTCAGGCTGCGTTGCGACGGAATCCATTTTCCTTTTTTTCCTCTCTAAAATTCACTTGTTTTCTTCTGTCATTTTCGAGGGATAGGAGGGGAAAATAAAGGTGTGTGTGCGTGCGTGCGTGGGTGAGTGCGGGGGGATGGGTAGGCATTGTTCCTATTTTAATTTGATAACATGTGAGATATTCTGGAGAGAGAGAGAGAGAGAGAGAGAGGAGAGAGAGAGAGAGAGAGAGAGAGAGATATCATTAATACGAGAATTTGTTTTTATTTCATTAAACGCTAACACACACGCACGCACGCAGGCACACAAGCACGCTCGCACGGACGCGCGCGCTCACACGCACGGACACACACACACACACACACACACACACACACACACACACACACACACACACACACACACTACATCTATCGATTTTTCAAATGCATTTAAGGAACGTTCTAATTTACGAAGAGGATGCACAGTTTAGGTCTGGCATTTTGAAAGAAACATTTCAGTTAAGGGAAACTAGAAATTCTACGACAACTCTTTGAACTTTTTGTCGACGTCCCAAGAAAGTTTTTCTTCTTCTTAAAAAAAAAAAAAAATCTATATGTGATATGTTGATTTACCTTTTATTTACAGGGTTAGATTTTTTTTTTTCAAGACTGTCTCAGGCATTGAAGATATAACGGAATCTCTGGGAAAACAAGCCGGATTTATGGAAAAAGAAGGTTTATAGGTGTAAAGAAAAACACGCACACAGTTTCAAGCTCTTGGACCCACTCTCAGGGTGTTTGACCCCCCCCCCACCCATACGCCCACCCCTCCCCCATTATAGGCTTGTTGGACAGACAGACAGACAGACAGACACACACACACACACTCACACACACACACACACGCACACTCACACACACACACACACACTCACACACACACACACACACACTCACACACACACTCACACACACACAGACACACACACACACACGCACGCGCGCGCGCGCGCGCGCGCACACACACACACACCACACACACACACACACACACACACTCGCGCACCGGCGCGCGCGCTCTCTCTCGTCAAACCCAGTCAAACCGCAGCGTAGGGGAGCAAAATCTCCACACCGATTTGCAATTCAGAGGAAGGGTTTGCTCCCTTCCCTCCAGCGACGACGGTCGCCCCGAAGCTGACGTGACTTTTGTTACAGAAAAAGCCCAGAGCAGCCATGTCCAGACCATTCACCGGTCGTTGCTGCTTTTCTTCTTCTTCTTCTTCTCGTTTCAAAACTAGACACGAGTGAAGAGGATTAAAAAAAA
>CM031624.1:50977146-51024520 GCA_018398815.1 Conus ventricosus | reverse complement strand
CGTTTTTTTCCAATTTCCCCCGATCAACCTCCGGGCCTTTTTCACACCAAGATTCGTTTCGATTTTGCGTTTTCGCAAAGAGTCTACCACTCTCTGGGTAAAAGGGCATTGTATACTGACCTCTGTTCGAAATTTCCCATCCTATCAAAAAGTTTTCACTGACGGTTCAAGTCTGAGGATGGAGTGGCCTGTGCAGCCTACTGCCCTGGGGCTCCTTCTCAGATACTGTTGGAACATATCCATTCCGATGCTTCTGTCTATTCTGCTGAACTTACTGCTCTGGTACTGGCTTTGAAGATAATCTCACATTCTTCAAAGAGGGACTTTCTGGTTCTGTCGGATTCGCTGTCATCTTTGGAAGCCATAGCTGGCCGCAACCTTCAGCATCCAGAACTTTTGCATTTCTTTGAACTTTTTAGCAAGTTGAAAGCGGACGGTTACAACATTACTCTTGCTTGGGTTCCTGGTCATGTTGGCATCGGCGGGAACAAAATGGTTGATCGTTTAGCCAAGAACGCCACAAGAGAGAAACTGTCCAACATTTATATCCCCTGTTCAGATGTGAAACCCAAAGTTAACGATTATGTGAGAGACCTCTGGCAGGAGGATTGGAACACACAGACGAGTAACAAACTCTTTCAGATCCGTCCAAACCTTAAGGACTTCCTCCCATCCACGTCGGGAGGTCGTAAAGAGGAAACGGTTCGTGCCGGCTGCACACCGGCCATTCGTATTTTACCCATGCTTACCTTTTAAAGAGTGAAGAAGCTCCGTGGTGCATTCCATGTCATGCGCCACTCACAATGAAACATGTTCTTTTAGAGTGTTGGGACTTGCACGATGTGAGACACAAACATTTTACAGCGGAGTCCATGAAGATCCTGTTCAGGGATGTCCCGCCTGATGTGATCCTCGAGTTTTTGAGAGAGAATCAATATTTTTCATCTGATTTAAGATTTTACAGAAGAAAGATTTTTAACAAAGTTTCTGGTGCGTTTGTAACGATGTCATTTAATGAGATGTATGAAAGTGGTTTTTTTTTTTTTTTTTTTTTTTTTTTATGACTGGTGAGTTGATTTTAACGTGGTGACAGCCCTGAATGTGGCCCTTTGCGTCGGCTGGGCTAAAGCAACATTACTTATCTTATCTTAACCTGACATGGGCAGCAGGCCCTGTACACACAGGGCAACCAACATGGGGCAGCAGGCCCTGTACACACAGGGCAACCTGACATAGGGCAGCAGGCCCTGTACACATAGGGCAACCTGACATGGGGCAGCAGGCCCTGTACACACAGGGCAACCTGACATGGGGCAGCAGGCCCTGTACACATAGGGCAACCTGACATGGGGCAGCAGGCCCTGTACACACTGGGCAACCTAACAAGGGGCAGCAGGCCCTGTACACACAGGGCAACCTAACATGGGGCAGCAGGCCCAGTACACAGAGGGCAACCTGACATGGGGCAGCAGGCCCTGTACACAGAGGGCAACCTGACATGGGGCAGCAGGCCCTGTACATACAGGGCAAACCTAACAAGGGGCAGCAGGCCCTGTACACATAGGGCAACCTACCATGGGGCAGCAGGCCCTGTACACATAGGGCAACCTAACATGGGGCAGCAGGCCCTGTACACACAGGGCAAACCTGACATGGGGCAGCAGCCCTGTACACATAGGGCAACCTAACATGGGGCAGCAGGCCCTGTACACACAGGGCAACCTGACATGGGCAGCAGGCCCTGTACACATAGGGCAACCTAACATGGGGCAGCAGGCCCTGTACACACAGGGCAACCTGACATGGGGCAGCAGGCCCTGTACACATAGGGCAACCTGACATGGGGCAGCAGGCCCTGTACACACAGGGCAACCTGACATGGGGCAGCAGGCCCTGTACACACAGGGCAACCAGACATGGGGCAGCAGGCCCTGTACACATAGGGCAACCAGACATGGGGCAGCAGCCCTGTACACATAGGGCAACCTGACATGGGGCAGCAGGCCCTGTACACATAGGGCAACCAGACATGGGGCAGCACGCACTGTACACATAGGGCAACCAGACATGGGGCGCAGGCCCTGTACACATAGGGCAACCAGACATGGGGCAGCAGGCCCTGTACACATAGGGCAACCAGACATGGGGCAGCACGCACTGTACACATAGGACAACCAGACATGGGGCAGCAGGCCCTGTACACACAGGGCAACCAGACATGGGGCAGCAGGCCCTGTACACATAGGGCAACCTGACATGGGGCAGCAGGCCCTGTACACATAGGGCAACCAGACATGGGGCAGCACGCACTGTACACATAGGGCAACCTGACATGGGGCAGCAGGCCCTGTACACACAGGGCAACCTGACATGGGGCAGCAGGCCCTGTACACACAGGGCAACCTAACAAGGGGCAGCAGGCACTGTACACATCGGGCAACCTGACATGGGGCAGCAGGCCCTGTACACACAGGGCAACCTAACATGGGACAGCAGCCCTGTACACAGAGGGCAACCTGACATGGGGCAGCAGGCCCTGTACACACAGGGCAACCTAACATGGGGCAGCAGGCCTGTACACATAGGGCAACCTGACATGGGGCAGCAGGCCCTGTACACAGAGGGCAACCTGACATGGGGCAGCAGGCCCTGTACACATAGGGCAACCTGACATGGGGCAGCAGGCCCTGTACACATAGGGCAACCTGACATGGGGCAGCAGGCCCTGTACACACAGGGCAACCTAACATGGGGCATCAGGCCCTGTACACATAGGGCAACCTGACATGGGCAGCAGGCCCTGTACACAGAGGGCAACCTGACATGGGCAGCAGGCCCTGTACACACATAGGGCAACCTGACATGGGGCAGCAGGCCCTGTACACACAGGGCAACCTAACATGGGGCAGCAGGCCCTGTACACACAGGGCAACCTAACATGGGGCAGCAGGCCCTGTACACATAGGGCAACATAACATGGGGCAGTAGGCCCTGTACACACATAGGGCAACCTGACATGGGGCAGCAGGCCCTGTACACACAGGGCAACCTAACAAGGGGCAGCAGGCCCTGTACACAGAGGCCAACCTAACAAGGGGCAGCAGGCACTGTACACATAGGGCAACCTACCATGGGGCAGCAGGCCCTGTACACACAGGGCAACCTGACATGGGGCAGCAGGCCCTGTACACATAGGGCAACCTAACATGGGGCAGCAGGCCCTGTACACACAGGGCAACCTGACATGGGGCAGCAGGCCCTGTACACATAGGGCAACCTAACATGGGGCAGCAGGCCCTGTACACATAGGGCAACCTAACATGGGGCAGCAGGCCCTGTACACACAGGGCAACCTAACATGGGGCAGCAGGCCCTGTACACTTCACATTCCTACTGATAGCCTTTCTCCAAGAAAGATGGAAGACAGAGAAAGGTTACACATTTTAAGGAAAATATACAATGTGTTCTACAAGTTCAAATCTTCCTATAAAAAAAAAGAGAAAAAAGAAACACGGTATGATGCAGAATGAACAGCTTGTGCATCAGAGTTCCGAGACCTTCAGCGGCAATTCACCATCTTGCTGCTATCCCGTTCTAATACGAAAGGTGGCTACCAATGCACAATCTTCACGAGTTGGTCTCATCTTGTAGTATATAAAGAGGGCAACCCATATCTAGATCTTGTTGACCTCAATTTGTTATTCATCAAAAGGCCAGCAACTCTCTCTCAAACCTGACACAAAAATAACAAAGAGACACAGCTCTGACAATCACAGACAACGTGCAAGTTCTCACAATCACCATAAATGCATAAAAAGACGCAGTGTACCCATAACATTGGAGGAAGAGAGTACACTCAACTAGAATCCAGCTAAGCCTAAATTTGGTTCGCCCCAAACCAGACTGTCTCTTCACTTCCTACTTAGCTGCAGCAGACCTTAGTTCAGACCTGCTTAACCCTAAAATAAGTGTATTTTCCACAGACAGCGTGTACAAAATTCCAAATCTTTGTTAAACTGGGGGATGGGAGGTGGGGTGTTGGTGGAGGGACATTCATTTTCCACCTGCCATCACCTAGTCTCTAGAATCCCCCCCTCCCCCCGACATATTTCATTTAGTTCATCGTAATCCTCCTATTTTTCATCAAACACATGTACAAAATACAGCGAAATCGTTTGAGTAAACTGGCCTGTTACTTCTGTTTGCCTACAGAGGTGCATGATAAGGCCATCACAAGTGGGTCCGAGTCCACCAGAGGGAGGGATGCTCACCGTTAGTGGAGACACACTGGTGTTGGAGACGCACTCCGGGTAGACCATGACCACCTTGGAGGGGGTGCCCCTGCCCGCCTTGGTGCAGGCCGACAGCTTGAAGAAATACTCCTGCATGTCCAGCCCGTCCACCTGGGCAATCCTGTGCTGACCTGGACACCACAAAGACAGCAGAACCTCCTGCACTATCACCAGCCTGCCGCCTCTGGTGGTGGTCATTATGATTATCAGTGGCATGTCATCAATGGCGGGGATAAGATAAGATAATGTTGCTTATAGCCCAGCCGACCGCAGAGGGCCACATCAGGGCTGTCAATGGCGGGGAGCGAAAGAACTGATAAAATACTTCCCAGAACAAAGACCGGAACAGAGATCGGTAAATCAACCATGAATGCCCCAAAAAACATTGACTAAGAAACATAAAAAATTATTTTTGAAAAAGAAGAAAAAAAAAAGAATGCTACAAACACTGGACTCTTACAAACACCGGGCTGCGTAATGACACAACAAAAGTTAAAATAAATAAATAGAAATAAAGAACTTTTCCAGTCAAAGAGAGTCAACAGATCACTGGAAATCAGGAATATAACATTTCTGAAAGGGGTGATCATTACTAACGGCAGTGCCCATCATCCCCTTTGGGAAAGGCCAGGCCAGGCAGGGAAGGACTGCAGTGCCCAACATCCCCTTTGGGAAAGGACGGGGCTGGGCAGGGCAGGGAAGGACTGGCAGTGCCCAACATCCCCTTTGGGAAAGGACGGGGCAGGGAAGGACTGGCAGTGCCCAACATCCCCTTTGGGAAAGGCCAGGCCAGGGCAGGGCAGGGAAGGACTGGCAGTGCCCAACATCCCCTTTGGGAAAGGCCAGGCCAGGGAAGGACTGGCAGTGCCCAACATCCCCTTTGGGAAAGGCCAGGCCAGGGCAGGGCAGGACTGGCAGTGCCCAACATCCCCTTTGGGAAAGGCCAGGCCAGGCCAGGGCATGGAAGGACTGGCAGTGCCCAACATCCCCTTTGGGAAAGGCCAGGGCAGGGAAGGACTGGCAGTGCCCAACATCCCCTCTGGGAAAGGCCAGGCCAGGGCAGGGAAGGACTGGCAGTGCCCAACATCCCTCTGGGAAAGGCCAGGCCAGGGCAGGAAGGACTGGCAGTGCCCAACATCCCCTTTGGGAAAGGCCAGGGCAGGGCAGGGAAGGACTGGCAGTGCCCAACATCCCCTTTGGAAAGGCCAGGGCAGGGAAGGACTGGCAGTGCCAACATCCCCTTTGGGAAAGGCCAGGGCAGGGCAGGGAAGGACTGGCAGTGACCAACATCCCCTTGGGAAAGGCCAGGCCAGGTCAGTTAAGGACTGGCAGTGCCCAACATCCCCTTTGGAAAGGCCAGGCCAGGGCAGGGCAGGGAAGGACTGGCAGTGCCCAACATCCCCTTTGGGAAAGGCCAGGGCAGGGAAGGACTGGCAGTGCCCAACATCCCCTCTGGGAAAGGCCAGGCCAGGGCAGGGAAGGACTGGCAGTGACCAACATCCCCTTTGGGAAAGGCCAGGCCAGGGCAGGGAAGGACTGGCAGTGACCAACATCCCCTTTGGGAAAGGCCAACATCCCCTTTGGGAAAGGCCAGGCCAGGGCAGGGAAGGACTGGCAGTGACCAACATCCCCTTTGGGAAAGGCCAGGGCAGGGAAGAACTGGCAGTGCCCAACATCTCCTTTGGGAAAGGCCAGCCAGGCCAGGGCAGGGCAGGGAAGGAATGGTCTGCCACATGGAATTGCATTTAATGCGGACAAGTGCAACGTGTTACATGTTGGACGTAAGAACCCAAGATACCAATATACAATGCTAAACAGTAATACTGGTGAGCGTGCAGATATTTCAACATGTGATTATGAAAAAGATCTTGGTGTCACTTTTGATTCTGGCCTGGTATTCGATAAGCATATTCAAAACTCTATAAATAAAGCTAATAAAATGATTTGGTATAATTAAACGTACTTTTAGTCATATAGATAAAGATATTTTTACAAAAATATACAAGCTTTCGTTAGACCTCATTTGGAATATGGCAATACAATTTGGTATCCTCGATTAAAGAGGCATGTCTGCTGCTTCGCCTTTGGAAAGAGTACAAAGAAGAGCAACAAAGTTTGTAAAGAATATACAAAATCTTTCCTATGAAGGTAGGTTAAAAGCTCTTGGACTGCCTACCCTAAAAACAAGACGAGTGAGGGGCGATTTGATCCAAGTCTATAAAATATTTAATTGTGTTGACAATATTCCTATTTCAAAATGTTTTACTGCATCAAGAGTTGATATTACCAGAAATGGTGTGGATAAAATTTATCATGAATATTATCGCACTAACCTAAGGAAATTTTCTTTTAGTAACAGAGTAACAAATCTTTGGAATAAATTAACCTCTAACATTAAAACCAGCCGCCGTGGCGAAGTGGTTAGCGTCGCGGACTCCCGGCTGGGAGGTCGTGGGTTCGAATCCCATCAGAGTCATGTAGGTTTTTCTGCCCCGACCGGCTCCTACCCAGAGTTGAGTTTGCTGCGGACTCAGTTGGGAAGACTGGGACCACACAGTCGAGTTTCATCCACTTAATGGATGCGTTTCTGAGAGTGTTGCTCAAATTCCCTGACCAACACTGCAGGTGCCTGTATCTCTCGGGCCTGGTTGACGCCGGGATATATTATGAAAGGAAGCGTAGAGTACAGCCCTGTCATGTAGTCTCAGACCGAAATGGAAATCCGTAGCATCATCTTAATCATCCTCATTCTCATCGATCAGCATTAAAAAAAATGTCTCAGATTCTGTGGCCCTTCATGCCCTGCTCTCATGGTGACCTCAGTTTCGATGTCCTCTCCACGTCTGTGGTCTTGGTTTGGTTCCGTCTGGGTCACCGGTATCGGCGAGTCCATGGGGGCTGTCGTTGGACGGACGTGGGGGCGCCCTCTGGAGGGAGAGCTCACTCACGCCAGCTCCACGACTAAGCAATTATTGTCGTCAGTAGGGGGCTTAGTAGGTGGTGTCCTGCGTATGTTAGATCAGAACAGGCGCCACTGAACACCACCGAAGTGACTCGGCAGCAGTGCAGTGTCTCCTCCGGTGGGTTGCCTCTTGACGACTTGACATTGACTGCCCCCTGTGGATTGTCGGTGTGGGGCTGCGGCGGGGCCGACCGGGCTGTGGCTGTGGACGGGGTGTTGGAGTGGGCGGCGTGTGTGCACTGCCTCTGGGGTGGCGCAGGGGTTGGGACGGCGGAAAAAAAAACAAAAAAAAAACAACCCTCTAACATTAAACGTGCACAAAATACTAATCGTTTCAAAAGCTCTATCGATGATAGTGTATTATTGAAGACTATTTATTTTGACTATGATAAATAAAGACTTGAGCGAGTTAAAGACCTGACCGTGTGAAGACAGATAACACATAGAAGGGACATGTAAAGCTAGTTCTGGCTATAATTGCTAAAGGCAATTGTCCCTACAAACCTAAACCTAAAGGTAGACACCTACCTGCCTTGGTCAGGTTGGTCCACATGGTGTCAGGCACCTCACTGTCCAGGTTGTAGAAGATGATGTAGGAGGTGATGATGCCGTTGGGCTGGGACGGGGGCTCCACTGCAGTCGCACTGACCCTCGCTTCAACACTTCGTAGGTCAAGTTCACTGGGGGACCAGGCTCTGCACGCGCACAGTTGGAATACAGAGGAACTCTTCACAAAAAGACTTCTACATGTCCCCCACCTCACTCAATCAAAAACAGAGAGAAAGAAAGGGGGAAAAAAACTATGATAGAAGGGAATTTTATAAGTAGGAGGTAAATCCTGTGCAGACAAACAGCAAAATATTCCAGACAAGTCTTCAAATTCACGTTGGAATTTGATCTGACAAGACATTCTGAAGGAATTTGATCTGACAAGACATCATGAAGGAATTTGATCTGACAAGACATTATGAAGGAATTTGATCTGACAAGACATTATGAAGGATTTTGATCTGACAAGACATTATGAAGGGATTTGATCTGACAAGACATTTTGAATGATTTTGATCTGACAAGACATTATGAAGGATTTTAATCTGACAAGACATCATGAAGGATTTTGATCTGACAAGATATTATGATTTTGATCTGACAAGACATCATGAAGGATTTTGATCTGACAAGATATTATGAAGGATTTTGATCTGACAAGACATCATGAAGGATTTTGATCTGACAAGATATTATGAAGGATTTTGATCTGACAAGACATCATGAAGGAATGAAGAATTTTGATCTGACAAGACATCATGAAGGATTTTGATCCAACAAGACATTATGAAGGATTTTGATCTGACAAGACATCATGAAGGAATTTGATCTGACAAGACATTATGAAGGATTTTGATCTGACAAGACATTATGAAGGGATTTGATCTGACAAGACATTTTGAATGATTTTGATCTGACAAGACATTATGAAGGATTTTAATCTGACAAGACATCATGAAGGATTTTGATCTGACAAGATATTATGATTTTGATCTGACAAGACATCATGAAGGATTTTGATCTGACAAGATATTATGAAGGATTTTGATCTGACAAGACATCATGAAGGATTTTGATCTGAAAGATATTATGAAGGATTTTGATCTGACAAGACATCATGAAGGAATGAAGAATTTTGATCTGACAAGACATCATGAAGGATTTTGATCCAACAAGACATTATGAAGGATTTTGATCTGACAAGACATCATGAAGGAATTTGATCTGACAAGACATTATGAAGGATTTTGATCTGACAAGACATTATGAAGGGATTCGATCTGACAAGACATTATGAAGGATTTTGATCTCATCTGACAAGACATTCTGAAGGATTTTGATCTGACAAGACATTATGAAGGGATTTGATCTGACAAGACATTATGAAGGATTTTGACCCGACAAGACATTCTAAAGGAATTTGATCTGACAAGACATTCTGAAGGATTTTGATCTGTTAAGACATCATGAAGGATTTTGATCTGACAAGACATTCTGAAGGATTTTGATCTGACAAGACATTCTGAAGGATTTTGATCTGACAAGACATTCTGAAGGATTTTCATCTGACAAGACATTCCGAAGGATTTTCATCTGACAAGACATTATGAAGGATTCTGATCTGACAAGACATTATGAAGGATTTTGATCTGACAAGACATTAGAAAGGTTTCACTGTAGTAACACTGGCAATGATTTTCTTTTCCCTTTTTTCAAATAATACCTGCTGTAATGTTTCTTCCTTCTCCTGGGCACACAGTAGCATGTGGCATTATAATCATTTTCTTCTCTGCCCCTCCTATCCCCTCTTTCCACATTCTGGCATGACCTATGAACTTTAAGGTTGGTCCAATCCCATCACCCATCTTTTCTCTCTCATCTGAGTTGTCAAGAACAACTGTGCATTAAAAACCAGTTGAACACCATACGCTCCGACCAGGTCGAAACTCATGCGCACACGGCGTAAGTACAAGATGTTCATTTCAAATCCTTCGACTTTTCCCAAACTTTTCTCAACACTCCTGCTGACCTTCAACACTGACACTACCCCCAGATTATGCACAATCCACAGTGGGCAAAAACTTCTGATTCAGTTTCTTCTGCCAAAAAAGTGAAGTATTATGAAACCATTCTCCTCCAACATCTTTTTCATTTCTGGTCCAAGTCTTCGCTGTCTTCTTTCCCTTCACCCCGCCTCTCTCCCCACACTTCCACCCCCCCCCCCTCCCTTCCACCCCGCCTCTCTCCCCACACTTCCACCCCCCCCCTCCCTTCACCCCGCCTCTCTCCCCACACTTCCACCCCCCCCCCCTCCCTTCACCCCGCCTCACTCCCCACACTTCCACAACCCCCCCTCCTCCCTCCCTTCACCCGCCTCACTCCCCACACTTCCAAACCCCCCCTCTCCCTCCACCCCACACTTTTTTCCTTTTCTTTTTTTCTTTCTTCTTTTTATGAGAATAATGTTCGAACTGTCAACTCTGCAAGCTTCACAGACTTTCCCAAAGCTGCCTCAAAAGTAACAAACTTTACAGCACCTTGATAATGCTACACCATTTCTCCCAGAACCTTGATAAACTTCAACTCAACGTAAAACCATCTGACACACGTGACTGTGCAGGCACACATACACATTTACATCAGCAAAAGACGCACATAGTACACACACAGTTTTCATGCACACTGGCACACAATCACAATTTACATCAGCAAAAGACGCACATAGTACACACACAGTTTTCATGCACACTGGCACACAATCACAGAATACTGACTATCTTCTGACGTGACGACCTCCAACATTGTGAACGACCCTTGGCGCTCGTCAGTGATGATGCGTACACCAAACTGGTACATGGTGAAAGGCTTGAGGTCACTGATGATTGCATAAGGACGCTCACTGTAAGCAGCAACAACACACACCATCACTCAGCTTATCACTAGTTCAGGCTTCTGAATACTGTCTTTCAAGTGACAATCTCTAACATAGTGAACGACCTTTGGCATTCTTTAGGGATAGTATATGTGGAAAATCTTAGCCCACCGATGACTGCATAAAGATGTTCACTGCAATTACCAATGACACACACTGTCACTTAGCTTATCATTGGTTTAGACTGCTGAATATTGTCTTTTACGTGACCACCTCTGACACGGTAAACCAAACTTTGGTGTGCATGAGTACATTTTGAGCTTGCTGATGACAGCATCAGGACGTTTACAGCAAGCAGCAACAACACACATTTCCACTTAGCCTTCCACCAATTCAGGGTTGACCCTTTTATTTCTTTCTTCTTTTCCTTTTGTTCTTTTCACAGCCTGATCTTCTGTGTCTCCTCAGCGTCATGTCTTCTGACAGGCAATTCTGCTCAATGCGGCTCCTCCATACACAGCCACACTCAGGCCTGTCCTTTCACAGCCCCAGATGCAAAATCCACAGGGAGCAATCCATGTCAGGTCATCCTGAGGGAACCCACTGGAGGACACGCCTGATCATACGTTCGCAGCCGTCCTCCTATGACACTAGTTAGTGGTGGCGCCAGGCTGCGTGTCCCCCTGTGGAAGGGGCCAGCACATCCACCGAGTTACCCACATCTCACACAGAACACTGGCATTCAGACCACAACTTACGATCCAGCGGAATGGGGTAAACACACACACACACACACACAAAAATGACCCTTACTCAAACGACGCTCTCACCTGTCCATACAGCTCGCCACCAGGTCGGCGGCGGAGGCAGCCTCCTTGTAGCACACCTGGTACTTGACGATGTCGCCGTCCCTGATGGAGGGGGTCCACTCCAGGCGCAGGGTGCTGGGGTTCACCACGTGGCTGCGCAGCTTGCTGGCCGTGGGCACCAGCAGCCCCTCAGAAATGCGAAAGGTGTGCGTCACGTGCACCTCCTGGTTGGCGTACACTGTCACCTCGTAGTCCGTGTTGTTCTCTGGAATGGTTGGACAGGGAAGGTGGGAGGGGGAGGTGACGGGGAATAAAAGTCTTGGTTAACAACAGCACTTGGTTTTCTCTCTTTTTAATTTTCTTTTCAACTTTCCTGTGAGTCAATTTTTTTTCTGTTGTTAACCATCACACACATGACGCTGAACTTTAAAAAAAAAAAAAAGGCTTGTGAGAGATAACAGATGTGGCATACAATCTTTTGAGAATCTTTGTAACTCTATCACCCTAGCCAGATGACTGCAGGAGCAACACTCCAAAACTAAGCTGATTATTTGGTGACATCATTTCCACTGACTTTGTGGAGGAATACATTCTTATTGTTCACTCTTAGTTCACTAGATCTATTTGGTGACATTATTACTACTGACTCTGTGGAAGAATACATTCTTATTGCTCACTCTTACTTCACTAGATCTATTTGGTGATATTGTTACCACTGACTTTGTGGAAGAATACATTCTTATTGTTCACTCTTACTTCACTAGATCTATTCTTGGCCTTTTGCTTCATGTTTTTTTGGTGTTTTTTTCTAGATTCCAACCCAATCTACACGAACTATTTGGATGCGATTGAGCACTTATCAATTTAGAGAAAACTCAAGTCAAAACTGTTAACCCTAAGAGTGCCTTTAAGCCGTCAGCTGACACCGAAGTAAAAATGCTTTCCCAGTGCCTATGGGCCGTCCACTGACGTCATGCATTTTTCTTGAATTTTCATTCGTTACTATTTCTATTAACGGGCTCAACTAGAGCGTGCGTAGTAAGCCTTATATGTCTGTAGTATTAAAATGATATGGAAATGACCACACGTGAGGGGAAAGCCCATTTATTCTCATCACTGACTGGATGACCAGCCAGCACTTCGTCTCGCTTGCAAAGATGGCGGCGCAACCTTCGACAAGCGTAGCGACCAAATCAACATATTTACACAGCTGAGCAGGCTCTGCTAATCATTTTTGACAAAAACAATAATCTTTTATTCAACGACTTACTCGAGCATGAAGGTGAGATGATGATAGTGATGGAATTGCCGACCATATTCGTCAGTTATTGAGTCGGGCTGTGTGACCTCAGTGTGTGTTCAGCTGACAGCTTGCCAGCGTCGAACGAGCTAGCCTAGTGTGTACTCTGCACTGCGTGACAGTGGCCAGTGTTGTGATAGTCAGCGCGAGAGGGGAGCGCGGCCTGCTTGCGGCGTGATGGGGGGCAGAGGGAAAGGTAGGGGAAGAGGAGGGGTGAAAGAGAGGGTTGAAGTCCAGCAAGGGGGAGTGGTGGGGGGAGGGGGGCGTGGTCGTGGACTGACCTGTCTGCATAGAGTGTGAGTGTCTTGACAGACTTCTAAACTGTTTTACTTTCATTTACAGGTGTAGTGTGACAATACAAACTTATTTTCAACCTTTTTGCTTAGTGTTCTTTTTTGGATGTGAAGCTGTAGTGGTAAATACATATGTTTTTGATCGTGCAAAAAAATCTATCCAAATCTAAATGCCTAAATATTTTTTTATTATCAAAATTAAAACAAAAGAAGCCCAGATTCAAAATCTTCAATTTCCTTCAAAAATCATATATATTTCATGTTTATATCTTTTGTAGTTTCTGAGCTAGAATTTTTTTGTTAATTATTACCCCCAAATGATTAGATTTCCCTGGCACTGGGAAAGCCTTTGTAACATTTTAAGGCAGTGAACGGGTTAAGCATGCACACATCCACTGGATAATGAAAACGCTCTGCTAAAACCACAGCACATAAAAGAGAAACTGTCAAATGTTCCAGTTCTTCCATCTCATCTACCTGAAGCTCAACACCAACTTCATCAGTCCACGATGTTTTCACTTCTTTTACTTTACTGTCTATTCAGTGCACAACACTAGCTTTCCCAGCTCAGAGCACTGCAGCCACAGCAACCACGCCATCGTGTACTAGAGAGAGAGAGAGAGAGAGAGAGAGAGAGAGAGAGGGAGGGAGTCATAGACAAACAGAGAGACTGTGACACAGAGAGAGACAGAAAGAATAACTGCGTGACTATCCTATGTTCATCGATATGAAAGATAAACAACAAAGGCAAACAATGAGCTCATTCCTCTGTTCTCCTATCCTGCATGAGCAGAAAGTTAAGTCTCTGCCTATCTTCTGCTCTGTAAGACTGGTACAGGGAACAGGAAATACTCTGATCTAAAACAAACACACAAATCAACCAACCACCAAAACACCCCAACACTGTGCTAGTTTCAGTTCTTTCATTTCTTCAGGTCTATGCCAACTGCAGTTCCAGCCTCATCCTCCGTTCCTGACATTTCAGTTCTGTCACTGGCCCATCCCCCCCAAGGCCCCACCCCACACCAACTCACCCAGCTGGTTCAGGATGTAGGTGGCAGCCGGGGGGTCCAGGACGGCGCTGAGCAGCAGGGCGTCGCGCCCGATCTGCCTCAGCTCCACCGCCTGAATGAGGTAGCGCTGGTTGTCCCTGTTGGCGCCGGCCGAGTTGTCCCCCTGACCCTGACCTTCAGCCGCTCCAGTGCAGCAGCACGGCCGTGGCGTTCAACACGTCCACCTTCAGTTGAGGAGTGCCGTCTGCGTGGGAAGGCAAAGGGAGAGCATGCGTGTTTCAGGTTCTGGTGTCTTGTTTTTGCTGGTGGTCTTTCTTTCATGTATTCTGGTTTGGTTTGCTGGTTGGGTCCTACTCATTCTCTTTCATTCTTTTTCTTCTTTTTTCTTTTTCAAATCTGGATACTTCTGAAGTTTTGGACCATAAATGCCACGCCCCTTTTTTGTTTGTTTGTTTGGTTTGTTTCTTGCTGTCTCTCTCTCCCCCTTAATATTAGTATTCTGATGTTTCGAACAGCAAAAAGGACAATAAAGAATAAACAATCAGTCCATAAAAACACCTTTGTTCATCACAAAATGTCTAATCCCTACGAAAACTAAACGCACACTCACTAGCTGACGTTTTACTCATTTCTCCCCAAACACTGAGAAATAAAGCTTATGTGTGCGCACATATGAGAGAGACAGAGACGGAGAGAGAGAGAGAGAGAGAGAGAGAGAGAGAGAGAGAGAGAGAGAGAGAGAGAGAGAGAGAGAGAGAGAGAGAGAGAGAGAGAGAGATGAAAGAGAAATAACCCAATAAAGAAAAAAAAATCCATTGCAGAAATGCATTGCAAAGCTGAATTCTGTTAATTTTGTCCATTTGGAGGAAGGACCCATAGTTGTGTGAAATCATTAGCTCACTCATTCACACACACACAAAAACATGCACTTGCATACAAACACACACACAGTCATGTATGAAGCCCCCAGACTCACCACTGCTGACTTTGGGGGTGGTGTGGTGGGACCAGCCTCCTCGGTTGGCAGGAAAACCGTTCTTGGTGCCCGCTGCCAGCCGCACCTCGTACTGGGTCTCTGACTTGAGGCCTGCACAGGTCAAGGTCATTCATCTTGTATCCTGTGAGCCATACACTTCATTTTGGACAGGTCAAGGTCATTCATCCTGTAAGCCATACTACACTTCGTTTTGGACAGGTCAAGGTCATTCATCCTGTATCCTGTGAGCCATACTACACTTCATTTTGGACAGGTCAAGGTCATTCATCCTGTATCCTGTGAGCCATACTACACTTCATTTTGGACAGGTCAAGGTCATTCATCCTGTATCCTGTGAGCCATACTACACTTCACTTTGGACAGGTCAAGGTCATTCATCCTGTATCCTGTGAGCCATACTACACTTCATTTTGGACAGGTCAAGGTCATTCATCCTGTATCCTGTGAGCCATACTACACTCCATTTTGGGCAGGTCAAGGTCATTCAACCTGTATCCTGTGAGCCATACTACACTCAGAGATGGGATTCTCATAATGTGAAAAAGGAGGAAAAAAAAGTGGCGGGGGTCCGGGGGCCGCTGTAGGCCCCCGGCGGGGTCCAGGGGCAAGGCCCCTGGTGGGGGTCAGGGGCAAAGCCCCAGAAGCTGAAGATTTTTTAGAATTTAACCTGCAAAAATCAGCATCTGAGACACCAAAGTATTCAAAAGTATTAATAACCTTGATCCTACAAAAAAAAAGACTTTCTCACCTTCGCCATTTGATGTCTGTCAGGAAATCATGAAGACCATTGACACAGGATTGGTGATTTTCCAGTTGCTAATAGTCACACAATTTTCCAGCAGTTGCAAGTCAGTTTCTCATTGCTGTCCTTCACATCACCACATTTCAGCGAGCAGTTTAGTTTCTAATAGTAACAGCCATCCTTCAAAATACTTATTAAAAAAGTTTACCTGAACACCAATCAAATAATTTGTTATAGTTGTCCTTCAAAATACCATAAGTCTGAAGTACTATCACCAACAGTCAATGAACAGAATGGGAGACCATGATTCAGATGAATGATGAACATGAATTTTAACCTTTCAAAGAACAGTTTGGATCGAGTTGAAGAATGTCAAAAGAGCTGATGAGCAAATCTGTACTGCAGCCTAAAGCAAAAAAAAAAAAAAGTAAGGTGAAAGTCACCGACCGTAAACTAAACTATTTTACACTCTTGACTTCTTCGCTGGTCTTGTGCAACTGTCAGAGGCAGCCTTTCTTTTGTGGATAATTCAGTCAGTCTTGCCAACATCTTTCTTCTATGGGTCAGCCTGGCTTGTTTTTCTATTTCTGCCGCTCTCTCTCTGGCCTGCTTCTTGCTAATTTGCTCTTGATCGCGTCATTACACCATGTGCAGACTGCTTGTCCTGGATAGGTGATTTTCCTCATGCAGTCTTTCAGTCTGAGAATCACACTGTGGCTGACGGCGCCTTTGGAACTGGTCAGCATCACTTTTGCGCTCACTTCCTCCTCCAACCACTTCCAAGTCCATTTGTTTTTAACTGAAGCATCAACTTGCTTCGCAAGAGCTTTCTCGCTTTCTGCCATCTGACGAAACATTCTGGTTTTCGCTACTCTCGTCAAACCGAAAGAAAATGGCGTCAGGAAAAAAATTCGCAAACAGTTTGCCGCGTTCTCAAACATCAACTTCCGCTTTGATGGTTTCGGTCAACCGCAGAATGAAAACAAAGACAGCAGTCTCGACCGGCCCAAGCAGAAACCGGAAACATCCATTTGCGAACGGATCAATTGAGAACACAATATCGATCGACCTCTCGCCGTACATTAGCTTCATCACAAACCTACCTCTACCCCCCCCCCCCCCCCCCCCCCCCCCCAATTTTCTCAACGGATTTACACTGATCTCAAAAACGACCCCTGGGGCCATCAAAAAGACGGAAATCCGCCAATCGGCGGAAAAATCCCATCTCTGTACACTTCATTTTCGGCAGAGGGTTTAAGGTGAGGAAACAGTCATGACAACAACATGATGAAAACAATATGCAAAACCATCCCCACAAGCCTCAACCCCCTCAACACAGATCAAAGCTGGTGTAAGGAGGAAAAAGACCAACGGTGAAGGAGACAGAGAGAAGGGGGGCACAGACAGACGATGTGCGAAAGAGACAGAGAGAAGGAGGGGCAGAGACAGACAATGTATGAAAAATACAGAGAGAAGGAGGGGCAGAGACAGATGATGTATGAAAAAGACAGAGAGAAGGAGGGGCAGAGACAGACAATGTATGAAAAAGACAGAGAGAAGGAGGGGCAGAGACAGACAATGTATGAAAAAGACAGAGAGAAGGAGGGGCAGAGACAGATGATGTATGAAAGAGACAGAGAGAAGGAGGGGCAGAGACAGACAATGTATGAAAAAGACAGAGAGAAGGAGGGGCAGAGACAGACAATGTATGAAAAAGACAGAGAGAAGGAGGGGCAGAGACAGATGATGTATGAAAGAGACAGAGAGAAGGAGGGGCAGAGACAGATGATGTATGAAAAAGACAGAGAGAAGGAGGGGCAGAGACAGACAATGTATGAAAAAGACAGAGAGAAGGAGGGGCAGAGACAGATGATGTATGAAAGAGACAGAGAGAAGGAGGGGCAGAGACAGACGATGTATGAAAGAGACAGAGAGAAGGAGGGGCAGAGACAGACGATGTATGAAAGAGACAGAGAGAAGGAGGGGCAGAGACAGACAATGTATGAAAAAGACAGAGAGAAGGAGGGGCAGAGACAGATGATAACAGGATAACAGGATAACAATTTTATTTTGTCCAAGAGATGGAAAATTCATTTTCGACAGCACAGCAGCCATATACCAGGACAACCACACACACACACACACACACACACACACACACACACACACAAAAGGCGTAAAATGCCTGTGTAAGAATCCATAGTAAATCAATCCCATCAGTAAAATATCTTCATGCAAGCACAAACACTCTCCCCCCCTTCCCGCCCCCCCCCCCCCACACACACACACACATCTCACACACACACACACACACACACACACACACACAGACACACACACACACACACACACACACACACACACACACACACCACGCGCACACACACACACACACACACACACACACACACACACACACACACACACACACACACACACACACGTACAAATACATGTGCGTGCGCAGCTACAGTACACATCCACTCTCTTTAAAACATGGAACCTAAAATTTTAAAAGTGAGCATCATCATCATCATTAAAAGCAAGCAACATACTCTATCTAAATATATTCAGTTTAATAAGATTGAAATAATAAATATGATTATTTAAGACCAGGCATCCCTCGATACATACGATTTAAACACACCACACACATGCGTGCACGCGCGCACACACACACACACACACACACACACACACACACATGCACATGCGCGCGTGCGCGCGCACACACACACACACACACACACACACACACACACACACACACACACACACTCACACACACAGCACGCACACACACACGCACGCACGCACGCGCGCGCACGCGCACAAATTGTTTTAAGAACCGGCAAAGATAAAAGTAGCGACATTCAGCTGTTCATCATGTGCATGGACGGATCCTGTTGTACAGTCTGATGGCACTGGGGAGGAATGAGTTGGAGAGTCTGTCTGTCCGTGCTCTGACACTCAGCAGTCTGCCAGAGTCCCTCACCGACCTCCGAGAGTCCAGCTCACTGTGCAAGGGGTGTGATGGGTCACCGAGGATTGCCTGCACACGTCTCAGCACTTTCGTCTCGTAGAGATCGTGGAGGCCGGCCACATCCAACCCGATCACATCCCTCGCTGTGCGAGTGAGCTTGGTCAGCTTGCCGACATCCCCCTCCCCCAGACTGCCAAAGAAGCACAGACTGTTGAAGGTTATGGCACTCTGCACAGTGCTGGTGTAGAACATATGCAGGATGGCTGGGTTGACCTTGAAGGACCTGAGCTTCTTCAAAAAGTGAAGACGCTGGTGCCCTTTCTTCACTAGAGCAGCCGTGTTCTCTGCCCAGCCCAGCTTGTTGTCCAGTATGGAGCCAAGGTACTTGTATTGTTCAACAATCTCCACCTCTTCGCCTTTGATCTGGATGGGAGTGTGCGGTGGTTTCTTCCTCCTGAAGTCGACGATCAGCTCCTTCGTTTTGCTGACGTTCAGGCACAGGTAGTTGTTGTCACACCAGGTGACCATCCTGTTCACCGAGACCCTGTAGGATTCCTCCTCTCCATCAACAATCATTCCAGACAGAGAAGTATCGTCTGAGAATTTGACCTGGAGGACACCTTTTTCTTCACATCTGCAGTCAGAGGTGTACAGTGTGAACAGCGCAGGTGAAAGTACGCAGCCCTGAGGTGCTCCTGTGTTGGTCTCTAACTCAGAGGACCAGATGTCACAAGCACTTGAAATCTTCACCCGCTGTAGTCTTTCAGTGAGGAAACTGAACACCCACTGGATGAGACGTGGGTTCACAGACATCTGCATCAGCTTGGACATCATCAGGTGAGGCTGGATGGTGTTGAAAGCGCTTGAGAAGTCAAGGAAAAGCACTCTCACATATGACTTGGGCCTCTCCAGGTGCTTGCATACCGAGTGCAGAAAGGTGTTTATCGCGTCCTCTGTACTTCTGTTCGCTGAGTATGCGAATTGTAGAGGATCCTGGTGGCTTTGGGTCTGCTCTAGGAGCCGACGCAGAACAAGCTTTTCCAAGCACTTGAATGGGATGGAGGTCAGAGCGACAGGTCGATAGTCATTCAGGCCTTTGGGGTTGGGTTTCTTGGGGACAGGGACAACAGTTGATGCTTTCCACATTTTGGGGATGACGCCACTGTCCAAGGATTCCTGAAACAGCCTGGAAAACACCGGAGCCAGAGAAGTGCAGCAGTTCTTCAGGACCCTGCCACTGATGTTGTCCGGCCCACTCGCACTGCGAGGGTTGACCTTCTTGAAGCATGATTCCACCTCACGCTCATCAAGTTCGACGGGTGTATCAGGCATCTGCTTTACTGCTTCCAGCATGTCCTGCTGTTCCATACGGAAATCGTGCTGGTCAAAGCGGGTGTAGAAGGTGTTCAGGTCCTCAGCTAGCTGCTGCGGATCATCACAGCTGATGTTCTTCTTCACCGGCCTGTATCCTGTCATGGCGTTGACACTCTGCCACAGTTGCCTTGAGTTGCTGGAGCCGAGAGAGGCCTCAACCTTCTCGCGGTACTGCTGCCGGCCTCTGGTCACCTCCCTGCTGACTGCCTTCTGCAGGTCCCGGACAGCCTGTGTGTCTTCTTCTCTCAGCTTGGCTCGGCGCTGTTTCAGAAGTGTACCTGTGTGCCCAGTGATCCAGGGCTTCCTGTTGGGGTAGATGGTGACTTCTTTCTCTGGAACCAGCATGTCCGTGCAGAAGTGGATGTAGCTGGTCACAGTATCCAGCGCCTCAGCCAGGGAAGAGCTGGCCATAAAGAACACGTTCCAGTCAGTACAGTCAAAGCAGCCGTTCAGCAGCTGAAAAGCATCTGCAGTCCACTTCTTGATCCGCTTCCTCTGTGGCTTGCTGGTCTTGAGGCGTTGCCTGTACCGGGGCACCAGCTGCACCATGTTGTGGATGGATCTGCCCAGGGGTGGCAGAGTCCTGCTCATGTAGGCCTGTGGGATGTTCCCATAACACTGGTCCAGGGTGCTGTCTCCGCACGTCTTGCACGTTACATACTGTTTGTAGTTTGGCAGCACTTTCTTCAGCTGACACTGGTTGAAGTCACCCAGAATCAGGCGCACAGAGTCAGGACAACTCGTTTCTTGTGACTGGACAACCTCCCTGATTTTGTGCATGGCATTCTTTGTGTTAGCTCGGGGGTGAACGTAAACAACTGTTACGAATACCCGTTGGAACTCCCTTGGCAAGTAGAAGGGGCGCAGTGCAATAGACAACAGTTCCATGTCCTGACAGCAATGTTCCTCCCTGACTGTAATACTGGAGCACCATCGTTCATTCACATAAACACAAACCCCCCCACCCCTCGACTTGTTTGTGATGGCTTCTGACCGATCGAAACGAACCACTGAAAAGCCCGGTACAGTTGGGTCAGTGTCTGTACCACGCAACCACGTCTCACTGAGACATATCAAGCTGGCTTCGCGGTACTCGCTGATAAATCGAACACAGGCTTCAAACTCGTCCGTTTTGTTGCAAATAGACCCCGCATTTCCCACAACAATACTAGGCATGGGCAGTCTGGGCCCTCTTCGCTTCATCCTGACCCTCAGACCCCCCTTCTTCCTCTTTTTCTACGTTTAAGGTGTTTAAACTTTGAGTCAAGCAAACGTGTTGTGTCGGAGGACACAGAACCAGATTGAGCAAGAGACAGTAACTGTTCACGAGTGTAAACAATCAATGGCGACATTTTCGAATTCTCAAGCACGTTTTTGACATTCTAATATCTCAGACACTGTACACAGTCATCAGTCGCTCACCTTCTAAACCAAAACACAGCTTCCTCACAATCCGTCTTGCAAAAAGTCACACTTGTAAGATAACGCTAAACAGTAAAACACGACGTAAACAATGACAGCTGTGCAGCCGACCGTCGCAACTGTGTCGCGCCAAATCCAGTTGATGTATGAAAGAGACAGAGAGAAGGAGGGGCAGAGACAGACGATGTATGAAAGAGACAGAGAGGAGGGGCAGAGACAGACAATGTATGAAAAAGACAGAGAGAAGGAGGGGCAGAGACAGATGATGTATGAAAGAGACAGAGAGAAGGAGGGGCAGAGACAGACGATGTATGAAAGAGACAGAGAGGAGGGGCAGAGAAAGACAATGTATGAAAAAGACAGAGAGAAGGAGGGGCAGAGACAGACGATGTATAAAAGAGACAGAGAGAAGGGGGCAGAGAAAGACGATGTATGAAAGAGACAGAGAGGAGGGGCAGAGAAAGACAATGTATGAAAAAGACAGAGAGAAGGAGGAGCAGAGACAGATGATGTATGAAAGAGACAGAGAGAAGGAGATAAGATAAGATAAGATAATGTTGCTTATAGCTCAACCGACCGCAAAGGGCCATATCAGGGCTGTCACCACGTTAAAATCAACTCACCAGTCATTAAAAAAAAAAAAAAAAAAAAAAAAAAACACTTTCATACATCTCATTAAATGACATCGTCTACAAACGCACCAGAAACTTTGTTAAAAATCTTTCTTCCGTAAAATCTTAAACCAGATGAAAAATATTAATCTCTCTCAAAAACTCAAGGATCACATCAGGGGGACATCCCTGAACAGGATCTTCATGGACTCCGCTGTAAAATGTTTGTGTCTCACATCGTGCAAGTCCCAACACTCTAAAAGAACATGTTTCATTGTGAGTGGCGCATGACATGGAATGCACCACGGAGCTTCTTCACTCTTTAAAAGGTAAGCATGGGTAAAAACGAATGGCCGGTGTGCAGCCGGCACAGAACGTTTCCTCTTTACGACCTCCCGACGTGGATGGGAGGAAGTCCTTAAGGTTTGGACGGATCTGAAGAGTTTGTTACTCGTCTGTGTGTTCCAATCCTCCTGCCAGAGGTCTCTCACATAATCGTTAATCTTTGGGTTTCACATCTGAACAGGGGATATAAATGTTGGACAGTTTCTCTCTTGTGGCGTTCTTGGCTAAACGATCAACCATTTCGTTCCGCCGATGCCAACATGACCAGGAACCCAAGCAAGAGTAATGTTGTAACCGTCCGCTTTCAACTTGCTAAAAAGTTCAAAGAAATGCAAAAGTTCTGGATGCTGAAGGTTGCGGCCAGCTATGGCTTCCAAAGCTGACAGCGAATCCGACAGAACCAGAAAGTCCCTCTTTGAAGAATGTGAGATTATCTTCAAAGCCAGTACCAGAGCAGTAAGTTCAGCAGAATAGACAGAAGCATCGGAATGGATATGTTCCAACAGTATCTGAGAAGGAGCCCCAGGGCAGTAGGCTGCACAGGCCACTCCATCCTCAGACTTGGAACCGTCAGTGAAAACTTTTTGATAGGATGGGAATTTCGAACAGAGGTCAGCATACAATGCCTTGTACGCCAGAGAGCTGGTAGACTCTTTGCGAAAAGCTGCAAGATCGAAACGAATCTCTGGTGTGAAAAAGGTCCACGGAGGTTGATCCGGAACTTGGAAAAATCGGAAACTACTCCCAGGTTTAGACTGCATTCCGCACGTGAGGCTGCATACGAAGACCAAACGGCGGAATACATTTAGGGTTGTTTTCAAACTTACTTTGGAATGGAGGGTCAAAGACACAGTCATAGGCAGGATTCTGCGGTTCTGAGAACAGTCGGATATAAAATTTAAAGACAGTTTCAGCCTGCGGTTGGACAATGAAGGTTCGCCCGCCTCTGCGTACAGGCTGTACACAGGGTGGTGCGGAACGCTCCAAGACAGAGACGAAGCCCTTGATGGTGGATAGGGCCCAAGAGTTTGAGGTAAGAGGGTCTTGCGGAGCGTAGACAGCACAACCGTAGTCCAGTTTGGAACGGACCAAGGCTCTGTAGAGGTGCAGCAAAGTTTTCTTATCAGCGCCCCAGTCAGTGTGCGCTACGACCCGCAGAATATTCAGAGCTTTCTGGCAAGAAGTTTTGAGGTTTTTGATGTGGCTGAGAAAGTTCAGTTTCTGGTCAAAAATGACCCCAGAAATTTGGCCTCTTTAACAGCTGGAATGGAAGATTTCCCTACTTGAAGTTCAGGATCTGGGAAAAACTGACGGAAATTATGGAAGTGAATACACTGCGTCTTTGTTGGAGAAAAGGGTGAAACCGTTTTCATCCGCCCATCGATGGATTTTATCTACGCAAAGCTGGAGCCTGCGCTGGACACTCGGGTACAGGCTTCCAGTTGCGTAGACAGCGAAATCATCCACAAACAATGAGCAGTCTGAACCCTGCTGAACTGATTTCACAATGTTGTTGATTTTAATACTAAAGAGGGCAGGAGACAGTATGCTCCCCTGGGGAACACCCAACTCCTGCTCGTGGACATCAGAGAGAGTGGTGCCAACCCGGACCTGAAAACTGTCGTTCTGCCAAAAAATTTTGAATAAAAAGCGGAAGATGACCTCGAAAACCCAGATCGTGGAGATCATGAAGTATCCCCGACTTCCAGGTGGTATCGTAGGCCTTCTCCAAATCAAAGAAAATTGCCACTGCATGCTGTTTGTTCAGAAAGGCGTTCCTAAGTGTAGATTCCAGACGAATCAAATGGTCAACTGTACTCCGATGTTTGCGGAAACCACACTGTTCTTTCGCCAAAAGGCCATCGGTTTCCAGTTTCCCAAACATGAGCCTAGCATTGACCATTTTTTCCATCAATTTACAGACACAGCTGGTCAAAGCTATGGGACGGTAATTAGATGGATTAGAAAGATCTTTTCCAGGTTTGGGGATGGGAATAATGAGGGCTTTCCGCCAGAGGGTGGAAAGAAACCTGTAGTCCACACATGGTTGTATACCTGTAACAGGATGTTCAGACCTTCTTGCGGAAGATGTTTCAACAGTTGATAATGGATTTCATCTATACCTGGAGAGGAATCGCTGCAAGAGAGCAAGGCAGATTTCAGCTGTTTAACGTGAAAGGAAGATTGTAGTCTTCCATGTTGTCGGATGAAAAGTTGCAGGGTGATTTTTCTTTTAGGGCTTTGTTTTTGACAAAAGTGGCTGATTGATTAGAAGAGGAGGAATTCTTTTCAATGGTTGAAGCAAGCAGATTAGCAACTGCTTTCTTCTCTGTATTAAAGAATCCGAAAACTTGAGATGGTTCACAGTGGGACAGGTGTTCTTCCTTTGATTTTCTTAATGATGTTCCACACTTTTTTCTTGGAAGTTTTTGATGTCAGCCTGGAGCAGAAGCTTCTCCAGGACCGACGTTTACTGATTTTAAAGTGTGTCTTGATTTAGCACGGAGTTTCTGATGGGCTCGAGCGTTGGGACCCGAAGGTCGTTGGTATACCTGACGCTGAGCCCGTTTTCTAACTTTGGAAATTTGTTGGCATTCTGAATCGAACCAGGGTGTTTTTGGCATTTGAAGTTTATCGGAAGACACTGGAATACATGCCTTAGCACATTTAATCATAGTGTTAGTCAGTGATTCAGCTGGGTCAGGACTCTGAAAAAAATCAGTGTCCTGGAACTCCTTAGAAAAGTGGCTGCAAATAGATCCAGTTTGCTTTCTTATAATTTAAATGCTGAGAGACAGAGACGTGTGTCAGTTATTACGGTTGTAGAAGGACAGGGAAATGGTCACTTCCGTGCAGATCGTCATGGACAGACCACTCATAGTCCAGGACCAGCGAGGGGTCACAAACCGACAAATCTAAACACGAAAGTGAACCTGTGGAAGAATGGAGGTAAGTTGCAGATCCGTCGTTCAGACAACACAAATCCAAATCCGAAAGGACATCCTCAATCAGCAGACCTCTGGATGACGAACCGGTACTACCCCAAAGAGGGTTGTGACCGTTAAAGTCACCCAACAGCAAAAAAGGTCGAGGAAGTTCCCCTAACAGACTGACAAGGTCCTGACGACAACCGGGACAGATGGAGGTAGATAAAGAGAACAGATTGTTACAGTCTTGTGGAGAGTGACTCTCGCAGCTACAGCCTGAAGGGAGGTAGACAGAGCGACAGGACTATACAACAAAGTTTTGTGAAGGAGAAGGGCACACCGCCCGACAGTCCCAACGTGGATGGTTGTGCAGGTTTTGAAAGGATATTAAAGCCAGAAAGAGTAAAGGTCTTCTGGCTTTGAATTTCGGTTTCTTGAAGAGCCACGACAGAAGGTTTTATAGATTGACACAGAAGCTGCAGCTCCTCGAAGTTGGAATTTAGACCACGGATATTCCAATGGAATATTGTATTATCCATGGTGCAGAGGGCGAAAAAGGAGAGAGATCAGGTCATCTCCTCCTCAACATCTGCTGCTAAAGCTGTAAATTTGTTGCTTAATTTCACTGGACTATCTGCAGACCTGCTGGCAGACTTGCCAACAGGTGAAGTAGGTCTGGGTTTGGGAGACGGTGGAGGTTTCTTCCTCAACTCCACCATCTCCACACTGGTTGAACTCCTTGCCCGCACGGGCACTGGACAGAGGAGTTCGAGGTAGGGGTGCTGGTTTTTTAATCTCCCCAGCAGCAGATGTTGTAGACTGCTGGGCAGTCTGAGGGGTGGCGGATTTTTTGCCTCCACCAGGGCAGTCACTTTGGTTTGGGAGGTGGTGGACCTGCTTCCACCAGAGCTGACAGTTGTTCTTTGCAGTGTCTTGGAAAAGATAAATTCATCAGTCTGGCAGCAGACTGACCGAGTGGATACATTCTTTACGGCCGAAGCATATGAAGATGCTGTGGGCGTCTGACTGCCTACTACTGTTTTTGGGCCTCAAAAAAGGAGATTTTCTTTTCAGTTTTAATTCGTTGGATAGTGGATTCCTGAATCCAAAGAGGGCAGTTTCGTGAAGAGGAGGGATGGTCGCCACCGCAGTTAGCACAATGTGCCGGATCTTTGCACGGCCCATCATGGGTTGCCTTGCAGCACACACCGCACACCTCCTGCCCAGAACAGCGGTCTCTGACATGTCCAAACCTCTGGCACCGGAAGCATCTCAATGGGGACGGGACATACAGCTGAACGCGGACGTTCAGGTAGCCAACCTTGATGACCGGAGGCAACACAGGGTTGCAGAAGGTCAGAAAGAGGGTGTTGGTGGCCACTCTCTCTGCACCTTTCTTGACTGTCACCTGTGCACCTCCGTCACACCCTGGGACGCCAGTTCCGTTTTTATTTCTGCCTCTGAGACACCCATTAGATCTCTGCAGCGAATCACACCTTTGGATGAATTTAACTGTTTATGGGGAGTCACCCTGATCTCCCGATCCACAAATTTTGTTGCCTTCAGCAGCTGTTCAGACTGTTTTTTTGATCTACATTGAATGAGGAAGGAGCCATTTCGCAACCTTTTGACGGAATGAGGGCTCAGAGCTGAAAGGGGTCTTTCCTGCTCCGTCCCTTCCACCACGAGCCAGGAAGCCCAGAAACCTGTCCTCTGTCGTACCTCAGTATCTGAATCGCTGTCATCTTCGAAATCCCTGAAAACAGGGGAGACTGCCTTCCTCTTCCTTTTGGGGGGGATATTTTTTAAAGAAGTCATATTTAATTTATTGTAATTCATCCCTCCCTTACCCCCCCACCTTGGAGTCCAACTAAGGGGCCAGGGCCAAGAAACCAATGTCTTGACCCCTTCCAGGCTTTGGGAGAGATATACGACAAACAGAACACTACTACCCCTATCCCCCCTGATCATGCTCAACTCCCGGGGACAGAGAGCTGAGCACTGCAGGGGTTCACTTGGCCAGCAGGGGAACTGCCTGTCTTGACCCAGCCCCAAGAAGGGGAGCCGATTAGTAAAACCCGGGCCAAAGTGTACTCCCTGTCTAGGAGAGGTCGAGCCAAAGTGATGTGTTGAGAGCGCTGGCTCTCTCAACCACCAGGATCTCATACCCCTCCGACACAGGTCGCACCGCACGGCAAACGCGGCGGATCTTAAGGAGACCACAGAGAGAAAAGGAGTGTGTAAAAGAAGACTTGAAGGGGAGACGAAGATAGAAAAGGGCCAATAAGGAGGCAGAAAACAAGAAAAGGAGAAAGGCGGGTTTACTCTTAGTCAGGATCCTCACCCTTAGCCCATCTGACATGGGAAGCCCTACCAGGGGCATCAACTTCTTACCACGTTTCGCTTAGGCCATACAGCATCTTCACCTCTCAGGCCTACAAGCAGTGTGAAAAAACCAGCCTATCTCCCCAAATATTGATGCCCCCGTCAGCATAGCCTAAAGGATCACTGGACCACGCAAGCCCTCCGACCACGACAAGGTTGCAACCCCCGGAGGGCAGAGAGAAGGAGGGGCAGAGACAGACGATGTATGAAAGAGACAGAGAGGAGGGGCAGAGAAAGACAATGTATGAAAAAGACAGAGAGAAGGAGGGGCAGAGACAGATGATGTATGAAAGAGACAGAGAGAAGGAGGGGCAGAGACAGACGATGTATGAAAGAGACAGAGAGGAGGGGCAGAGAAAGACAATGTATGAAAAAGACAGAGAGAAGGAGGGGCAGAGACAGATGATGTATGAAAGAGACAGAGAGAAGGAGGGGCAGAGACAGACGATGTATGAAAGAGACAGAGAGGAGGGGCAGAGAAAGACAATGTATGAAAAAGACAGAGAGAAGGAGGGGCAGAGACAGACGATGTATGAAAGAGACAGAGAGGAGGGGCAGAGACAGACAATGTATGAAAGAGACAGAGAGAAGGAGGGGCAGAGACAGACAATGTATGAAAAAGACAGAGAGAAGGAGGGGCAGAGACAGACAATGTATGAAAAAGACAGAGAGAAGGAGGGGCAGAGACAGACGATGTATGAAAGAGACAGAGAGAAGGAGGGGCAGAGACAGACAATGTATGAAAGAGACAGAGAGAAGGAGGGGCAGAGACAGGTGATGTATGAAAAAGACAGAGAGAAGGAGGGGCAGAGACAGACGATGTATAAAAGAGACAGACAGAAGGAGGTGCAGAGACAGACGATGTATGAAAGAGACAGAGAGAAGGAGGGGCAGAGACAGACGATGTATGAAAGAGACAGAGAGGAGGGCAGAGAAAGACAATGTATGAAAAAGACAGAGAGAAGGAGGGGCAGAGACAGACGATGTATAAAAGAGACAGAGAGAAGGACGGGCAGAGACAGACGATGTATGAAAGAGGACAGAGAGGAGGGGCAGAGAAAGACAATGTATGAAAAAGACAGAGAGAAGGAGGGGCAGAGACAGATGATGTATGAAAGAGACAGAGAGAAGGAGCGGCAGAGACAGACGATGTATGAAAGAGACAGAGAGGAGGGGCAGAGAAAGACAATGTATGAAAAAGACAGAGAGAAGGAGGGGCAGAGACAGACGATGTATAAAAGAGACAGAGAGAAGGAGGGCAGAGACAGACGATGTATGAAAGAGACAGAGAGGAGGGGCAGAGAAAGACAATGTATGAAAAAGACAGAGAGAAGGAGGAGCAGAGACAGATGATGTATGAAAGAGACAGAGAGAAGGAGGGGCAGAGACAGACGATGTATGAAAGAGACAGAGAGAAGGAGGGGCAGAGACAGACGATATATGAAAGGGACAGAGAGAAGGAGGGGCAGAGACAGACCGAGAATGTATGAAAGAGACAGAGAGAAGGAGAGGCAGAGACAGATGATGTATGAAAGAGACAGAGAGAAGGAGAGGCAGAGACAGACGATGTATGAAAGAGACAGAGAGAAGGAGAGGCAGAGACAGACGATGCATGAAAGAGACAGAGAGAAGGAGGGGCAGAGACAGACGATGTATGAAAGGGACAGAGAGAAGGAGGGGCAGAGACAGACGATGTATGAAAGAGACAGAGAGAAGGAGAGGCAGAGACAGACAATGTATGAAAGAGACAGAGAGAAGGAGGGACAGAGACAGACGATGTATGAAAGGGACAGAGAGAAGGAGGGGCAGAGACAGACGATGTATGAAAGAGACAGAGGAGAGGCAGAGACAGACGATGTATGAAAGAGACAGAGAGAAGGAGGGGCAGAGACAGACGACGTATAAAAGAGACAGAGAGAAGGAGGGGCAGAGACAGACGATGTATGAAAGAGGCAGAGAGGAGGAGGTGCAGAGACAGACGATGTATGAAAGAGACAGGGAGAAGGAGGGGCACAGACAGACGATGTATGAAAGAGACAGAGAGAGGGGCAGAGACAGACGATGTATGAAAGAGGCAGAGAGGAGGAGGTGCAGAGACAGACGATGTATGGAAGAGACGGAGAGAAGGAGGGGCACAGACAGACGATGTATGAAAGAGACAGAGAGAGGGGCAGAGACAGACGATGTATGAAAGAGGCAGACAGAAGGAGGGGCAGAGACAGACGATGTATGAAAGAGACAGAGAGAGGGGCAGAGACAGACGATGTATGAAAGAGGCAGACAGAAGGAGGGGCAGAGACAGACGATGTATGAAAGAGACAGAGAGAGGGGCAGAGACAGACGATGTATGAAAGAGACAGAGAGAGGGGCAGAGACAGACGATGTATGAAAGAGGCAGACAGAAGGAGGGGCAGAGACAGATGATGTATGAAAGAGACAGAGAGAGGGGCAGAGACAGACGATGTATGAAAAGAGGGAGACAGAAGGAGGGGCACAGCCAGATGATGTATGAAAGAGACAGAGAGAGGGGCAGAGACAGACAGATCAACTGTGTAACACAGGTGGGAGAGAGAATACAATTATGAGACCAAGCGGAGGAGGTGCAACAAGAATGCGAAACAATTGTGGATAAACTAACAACACTTTGAGACACACAGAGACGGCAGAACACAAAGAATGCTGGCTTTTTACAGGGATACACAGTGAGAGGTGACCAACACACATCCACACACAGGGGCATAATGATTACTGGGATAATCAGAGATAAAAAATAAAATAAAAAAAATTACTGGGATAAACAGAGACAGAAAAGGGAAAAATAGAACTACTGCGAAAACAAAAACAAAAAACAGAGTGAGAAAGAGAGAAACAGAAAGAGAGAGAGAGAGAGAGAGAGAGAGAGAGGAGAGAGAGATGAGAGAGAGAGAGAGAGAGAGCGGGGAGAGAGAAAATTAAACAAAAATCTACTGCAGAGGCCCTTGGATGCGCAGGGTGAAATATAACTGGGAAAGGAACCTTTATACAAAAATTTTAAAAAACAAAACAAAAAACAGAAAGAAAATGGAAAATGATCCTGGGACAGTCTGCCAAACCAAACCTTCTTTACCTGTGACAAGGTAGGAGCGCTGGTGTGACTGGTCGATGATGGTGATGGTGGTGATGGCGCTGGGGCGTGGCGGCGGGGCGGTGCTGCAGCTGGTACTGGGTGATGGTGCCGCCCCGGTCTTTCTCCGCCAGCTCCTCCCACGTCACCAGCATCGTCTCCGCAGACGGGCTGCTCACCTGGAATACGGGCACCGCCGGGGCACTGCACAAGACGTGCGTACACACTGATTACACAGCGCTGTCACCGACAGAGCCGTAAAGAGGACTAAACATACAGCAAACAGACTATGAACATACAGCAGACAGACTATGAAACATACAGCAGACTATGAACATACAGCAAACAGACTATGAACAAACAGCAAACAGACTATGAACAAACAGCAAACAGACTATGAACATACAGCAAACAGACTATGAACGTACAGCAAACAGACTATGAACGTACAGCAAACAGACTATGAACGTACAGCAAACAGACTATGAACATACAACAGACTATGAACGTACAGCAAACAGACTATGAACATACAGCAAACAGACTATGAACATACAACAGACTATCAATGTACAGCAAACAGACTATGAACGTACAGCAAACAGACTATGAACGTACAGCAGGACTATGAACATACAGCAAACAGACTATGAACAAACAGCAGACAGACTAAGAACAAACAGCAAACAGACTATGAACAAACAGCAGACAGACTATGACCATACATCAAACAATGAACATACAGCAAACAGACTATGAACGTACAGCAAACAGACTATGAACATACAGCAAACAGACTATGAACAAAAGCAAACAGACTATGAACATACAGCAAACAGACTATGAACAAACAGCAGACAGACTATGAACAAACAGCAGACAGACTATGACCATACATCAAACAATGAACATACAGCAAACAGACTATGAACATACAGCAGACAGACTATGAACATACAGCAGACAGACTATGAACATACACATACAGCAGACAGACTATGAACATACAGGAAACAGACTATGAACATACAGCAAAAAAGACTATGAACATACAGCAAACAAGACTATGAACATACAGCAGACAGACTATGAACATACAGGAAAACAGACTATGAACATACAGCAGACAGACTATGAACATACAGCAAACTGACTATGAACATACAGCAAACTGACTATGAACACACAGCAGACAGACTATGACCATACATCAAACAATGAACATACAGCAAACAGACTATGAACATACAGCAGACAGACTATGAACATACAGCAGACAGACTATGAACATACACATACAGCAGACAGACTATGAACATACAGGAAACAGACTATGAACATACAGCAAACAAGACTATGAACATACAGCAAACAAGACTATGAACACACAGCAGACAGACTATGAACATACAGCAAACAAGACTATGAACATACAGCAAAACAGACTATGACACACAGCAGACAGACTGAACATACAGCAGACAGACTATGAACATGCAGCAGACAGACTATGAACATGCAGCAAACAGACTATGAACATACAGCAAACAGACTATGAGCACACAGCAGACAGACTATGAGCACACAGCAGACAGACTATGAACACACAGCAGACAGACTATGAACATGCAGCAGACAGACTATGAACATGCAGCAGACAGACTATGAACATGCAGCAAACAGACTATGAACATACAGCAAACAGACTATGAACATACAGCAGACAGACTATGAACATACAGCAGACAGACTATGAACATACAGCAGACAGACTATGAACACACAGCAGACAGACTATGAACATACAGCAAACAGACTATGAACACACAGCAGACAGACTATGAACAGTTCAACACACAGCAGACAGACTATGAACACACAGCAGACAGACTATGAACATACAGCAGACAGACTATGAACACACAGCAGACAGACTATGAACATACAGCGACAGACTATGAACATAGAGCAGACAGACTATGAACACACAGCAGACAGACTATGAACATACAGCAGACTATGAACCATAGCAGACAGACTATGAACACACAGCAGACAGACTATGAACACACAGCAGACAGACTATGAACATACAGCACACAGACTATGAACACACAGCAGACAGACTGAACATACAGCAGACAGACTATGAACATGCAGCAAACAGACTATGAACATGCAGCAAACAGACTATGAACACACAGCAGACAGACTATGAACACACAGCAGACAGACTATGAACACACAGCAGACAGACTATGAACATACAGCAGACAGACTATGAACACACAGCAGACAGACTATGAACACACAGCAGACAGACTATGAACATGCAGCAGACAGACTATGAACATACAGCAGACAGACTATGAACATGCAGCAGACAGACTATGAACATGCAGCAAACAGACTATGAACATGCAGCAAACAGACTATGAACATACAGCAAACAGACTATGAACATGCAGCAGACAGACCATCTCCAGCAAGCACATTGCAAAGTGAGGTGACTGCAGGCGGAAATCTAAACAAATATCACACCACCATGTTTTACTGTGATATCACATGTCACACCACCATGTTTTACTGTGATATCACATGTCACACCACCATGTTTTCTGTGATATCACATGTCACACCACCATGTTTTACTGTGATATCACATGTCACACCACCATGTTTTACTGTGATATCAATGTCACACCACCATGTTTTACTGTGATATCACATGTCACACCTCCATGTTTTACTGTGATATCACATGTCACACCACCATGTTTTACTGTGATATCACATGTCACACCATGATGTTTTACTGTGATATCACATGTCACACCTCCATGTTTTACTGTGATATCACATGTCACACCACCATGTTTTTCTGTGAAATCACAGGTCACACCACTATGTTTTTCTGTGATATCACATGTCACACCGCTATGTTTTTCTGTGAAATCACAGGTCACACCACCATGTTTTTCTGTGATATCACATGTCACACCGCTATGTTTTTCTGTGATATCACATGTCACACCACCATGTTTTTCTGTGATATCACATGTCACACTGCTATGTTTTTCTGTGAAATCACATGTCACACCGCTATGTTTTACTGTGAAATCACATGTCACACTGCTATGTTTTACTTGAAATCACATGTCACACTGCTGTTTTTCTGTGAAAGCACATCTCACACCGCTATGTTTTTCTGTGAAATCACATGTCACACCGCTATGTTTTTCTGTGAAATCACATGTCACACCGCTATGTTTTTCTGTGAAATCACATGTCACAACGCTATGTTTTTCTGTGATATCACATGTCACATTGCTACATGTTTTTCTGTGAAATCACACATCACAAGGCTATGCTTTTCTGTGATATCACATGTCACACCTCCATGTTTTACTGTGATATTACATGTCACACCACCATGTTTTTCTGTGATATCACATGTCACACCACCATGTTTTTCTGTGATATCACATGTCACACCTCCATGTTTTACTGTGATATTACATGTCACACCTCCATGTTTTACTGCATAGCTGCCAACCTCCCAGAGTCAAAAAGAGTAACACCTCACGGGGGGTGGGTTCGGGAGGGGGGCTGGCCCCCCTCCTGATCAGCGGGGGTCAGGGGGCACAGCCCCCTGAAGCTGAAGCCTTTTTAACACTCTGACAGGCATATTTTTCATCTCCTGATAGGAAAACTAATCAAAAGCAAGCCTATTATTAAACCATATCAAAGCATGCATATTAGTATGTTGCATACAATGCAATATTTTGTGTAAAAAAAGCCTCTTATGTAGGTAGCCACCATATTTTTTTTCTATAGATTAATATACAAAACACACAAAATAAGACTTACCCAAACAGCTTTTTTATCTTCCATATTGATGTAAGATGAACATAAAAGATGCTCTGCCCTCCCAATCAACAGCACTCACAGTCCTGGGCTTCCATCAGCTACACCCACATTCTTCAGTTCAAGTTCCATCAACTTCACCCTACTGCCTTTATGATCTCACAACTACACCCCATAGGACTTAGGATCCATCAACTATACCCCACAGTCATGTTTCATCAACTATACCCCACAGTCATGTTTCATCAACTATACCCCACAGTCATCTTTCATCAACTACACCCCACAGTCATGTTTTATTAACAACACAACACAGTTATGTTTCATCAACTGTACCCCACATCCATCAAGCTACTTCCCACTCCCCAGTCGTCATGATCCAACCACTACTCCCACACCCTGAGTTGACAGCCTGTGTTCAATCTAGGGTTTTTTTCCCACTATTTGTGCAGTCGAGGACTTGGCCTTCTTTCGAAACTCCTGGCTGAACTTTTGCTCATAGCAAGAGCCACGAAGATTGGCCTTTGCCACCATCATGTTTTTTTTGACGGCTGCCGATTCCTCAGCTTCGTTGTTTTTTTGTGCTTCGTGGTCTTCTCGTGATCGGCCAGATCATTTCTTCCCCATGTGAAATATTCACCGGACATCGACACATGGTGCAGAAAGCAAACTTTTCACCCTTTGAAGGGCAAGAAGTGACCCATGGAAACTTGTCTTTATAAGCTGGCAAATATCGCTGGAATCGTTTAGGTTTTGTGGTTTTCTCCGTGCTACCACTTGAAGACGCCATGTTGACTATTTGAACAGCAGCTATGCGCATGCGCGGAATGGGCCTAGTTATGCCCCTTTCATGCTGACTTCCGAGTTTACGATTTCTGTTCAGTCGGACCAGTTGCCAAACGTTTTTATTTAATTTTGGGCTTTTTTTTTTTTTTTTTTTTTGAAAACTCGTAAACCGGAATTTTTTCAGCAAACAACGAAAATAAGGACAAATTTTAAAAAAACGATATGTCCCGGTTTTCCCGTAACAGTTGGCAGCTATGTTTTACTGTGATATCACATGTCACACCACCATGTTTTTCTGTGATATCACATGTCACACCACCATGTTTTACTGTGATATCACATGTCACACCACCATGTTTTACTGTGACATCACATGTCACACCACCATGTTTTTCTGTGATATCACATGTCACACCTCCATGTTTTACTGTGATATCACATGTCACACCTCCATGTTTTTCTGTGATATCACATGTCACACCTCCATGTTTTACTGTAATATCACATGCCACACCACCATGTTTTTCTGTAATATCACATGCCACACCTCCATGTTTTACTGTGATATCACATGTCACACCTCCATGTTTTACTGTGATATCACATGTCACACCACTATGTTTTTCTGTGAAATCACAGGTCACACCACTATGTTTTTCTGTGATATCACATGTCACACCGCTATGTTTTTCTGTGATATCACATGTCACACCACCATGTTTTTCTGTGATATCACATGTCACACCGCTATGTTTTTCTGTGAAATCACATGTCACACCGCTATGTTTTACTGTGAAATCACATGTCACACTGCTATGTTTTACTGTGAAATCACATGTCACACTGCTGTTTTTCTGTGAAAGCACATCTCACACCGCTATGTTTTTCTGTGAAATCACATGTACACCGCTATGTTTTTCTGTGAAATCACATGTCACACCGCTATGTTTTTCTGTGAAATCACATGTCACAACGCTATGTTTTTCTGTGATATCACATGTCACATTGCTACATGTTTTTCTGTGAAATCACACATCACAAGGCTATGCTTTTCTGTGATATCACATGTCACACCACCATGTTTTTCTGTGATATCACATGTCACACTGCTATGTTTTTCTGTGAAATCAAAACCCAAGACCTACAAGACATGAGGCCCCAGACACAGAACACATAATCACCAACATCATTTAGGTCCATGAGGCTCCAGACACAGAACACACAATCACCAACATCATTTAGGTCCATGAGGCTCCAGACACAGAACACACAATCACCAACATCATCAGGGATGAAAACATTTTTAAAAAAAAAGAGGAGATTGGCGGGGATCTGGGGGTTCACCATGGGCCCCCAGTGGGGTACATGGGCAACAGCCCAGCGGGGGTCAGGGGGCGGCGCCCCCTGAAGCTGAAGCATATTTTGTATTAAATATGGCATAAAAATCTTTAGAAATCACTTTCTTGCTTCTAAACAACTCATTCTATAGATCAGCTTTCAACACCATGAAGACTGAGACTGATGTGGAAAGAAACTATGTCAATTGAGACAAACATTTAGTATGATGAATCCTCAGAACTCTAGCTAAAGAAAATTTGACAAACAGTGCTTTCAGGACATAAAGAATAAGGCCTGTAGATAAGTAAATCAGAGTGGGAAATCAAACTAAGTAAATCAGATGTATGAAAACGACTGCTGGACTTCAATAAACACAACATGAAAAATGATCACTTTGAAGTCCTTTAAAAAAAACTGTAGCTTTTGGGCCTTAAACCCTTCGTCAGGAAACACTAAACACAAAAAAAAGAACATAAAAGAACAAATGACATAAAAACAAACTGATGTCACAACAGTACACCCCCCCCCCCCAACTTCCCTCTTACAACTAATCATATCCCCCCCTCTTGACAAGTGTGTGTGTGTGTGGGGGGGTGGGGGGGGGGGTTTGATTGTGTGTGTGTGTGTGTGGGGGGGGGGGGGGGTTGTTTGTGTGTGTGTGTGTGAGGTGGGGACGGGGGTGGGGGGGAGGGGGCTTAGTGTGTGGGGTATGTGTGTTGTGGGGTGAGGGTGGGGGTTGGGGGAGAAGGAGGAGGAGTAGAGGAAGTATATAGGTAGTGGGGGGAGTGGGCTGGTGGAAAAGGATTTCATAGGGGGGCTGTTAGCAGACACCTAACAAATGTAGCAAACGTTTGCATTATACCAGGGGAAAAGTGTTACACAATACTGTTGTGACATCAGTTTATTTTGATGTCATTTGTTCTTTTATATTCTTTTCGTCACTTTGACGTTTTTCCCTTGCTTTGAAGACTCTACGAGTGGAAGTACTTAGAGTAGGAGTCAAACTATCTTTGGAAATTAAACGTAGATTGTTGCATACCCAATGATCTGAAAACATGCTGTAATGGTGTGGGAAAACACACAATTTTCTGTTGGTGACTGGGACGCTCGATGTGATCTCTGATTGCCACAAAGCCACGACTACCAAAGTAGACACGTTTTTGGCAAGGCTCGCAAAACACTTCAAATTCGCCGTCTTTGTCATGTTTTCTTATTGCATCCGCGACTCTGCGGTCACACACGTCCTTCTGCTGCCACTCGGTCTTCTAGTGGTTCACATACTTCTTTCTTCTTTTTTTTCCGTTTTGTTTGCACTCACTAGCGGCAAACTCTCACTGTGAATCGACGCCATGATGATAAATGATACTGGAAGGAAACAGAATGAGAACTACGCCGTTTGAGAACATTACCGACAGAGAAGAAATTCGCTGTGCAGACAAGTTGAGATCGTTTCTGAGCATCATTCTTCGAATAATTTTTCGGCGGAGACTTTTTCTTTCGGCGGAGATGCGAAAAAAATAATGGCGGAGACGGCGGAAACGGCGGAGGAGTTTTCATCCTGATCATTTAGGTCCATGTCACCACCATGAGGCCCCAGATACAGAACACACAATCACCAACATCATTTAGGTCCATGAGGCTCCAGACACAGAACACACAATCTCCAACATCATTTAGGTCCATGTCATCACCATGAGGCCCCAGATACAGAACACACAATCACCAACATCATTTAGGTCCATGTCATCACCATGAGGCCCCAGACACAGAACACACAATCACCAACATCATTTAGGTCCATGAGGCCCCAGACACAGAACACACAATCACCAACATCATTTAGGTCCATGTCATCACCATGAGGCCCCAGATACAGAACACACAATCACCAACAAGATTTAGGTCCATGAGGCCCCAGACACAGAACACACAATCACCAACATCATTCAGGTCCATGTCACCACCATGAGGCCCCAGACACAGAACACACAATCACCAACATCATTTAGGTCCATGTCACCACTGTGTGTCTCTGTGAAATCAAAACCCCAGAAGGAAAACACAGAACCCCCGAATCTGGCACCCAGAGAACACAACTGTTGGTACTGTCAAGATCCAGGCTCCACCACAACGTTTTGGGGTGTGTGAAACAGGCATTCCAAACAATGGATAGTAACAACCATTTGGAAATGGTTTTCATTTCACAGCATCTCATGGAACAACATGACTACAGCAAAATGTCACAGTCCACTGACAGTTTGACTGCCCGACTGATGCACACAATCAAACCTTCAACATCCTCTTCTTTATTTTTCCCACCCAGCAATTTCTGCAACTCCCAAATGACTTTGAAACTCAAGTTACTTCTCTGAGAAATCATTTAACAAAACTTTTGTTCCTAAATCACAAAATCTGCTACATAAATCAAGTAGCAGTTCTCAGTTTGTGTGCCTGTGCATGACTTCCGTGTTAATGTGTACCTCTGGCCACCAGGTCATTCACCACATTCATCCTGTAAGTCTAGAATCCATCCTGTAGATCTGGAATCCATCCTGTAGATCTGGAATCCATCCTGTAGATCTGGAACCCATCCTGTAAATCCGGAATCCATCCTGTAAATCCGGAATCCATCCTGTAAATCCTCCTGTAAATCTTGAATCCATCCTGTAAATCTTGAATCCATCCTGTAAATTCTCCTGTAAATCTTGAATCCATCCTGTAAATCTGGAATCCATCCTGTAAATCCTCCTGTAAATCTTAATCCATCCTGTAAATCTGGAATCCATCCTGTAAATCCTCCTGTAAATCTGGAATCCATCCTGTAAATCTGGAATCCATCCTGTAAATCTGGTATTCATCGTGTAAACCCTCCTGTAAATCTGGTATCCATCCTGTAAATCTGGAATCCATCCTGTAAATCTGGAATCTGTCCATCATCTCAAAGCGACTTTTTCCCCTTGTCAGCCGTCCTACACACTGCAACTGAAATCCGACAAGTTGCCACCAATTAAAAAACACAAAAAAACGAACAAAAACCTCACCCCCTTCCAGTGTGCGTCCCTCGACGGTGTAACGGATGCTGGACCCTTTGCGGGAGAAGGTGCGGATGGTGACGACGTAGGTGGTGTAGGGCAGGAGGTCGGTCAGGTTGTCAGAGCGCTTCAGGCCTCCCACAGTCTTCTGCACCTCGTTCAGGCTGGCCTCGTCCCCTGCCAACACAGCCACACCATCAACACGGTGGGAGGCGGAGGGGTGGGGTGTGGAGAGGGAAGGAGCGAGGGGGCGGGGGGGGGGGGGGGCTGCTGGGTGGTGTTTTGTACTCAGGGTCAGTACAGGAAGTCAAGTTCCAGTTCCATGACTTTTCAACAGTTTTTCTCCATGCCATTTCGAGACATTTTTCATATTAACTTGGTGATTCTCACCAAAACAAAATGTACTTGAATCACCTTTTCAGAAGCCTGTAACAAGCTTAATGTCTGCTTGATCTTTACGCAATGACAAACATATGTTGGTGGCAAGAATTTGTTATTGTTTTCTTTTTTTTTTTTTTTTTTGCTTCATTTTGTCCGTTTGTTTGTTTTTGGATTTCTTATTTTCTTTTTTGATTTTGTCTGCATGTTTGATTTTTGCTAAACATGCGAGTTTGTTTTCAACCCTAATCAATCTGTAGAAACACGCCATAGCCTACCCTAGGTATTGGGAAACACACCAGCTTGTAAACCACCTCATCTTTCGAGAAACACCTGTACATGTAGCAGATGGGTGGCCTTCTTCAAATAAGCACATGTGTACTCGTCTGACAGTCTGGTGTACTCAGAGACGTTTCAGAAACATTTCGACTGGAAATGACCCTGCATTTCCAGTGAGAATTAATTCGCTTTGAGAAAATTACAACTTGGTGATTGCAATTGTAGACGCTGATGTTTCCAGCAGATACAGCTGTGGTACCGGTATGAATTTAACACACAGGCTGATTTATTCAGAGAAATAACTAGCGACAAAGTTAAAAGAGTGTTTCATGACGACGAGGCAAACAATATTACCCACAATTCTTTAAAGTGCTTTATTCAACTAGAGAAACCTCCATCCAGAGTCTTCCGTGTGCCTGTGAATGAGCACGTCTGACAAGCATGAACTTGCTGATGATTTGGAATACGATGTGTGTGTGCATGCTGGTGTGTCTGTGTATGTGTGAATAAGCCAATCTGTCCACGACTATGTCGATGTTGTATGCACTGGGTCCAAATTTGAATTTGTGTGTGTGTGTGTGTGTGTGTGTGTGTGTGTGTGTGTGTGTGTGTGTTTGTGTGTGTGTGTGTGTGTGTTTGTGTGCGTGCGTGCATGTGTGTATGTGTGTGTGCATTTGTGCATGACCATGCATGTCTGCAGACTTGTATGTCAACGCACACTGTTGTACACACACATGCTGCATGCCCATTTTCCACTCACATATTCGGTAGGTGATGAGAAAGGCCAGGATAGGTTTGTCACTGGGTTCCTGGTCCAATCCATTCGCAGGACTGTGCTGCTCAGTGGGGTCAAGGTCACTTTCTGTGGCGAAGGCGGGGCATCCTCTGCAAAAGCCGTGGCCACCGTGCAGCGATTACGAGACAGCTATTGGCCGGTTAATGTGTGATTATGAGACAGCTATTGGCCGGTTAATAATGTGTGATTACAAGACAGCTATTGGCCACTTAATGTGTGATTACAAGACAGCTATTGGCCAGTTAATAATGTGTGATTACAAGACAGCTATTGGCCACTTAATGTGTGATTACAAGACAGCTATTGGCCAGTTAATAATGTGTGATCACAAGACAACTATTGGCCACTTAATGTGTGATTACAAGACAGCTATTGGCCACTTAATGTGTGATTACAAGACAGCTATTGGCCGGTTAATAATGTGTGATTACAAGACAGCTATTGGCCGGTGCGGTTAATAATGTGCGATTACAAGACAGCTATTGGCCGGTTAATAATGTGTGATTACAAGACAGCTATTGGCCGGTTAATAATGTGTGATTACAAGACAGCTATTGGCCGGTTAATAATGTGCGATTACAAGACAGCTATTGGCCAGTTAATAATGTGCGATTACAAGACAGCTATTGGCCGGTTAATAATGTGTGATTACAAGACAGCTATTGGCCGGATAATAATGTGTGATTACAAGACAGCTATTGGCCGATTAATAATATGTGATTACAAGACAGCTATTGGCCGGTTAATAATGTGTGATTACAAGACAGCTATTGGCCGATTAACCCTTTGCCCCTTGGACCGTCTGAGTGCTTACTAGTATCAAAATCTTAAGGGAAGGTAAGTAACTCCGTAAATTGGATGTACTGATGTTAAATAAAAAATCAGAAAAAATACAAACCTTGGTCATAAATATGTTTTATTTGCTCCAAAATTAAGTTAACATTTTGAAGTAAAATTCCACATGCATCAAAGCTTATATCTTTGTTGATAAAATGGTGTAAAAAAATTATGCTAAGTTCAACACTACTGACCGAACTGCATGAAACGCCATCCGCGGCCATCGTAATCGGCATAGTTGATGTTAAGATTTTCGCTGAGATCGCCTCCATCAGCCACCAAAATCGACATCGGACTCCTCTCCTTTCACTATTCTTCTAATTTAAAGCCAGTAAATAGCTCCTCATCACTGTCACGGCCACCAAAAATGTTCGCCAACATCTCCACAGTTTCGTCGTCCATCTTGCCGAGGCGAAAATCTCGATCACAAACTTGCTCTCAACTTCAAAAAATCACTGCGACCGAAGTCCTCCATGAAAAAATGCGCTGTTTGGACTGGAAGGAAGTTGGAAACCGGAACTACGTCACTGTATAACGCCGCAAAGCATTGTGGGAAAAATTCGTCTGCTAGGGGCAGCCAAACGGCATCAGTGTATTTCGGGCCACAGCGGGCGTTACAAGGATACGAAAGGCATCGCGTTTCGGGCCACAGCGGGCGTTACAAGGGGCAGAGGGTTAATAACGCAAACAACACTTCAGAGAAACAAACTCTTACAGCTTATCAAACTGGAGAGGCTCACCCATACAGACACAGAGATGTAAGTGCATGAACACAAGTGCATAAACACAAGTGCATGAACACAAGCGCATGAACACTTGCATACTCTACATTATGTATGCACACACACCCCCCTTACAGAGAGTAAAGATGACACAAGTCATGAATCCACAGTAAGCTTCCTTAAGTTCAGTAATGAGCATAGTAAAATCATCAAAATCTACCACGAATTCCTCTCCCCACCCTTAAACCTCATCCTTCTAAAACACATCCCACAACAAATTCAATGCATCACATGATTCCTTACTTTCTCTATCTCAGGATAAATGGGAATTTTTATTTTTTTTTTTAAGAATCCTCTTGCTTTTTCAACTGAAAGTCAATACAAACACACTCATGCATATGCAAACATACATACACACACACTCCAGGCATATGCCCCTCTCCCACTCTCGCTCCACATTTATACGCCCGTCTTTTTCAGCTGCGACTTACTGTGAGCAAACACCCCGATGCGAGCTATGGCGAAAACCTGGCCAATGGTGTTTTCGGCGATGCACTGGTAGTAGCCAGCGTTCTCCAAGCGGATGGTGTAAACAATCAGCCTGGTGTTTTCATCACTCAACTGCACACACAACACAGAGACTAAGTTGCCACTTCTGGGGGACCTGACGGAATGGACGAAGACGGAATTCAGGCAGAACGAACAACAGTCTGACAATCATTTCCACATGCTGGAGTCACTTACTCTACCATCCATCAATACCCCCTTGCAGACACTCTACTCTTCCCTTCCACTACACTTGACAATCTACCTGGTACACATGTATCAGGCATGGTACTGAAGGAAAATCATTTTTCCCTGAAAATGTTTGGGGGTCCAGGCAGAGCCCCTTGTGGGGATCAGGGGCAGTGCCCCCTGAAGCTGAAGGTTTTTCAGCAATTCTAGCCTGTAAAAAAGCCTCTCCTTGAACTAATTTCAGTTCTTCATACTAAGCAATTTCTGCCACAAAATAAGCTCTCCTAGAATCACTTTATCAGTCATTCCTTCAACCCAAAGGAGGTTTTAAACCCAAGTAGTCACATAGCAAAAATGAGTACATATCTACATTGCTTTAGGTGGCATACATTAAGTCAAATTGTAAACGTTTTACTTACTATGTCAGTGAAGCACAGACACAGTGTACACACAGGAGACCCCTCATTTTGCACAACTTTGGTCATCATGTCCAGCACCACCAACACAGCATAGCACAGCACAGCAAAGTAGTGGTCTATTTCATGTCTTGAGTTCCAGTTTTGTTTACTATGTTCAATTCTTTTATGATCCGTCTCCTCTACATTAGTTACTCCTTTTACTTTTTACATCCATCTGAATACAGTACAAAATGAGTTTTGTGTCTCTTTTAACGTACAAATTTTAAGTTATGTGTCTCTTCAGTGCGAGCAATGTGAATGAGATGAAGACTACTTTTTGCCTGATTTCTCAGCCATCTGCTTCATGAGCAGAGCCTACTTTTTGTAATGTCCAAACCTCATTCTCTTTGCCTCCTGTCTGTAATGTTCAATGGCTTTTCTCTTTGAAGCCAGCCAAATGTGTTCCTTCTGGAACAGTTCAAACTTTTTCTTTCTTTCTTCTTTTTCTTTCTCCAAAATGTGGTGGTAAGTCTATCAACTGTTCCAAGCACGACGAAAACGTTTCATTTTCGTGGCTCCTGTTCAGCCAATCCCATCGCCATTTGTTTGCCACACCAGCATTAATATCTCCTGTCACAGAATTTCGCCGAACTATGTCTGTACGCTTTGGCATTTTTATTTTTTCCTTCTTTTTCTTTAATCTTGTTCAAATTCGATCACGTCGACCCAGAGCGGAAAGCAGTGGCGAATGTCACGAAAGCGCATGCGCGGAAGTAGTCCTGCTCAATGCTACTTCTCGCGAGACGAAGGCTTGAAGTGAATGACCTGAAACGAACTAAGTGGGCTGGTCTCGTCGGGCACGGCTCGTTTTTTTTTTTTTTTTTTTTTTTTGCTTTTCGCGGATTTCCGCGAATTCGCGGACATGTACCATGCCTGATGTATACAGTACTCAAGAAACATGACCAATACAAAGAATTCCAACCTGTTAAGTCGAAGGCTTGTATGTAATGATCTTTACGAGCAAAAAAAAAAAAAAAAAAAAAAAAAAAAAACCAACGAAACTAAAAGAGGTAAAATGGTTGACTTACTCATTTCTGTTATACATTCCTGTACATTTTCACTTCATTTTCACTGACAGAAGCATGTACACTGAGATGCTGAGGCACATCCCTCTTGAATGTTCAACAGAGCCAGCGGTGAGACCGAACAATGGAGGAGGAATAGTCAACGAACTCTAAGACAACAAAACAGGCCGGGGTCTGTGCTCTTTTATGTCCCCCCCCCCCCCCCCCCCCCCCCCCCCCCCCCCATCATAACAATGCTCCCAACTGCTCACTCCAACTCTTTCACACATAGCCACACCCAGGTTCACCCTGATACAGACTCAGCACTGGTGTTTCACAGGGCACTATAGCTAGCACTGGTGTTTCACAGGGCACTATAGCTAGCACTGGTGTTCCACGGAGCACTATAGCACTGGTGTTCCACAGGGCACTATAGCACTGGTGTTCCACAGGGCACTACAGCACTGTGTTCCACAGGGCACTATAGCTAGCACTGGTGTTCCACAGGGCACTGTAGCACTGGTGTTCCACAGGGCACTATAGAACTGGTGTTCCACAGGGCACTATAGCACTGGTGTTCCACAGGGCACTATAGAACTGGTTTTCCACAGGGCACTATAGCACTGGTGTTCCACAGGGCACTATAGCACTGGTGTTCAACAAGGCACTATAGAACTGGTGTTCCACACGGCACTGGTGTTCCACAGGGCACTACAGCACTGGTGTTCCACAGGGCACTACAGCACTGGTGTTCCACAGGGCACTATAGCACTGGTGTTCCACAGGGCACTATAGCTAGCACTGGTGTTCCACAGGGCACTATAGCACAGGTGTTCCACAGGGCACCACAGGCACTGGTGTTCCACAGGGCACTACAGCACAAGTGTTCCAAAGGGCACTATAGCACTGGTGTTCAACAGGGCACTACAGCACTGGTGTTCCACACGGCGCTATAGCACTGGTGCTCCACGGGGCACTACAGCACAAGTGTTCCAAAGGGCCCTTAGCACTGGTGTTCCAAATGGGCACTACAGCACAAGTGTTCCACAGGGCACTATAGCACAGGTGTTCCACAGGGCACTACAGCACTGGTGTTCCACAGGGCACTACAGCACAAGTGTTCCAAAGGGCACTGTGTTCCACAGGGCACTATAGCACTAGTGTTCAACAGGGCACTATAGCTAGTACTGGTGTTCCACAGGGCACTATAGCACTGGTGTTCCACGTGGCACCATAGCACTGGTGTTCCACAGGGCACTATAGCTAGCCCTGGTGTTCCATAGGGCGCTATAGCACTGGTGTTCCACAGGGCACTATAGCACTGGTGTTCCACACGGCACTGGTGTTCCAGAGGGCACTATAGCACTGGTGTTCCAAAGGGCACTATAACACCGGTGTTCCACAGGGCACTATAGCACTGGTGTTCTACACGGCGCTATAGCACTGGTGTTCCACAGGGCACTATAGCACTGGTGTTCCACATGGCACTATAGCACTGGTGTTCCACAGGGCGCTATAGCACTGGTGTTCCACAGGGCACTATAGCACTGGTGTTCCACAGGGCACTATAGCACTGGTGTTCCACAGGGCACTATAGCACTGGTGTTCCACAGGGCGCTACCTATCAAATCAAGGTTGTCACAAGGCAACCCAGCTGGGGGAGACACTGCACAGCTGGCAAAACAAGGTTGCTGAACAGGAGGGAGGGAAAAGGATTGTTGAAGCTGTTTATTTGTACACACAAACACACACACACACACACACACACACACAAGCAAGTGCACACTTCAGCAGCCTACCTGGTAGCTGCTGTGCTGGCAGAAAACTGAAGCTGACATCATTCGTCAGAAGTTCAATCGTGCTAGCATCCAACATAAAGCTACCTTTGCAGCCAAACTGCCATGTTGGTGGTAACAATACAGGTCCTGTTACACCAAACTGCCATGTTGGTGGTAACAATACAGTTACTGTTGCACCAAACTGCCATGTTTGTGGTAACAATACAGTTACTGTTGCACCAAACTGCCATGTTGGTGGTAACAATACAGTTATTGTTGCACCAAACTGCCATGTTGGTGGTAACAATACAGTTACTGTTGCACCAAACTGCCATGTTGGTGGTAACAACACAGTTACTGGATAAGACCCTTCCCCTACTCTTGT
>CM031624.1:50962146-50972146 GCA_018398815.1 Conus ventricosus | reverse complement strand
CTCACCTATCTTCTGACCCAAATAACCAGTCTCCTTCACTCCAAACCCTCACCTATCTTCCGACCCAAATAACCAGTCTCCTTCACTCCAAACCCTCACCTATCTTCTGAACCAAATAACCAGTCTCCTTCACTCCAAACCCTCACCTATCTTCTGACCCAAATAACCAGTCTCCTTCATTCCAAAGTCTCCCCTCTTCTTCTGTATAATCCTCCCTCTTACCCAAAACTTTTACCCTCTCTGTCCCTCCCTGCAATCTCTCTCTTCCACCCACAAGACCCTCACCTATCTTCCAACCCAAACTCCTGAGTCTCCTTCACTCCAGTCTCTCACCTCTCCTCTGCACAAACCTCTTTTCTCTCTAGAACTGTTACCTCTCTCTACCCTCCAATCTCTCTCTCTCTCTCTCTCTCTCTCTCTCTCTCTCTCTCTCTCTCTCTCTTTCATCCCACAACAGAAAGATCAGAACATTTGACTTTCAGAGTGATTCCCCCTATTGTCACACAACTAGTGTTACGGCCCTGACACAAACATTTGGCTTCAGAGTGATTTCCCCCTATTGTCACACAACTAGTGTTACCCCTGAAACAACCATTTGACTTCAGAGTGATTTCCCCTATTGTCACACAACTAGTGTTACCCCTGACACAAACATTTGGCTTCAGAGTGATTTCCCCCTATTGTCACACAACTAGTGTTACCCCTGAAACAACCATTTGACTTCAGAGTGATTTCCCCTATTGTCACACAACTAGTGTTACCCCTGAAACAACCATTTGACTTCAGAGTGATTTCCCCTATTGTCTCACAACTAGTGTTACCCCTGAAACAAACGGAGCATGACTGCTCCAGAAGCGAGAACAAAGACAAACGGGTGTTAAAACTACCAGCACCAGGCACTCGGCTTGTCATCCTGTTCACAAACAGGCAGAGGACAAAAACCCTCACACTGAGTTCAGAAATATAACTTCATTCTCTCATACACATCCTTACCCACCCTCCCACCAAATCAGTTCAGAAATACAACTTCAATCTCTCACACACATCCATACCCACCCTCTGAGTTCAGAAATACAACTTCAATCTCTCATACACATCCATACCCACCCTCTGAGTTCAGAAATACAACTTCAATCTCTCACACACATCCATACCCACCCCCCCTGAGTTCAGAATTACAACTTCAATCTCTCACGTACATCCATACCCACCCCCCCTGAGTTCAGAATTACAACTTCAATCTCTCACACACATCCATACCCACCCTCCTGAGTTCAGAAATACAACTTCAATCTCTCACACACATCCATACCCACCCTCCCTGAGTTCAGAAATACAACTTCAATCTCTCACACACATCCATACCCACCCTCCCTGAGTTCAGAAATACAACTTCAATCTCTCACACACATCCATACCCACCCTCCCTGAGTTCAGAAATACAACTTCAATCTCTCACACACATCCATACCCACCCCCCCTGAGTTCAGAAATACAACTTCAATCTCTCACACACATCCATACCCACCCTCCCACCAAATCAGGAGTCCACAAATACAACTTCAATCTCCTGAACACCTGATGAGGGCTGGCTACGCTGAAAGGGGAAAAAAAACAAAATGAACACACTACACACAGAAAACCCCTTCCCACATGAACTACGGCCTTACCTCGGCGACGCCAGTCAATCAGCGGGGAAGGGAAACCATCGCTAGACATTCCAGAATGACCGTTTCCTCCCGCCATGGCTGTGGTGTTGTTGGGTGCTGCCAGCAGCTGCATCTCCATCCCAGACCCTGACCGCAGGACACACTCAGCTGTTAGGGCTTTGGGGGGATTGATTACTTTTGTTTCGTCTTTTTTTTTTCCTTCTCATTTTCTTTGTTTCTTTTTCAAGTTGGTCCAGGCATGGTGAGCATTCAAAAAAAGAAAAGAAAAAAGCTTCACCAATTTTTTTATATTTCTAAGTGACGTTGACAGACTGCATGCCAAAACTGAAACAAACTTTAATAATTATTCTTAGCGTATCTGACAAAACCTAGGACAAACAAAGTAAAAGATAAAACATGACCCATTTTGACCTTTAGGTCTTCTTCACGCAAGATAAACCACATAGAGGACAATGAAAACGAAGAACGAGCAATCACTAATCTTCTCATTATTAAGAATTATTCTGAAAATGTGTTTCAACAATTTTTACAGCCAAACACTTTAGCTTGCTGCCACATTCTGTTCAATAAAATAACAGAATTTCTGTTACAATTTTATTGTACCTGTCGCTTTAATCTGACATAAAAGACAACCTTCTAAATTTTTTAAAGAAAGAAAACAAAAATGCAAGGATTCAAAATTTGCAGAGATAGAACGAGATCAGATAAGATAATGTTGCTTATAGCCCAGCCGACCGCAAAGGGCCACATCAGGGCTGTCACCATGTTAAAATCAACTCACCAGTCATTAAAAAAAAAAAAAAAAAAAAAAAACCTTTCACACATCTCTTTAAATGACATCGTCTAGAAACGTACCAGAAACTTCGTTAAAAATCTTTCTTCCGTAAAATCTTAAATCAGGTGAAAAATGTTAATCTCTCTCAAAAACTCAAGGATCACAACATTAGAACTGAGAACACAACAGTTGATGACCTACACTTGCAGAACTCAAATCAGACTTGCACAAACCAGCTGCAAAATCAAAATTGAAGCACAGGTTATTTGCTTCAACCTCCCGAATTTCGTTATCTCCAGCTTCAAAATCATCTGCACCCCATAAGTATCAAGGTTTTTCTTTCCCGCTAATGGTATGGAGAATTTAAAGAGAAAAGGATAGCAATTTCCCTTTGCCATGGCAGTAATAAAAAATATTTCAGTATGTGCAAAAAATAGATCAAGAACAAAACGGCTTCTCTCTCTAATATCAACTGGGAGACCTTATGTGTCGGTTCAGCGGCAAAGAGTTCCAAAGGAAGTGGCACATGTAGTCTGCTGAACCTGTCTTTACACATGGCAGAGCAGAGCTGGTTTGGGCACACAGCGCATGTCCACACAGTGCTGTTAGCTCAGTGGAAGGGACACACGCTGTGCATCCACGACGCAGGCTAAAGGTTGCTGATCATGAACTTCCTCTCCACAATTTTTCTCGACATATTTCTTGTTAGTTCGTCATATTTATCGTTATTTCCACCAAATGTGTACAAAATCTGGCGACATCATATGGGCACAGAAGTTTGCTTTACCCTTGTCCTGATACTGGCAATACACAAGAAACATTTCACAGTCATGTTCTCTACCTGGACATAGAACACTACTCAACAGTCATGTTCTCTACCTGGACATAGAATACTACTCAACAGTCGTGCTCTCTACCTGGACATAGAACACTACTCAACAGTCGTGCTCTCTACCTGGACATAGAACACTACTCAACAGTCATGCTGTCAGAACACTACACAACAGTCATGCTGTCAGAACACTACACAACAGTCATGCTGTCAGAACACTACACAACAGTCATGTTCTCTACCTGGACATAGAACACTACTCAACAGCCGTGCTGTCTACCTGGACATAAAACACTTCTCAACAGTCATGTTCTCTACCATGGACATAGAACACTACTCAACAGCCGTGCTGTCTACCTGGACATAAAACACTTCTCAACAGTCATGCTCTCTACCTGATATAGAATACTACCAACCGTCATGTTCTCTACCTGGACATAAAACACTTCTCAACAGTCATGTTCTCTACCTGGACATAGAATACTACTCAACCGTCATGTTCTCTACCTGGACATTGAACACTACTCAACAGTTATGTTCTCTACCTGGACATAGAATACTACTCAACAGTCGTGCTCTCTACCTGGACATAGAACACTACTCAACAGTCGTGCTCTCTACCTGGACATAGAACACTGACTCAACAGTCGTGCTCTCTACCTGGACATAGAACACTAGTGACTACTCAACAGTCATGTTCTCTACCTGGACATAGAACACTACTCAACAGTCATGTTCTCTAACTGGACATAGAACACATCTCAACAGTCATGTTCTCTAACTGGACATAGAACACTACTCAGCAGTCCTGTTCTCTACCTAAGATAAGATAAGATAATGTTGCTTATAGCCCAGCCGACCGCAAAGGGCTGTTCTCTACCTGGACATAGAACACTACTCAACAGTCGTGCTCTCTATCTGGATATAGAACACTACTCAACAGTCGTGCTCTCTACCTGGACATAGAACACTACTCAACAGTCGTGCTGTCTACCTGGACATAGACCACTACTCAACAGTCGTGCTGTCTACCTGACATAGAACACTACTCAACAGTCATGCTCTCTACTTGGACATAGAATACTACTCAACAGTCGTGCTCGTACCTGGACATAGAACACTACTCAACAGTTGTGCTGTCTGCCTGGACATAGAACACTACTCAACAGTCATGCTGTCTACTTGGACATAGAATACTACTCCACAGTCGTGCTCTGTACCTGGACATAGAACACTACTCAACAGTTGTGCTGTCTGCCTGGACATAGAACACTATCAACAGTCATGCTCTCTACTTGGACATAGAATACTACTCAACAGTCCGTGCTCTGTACCTGGACATAGAACACTACTCAACAGTTGTGCTGTCTGCCTGGACATAGAACACTACTCAACAGTCATGTTCTCTACCTGGACATAGAACACTACTCAACAGTCGTGCTGTCTGCCTGGACATAGAATACTACTCAACAGTAGTGCTCTCTACCTGGACAAGAACACTACTCAAGAGTCGTGCTCTCTACCTGGACATAGAACACACTCAAGAGTCGTGTTCTCTACCTGGACATAGAACACTACTCAACAGTCATGCTCTCTACCTGGACATAGAACACTACTCAACAGTCATGTCTCTTACCTGGACATAGAACACTACTCAACAGTCATGCTCTCTACCTGGACGGTCGAGGACCTTAAGCCGCGCCTGCTGAGACCACTTCCACTTGATGTTGGTGACCTCGTCAGGCAGGTGGTTGAAGTTCTGGCAGCCATGCAGCGGTAGGAGCCTTCATCACGCGCGACACATTGTGGATCTGCAGGGCGCCCGAGGGCAGTTGTACAAACCTGCACACATCATCATCACTGATGTTCTGTCACAGTTGTACAAACCTGCACACATCATCATCACCGACGTCCTGTCACAGTTGTACAAACCTGCACACATCATCATCACAGACGTCCTGTCACAGTTGTACAAACCTGCACACATTACCATCACAGACGTCCTGTCACAGTTGTACAAACCTGCACACATCATCATCACAGACGTCCTATCACAGTTGTACAAACCTGCACACATCATCATCACCGACATCCTGTCACATTTGTACAAACCTGCACACATCATCATCACCAACGTCCTGTCCACAGTTGTACAAACCTGCACACATCATCATCACCGACATCCTGTCACATTTGTACAAACCTGCACACATCACCATCACCGAACGTCCTGTCACAGTTGGAGCGACAGAGACAGAGACATGTTGAAAGAGAGAGAGAGAGAAGAGAGAGAGAGAGAGAGAGAGAGAGAAGAGAGAAGAGAGAGGAGAGAGAGAAGTGTGTGTGTGTGTGTGTGTGTGTGTGTGTGTGTGAGAGAGAGAGAAGAGAGAAGAGAGAGAGAGAGAAATGTGTGTGTAAGTGGAGAGAGAGAGAGAGAGAGAGAGAGAGAGAGAGAGAGAGAGAGAGAGACTGGGAGAAAGAGAGAGACAGAGACAGGAAGAGAGAGACAGTGAGAGAGACACAGAGAGATAGAGAAAGAGAGACAGACAGACAAAGAGAGACAGTGAAAGACAGAGAGAGAGAGGGAGGTTAAATCTGAAAATCAGTGCCAGGCATTACCTCCAGATCAGCAAGAGACCAACAGAGGAAAAAGAGGTCAGGCCGGGAGGAAGGTGTGAGTGGTGCGGAGGTGAAAATAGGTCATAACAATACAGAGGAGAAAAGGGAAAAAACCCCGAAAACCTTGTTGAGATGGGGAGGTGAGGGTGGTGGTGGGTGGGTTCCTTCAAAGCACAGGCAGGCAAAGCACTATAGATATGCAGAGGGAGGAGGTGGAGGAGGAGGAGGTGGAGGAGGTGGTGGGCAAGGGAACAGGAGAGGAGGGAGAAGGGAGGAGGGGGAGGAGGAGGAGGTGGAGGAGGTGGTGGGCAAGGGAACAAGGAGAGGAGGGAGAAGGGAGGAGGTGAAGGAGGAGGTGGAGGAGGTGGTGGGCAGGAACAGGAGAGGAGGGAGAAGGGAGGAGGTGAAGGAGGAGGAGGTGGAGGAGGTGGGCAAGGGAACAGGAGAGGAGGGAGAAGGGAGGAGTGAAGGAGGAGGAGGTGGAGAGGTGGTGGCAAGGGAACAGGAGAGGAGGGAGAAGGGAGGAGGTGAAGGAGGAGGAGGTGGAGGTGGTGGTGGCAAGGGAACAGGAAGGAGGGAGAAGGGAGGAGGTGAAGGAGGGAGGTGGAGGAGGTGGTGGGCAAGGAACAGGAGAGGAGGGAGAAGGGAGGAGGTGAAGGAGGAGGAGTGGAGGTGGGGGCAAGGGAACAGGAGAGGAGGGAGAAGGGAGGAGGTGAAGGAGGAAGGAGGGGAGGTGGTGGGCAAGGGAACAGGAGAGGAGGGAGAAGGAGGAGGTGAAGGAGGTGAAGGAGGAGGAGGTGGTGGCAAGGAACAGGAGAGGAGGGAGGAAGGGAGGAGGAGAAGGAGGAGGAGGAGGAGGTGGTGGGCAAGGGAACAGGAGAGGAGGGAGAAGGGAGGGGCAAGGAGGAGGAGGTGGAGGTGGGGGCAAGGGAACAGGAGAGGATGGGGAAGGGGGAGGTGCAGTATGGGGATGGATGTACTACAGGGGGCAAGAAAAGCCAGCAGAGGAATTAGGGGTTAGGCAGACACACAGAGAAGAGTAACGCACATGTGTGTGTGTGTGTGTGTGTGTGTGTGAGTTGTGAGTGTGTGTGTGTGGTGTGTGTGTGTGTGTGTGTGAGTGTAGTGTGTGTGTGATGTGTGTGTGTGTGCGAGTGTGAGTGTGAGTGTGTGTGTGTGTGTGTGTGTGTGAGGGACAGAGACAGAGAGGAGACAGAAAGTGTGAATATATGTGTGTGTGTGTGTGTGTGTGTGGTGTGTGTGTGTGTGTGTGTGTGTGTGTGCGTGCGTGCATGCGTGTGGTGAATGCATGAGTGCACGTGTGCATGCATGTACAGAATCCAACCACCCTGCCACGAGCCACGCTCCTGAGGGACAGATGAAAAACCCTCAATGCCAACCCACTCCTGTACACACACTACCCCTGACACCTGTCCCACCCAGTTCTCCCCCTATTCCTGTACACACACTACCCCTGACACCTGTCCCACCCAGTTCTCCCCCTTTCCTGTACACACACTACCCTGACACCTGTCCCACCCAGTTCTCCCCCTTTCCTGTACACGCACTACCCCTGACACCTGTCCCACCGTTTCCCCCTTTCCTGTACACACACTACCCCTGACACCTGTCCCACCCAGTTGTCCCCCTTTCCTGTACACACACTACCCCTGACACCTTCCCACCCCATTCTCACCCCCTTTCCAGACCACACTCCCTGACACTGTCCATACCATTCTTGCGATTCATCACCCACTGTAGTTCAACGGAGCAAACCATCAGCGCAGGGCACCAATCGTCTAGGGCCTTTGCTTCAAATACACATGATCATTGCTGACCGCATCAACCTTCATGATCAAAAAACAAAGGCAAGTCAGTCGCGAGGAAACAGATCTCTAGCGCAGGCTGGGAACGCAACCTAGCAACCCCATGCAGTTTCTTCCCTTTAGCCTCACAGAGGCCTGTTGAGCCATCCAGCGTTTCCAGTCTCTTCCCTTTAGCCTTACAGGGCCTGTTGGAGCCATCCAGCGTTTCCAGTTTCTTCCCTTTAGCCTTACATGATGGCCTGTTGGAGCCATCCAGCGTTTCCAGTTTCTTCCCTTTAGCCTTACAGGGCGGCGCCTTGGATCCATCCAGCATTTTCAGGGGGGGGGGAAGGAAATGAAACCAAACAAAGCAGGACGCAGGGGATCGATCCAGGGACGTCAAGGTAGGTAGGCACTGAATGGCGTTCCAATGCCCAATTTTGCACTGAACTTGAGAAGATAAGCCATTGCTCATTCTTCCTTTTCGTTGTCCTGAATGTGGTTTAGCTTGCCTGAAGAAGATCTATGAGGTCGAAATGTGTCGTGTTTTTTGTCTGGTAATTGCTTTTGTCCCTGTTAACTGGCGGATTTACTTTAATAAATTCCTTTTAAAATTTACGATGTAGTGATATTTCACTCATTCTCGCCCACTATGACAAGAGTCTGCAGTACGCCTTTTGTATCTTTAATTTTTCTTCCTCTTTTCAAGCTGCATCCATCTTTCGGATCGCACAAAATGATCAGCCAGAAATACTACAGCAGTGGGACTGAGGAGACGACGAATAAGGATATATACATGCCCCCGTCACTAGAGCCAGATAAGCTTTTGGTAACTTCAAGGAAAGGACTCTCGTCTGTCAACTCATATCTTTACTTAAGCAGCAACAAGCACACAAAACCAACAAAAAACCCATCCAGGCCATTTATTGTAGTCACTGGCCTATAACTTGTTAACTTTATCACCCCCCACCCCCCCAAGGGAAAACAACAACAAAAGACAACAACAACAACAAATAAATAAGAAAACATCAGACTTTTAGAATCAGACCATTTATCACTGTAGTCACTGCCTATTAACTTATCAACCTTGTCAACTCCCCCCCACCCCCCACCCCCCCAAAGGAAACAACAACCACAACAACAGCAACAAATCCTACAACTTTGTGGACGAGAATGGGGACCTTAACCCTCAAATTCCCCCAGAACACTGCCACCTTCTGCCTTGCTTGTGGAAAATCCCACAACTTCGTAGATCAGGACGGGGATGTGAACCCATATCCCCCCCCCCCCCCCCCCACCCCACAGAATACAGCCCCCTTTAGCCTTACTTGTGGTAAATGCCACAACTTTGTGGATCAGGATGGGGATCTGAACCCCCCCCCCCCCACCCCCCCCCACCCCCCAATCCAGAATACAGCCGCCTTCAGCCTACTTGTGGTCGTCGACGGTCAGCTGCTGGTTGTCACGCTGCCAGACGATGGTGGCTGGGGGCTTGGCCTTGATGCTGCAGTCAAAGCGCGCCAGGCCCCCTACGTAGGTTTCCATCGGGCTGGGCACCTTCGTGAAGTTTCTGGCAATGCCTGCACACACACAGAATGTCGAAAAAATGATTAGGAATCATTTGCACCACAATAGAAATTAATGTCAGATAATAATAATGACAATAATAAAGCCCGCCCCCCTCCCCCCCCTCCCCCCCAATCAAATTCAATACAAGAACAAAATGAATAAGAACTATCCACCTAGAGACTTGTGCACTTCTTGAACGTGAAACTGAAGTGATCATGCGCATATATATACCTCCTCCACATCTCAACGCCAAGATTGGCAAATAAGCTTGCATCTCCCAGACCGTACCAGCAGAAATCTGTCCACCACTGCCTGGTATCCACATCATGCAATGCAGCAACCTTACCAGCAGAAATCTGTCCACCACTGCCTGGTTATCCACATGCAATGCAGCAACCTTACCAGCAGAAATCTGTCCACCACTGCCTGGTTATCCACATCATGCAATGCAGCAACCTTACCAGCAGAAATCTGTCCACCACTGCCTGGTTATCCACATCATGCAATGCAACAACCTTACCAGCAGAAATCTGTCCACCACTGCCTGGTTATCCACATGCAATGCAGCAACCTTACCAGCAAAATCTGTCCACCACTGCCTGGTTATCCACATCATGCAATGCAGCAACCTTACCAGCAGAAATCTGTCCACCACTGCCTGGTTATCCACATCATGCAATGCAGCAAAGTACTTTTCCATGCTAGTGCATGCATCTGTGAAGTGCCACAA
>CM031624.1:50842022-50938646 GCA_018398815.1 Conus ventricosus | reverse complement strand
ACTCGCTGCACCACATTGTCCAAAAACACGACTAAATGTGAAGGTCATTACACAGGTTGTGTGCAAGGTAGTTTCTGTCAGCGTTGTGTGTGTGTGCGTGTGTGTGTGTGTGTTAGAGAGATCATAAGAGTATGTGTGTTTGCGTGTGCATGCTCTTGTGTGTGTGTGTTTGCGTGTGCGTGCTCTTGTGTGTGTGTGTGTGGTTTCACAGCGCGTGGTCATGCCCTAGCAGTTCTGCTCACTACAGCTGTAATCACACTTGCATGCAAGTCCTCTTCTTCAGCTTTCAGGGTATAAAGAGATAGAGACTTCGGAAACTGAAAAGGCGATTGTCAAGAGCTAAAAGCTGTTTGTTACTGTGTGTGTGTGTGTTTTAAGAGTACAGATGATTCCAGAGTGCACCAGGTTTCAGGAAAATACACTTTTCCCAGACTAATAAAAAATAAAAATTCAAACGGCAAATGGAGGTGCACAGGTGTGAAAGAGAAATGTGTCTGCAATCAAAAGGTATAATATTTAATAGCCACTGGTAAATAGGACATCCTTGACCCTTACGTTGGGAGGGGGGGGGGGGGGGGGGTTCAGGTGTGTGAAAGAGAAATGTGTCTGGATTCAAAAGGTATAATAGTCACAGGTAAATAGGACATCCTTGATGAAAGAGAAATGTGTCTGTAATCAAAAGGCATAATAGCCACAGGTAAAGAGGACATCCTTGATGAAAGAGAAATGTGTCTGCAGTCAAAAGGTATAATAGCCACAGGTAAAGAGGACATCCTTGACCCATACGGGGGGGGGGGGGGGGGGGGGGGGGGGGGGGTTTCAGGTGTGAAAGGGAAATGTATCTGTAATCAAAAGGTACAGTAGCCACAGGTAAAGAGGACATCCTTGACCCATACGTTGGGAGGTTCAAGGGCTTGTAAGGGAAGGGGGGGGGGGGGGGGGGGGGGGGACACATCAGGAAGGCAAATCGTGTTACTGGTGAGCTCAGCTAGTCGGTAACCCGAATCTTCTGGAGTCTGTCCAGCGCGGAGAGCGATGAAGAATGGTGCATGGGAGTGACCTTTCCTTGGATCTCCTCAAATACCTAATAACCTCCCTTTCTTTGTATGAATATGGCCCTCTCCGAAAAGCCAACTGGAATCTGTTCTGTGCGCTAAAGAAGATAATAATGCTTCTCAAAGAAGAATCATAATAAAAGAAGATAATAACGCTTCTCAAAGAAGAATCATAATAAAAGAAGATAATAACGCTTCTCAAAGAACAATCCTAATAAAAGAAGATAACAAGGCTTCTCACATTGGGTTCAGAGTGAAGTGTGGTGCTGATATTAGAAATAGAACGCCGTGCATATGGTCATCCATGAGATCAGCTGGGTCTAATGTTTGGGAGGTGTGTGTGTGTGTGTGTGTGTGTGTGGTATAGTGTAATGTTGTGTGTGTGTGCGCGTGCACGGTGCGTGTGTGTGTGTGTTCTTCAGTTTGACTTTTAAGAAACTTTTCAGCACTGACAACAGACAGAAGATCATATAAATGAATGCACAAAATCAGAGGGAAGGGGGAGAGGATCTAAAATAAAAACATACACACACGAAGGAGGACTGCACACAACACACACACACACACACACACACACACACACACACACACACACACAAACGTTCAGGCCGATCAGTGGAATAATCTAGGAAGGAAGAAGGGAAGAAACATTCACAAACATCACTTTAGGAACATGTACTTCCGACATGTCTGAATGGGATCATGCTGAGAGGCTAGAATTCTACACACGTAGGGACAGATTTTCTTTGATGTCACGTGTCTGGTTATTACCACCAACTACTTGTTAATCGCTTTGCGTTTGTTTTTGTTTTTCTCCCCTCCTCCTCTTTTCTTCATTTCACAAGTATTTCTTCAGTTTAATGTCTGGTCTGTAAATTCACCGTGTAGGCGAGAGGACCCCAGCATGAGTTTGTGTGTGATCATGTGACTGGCAGAAGATGAAATCGCCTGATCAAGAAGTGAAATATTGGTGTCAGAACAAACTAACAAACCGACTGTAGCCGAAAAAAAAGACAGAGAAAGTAACCTCTTAGAGAGCCCATCACACTATTTACAGTTCTACGGTGTATTGCCAGAAAAAGTCACGGATGCCCAGATATTTTTGTAGACTCTTGATGTAAATGACGTAAAGGAGAGAGAGAGAGGGAGACCGACCGACAGACAGACAGAGAATAGTCATCGATGTAATACAAAATAATTTGCAGGTTCCGTAGTTCATTCACCGACAGTGGTATATAACCAGATGGTCCATTAAAGGATCATAATTTTTTTTAAATTAATAAGCACGGCAGTCATTTTCACCCCCACCCCGCCCCCACCCATTCACCCTCCATCACCCCCCCCCCCCCCCCTCTCTCTCTCTCTCTCTCTCTCTCTCTCTGATACACGCAATCTTACTCAAGTTACTGTTTCGTCCAACCCACCACCGTTCTTCCATACTCCCATCTCTTACCCAGTTCCTGTCCCTGTCCTAGCTAGTCCCTGTCCCTGTCCTGGCTAGTCCCTGTCCCTGTCCTGGCTTGTCCCTGTCCTGGCTAGTCCCTGTCCTGACTAGTTCCTGTCCCTGTCCTGGCTAGTTCCTGTCCCTGTCCTGGCTAGTTCCTGTCCCTGTCCTGGCTAGTCCCTGTCCTGGCTAGTCCCTGTCACTGTCCTGGCTAGTTCCTGTCCCTGTCCTGGCTAGTCCCTGTCCTGGCTAGTCCCTGTCCTGGCTAGTTCCTGTCCCTGTCCTGGCTAGTTCCTGTCCTGGCTAGCCCCTGTCCTGACTAGTTCCTGTCCCTGTCCTGGCTAGTTCCTGTCCCTGTCCGGCTACTTCCTGTCCCTGTCCTGGCTAGTTCCTGTCCCTGTCCTGGCTAGTTCCTGTCCTGGCTAGTCCCTGTCCCTGTCATGGCTAGTTCCTGTCCCTGTCCTGGCTAGTCTCTGTCCCTGTCCTGGCTAGTCCTGTCCCTGTCATGGCTAGTCCCTGTCCTGGCTAGTCCCTGTCCTGGCTAATCCCTGTCCTGCCTTGTCCCTGTCATGGCTAGTCCCTGTCCCTGTCCTGGCTTGTCCCTGTCCTGGCTAGTCCCTATCCTGGCTAGTCCCAGTCCCAGTCCTGGCTAGTTCCTGTCCTGGCTAGTCCCTGTCCTGGCTAGTTCCTATCCCTGTCCTGGCTAGTTCCTGTCCCTGTCCTGGCTAGTCCCTGTCCCTGTCCTGGCTAGTTCCTGTCCCTGTCCAGGCTTGTTCCTGTCCTGGCTAGTTCCTGTTCATGCTAGTTCCTGTCCTGGCTAGTTCATGTCCTGGCTAGTTCCTGTCCCTGTCCTGGCTAGTCCCTGTCCTGGCTAGTCCCTGTCCTGGCTTGTCCCTGTCCTGGCTAGTTCCTGTCCCTGACCTGGCTAGTTCCTGTCCCTGTCCTGGCTAGTTCCTGTCCCTGTCCTGGCTAGTTACTGTTCCTGTCCTGGCTAGTTCCTGTCCCGGCTAGTTCCTGTCCCTGTCCTGGCTAGTTCCTGTCCCTGTCCTGGCTAGTCCCTGTCCTGGCTAGTTCCTGTCCCTGTCCTGGCTAGTTCCTGTCCCTGTCCTGGCTCGTTCCTGTCCTGGCTAGTTCCTGTCCTGGCTAGTTCCTGTCCTGGCTAGTTCCTGTCCCTTTCCTGGCTAGTCCCTGTCCTGGCTAGTCCCTGTCCTGGCTAGTCCCTGTCCTGGCTAGTTCCTGTCCGGCTAGTTCCTGTCCCTGTCCTGGCTAGTCCCTGTCCTGGCTAGTTCCTGTCCCTGTCCTGGCTAGTTCCTGTCCCTGTCCTGGCTAGTTCCTGTCCTGGCTAGTTCCTGTCCCTTTCCTGGCTAGTCCCTGTCCTGGCTAGTCCCTGTCCTGGCTAGTTCCTGTCCTGGCTAGTTCCTGTCCTGGCTAGTCCCTGTCCTGGCTAGTCCCTGTCCTGGCTAGTTCCTGTCCCTGTCCTGGCTAGTCCCTGTCCTGGCTAGTCCCTGTCCCAGTCCTGGCTAGTCCTGTCCTGGCTAGTTCCTGTCCCGGCTAGTTCCTGTCCCTGTCCTGGCTAGTCCCTGTCTCTGTCCTGGCTAGTTCCTGTCCTGGCTAGTTCCTGTCCCTGTCCTGGCTAGTTCCTGTCCTGGCTAGTTCCTGTCCCTGTCCTGGCTTGTCCCTGTCCTGGCTAGTCCCTGTCCCAGCCTGGCTAGTCCCTGTCCTGGCTAGTCCCTGTCCTGGCTAGTCCCTGTCCCTGTCCTGGCTAGTCCCTGTCCCAGTCCGGCTAGTCCCTGTCCCTGTCCTGGCTAGTCCCTGTCCCTGTCCTGGCTAGTCCCTGTTCCTGTCCTGGCTAGTTCCTGTCATGTCCTCGCTAGTTCCTGTCCCTGTCCTGGCTAGTTCCTGTTCCTGTCCCTGTCCTGGCTAGTTCCTGTCCCTGTCCGTGCTAGTTCCTGTTTCTGTCCCTGTCTGGCTAGTTCCTGTTTGGCTAGTTCCTGTCCCTGTCCTGGCTAGTTCCTGTCCTGGCTAGTTCCTGACCCTGTCCTGGCTAGTTCCTGCCCCTGTCCTGGCTAGTTCCTGTCCCTGTCCTGGCTAGTTCCTGTCTGGCTAATCCCTGTTCCTGTCCTGGCTAGTTCCTGACCCTGTCCTGGCTAGTCCCTGTTCCTGTCCTGGCTAGTTCCTGTTCCTGTCCTGGCTAGTTCCTGTCCCTGTCCTGGCTAGTTCCTGTCCCTGTCCTGGCTAGTTCCTGTCCCTGTCCTGGCTAGTCCCTGTCACTGTCCTGGCTAGTTCCTGTCCCTGTCCTGGCTAGTTCCTGTCCCTGTCCTGGCTAGTTCCTTCCCTGTCCTGGCTAGTTCCTGTCCCTGTCCCGGCTAGTTCCTGTTCCTGTCCTGGCTAGTTCCTGTTCCTGTCCTGGCTAGTTCCTGTTCCTGTCCTGGCTAGTTCCTGACCCTGTCCTGGCTGGTTCCTGTTCCTGTCCTGGCTAGTTCCTGTCCCTGTCCTGGCTAGTTCCTGTCCCTGTCCTGGCTAGTCCCTGTCCTGGCTAGTTCCTGTCCATGTCCTGGCTAGTTCCTGTCCATGTCCTGGCTAGTTCCTGACCCTGTCCTGGCTAGTTCCTGACCCTGTCCTGGCTAGTTCCTGTCCATGTCCTGGCTAGTCCCTGTCCTGGCTAGTTCCTGTCCTGGCTAGTTCCTGTTCCTGTCCTGGCTAGTCCCTGTCCCTGTCCTGGCTTGTTCCTGTCCTGGCTAGTTCCTGTCCCAGTTCCTGTCCTGGCTAGTCCCTGTCCCTGTCCTGGCTAGTTCCTGTTCCTGTCCTGGCTTGTCCCTGTTCCTGTCCTGGCTAGTCCCTGTCCCTGTCCTGGCTAGTTCCTGTTCCTGTCCTGGCTAGTTCCTGTCCTTGTTCCTGTCCTGACTAGTTCCTGTCCCTGTCCTGGCTAGTCCCTGTCCTGGCTAGTTCCTGTTCCTGTCCTGGCTAGTTCCTGTCCCTGTCCTGGCTAGTTCCTGTCCCTGTCCTGGCTAGTTCCTGTCCCTGTCCTGGCTAGTTCCCGTTCCTGTCCTGGCTAGTTCCTGTCCCTTTCCCTGTCCTGGCTAGTTCCTGTCCCTGTCCTGGCTAGTTCCTGTCCCTGTCCTGGCTAGTTCCTCTCCCTGTTCTGACTAGTTTTTGTCCTGGCTACTCCCTGTCGGCGAAAGGGACAGGAACTAGCCAGGACTGGGACACTGTCCCAGTCCTGGCTAGTTCCTGTCCCTTTCGCTGTCCTGGCTAGTTCCTGTTCCTGTCCTGACTAGTTCCTGTTCCTGTCCTCGCTAGTTCCTTTCCCTGTCCTGGCTAGTTCCTGTCCCTGTCCCTGTCCTGACTAGTTCCTGTCCTGTCCCTGTCCTGGCTAGTTCCTGTCCCTGTCCTGGCTAGTTCCTGTCCCTGTCCTGACTAGTTCCTGTCCCTGTCCTGGCTAGTTCCTGTCCCTGTCCTGGCTAGTTCCTGTCCCTGTCCTGACTAGTTCCTGTCCCTGTCTCTGTCCTGGCTAGTTCCTGTCCCTGTCCTGACTAGTTCCTGTCTCTGTCCTGGCTAGTTCCTGTCCCTGTCTCTGTCCTGGCTAGTTCCTGTCCCTGTCCTGACTAGTTCCTGTCCCTGTCTCTGTCCTGGCTAGTTCCTGTCCCTGTCCTGGCTAGTTCCTGTCCCTGTCCCTGTCCTGACTAGTTCCTGTCCCTGTCTCTGTCCTGGCTAGTTCCTGTCCCTGTCCTGGCTAGTTCCTGTCCCTGTCCTGGCTAGTTCCTGTCCTGTCCTGACTAGTTCCTGTCCCTGTCCTGGCTAGTTCCTGTCCCTGTCTTGGCTAGTTCCTGTCACTGTCCTGGCTAGTTCCTGTCCCTGTCCCTGTCCTGACTAGTTCCTGTCCATGTCCTGACTAGTTCCTGTCCCTGTCTTGGCTAGTTCCTGTCCTGGCTAGTCCCTGTCCCTGTCCTGGCTAGTTCCTATCCCTGTCCCTGTCCTGGCTAGTTCCTGTCCCTGTCCCTGTCCTGGCTAGTTCCTGTCCCAGTCCCTGTCCTGGCTAGTTCCTGTGTGTGTGCGTGCATGTGTATGTACATGCGTGTGTGTGAGAGAGGGGGGGAAGGGGCTCCTTAAAAGTTTGTGTGTGTGGTTTGTTGTTGACCTTCAGAGGCGAACAACAAACAATAGTATCATGTTGTGTTCTGTAGTAAATGAGCAGTTTTGTCCTCAGTGTGAGGGGTAGGGGTATGACATCTGATGGCAGAATGAACAAAGAGTGAGGGGTGTGACATCTGATGGCAGAATGAACAAAGAGTGAGGGGTATGACATCTGATGGCAGAATGAACAAAGAGTGAGGGGTGTGACATCTGATGGCAGAATGAACAAAGAGTGAGGGGTATGACATCTGATGGCAGAATGAACAAAGAGTGGTGGGTGTGACATCTGATGGCAGAATGAACAAAGAGTGAGGGGTATGACATCTGATGGCAGAATGAACAAAGAGTGAGGGGTGTGACATCTGATGGCAGAATGAACAAAGAGTGGTGGGTATGACATCTGATGGCAGAATGAACAAAGAGGAGGGTATGACATCTGATGGCAGAATGAACAAAGAGTGAGGGGTGTGACATCTGATGGCAGAATGAACAAAGAGTGAGTGGTGTGTGGGACAGGGGTAAATCAAGGAAGTTGTAATGTTCATGAAGTTTGGCCACCAATCTTCAACTGCTTGTCATTCACAGAAATGGTATGTTATGTCCAAAGTGATGATAGATGAAATGCTTTTGATTGTTGATACTCATGTTTGTGTAATGAGGACAGTCACCTGGGATATGTGTACGAAAGTGTGCTCACAGGTGCACACACACAACACGCACGTACGCACTCGCTCGCTCGCACACACACACACACACACACACACACACACACACACACACACACAGAGCACTGCACTCCACCACACAACAAAACGACTTTCTTCTCTCTCTTCTTTCTCTCTCTCTCTCTTGTCTCTGCCGTGAAATCCGCCGTACTCTGAGAAAACAGAGGTGGGCTGGACGAAGGGAGAGAGAGAGAGAGAGAGAGAGAGAAGCTCTTTGGGGCAGAGGGGGGTGGAGGAAGGGGGTGAGATGAGGAGAGGGTTTGGGGCGAGGGTGTGTGAGGTTGGGATGGGGGAGGGGGGTGGGGTGAGTTCTGTGGTGTAGTCGTGGAAGAGAGAGAGAGGGAGAGAGAGAGATGCGGATCAATACAAACGGGAGGTGGCTTGGAGAGGTCATTTCAAGTCAGCAACCTCCTTCCCCCCTCCCATCTCCTCTATCCTCCCCCCCCCCCCCCCCCCCCCCCCCAGCAGTGCCACAGCCCAGTCAGTCTCTTCCGCTCGCTCACTCACTCCCTCGCCCTCACGCGCGCTTGCGCTCGTCACACGCACGGCACGGGCTCACTCGTCCACCTCGCGGACGTTTTTTTTTTTTTTGAATGCACGAGGCTAGTTTGTGCGCGCGCACGGGCACACACAACATACTCGCTTCCGAGAAAGAGAGAGAGAGAGATGTGTTGTGGTATGCACAGACTCATACCCCCCACCCCACCCCCCACGCACGCACGTGTACACACACACTCTCTCTCTCTCTCTCTCTCTCTCTCTCTCTCTTACTCACAGAGGTGTGGTTTTAGGTGGTTTTAGGTGGAGAGAGAGAGGGGATAGGCCTGGACTCTCTCTCCACCTAAAACCACCTTTGTGAGCAAGAGAGAGAGAGAGAGAGTGTGTGTGTGTGTGTGTACACGTGCGGGGGTGGGGTGGGGGGTATGAGTCTGTGCATACCACAACACATCTCTCTTACACACACACACACACACACACAAAACACTTACACACCACACACACACACACACACACACACACACACACACACACACAGATGTTGCAGAGAGAGAGAGAGAGAGTGTGTGTTGTGTGTGTTGTGGTATGCAGTTGGAACTTTCGACTAGACTTTTAACTTCAGTGTCTATGATGTCGTCTATTGTTTCCTGTAGCGGTTATTTCAGTCGATTTCGTTAGTTGTTGTTCTGTGAAGGTGGGCTGAGTAGTTGGTTTGTTTGTTCTGCTGAAGGTGGGCTGAAGTAGTTGGTGGTTTGTTTGTTCTGCTGAAGGTGGGCTGAAGTAGTTGGTGGTTTGTTTGTTCTGCTGAAGGTGGGCTGAAGTAGTTGGTGGTTTGTTTGTTCTGCTGAAGGTGGGCTGAAGTAGTTCGTGTTTGTTTGTCTGCTGAAGGGGCTGAAGTGTTGTGGTTTTGTTGCTGAGGTGGCTGAAGTAGTTGGTGGTTTGTTGTCTGCTGAAGGTGGGCTGAAGTAGTTGGTGGTTTGTTTGTTCTGCTGAAGGTGGGCTGAAGTAGTTGGTGGTTTGTTTGTTCTGCTGAAGGTGGGCTGAAGTAGTTGGTGGTTTGTTTGTTCTGCTGAAGGTGGGCTGAAGTAGTTGGTGGTTTGTTTGTTCTGCTGAGGTGGGCTGAAGTAGTTGGTGGTTTGTTTGTTCTGCTGAAGGTGGGCTGAAGTAGTTGGTGGTTTGTTTTTTTCTGTGAAGGTGGGCTGAAGTAGTTGGTGGTTTGTTTGTTCTGCTGAAGGTGGGCTGAAGTAGTTGGTGGTTTGTTTGTTCTGCTGAAGGTGGGCTGAAGTAGTTGGTGGTTTGTTTGTTCTGCTGAAGGTGGGCTGAAGTAGTTGGTGGTTTGTTTGTTCTGCTGAAGGTGGGCTGAAGATAGTTGGTGGTTTGTTTGTTCTGCTGAAGGTGGGCTGAAGTAGTTGGTGGTTTGTTTGTTCTGCTGAAGGTGGGCTGAAGTAGTTGGTGGTTTGTTTGTTCTGCTGAAGGTGGGCTGAAGTAGTTGGTGGTTTGTTTGTTCTGCTGAAGGTGGGCTGAAGTAGTTGGTGGTTTGTTTGTTCTGCTGAAGGTGGGCTGAAGTAGTTGGTGGTTTGTTTGTTCTGCTGAAGGTGGGCTGAAGTAGTTGGTGGTTTGTTTGTTCTGCTGAAGGTGGGCTGAAGTAGTTGGTGGTTTGTTTGTTCTGCTGAAGGTGGGCTGAAGTAGTTGGTGGTTTGTTTGTTCTGCTGAAGGTGGGCTGAAGTAGTTGGTGGTTTGTTTGTTCTGCTGAAGGTGGGCTGAAGTAGTTGGTGGTTTGTTTGTTCTGCTGAAGGTGGGCTGAAGTAGTTGGTGGTTTGTTTGTTCTGCTGAAGGTGGGCTGAAGTAGTTGGTGGTTTGTTTGTTCTGCTGAAGGTGGGCTGAAGTAGTTGGTGGTTTGTTTGTTCTGCTGAAGGTGGGCTGAAGTAGTTGGTGGTTTGTTTGTTCTGCTGAAGGTGGGCTGAAGTAGTTGGTGGTTTGTTTGTTCTGCTGAAGGTGGGCTGAAGTAGTTGGTGGTTTGTTTGTTCTGCTGAAGGTGGGCTGAAGTAGTTGGTGGTTTGTTTGTTCTGCTGAAGGTGGGCTGAAGTAGTTGGTGGTTTGTTTGTTCTGCTGAAGGTGGGCTGAAGTAGTTGTGGTTTGTTTGTTCTGCTGAAGGTGGGCTGAAGTAGTTGGTGGTTTGTTTGTTCTGCTGAAGGTGGGCTGAAGTAGTTGGTGGTTTGTTTGTTCTGCTGAAGGTGGGCTGAAGTAGTTGGTGGTTTGTTTGTTCTGCTGAAGGTGGGCTGAAGTAGTTGGTGGTTTGTTTGTTCTGCTGAAGGTGGGCTGAAGTAGTTGGTGGTTTGTTTGTTCTGCTGAAGGTGGGCTGAAGTAGTTGGTGGTTTGTTTGTTCTGCTGAAGGTGGGCTGAAGTAGTTGGTGGTTTGTTGTTCTGCTGAAGGTGGGCTGAAGTAGTTGGTGGTTTGTGTTTGTATGCGCTGAAGTAGTTGGTGGTTTGTTTGTTCTGCTGAAGGTGGGCTGAAGTAGTTGGTGGTTTGTTTGTTCTGCTGAAGGTGGGCTGAAGTAGTTGGTGGTTTGTTTGTTCTGCTGAAGGTGGGCTGAAGTAGTTGGTGGTTTGTTTGTTCTGCTGAAGGTGGGCTGAAGTAGTTGGTGGTTTGTTTGTTTGTTGTTCTGCTGAAGGTGGGCTGAAGTAGTTGATGGTTTGCAGTGGAGGGAGAGAGAGGGTATTGTGATAGACCTGGACTCACACCTGCTGAAGGTGGGCTGAAGTAGTTGATGGTTTGCAGGTGGAGAGAGAGAGAGAGGGTATTGTGATAGACCTGGACTCACACCTGCTGAAGGTGGGCTGAAGTAGTTGATGGTTTGCAGGTGGAGAGAGAGAGGGGTATTGTGATAGACCTGGACTCACGCCTGCTGAAGGTGGGCTGAAGTAGTTGATGGTTTGCAGGTGGAGAGAGAGAGAGGGTATTGTGATAGACCTGGACTCACACCTGCTGAAGGTGGGCTGAAGTAGTTGGTGGTTTGCAGGTGGAGAGAGAGAGAGGGTATTGTGATAGACCTGGACTCACACCTGCTGAAGGTGGGCTGAAGTAGTTGGTGGTTTGCAGGTGGAGAGAGAGAGAGGGTATTGTGATAGACCTGGACTCACACCTGCTGAAGGTGGGCTGAAGTAGTTGATGGTTTGCAGGTGGAGAGAGAGAGGGGGTATTGTGATAGACCTGGACTCACACCTGCTGAAGGTGGGCTGAAGTAGTTGATGGTTTGCAGGTGGAGGGAGAGAGAGGGTATTGTGATAGACCTGGACTCACACCTGCTGAAGGTGGGCTGAAGTAGTTGATGGTTTGCAGGTGGAGGGAGAGAGAGGGTATTGTGATAGACCTGGACTCACACCTGCTGAAGGTGGGCTGTAGTAGTTGATGGTTTGCAGGTGGAGAGAGAGAGAGGGTATTGTGATAGACCTGGACTCCCACCTGCTGAAGGTGGGCTGAAGTAGTTGATGGTTTGCAGGTGGAGGGAGAGAGAGGGTATTGTGATAGACCTGGACTCACACCTGCTGAAGGTGGGCTGTAGTAGTTGATGGTTTGCAGGTGGAGAGAGAGAGGGTATTGTGATAGACCTGGACTCACACCTGCTGAAGGTGGGCTGAAGTAGTTGATGGTTTGCAGGTGGAGAGAGAGAGAGGGTATTGTGATAGACCTGGACTCACACCTGCTGAAGGTGGGCTGAAGTAGTTGATGGTTTGCAGGTTGAGAGAGAGAGGGTATTGTGATAGACCTGGACTCACACCTGCTGAAGGTGGGCTGAAGTAGTTGGTAGTTTGTTTGTTTGTTGTTCTGCTGAAGGTGGCTGAAGTAGTTGATGGTTTGTTTGTTTGTGTGTTTTGTGCTTGTTGACCTGGCGTCATCAGTAAGCCAGCAGCGTTCCAGGGTCAAACAGGGCAAGGTCAGTTGGAGGTGACAGCCTTGGAGTTGGAGTAACATTTAACATTCTCTCCCAGCCTTTGAATATCACTCCTGTCTGTCCATTTGTCTGTCTGTCTTCTCTCTCTCTCTCTCTCTCTCTCTCCTCTCTCTCTCTCTCTCTCTCTCTCTCTCTCTCTCTCTCTCTCTCTCTCTCTCTCACACACACACACACACACACACACACACACACACACTCAATGTATTCTCTCATTCTCTCTCTGAATGCATTCTCCCTCTCTCTCTTTGTCTCTCTCTCTCTCTCCCATATAGTCTGCCTCTCTGCCCTCCCCCTCCCCCTCTCTCTCTCCTCTCTTTCTCTGGATTCGATTTTCACTCTCCCTACCTCCCACCCATCCACCCCTGTCTCCTCCCTTTCCTCCCGCCCTCCTCCTCCTCCTCCTGGCCCCCTGTTAGAGTTCATGGACTCTGGTTTCCTCTTTGTCAGAGTTCATGGACACTGGTTTCCTCTTTGCCCTGTTAGAGTTCATGGACACTGGTTTCCTCTTTGTCAGAGTTCATGGACACTGGTTTCCTCTTTGCCCTGTTAGAGTTCATGGACACTGGTTTCCTCTTTGCCCTGTTAGAGTTCATGGACACTGGTTTCCTCTTTGCCCTGTTAGAGTTCATGGACACAGGTTTCCTCTTTGCCCTGTTAGAGTTCATGGACACTGGTTTCCTCTTTGCCCTGTTAGAGTTCATGGACTCTGGTTTCCTCTTTGCCCTGTTAGAGTTCATGGACTCTGGTTTCCTCTTTGCCCTGTTAGAGTTCATGGACACTGGTTTCCTCTTTGCCCTGTTAGAGTTCATGGACACTGGTTTCCTTTTTGTCAGAGTTCATGGACACTGGTTTCCTCTTTGCCCTGTTAGAGTTCATGGACACTGGTTTCCTCTTTGCCCTGTTAGAGTTCATGGACACTGGTTTCCTCTTTGCCCTGTTAGAGTTCATGGACTCTGGTTTCCTCTTTGCCCTGTTAGAGTTCATGGACACTGGTTTCCTCTTTGCCCTGTTAGAGTTCATGGACACTGGTTTCCTCTTTGCCCTGTTAGAGTTCATGGACTCTGGTTTCCTCTTTGCCCTGTTAGAGTTCATGGACACTGGTTTCCTCTTTGCCCTGTTAGAGTTCATGGACACTGGTATCCTCTTTTCCCTGTTAGAGTTCATGGACTCTGTTTTCCTCTTTGCCCTGTTAGAGTTCATGGACACTGGTTTCCTCTTTGCCCTGTTAGAGTTCATGGACACTGGTTTCCTCTTTGCCCTGTTAGAGTTCATGGACACTGGTTTCCTCTTTGCCCTGTTAGAGTTCATGGACTCTGGTTTCCTCTTTGCAGGCACTTCATAGATAGGATTGTGACCCTGTTCTCACTCGTCCTCCTGTCTGCTTTGGTCTGTGTGTGTGTGTGTGTGTGTGTGTGAGTGTGTGTGTGTGTGTGTGTGTGAGAGAGAGTGTGTGTGTGTATGAGTGTGTGTGTGTGTGTGTGTGTGTGTGAGTGAGTGAGTGAGTGCACGCACGAACGCAAGTGTGTGTTTCATGAAGCAAAGGTTTAGTCATCCCTGGTCGTAAAGGATAGAGTGGGCGGGGTGGTGGAAAAGAGAGAGAGAGTGTATGTGTGTGTGTGTGAGGGAGCACGCACACGCGATAGCGCAAGTGCCTGTTACGTGAAGCAAAGGTTCAGTCATCACTGGTCGCAAAACGGTAGAGTAGGGGGGGGGGGGGGGGGGGGGTCGTGGACAAGGGACAGAGTGAGAGAGAGTGTGTATGTGTGTGTGTGTGTGTGTGTGTACGTGCGCGCGTGGAGGGTTGAGGGAGGAAGGGTGCAGCAGGGTGGGAGAGAGAAATAAGGATGTGGAGGGTGAAGCTATGGAGGGTGGAGGGTGAAGCTATGGAGGGTGGAGGGTGAAGCTATTTCTTCCCGGAAGGAGAGATCAGAGAGAGACGGGAGGTGAAGGAGGAGGGGTGGGGGAGGTAGTGTGTGTGTGATGTAGCACTTTGTGTGTGTGTGTGTAAATATGCATTATGACTTGTGTCTCTGTGAAGTTAAGAACTTGTGAATGTGAAACGTGGGTGGAGGGGGGAGGAAAGGGAGGGGGTAGGTGGGGTGTGGGGGTGTGGCGAGAGGCAGGGAAGGTTGGGAGCGGTGTGTGGGTTGAGGGGTGGGGGGGGGGGGGGGGGGGAGGTAGTGTCAACGATGAATGGCACCAGCAGCTCCTGTGGCTGGCTCCCACGCACGGAGGAGGAGAGGGGAAGGGGTGGGTGGAGGTGGCAGGAGTGAGGAACGCATGTGTCTGGTGGTTGGCTTGATGGCTGGGTTCAGTGGGGAGGAGGGGGAGGGGGGAGGCAAGGTGGGGGATAGGAGAAACCACCATGAGTCTGAACCTGGTCTCTCTTCCAGTTCGCTTGTGTGGCTCTTCATAAACACCCCCTTCTCCCTCTCTGTCTCTCTCTCTGAATTTTTCATTGTCCATCAGAGTTTGAGTCTTATGATTAGTCTCCTTTGAGACTGACTGTCCGTCCATCCGTCTCATCCTCGCTGTCTGTCTGTCTCTCTGAATTTTTCGTCTTCTCTGTGAATCTCTCTTATTCTCTCCTTGAGACAATTTCTCTGTCTCTCTCTTTCCCTCCCTCTCCCCCCCCCCCCCCTTCTCTCTCCCCCCCCCCCCCCCCCTCCACCCTTCCCTCCTCCCTCCCTCCCTCCCTCCCTCCCTTCCTGGCATCCTGTATATGTACACATGGGTGGAAGCTTGCATGTTGGTATGCTGTGTCCATACAGGTAGATACTACATGCAAATGGTGATAACTCCCTGACAGGAAATGAGGAACTGAAGTGGGTCACCCGCTTGAAGGCCACCTAGGATCAGTAAGGTGGGGATGGCGGTCATCTACAGAAACAAAATGTGTTTAGACACATGGTCACATACATTTTTCTCTCTCTCTCTGTCTCTCTGTTTCCGCTCTCTCCCTCCCCACACGCAGGCATGCATGCACGCACGCACACACACACAAACGCGCGTGCGTGCGCACACACAAACACACACACACACACACAGTGACACACACACACACCACACACACACACACACACACACACACAGAGGGGGAGGCTTTTTGTTTAGGAGAAAAAAAAAGTGTGTGTGAGGGGGGGGGGGGGGGGGGGGTTGGGGAGGGTTGGACTGTTGTTAATTTTCATTTTTTGAGGTTTGAATGGGGCTCCACGCATTTTGATGTGTGTGAAAAGCAAACTTTGGTGCTCGCTGTGTACTTGGAAATGCTGGAAAATTAACATCTTGATGGAGCAGTGTATACTTTGTTGGTAGACGAAGCATTTTATATTTGGGAAAGGGAATCACAAAATGTGTTTGGTAAACTTATGTACATTTCACAAATTGAAGTTAATTAACAAAATCAGAGTTGATCTTGTCACATCCTTGTAGTCAGCCTCAGCGGTTTGGACTGAAGCAACGGGGCTGAATAACGGCTTGAAAGGTTTACCTTACAGTCCAGATTTTATAATAAAGGCTTGAAAGGTTTACCTTACAGTCCCAGATATATATATATGTATGTGCTGAATTAACGGCTTGAAATGTTTACCTTACAGTCCCAGATATATATATATATATGTGTGTATGGGCTGAATGAAGGCTTGAAATGTTTACTTACAGTCCCAGATATAGATATATATGTGTGTATAGGCTGAATGAAGGCTTGAAATGTTTACCTTACAGTCCCAGATAGATATATGTATGTATGGGCTGAATAAAGGCTTGAAATATTTACCTTACAGTCCCAGATATTATAATAAGGCTTGAAGGTTTACCTTAACAGTCCAGATATTATAATAAAGGCTTGAAAGGTTTACCTTACAGTCCCAGATATCATAATAAGGCTTGAAAGGTTTACCTTACAGTCCCAGATATTATAATAAAGGCTTGAAAGGTTTACCTTACAGTCCCAGATATTATAATAAAGGCTTGAAAGGTTTACCTCACAGTCCCAGATATATAGATATATGTGTGTATGGGCTGAATTGAGAGAGATTAACATTTTTCATTGATTTAAGATTTTACGGAAGAAAGATTTTTAATGCAATTTCTGGTGCGTTTCTAGACGATGTCATTTAATGAGATGTGTGAAAGTTGGATTTTTTTTTATTTTTTTTTTAAATTTTTTATTTTATTGACTGGTGAGTTGATTTTAACGTGGTGACAGCCCTGATGTGGCCCTTTGCGGTCGGTCTGGGCTATAAGCAAACATTATCTTATCTTATCTTATGGGGCTGAATGAAGGCTTGAAAGGTTTACCTTACAGTCCAGATATATAGATATATGTGTGTATGGGCTGAATGAAGGCTTGAATGTTTACCTTACAGTCCTAGATATGTATGGACTGAATAAAGGCTTGAAATGTTTACCTTACAGTCCCAGATAGATATTTATATATATATGTATGGGCTGAATAAAGGCTTGATATGTTTACCTTACAGTCCCAGATATAATAAAGGCTTGAAATGTTTACCTTACAGTCCCAGATATATATAGATATGTATGGACTGAATTAAAGGCTTGAAATGTTTACCTTACAGTCCCAGATATAATAAAGGCTTGAAATGTTTACCTTACAGTCCAGATATATATATATATATATATATATATATATATATATAGTTAAAACAAGTCAAAATCGTTGTTAGTGAACACACCCAAAACAAAAACCTGAAAGCCCCCAAAAAAACACGTGCAGCCAACCCGCACGTGCAAACAACCGCAAACGGGAGCCCACACGCTATATAACATCGGCGGTGGGCAAACCAAAAACCTCCTGATGACAGCGCAACACGCTCGAAACAAATTTGTAGATAGTTTTAAGATAACTTGTTTTAACTAATGTTGCTCCCCAAGGGGTTGAGCACTTTAAAAAATTGTTTTAGGCATTTTAATATTTCTGATCTATATATATATATATTATATATATATATATATATATATGTGTGTGTGTGTGTGTATGGGCTGAATGAAGGCTTGAAATGTTTACCTTGCAGTCCCAGATATAATAAAGGCTTGAAATGTTTACCTTACACTGTTACAGTCCCAGATATAATAAAAGGGTTGAAATGTTTACCTTACAGTCCCAGATATAATGAAGGCTTGAAATTTTTTACCTTACAGTCCCAGATATAATAAAGGCTTGAAATGTTTACCTTACAGTCCCAGATATAATAAAGGCTTGAAATGTTTACCTTACAGTCCCAGATATAATAAAGGCTTGAAATGTTTACCTTACAGTCCCAGATATAATAAAGGCTTGAAATGTTTACCTTACAGTCCCAGATTATATATATTATATATATATAATATATATTATATATATATATGTGTGTGTGTTTATATATATATTTATATATATGGAACTGGAATAAAGGCTTGAAATGTTTCCCTTGCAGTCCCAGATATAGATATGGATAATATATATATATATATATATATATAATATATTATTTATATATATTATATATATATATATATATATGCTCTTTACGTTAGAAACGCGACAAAATCAGAGGCAAATGCAACGAAAAACTTTATATGATACCATTTCATTCACAGTAGACATATTTCAAAGCGGCTTTTTTGCATAGCATTGATTGAAATTTGATCTTTTCAGATAATAACTAAGCAACGTATTGTCACTGTAAAGTTGTCAAGAGTTTTCGCCCTGGGATCCAGGCACCCGCGCAAAGGCCTCAATATCGGATGTGGCCACCTCCAGCAATCACGGTGAGATTGCACCGATTTGGCATGGAGTTGACAAGTCGATCAAGAAAGGCGTGAGGGACTTGGTTCCACTGACACTGGATCTCCCGTCTCAGAGCCACAGCATTGTGAGGGCGGTTGGGCTGCTCGTTGATGCGGCGTTTCAGGAAGGCCCACAACTGTTCGATAGGGTTCAAGTTGGACTTAGAGCAGGCCAGTCCATCATCTGGACTTAGAGCAGGCCAGTCCATCATCTGGACATTGTTCTGCTGAAGGAAGGCTTGTGTGACCTGTGCTCTGTGGGCCGGGGCGTTGTCTTGCTGGAAAACATATTTGGCGGCGTCTTGCAAACAAGGGCACTACGACAGGGCGCAGGACCTGTGCTATGTAGCGAAGGGCAGTGACTCCACCGCCACGACCTGGGTGCAGGTTGGAAGAACACTGGTCCAATGAGTCTGTTGCCACACATTGCCCCCCACATCATGACGGACTGGCCGCCCCACAGGTTGTGCTGCTGCACGTACTGACCAGCAAAGCGCTGGCCACGAGGGACGATACACGTGAACACGCTGTCAATCTGATCCAGCAGAATCGAACCTCGTCGCTGAAACACGACAGTTCTCCAGTTTGTGTTCCTGTGCCTGTGAACCCAATTCAACCGGGCAGCACGATGCTTGTGGCGACAGATAGTGACCATGGTAGGGTCGGCGGCAGTACAGCTGGTGGCGTCTGAGAAGCTGCAGGATGATGCTGGGGCGAATTACCCTGTTGCCGGGTCCATGAATCTGTCGTCCCACTGAAGAGGCACTTTGGAAAGGGTTTGCCCTGAAGCTACGCACCACATATCGCTCCTGGCGAGCAGTGAGGACGCGTGGCCGACCAGGTCTGGGGGCATCACGAACAGTCCCAGTGGCTTGATGGCGATTTGCAAGACGATAAATGTTTGACCGGTGCACATTTAGCGCCCTAGCGACGTCTTGCACTCTGTTTCCAGCCTCCAACATGCCGATGGCTCGCCAGCACTCAGGTGACGTCATACGCGGCATCCTTTGGTGTTGTGGTGTTGAGGGAGAAAGTAACCTTTTTGCGAGTTGTTTTTACCCACTGACACCAAACATTGTGGCTTTGCATTTTACTCACCTGTAGTGTGTCCTCTGCTTTTTCACGAGGACACAATTTTCACGTGAATCTGACCTCGGTTAACGACACAATGGCACTTTGCGAGTAAGGTGAAAATGCGGCAACTTGGGGACAGGGCCATAACTCCGTCCATGACAAAGGGATCTGCCGGCGTTTTCGTGATCAGAACAGAAAAGGCCTAGTTGCACTCAGACACATTTTGCAGTTTGTACAATAACCTGCCAGGCTATGTCGGATTTTCCAAATATTGCAACATTTTGGAGCAGCCGTGTCGCTTTTCTAAACGTAAAGACTATATATATATATATATATATATATATATATATATATATATATATATATTGTGTGTGTGTGTCTATGGACTGAATAAAGGTAGTATATTTGTTGAGTTTTCAAAAAACCAACCAAAGGTGCCACTTGTAGCTTGTAGCTTGTTTTGCTTTTTCATAATTTTCTTTTGCTTCTTAGGTGGCACCTTTGGTTGGTTTTTTGAAAACTCAACAAATATACTATGGTATTGCACACCAGCCTTTTCTGGGATTGCATTCTTCTTAAAACTGAAAAGGCAGAGGAGTCAAATTACCACTTTCCGCGGTCACTGAGGAGAAACAACAAGGTTTCGAAATATCGGTATATGACCAGGAGTTTATATGTTAGTGAGTTTCCCTCCCTATTGGAGGATGTCTCCCCCTTGGAGACTATAAGCTTGCTGAAGGCTCATTTTTAGAAGCATTTATTTAATTTTTCTCCATTCACCCACTCAAGCACATACTGGTAGTTAGGCAGAATCATCTACCACTGCAGATATGAATGCTTATTTCCCCTTATTTCGTCAATCTAAGACATAAGAGCAAGCTTTTTTTATAATTCAATATATATATATATATATATATATATATACAACAAACCAATAATTCCAAGGATAAGTACCGAGCACCGTTCCAGCAACTTACAGAGCAGCTTGGTGTTGCAATGACTGCAAGAAACATTGAATTATAAACAAAGCTTGCTCTTTTGTCTTAGATTGAAGAAATAGGGGAGAGACGCATTCATATCTGCAGTGGTAGATGATTCTGCCTAACTAACAGTATGTGCTTGAGTGGGTGAATGGGGAAAAATAAATAAATGCTTCTCAAAATGAGCCTTCAGCAAGCTTATATTCTCCAAGGGGGGGGACACATCCTCCAATAGGGAGGGAAACTCACTAACATATAACTCCTGGTCATATACCGATATTTCGAAACTTGGTTGTTTCTCCTCAGTGACCGCGGAAAGTGGTAATTTGACTCCTCTGCCTTTTCAGTTTTAAGAAAAATGCAATCCCAGAAAAGGCTGGTGTGCAATACCGTAGTATGTTTGTTGAGTTTTCAAAAAACTAACCAAAGGTGCCATCTAAGAAGTAAAAGAAAATCATGAAAGAGCAAAACAAGCTACATTTTCTTGTGAAAAGTAGAAAATATAAAAAATATCCTCTAAGACACAAGTGCTGAGGGCCAGTTCTTGGAATGAATCCGCAAGGGACTAAAATACAACAAACCAAGCTTTGTTTATAATTCAATGTTTCTTGCAGTCATTGCAACACCAAGCTGCTCTGTAAGTTGCTGGAACGGTGCTCGGTACTTATCCTTGGAATTTATTGGTTTGTTGTATTTTAGTCCCTTGCGGATTCATTCCAAGAACTGGCCCTCAGCACTTGTGTCTTAGAGGATATTTTTTATATTTTCTACTTTTCACAAGAAAATGTAGCTTGTTTTGCTCTTTCATGATTTTCTTTTACTTCTTAGATGGCACCTTTGGTTAGTTTTTTGAAAACTCAACAAACATACTACGGTATTGCACACCAGGCTTTTCTGGGATTGCATTTTTCTTAAAACTGAAAAGGCAGAGGAGTCAAATTACCACTTTCCGCGGTCACTGAGGAGAAACAACCAAGTTTCGAAATATCGGTATGTGACCAGGAGTTATATGTTAGTGAGTTTCCCTCCCTATTGGAGGATGTCTCCCCCTTGGAGAATATAAGCTTGCTGAAGGCTCATTTTGAGAAGCATTTATTTTTTTTTTCCCCATTCACCCACTCAAGCACATACTGTTAGTTAGGCAGAATCATCTACCACTGCAGATATGAATGCGTCTCTCCCCCTATTTCTTCAATCTAAGACAAAAGAGCAAGCTTTGTTTATAATTCATATATATATATATATATATTATATATATATATATATGTATGATGGACTGAATAAAGGCTAGACCCAGATATATTTTTCAACTACCAATTTTTATTTTCCCCTTGAAAGTGTGGGTGAAACCCAGGACGGGAGGGGGGGGGAGGGGGGGGGGGGGAAGCGATGTCCCCACCCACTGAAGGAATCTTTGTGGGATCTCAAACTGTTTGTTAGAGCATCCTGAAGTGGGCAGAGAGAGAGAGAGAGTGAGAGGCAAGGAGTTGTGTTTGTGTGTGGATGGGGAGAGGGGGAAGAGGTATGTGCGCGCACGAGGCGCCTGTGGCGGTGGTGGTAGCGCAAGTTTGCTGGTGGTGGTGGTACAGCATGGAAAGGTCAGTGACCTCGCCTGCAGCCTGGCCTGCCCACCTCTGTCCACTGGGCCACGGCCTGATAGGTTAGGCCGCGCGCGTGGGGGTCAAACTGCCATTAGTCCCTTTTCACTTCGTCTACCCCCCCCCCCCCCCCCCCCCCCCCCCTGTCGCCCCCCCCCCCCCCCCCCCCCTTTCGTCCCCCCCCCCCCCTCCCCCACTTTTGACCCTCACCTCTCTGCTCTCTCACTTGCTGGGGGAGATGTCTGAATCATCTACTACACGGCACACACTTCCTACGTCATAACGCGCTGGCACTCGAGCAGATACACTTTCACAGAGGTTCGTTCATACGTACATGTATACATAACTTACCAACAGACCCCCACCACCACACACACACACACACACACACACACACACACACACACACACGTACGCAGGCAGACACTCGCTCAGACACACATACACATACTCTCTCTCTCTCTCTCTCTCTCTCTCTCTCTCAAGAACGAGATAGAGGCAGAGGGCAAGTGGGGAGAGAGCTGAGGAGACACACCACCACAGCTCCAATACCAGTTCAGTTGGCTGGGTGGTATGGCAGGCCCGCCTTCATTCCAATGGGAGAGATGTTTGGAGAGAGCGGGAATGGTGGTGGTGGTGGTGGAGAGGGGGGGGGGGGGGTTAAAGGAGGAGGGAAGGAGGTCGCAGGGGTGGGAGGGGGAGAAGGAAGAGAGAGAGAAGGTGACTGACTATTGATTGACCGGTTCAGTGGCGAGTGCCACCAGCATCGATCCTTTCTAAGGTTACACACCTACAATGTACCAACACGTGCACTTTTAAATCATGGACTGTGTATTTAAACCCACACACACACACACCACACACACACAACACACACACACACACCCACCCCTTTTTTTCTTCCTGGTGCCAGAGAATGTGTTGGGTGGTCGTTGTGTACTAAATGGCCTTCTGGGTCTCCCTCTCAAGGTTGAAGTCCAAACGGTGGATCAGCTTTGGAGGGAGGGAGGGGAGTTGAGGGTGGAGTTGTGGGGAAGAGTAAGGGAGAAGAAGACTGGGGGAGGGAGGGGGGGGGGTTAAATGTGAAGTGATGTCTCAAGTTACGCATCTTTAGGTCAGTCTACTTCAGTTTTAAATTGTTATGAACACATGGAGAAAAGACACTGAAAGAGAGGATTTTATCCAGGTTTTTTTTGTTGTTGTTGTTTTTTGTTAACCCTCAGTCAGAATTCATTGGACTCCAAAGCAGTCCACAAAGCATATGTATGCATTGAACTTCTTATTCACAGTGCCCACTGACGTCACAACCTAAAGCATTTCCAATGTTATCAGAAGAAGAACAACAACAAAAATTTGCATTTTGCATAATTGTTGGTACGTTTGTGAGTGTGTGTGTGTGTGTGTGTGTGTGTGTGTGTGTGTGTGTGTGTGTTGTGTCGTGACAATGACAGTGACAATGAATACAGTTTAATGTCACCAGCAAAACATATTTGACATGGGGAACACTGCTTGAACAAAATTAAGAAAAATCAAAATTAAAGAGAATCAGAAAGTAAATAGAAATTAGTCAACATCATAAATAGCAAGCGACCAACAGGCCTAGTCAATCAGTTGAGAGGACAATAGAACTTAATAAGAAAGAACATTATTCTACTTAAGTATTGAGTGTGTGTGTGTGAGTGAGAGAGAGAGAGTAGAGAGAGAGAGAGATGGACAGAATGAAGCGTGGGCATGCAAGCCCAAAGTCAGAGTCGGTTGATGTCATTCTGTGTTGTCTTGCCAGCGTGGGGTGGATGGTTTGCAGTGGGGGCAGGGGATGGGTGGGGATGGGGGTGGAGGTATAGGTGGGTGTGCAGGATGCATGCAGTTGGTCACACCTTGTCAATGAAACAAACACACAGGGAACCAATCAACAAACAAACACACAGGGAACCAATCAACAAACAAACACACAGGGAACCAATCAACAAACAAACACACAGGGAACCAATCAACAAACAAACACACAGGGAACCAATCAACAAACAAACACACAGGGAACCAATCAACAAACAAACCAATCAACAAACAAACACACAGGGAACCAATCAACAAACAAACACACAGGGAACCAATCAACAAACAAAGATGAAGGTGTGGCATAGCTCAGCAGACCCCAGTGGAAGCTTCATGTGGATCATCGCTTGATCTGAACAATGGATGTGTGTGTGTGTGTGTGTGTGTGATGCATGCGTGTGTGTGTGTGTGTGTGTGTGTGTGTGTGTGTGATGCATGCGTGTGTGTGTGTTTGTGTGTGTGTGTGATACATGCGTGTGTGTGTGATGTGTGTGTTTGTGATATGCGTGTGTGTGTGTGTGTGTGTGTGATGCATGTGTGTGTGTATGTGTGTTGTTTGCTTATCAGCATTCGTCTCAGAAGTAATGACCCCAAAAAATTTCAACGCCCATCCATCTTGTACTGAATTCAACAAAGGTGATTGCTCGTTTGATTTTTGTTGTTTCGTTGAGTGTTCTTTTTTTTTTTGGATCTTGCCAGAAGAAGACCTAAGAGGTTGAAACGTGTCGTGTTTCTGTCATGTGATTGGTTTGTCCATGTTGTTTGGTTGAGTCATGGTAGTAACTTTTAAGATTTACCTTTCAAGAAAAAGGTCAGTGAAAGTTGAGATCAGAAGGATTGTAAACTGTCTGGAGGTGTGAGTATGGTCCTGTTGGGTGCCTCCCGGGCCAGTCTGGGAGGCCTTGTTGATATGAACAGATGCTTTCTGTGCTGCCTGTTTCTCTTTCAGAATGAGCGCGATAGGTTATCTCCCCTGTGTTGAGACTGGCCCTCCAAAGGCCAGGTGCGGTGGGGTTTTGCTCTGAGCGCCATAGGTTATCTCCCCTGTGTTGAGACTGGCCCTCCAAAGGCCAGGTGCAGTGGGGTTTTGCTCTGAGCGCCATAGGTTATCTCCCCTGTGTTGAGACTGGCCTCTCCAAAGGCCAGGTGCAGTGGGGTTTTGCTCTGAGCGCCATAGGTTATCTCCCCTGTGTTGAGACTGGCCCTCCAAAGGCCAGGTGCAGTGGGGTTTTGCTCTGAGCGCCATAGGTTATCTCCCCTGTGTTGAGACTGGCCCTCCAAAGGCCAGGTGCAGTGGGGTTTTGCTCTGAGCGCCATAGGTTATCTCCCCTGTGTTGAGACTGGCCCTCCAAAGGCCAGGTGCGGTGGGGTTTTGCTCTAGGATCAAACTGGAACTGAACGGTAGCTGATGTCTGTGCCTTCATCTGATGACTGTAGGATCACACTGGAACTGAACTGTAGCTGATGTCTGTGCCTTCATCTGATGACTCTAGGATCACACTGGAACTGAATGGTAGCTGATGTCTGTGCCTTCATCTGATGACTGTAGGATCACACTGGAACTGAATGGTAGCTGATGTCTGTGCCTTCATCTGATGACTCTAGGATCACACTGGAACTGAACTGTAGCTGATGTCTGTGCCTTCATCTGATGACTGTAGGATCACACTGGAACTGAATGGTAGCTGATGTCTGTCCTTCATCTGATGACTCTAGGATCACACTGGAACTGAACTGTAGCTGATGTCTGTGCCTTCATCTGATGACTGTAGAATCACACTGGAACTGAATGGTAGCTGATGTCTGTGCCTTCATCTGATGACTCTAGGATCACACTGGAACTGAATGGTAGCTGATGTCTGTGCCTTCATCTGATGACTGTAGGATCACACTGGAACTGAATGGTAGCTGATGTCTGTGCATTCATCTGATGACTCTAGGATCAAACTGGAACTGAATGGTAGCTGATGTCTGTGCCTTCATCTGATGACTGTAGGATCACACTGGAACTGAATGGTAGCTGATGTCTGTGCATTCATCTGATGACTCTAGGATCACACTGGAACTGAATGGTAGCTGATGTCTGTGCATTCATCTGATGACTGGTGACACTGTACGTCAGTGCACCTACATTATTACAGTTAGTGTCAGCGACGCTGTACGTCAGTGCACCTATATGTATTACAGTTAGTGTCGGCGACACTGTACGTCAGTGCACCTCTATGTATAATTACAGTTAGTGTCGGCGACGCTGTATGTCAGTGCACCTATATGTATTTCAGTTAGTGTCAGCGACGCTGTACATCAGTGCACCTATATGTATTACAGTTAGTGTCTGTGACGCTGTACGTCAGTGCACCTATATGTATTACAGTTAGTGTCGGTGACGCTGTACGTCAGTGCACCTATATGTATTACAGTTAGTGTCAGCGACGCTGTACGTCAGTGCACCTCTATGTATTACAGTTAGTGTCGGTGACACTGTACATCAGTGCACCTATATGTATTACAGTTAGTGTCGATGACGCTGTACGTCAGTGCACCTATATGTATTACAGTTAGTGTCGGCGACACTGTACGTCAGTGCACCTCTATGTATTACAGTTAGTGTCAGCGACGCTGTACGTCAGTGCACCTCTATGTATTACAGTTAGTGTCGACGACGCTGTACGTCAGTGCACCTCTATGTATTACAGTTAGTGTCAGCAAAGCTGTACGTCAGTGCACCTCTATGTATTACAGTTGGTGTCAGCGACGCTGTACGTCAGTGCACCTATATGTATTACAGTTAGTGTCGGCGACGCTGTACGTCAGTGCACCTCTATGTATTACAGTTGGTGTCAGCGACGCTGTACGTCAGTGCACCTATATGTATTACAGTTAGTGTCGGTGACGCTGTACGTCAGTGCACCTCTATGTATTACAGTTAGTGTCGGCGACGCTGTACGTCAGTGCACCTATATGTATTACAGTTAGTGTCGACGACGCTGTACGTCAGTGCACCTATATGTATTACAGTTAGTGTCGGCGACGCTGTACGTCAGTGCACCTATATGTATTACAGTTAGTGTCGGCGACGCTGTACGTCAGTGCCCCTACCAGCATTGGCTGTAGAAAGGAGGCAGCTCTCTGGCTTTCTGTTAAACTGACGGCGTGGGAGGGAGAGAAGGGAGAAGTGGAGAGAGAGGGAGCACTGAGTTGATCCCAGCAGTGAAAAAAACAACAACAAAAACAGTGTAAATGAGAGAGCCACAAGCCAGTGCAAGATGTTATATGCCAATAAAGTGGCTGACTTGCACAAATGAAACGGTTAACACATCGTTTCATTGATTGGTTTGTCAAGGACATTAATCCAACCTGTTACTTACTGCAAGCACTGCTAAGGGAGGCGTTGACTGTGTATGGGGGGGGGGGGGGGGGGGTATGTGTGTGTGAGAGAGAGAGAGTGGCAGCGAGAGGCACAGAGAGAGAGAGAGAAGGGTCAGACTGGGGGAGGGGAGGTAGAAAAGAATGCACCATATACATGAATACAGTTAGGCCCAGGACCTCATTCCCACCATCCTCTTCTTCCTTGAGGTCACAAACTGTTGTCTCATGGAATGTGACAGGCCTTGAGCTATGCCTTTAGCTGTGCCTTTTTCTCCCTTATTTCCAATGGCAGTCACACACACACACACACACACACACACACACACACACACAAATGCACTTGCACACACACACACACACACACACACACACACACACACACACTTGCACACACATACACACACACACACACACACACACACACACACACACACACACACACACACACACACACACACACACACTGAGCGAAGAAAAAGTGGGAGGGGAGGGGAGAGGGAGAGGACTTGGAAGAAAGGGAAAAACTTGGAAATGAAGTGGAAAATTTGTGACATCATCAGAAAACTACTTGAGTCAGCTGGAAGGGAAAATAAGAAGAAAAGAAAATGGAAAAAAAAGCAAACAACATAAGCTGTGCCAAGCTTGTACATGTATTGATTCATAAAGGGATGATTCATGCGATTGTCTCATGCGTGCAAGCACATTTGTGGGCATATCTGTGTGTGGGTGTGTTCATACACACACACACACACACACACACACAACACACACACACACACACACACACACACACACACACACACACACACACACACACACACATGCTTGTATTATACTTTTGAGTAGGTATATGAACAAGGCACTTTCCTGTAAGTTTGAGAGTGATACGCATTGAACTTCTTCAGCGGAAAAGTTGACACTATTCTTCAGCGCTTCACGAGGAATGGAAGGGGATCTGTCCCCCAGCTCGGCAGGACACAAGTATTTGTCATGGAGTGAGCAGAGGACTGAAGTAGATCAGGCAGCCTGCCCCGCCCCTGGGAGGGTGGAGGGAGGGAGGGGAAGGGGATCTGGAGGGACTCGGCATGGGAAACCTACACAAGGACTGGTGACCTTCTGGAATGTAGTGTAAGAACCAGTGACTGGCTATGGAAGTTGGGTCAGCTGGAGGAGGTGGGGTGGATCTGTACCCTGGGTGAAGGGGTACGTAGGGGAAGGGGGGGGGGGGTGCTAAGCATGTACGCAATAATAGGCCTGATGTGCGGTGGTGGGAGCTTGGGTATTATTTTGCTAGATGATAGGAGCATTCACATGTCAGGTTGACCGTCACTGGAGATCTGCGGTAGATCAGATGACGTTTCAACATCCAACTCTTTCACTTCGTTTTGATGATTTGGAGCAGATGTGTGCATGCATATATATATATATATATATATATATATATATATATATATATATATATTCAGGTGTACAGTGCTTTTTGTCTGGTTTTCGTTTTTGTCTGTGTGTGCGTGCTTGCGCATGAGTGTGCATGTGCACGCACACGTCATTGAAATAGATAGAACTAGCAACATGATTTAGATGATGTGGATTGCCTTTGCTGATGGAACTAGCGATGTATTCATCAGGTAAATGAAGGAGACTTGGATCGCCTTTACTGGTGATTTCTGTCATACCACTCGCCAGTTCCTGAGATGGAAAAGACCCAGTTCATTTGCCAGAAAAATGAAATGTTCAGTGTGTGTGTGTGTGTGTGTGTGTGTGTGTGTGTGTGTCTCATTCTTTCTTTCTTTCTTTCCTTTTTTTGTGGGGAAACAGGGTGGGTGTTGTTTAGTGTGTAACATCATCGTCTGAATAAATATAGGAAGTTATCAGATGAATCGAAGTGCTTGTCACGAACACAGAAGCGATTGTAAACAGAACGCCTACTGGCCAGTGGAAGATTTTTGAAAAGGACGCGTGGAAATCGGTGGATCCCTTTCAAAGATGTGCTGACTCACTACTTGGAATAATGGAAACTTTGGTGCCCTGTCGATCAGTGCAGGTGACACGGGTGGCGAAGGCAGCAGATGGAATCAGAAGTGGGAGGAGGGTGGGGGATTGGAACTATTATCCTGCTGGGGTGTGGTTTGACTGACATTTCTCTGCATAGCTATATTCAGGTATACTGGGCTTTTTGTCTGGGTTTCCTGTTGCCAGTGTGTGTGTGTGCGCACGCTCGCATGCGCACATGCGTGTGTGTTTTAACCCTTTGACTGCTGCCGGGGTGTATGATGTGGCTCAGTGAGGGATTGTAACATATCCATGTGGTGGGATGGTGAAGAGAGGTCAGGCAGCGTTGTTTGGTGCCATGTGTATATGGCTCAGTGAGGGATTGTAACATATCCATGTGATGGGGTGGTGAAGAGAGGTCATCAGGCAGCGTTGTTTGGTGCCATGTGTATATGGCTCAGTGAGGGATTGTAACATATCCATGTGATGGGGTGGTGAAGAGAGGTCATCAGGCAGCGTTGTTTGGTGCCATGTGTATATGGCTCAGTGAGGGATTGTAACATATCCATGTGATGGGGTGGTGAAGAGAGGAGGTCATCGGGCAGCATTGTTTGGTGCCATGTGTATATGGCTCAGTGAGGGATTGTAACATATCCATGTGATGGGGTGGTGAAGAGAGGAGGTCATCAGGCAGCATTGTTTGGTGCCATGTGTATATGGCTCAGTGAGGGATTGTAACATATCCATGTGATGGGATGGTGAAGAGAGGAGGCCATCAGGCAGCATTGTTTGGTGCCATGTTTTCTTTTAGCTGAGCCAGTTCCTCAGCACAGTTGGAATGGAACCCATCTCTGTGATCCTCCCTTCACTGTTGGAATGGAACCCATCTCTGTGATCCTCCCTTCACTGTTGGAATGGAACCCATCTCTGTGATCCTCCCTTCACTGTTGGAATGGAACCCATCTCTGTGATCCTCCCTTCACTGTTGGAATGGAACCCATCTCTGTGATCCTCCCTTCACTGTTGGAATGGAACCCATCTCTGTGATCCTCCCTTCACTGTTGGAATGGAACCCATCTCTGTGATCCTCCCTTCACTGTTGGAATGGAACCCATCTCTGTGATCCTCCCTTCACTGTTGGAATGGAACCCATCTCTGTGATCCTCCCTTCACTGTTGGAATGGAACCCATCTCTGTGATCCTCCCTTCACTGTTGGAATGGAACCCATCTCTGTGATCCTCCCTTCACTGTTGGAATGGAACCCATCTCTGTGATCCTCCCTTCACTGTTGGAATGGAACCCATCTCTGTGATCCTCCCTTCACTGTTGGAATGGAACCCATCTCTGTGACCCTCCCTTCACTGTTGGAATGGAACCCATCTCTGTGATCCTCCCTTCACTGTTAGAATGGAACCCATCTCTGTGATCCTCCCTTCACTGACTCTGGATCTGCTGGATCTTGAAGCATGGCTGTCACAAAGGAGAACAGTTCAGGCCTCAGTTGCTCCACTTGGCTCCCAGCTGCACAGTTTGTGGCACTTCACAGATGTATGCACTAGCATGGAAAAGTACTGTGCTGCATCGCATGATGTGGATAACCAGGCAGTGGTGGAAAGATTTCTGCTGGTAAGGTTGCTGCATTGCACGATGTGGATAACCAGGCAGTGGTGGACAGATTTCTGCTGGTAAGGTTGCTGCATTGCATGATGTGGATAACCAGGCAGTGGTGGAAAGATTTCTGCTGGTAAGGTTGCTGCATTGCATGATGTGGATAACCAGGCAGTGGTGGAAAGATTTCTGCTGGTAAGGTTGCTGCATTGCATGTGGATAACCAGGCAGTGGTGGAAAGATTTCTGCTGGTACGGTCTGGGAGATGCAAGCTTATTTGCCAATCTTGGCGTTGAGATGTGGAGGAGGTATATATGTGCGCATGATCACTTCAATTTCACATTCAAGAAGTGCACAAGTCTCTAGATGGATAGTTCTTATTCATTTTGTTCTTGTATTGAATTTGATTTGGGGGGGGGGGGGGGGGGCTTTATTATTGTCATTATTATTATCTGACTTTAATTTCTATTTTGGTGCAAATGATTCCTAATCATTTTTTTCGACCATCTGTGTGTGTGCAGGCATTGCCAGAAACTTCACGAAGGAGCCCAGCCCGATGGAAACGTACGTAGGGGGCCTGGCGCGCTTTGACTGCAGCATCAAGGCCAAGCCCCCAGCCACCATCGTCTGGCAGCGTGACAACCAGCAGCTGACCGTCGACGACCACAAGTAAGGCTGAAGCCGGCTGTATTCGGGGGGGGGGGGGGGGGGGTGGGGGGGGGGGGGTGTTCAGATCCCCGTCCAAATCCACAAAGTTGTGGCATTTACCACAAGTAAGGCTGAAGGCAGCTGTACTGTGGGGGGGGGGGGGGGGGGGGGGGTCAGAGCCCGTCCTGATCCACAGAGTTGTGGGATTATCCACAAGTAAGGCCTAAGGTGGCGGTTGTTCTGGGGGGATGTGAGGGTTAAGCAGGGATGAAAACTTTTCCGCCGTCTCCGCCGTTATTTTTTCGCATCTCCGCCGAAAGAAAAAGTCTCCGCCGAAAAATTATTCAAAGAGTGAAGCTCAGAAACGATCTCAACTTGTCTGCACAGCGAATTTCTTCCCTGTCGGTAATGTTCTCAAACGGCGTAGTTCTCATTCTGCTTCCTTCCAGTATCACTTCTCATCATGGCGTCGATTAACAGCGAGAGTTTGCCGCCAGTGAGTGCAAACAAAACGAAAAAGAGAAAAGAAAGAAGTATGTGAACCACTAGAAGACCGAGTGGCTGCAGAAGGACGTGTGTGACCGCAGAGTCGCGGATGTAATAAGAAAACATGACAAAGACGGCGAATTTGAAGTGTTTTGCGAGCCTTGCCAACAACGTGTCTACTTTGGTAGTCGTGGCAATAAATCACATCGAGCGTCCCAGTCACCAACAGAAAATGTGTGTGTTTCCCACACCATTACAGCATGTTTTCAGATCATTGGGCATGCAACAATCTACGTTTAATATCCAAAGATAGTTTGACTCCTACTCTGATTTTTCTACAAGTTACATTTCCATGATGGTTTGATTCTAACTCTTACTTAATAGTACTTTGAAGTCCTTTTTTACAATAAAAATAATAAACACTCAAGCTTTCGGGTCTTAGACCCTTCATCAGGAAACACTAAACAGTAAACACAAGGGAAAAACAGGATAACAAAACAACGGAGGAAAAAAAAAAACTTCGAACCCACTGGAGAGATAAGGAATTGAGTACTTCTACTCGTAGAGTCTTCAAAGCAAGGGAAAAAACGTCAAAGTGGCAAAAACAATACAAAAGAACAAATGACATCAAAATAAACTGATGTCACAACAGTATTGTGTAACACTTTTCCCTGGTATAATGCAAACGTTTGCTACATGTGTCAGGTGTCTGCTAACAGCCCCCCTATGAAATCCTTTTCCACCAGCCCACTCCCCCACACCTGTATACTTCCTCTACTCCTCCTTCTCCCCCAACCCCCACCCTCACCCCACAACACACATACCCCAAACACTGCGCCCCCTCCCCCCACCCCATCCCACCTCACACACACACACACACACACACACACACACACACACACAAACACCCCCCACACACACACACACACACACACAAAACACCCCCCCCCCCTCCCCCACACACACACACAAACTTGTCAAGGGGGGGGGGATATGATTAGTTGTAAGGGGGAAGTGGGGGGGGTGTACTGTTGTGACATCAGTTTGTTTTGATGTCATTTGTTCTTTTTTGTGTTTAGTGTTTCCTGGTGAAGGGTCTAAGGCCCAAAAGCTTGAGTTTTTTTTTTTTAATTTTTTTTTAAAGGACTTCAAAGTAATCATTTTTCATTTTGTGTTTATTGAAGTCCAGCAGTCGTTTTCATACATCTGATTTACTTAGTTTGATTTCCCACTCTTGATTTACTTATCTACAGGCCTTATTCTTTATGTCCTGAAAGCAATGTTTGTCAAATTTTCTTTAGCTACAGTTCTGAGGATTCATCATACTAAATGTTTGCTTTGTCTCAATTGACATAGTTTCTTTCCACATCAGTCTCAGTCTTCATGGTGTTGAAAATGTTTCTTGGAATGAGTTGTTTAGAAGCAGAAAGTGATTTCTAAAGATTTTTATGCCTTATTTAATACAAAATATGCTTCAGTTCAGGGGGCCCCGCCCCTGACCCCGCCAGGCTGTTGCCATGGACCCACTGGGGGCCATGTGTTGAACCCCAGTCCCGCCAATCTCTCTTTTTTTTTTAAAAATGTTTTCATCCCTGGTTAGGTCCCATTCTAATCCCTGTGGGGAGGGTTTGACAGATGTAATTAAGGACATGATTCATAAATTTCCTGATTCTAAAATTGATGTTTCTTTCTTTTTTTTGTCTTTGGTTGTTTTCCCTGGGGGTGCTGGGAGTTAATGTTTAAAGTTAAGGAAGTGATACATAAAGATTTTGTGCTTTTTTTAATTTGTTTAGTTTGTGGTGGTCGGCTCTAACGACAGATGATTGAAGACCATGTCCTGAGTTATCCAACCCGTCAATCAAGTTGTCTAACAGGGGCTTTTTTTTAATTTGTTTCTCATGTACAGTCCTATGTCTTTTCTGTGTATTTTTGTCGACTGAAAGATAATGGCAGCTTGAAAAAGAGAAAAAATGTATTTCTAGAAAAAATTAAAGCTTTATAGGGTACTTGTGTTCCATGTGGGGGGGAATAAAGATAAGGTAATGTTGACTTATAGCGCCGACCGCATAATGGGTCAATCGGGTTTTTTTTCTCGGTTTAAAATCTTTTGCTGTGGCGAAGTAAAGATAAAGTGAAATAAGTAACTTTTAAAAGAATTTATAAAAGTATACGCTGTTAACAGGGCAAAACAAATTACTGTCAAAAAACACGACACATTTCGACCTCATATGCTCTTCAGAGTTTTCTCAGACACGAAAAGGAAGATAGCAATGTTATTTCTAGTCAATTAGTCACAAAGGCTTGAACCTCATTCGATGTTACTTTAGTCCCGTCCCTGCCAGTGCGTTATTTTCTTTCACCACGTTTCTGACAATGCACAGTGTTGGTACATCAATTTGATCGGAATGTTATTATGTGACAGAAGTGAGGATTCCCACACAAGTATGTTCTTTACTGCTCAAATGAAAGTTTCTCCAACAGGCCCTGTAGCTAGGAAGGACTGAAACGTGGATGGTAAGAGGCTGTGACTAAGGATTCTGGAAATGGATGGCTCATTCAGGCCCTGTGAGCTAAAGAATGAGCTAAGCTTGGATGGCTCCCGCCCTGTAGGGCTAAGGAAGTTGACGCTGGACTCCAACGGCCACTGTGAGCTAAAGAAGAAATGGACGCTGGATGGCTCCACAGGCCTGTGTGCTTAAGGGAAGAAACTGAACGCTGGATGGCTCCAACAGGCCCTGTGAGGCTAAGGGAAGAGACTGAAAGCTGGATGGCTCCAACAGGCCCTGTGAGGCTAAAGGAAGAACTGGAAAGCTGGATGGCTCCAACAGGCCCTGTGAGGCTAAAGGGAAGAACTGAAAGCCTGGATGGCTCCAACGGCCCTGTGAGGCTAAAGGAAATGGAACGCTGGATGGCTCAACAGGCCCTGTGAGGTAAAGGGAGAGACTGGAAACGCTGATGGCTCCAACAGGCTCATGAAGCTAGGGAAGAAACTGCATAGTTGCTCCAGTACTTTAAGCTGCAAAAGGGTGACGGGTTGCTAACTAGGGTGATGGTTAAATGATTATGTGTTTTGGCCCAAGTCACTAGCTGGAAGTCACTTTGGTGGTGACAGTTGTATAATGGGTGATGAAAATGGGCGGAAATGAGTGAGACAGGTGTCAGGTGGATGTGTGTAAGAAGGGAAATTGACAGGTTCGGTAGTGTGTGTACAGGAGGAGAACTGGGCTGCAGGTGTTAGGGGTAGTGGTGATACAGGTAAGGGAATGGTGGACAGGTTAGGGTAGTTGTCATGAAAGGGGGAAACTGGGTGGACAGGTGTCAGGGTGTAGTGGTAAGAAAGGGGGAGAACTGGGTGGGACAGGTTCAGGGGTAGTGTGTGTACAGGAAAGGGGGAGAATGGGTGGGAAGGTGTCAGGGGTAGTGTGTGTACAGGAAAGGGGGAGAACTGGGGTGGACAGGTGTCGAGGTGGTAGTGTGTGTACAGGAAGGGGGAGAAATGGGTGGGACAGGTGTCAGGGTAGTGTGTGTACAGGAAAGGGGGAGAATGGTGGGACGGTGTCAGGGGTAGTGTGTGTACAGGAAAGGGGGACAACTGGGTGGGACAGGTGTCAGGGGTAGTGTGTGTACAGGAAAGGGGGACAACTGGGTGGGACAGGTGTCAGGGTAGTGTGTGTACAGGAAAGGGGGAGAACTGGGTGGACAGGTGTCAGGGTAGTGTGTGTACAGGAAAGGGGGACAACTGGGTGGGACAGGTGTCAGGGTAGTGTGTGTACAGGAAAGGGGGAAATGGGTGGGACAGGTGTCAGGGGTGTGTGTGTACAGGAAAGGGGCAGGAGAACTGGGTGGGAATGGTGTCAGGGGTAGTGTGTGTACAGGAAAGGGGGAGAACTGGGGGGGACAGGTGTCAGGGTGTGTGTGTACAGGAAAGGGGGAGAACTGGGTGGACAGGTGTCAGGGTAGTGTGTGTACAGGAAAGGGGGAGAATGGGTGGGACAGGTGTCAGGGTATAGTGTGTGTACAGGAAAGGGGGAGAACTGGTGGGAAGGTGTCAGGGTAGTGTGTGTACAGGAAAGGGGGAGAATGGGGTGGGACAGGTGTCAGGGGTAGTGTGTGTACAGGATAAGGGGGAGAACTGGGGTGGGACAGGTGTCAGGGGTAGTGTTGTGTACAGGAAAGGGGGAGAACTGGTGGTGGGACAGGTGTCAGGGGTAGTGTGTGTACAGGAAAGGGGAGAAGGAATGGGGTGGGACAGGTGTCAGGGGTAGTGTGTGTACAGGAAGGGGGAGAACTGGGTGGGACAGGTGTCAGGGGTAGTGTGTGTACAGGAAAGGGGGAGAAATGAGGGGGTGGGACAGGTGTCAGGGGTAGTGTGTGTACAGGAAAGGGGGAGAACTGGGTGGGACAGGTGTCAGGGGTAGTGTGTGTACAGGAAAGGGGGAGAATGGGGTGGGACAGGTGTCAGGGGTAGTGTGTGTACAGGAAAGGGGGAGAACTGGGTGGGACAGGTGTCAGGGGTTAGTGTGTGTACAGGAAAGGGGGAGAATGGGTGGGACAGGTGTCAGGGGTAGTGTGTGTACAGGAAAGGGGGAGAATGGGGTGGGACAGGTGTAGGGGTAGTGTGTGTACAGGAAGCAGACCTGCCTACCCTTCCGTATCGTCGTAATTTTACGGAAATTAACCCCATTAGGAGGTACGATTTTCAGTGCGAAATTACGGAAAAGAAAATTGAAAAACTACGCAAATTTCAGCTCGAAAAATTGTCGACTGCTAGACCTTTCGAGACGCAGAGTAACTTCCTTGACTCAAGCGAAACCACAGATAGTTCGGAACTTGCGATTGGTCATGTGGTGCTGTGGGCCAACACGACACGCCATCACATCGGGTGCGCGCCATTCGAAGCTTTTTGTTCAGCCATTGTAAGACAAAGTTTCAACGATTTTTTGCGGCGATTGTGAAAATGGCGGAGAAATCTTCTAAACGTTTGCATGAAACGATGACGAGGGTTCGAAAACCCTGTGCACAACGGAAGAAGGCGAAGAAGCAAGTGTTCCGAAGTAAATACACGCGGACTTGGCCTTGTCATGGACCTGGTTTGTATACTCATTTCTGCTCGGTGTGCAATTCAGACTTCTCCATCGGACATGGGGGAGAAATGACTGCAAGCGCATATCTCGGGGAAAATGCACAAAGAGACAGCTGGAGTGCCTCCAGTCAGAAGATCAATCGTTGTTACGAAATCCAGCGAGAGCAGCCGTCAGACCACACACGGAGATCACCAAGCAGAAAGACTGTTGTGTGAGCTGATTGCGAAAACAATTGTCCCTGAGCTGTGCTGACAGATAGTGGCGAAAATGAAAGGTCCTTTTCATTTTCGCCACTATCTTGTCAGCACAGCTCAGGGGCACACACACCACACATATTTTTTTTTTATTTTTGTGGGGGGGGGGGGGGGGGGGTTGTACATTAGGTTCTTCATCAGTGGTGTCATCTGTGGTGACTGCTGGTGTAAGTTACAAACTGTAAGTATATCACCTTTGAATTGACCTGAAATCCTGTCCTGAGTCGTCATCTGCCATCATCCCAAGGTAGTTTTAATTCTGCTTTGTGTTTTTGTTCCTTTTTTACGGGTTTATATTTTTTGTTAAATGTAAAATGTAGTTGGAGTTTTGTACACATTATTTGTTCAATGTTAAAAATGTAGTTGGAGTTTTGTACACATTATTTGTTCAAAAACGCCGTGTATTACGCAGTCCGTGGAATTACTGAAGGAAATGCAAAATTACTGAAAATCTCTGTGGTTATTACTGATGAGCACAATGAGGTAGGCAGGTTGGGAAGGGAGAGAATGGGTGGGACAGGTGTCAGGGGTAGTGTGTGTAAGGAAAGGGGGAGAATGGGTGGGACAGGTGTTAGGGGTAGTGTGTGTACAGGAAAGGGGGAGAACTGGGTGGGACAGGTGTCAGGGGTAGTGTGTGTACAGGAAAGGGGGAGAATGGGGTGGGACAGGTGTCAGGGGTAGTGTGTGTACAGGAAAAGGGGAGAACTGGGTGGGACAGGTGTCAGGGGTAGTGTGTGTACAGGAAAGGGGGAGAATGGGTGGGACAGGTGTCAGGGGTAGTGTGTGTACAGGAAAGGGGGAGAACTGGGTGGGACAGGGGTAGTGTGTTGTACAGGAAAGGGGAGAACTGGGTGGGACAGGTGTCAGGGGTAGTGTGTGTACAGGAAAGGGGGGAGAACTGGGTGGGACAGGTGTCAGGGGTAGTGTGTGTACAGGAAAGGCGGAGAACTGGGTGGGACAGGTGTCAGGGGTAGTGTGTGTACAGGAAAGGGGGAGAACTGGGTGGGACAGGTGTCAGGGGTAGTGTGTGTACAGGAAAGGGGGAGAATGGGTGGGACAGGTGTCAGGGGTAGTGTGTGTACAGGAAAGGGGGAGAACTGGGTGGGACAGGTGTCAGGGGTAGTGTGTGTACAGGAAAGGGGGAGAATGGGTGGGACAGGTGTCAGGGGTAGTGTGTGTACAGGAAAGGGGGAGAACTGGGTGGGACAGGTGTCAGGGGTAGTGTGTGTACAGGAAAGGGAGAGAACGGGGTGGGACAGGTGTCAGGGGTAGTGTGTGTACAGGAAAGGGGGAGAACTGGGTGGGACAGGTGTCAGGGGTAGTGTGTGTACAGGAAAGGGGGAGAACTGGGTGGGACAGGTGTCAGGGGTAGTGTGTGTACAGGAAAGGGGGAGAACTGGGTGGGACAGGTGTCAGGGGTAGTGTGTGTACAGGAAAGGGGGAGAACTGGGTGGGACAGGTGTCAGGGGTAGTGTGTGTACAGGAAAGGGGGAGAACTGGGTGGGACAGGTGTCAGGGGTAGTGTGTGTACAGGAAAGGGGGAGAATGGGTGGACAGGTGTCGGGGGTAGTGTGTGTACAGGAAAGGGGGAGAAACTGGGTGGGACAGGTGTCAGGGGTTGTGTGTGTACAGGAAAGGGGGAGAATGAGCGGGACAGGTGTCAGGGGTAGTGTGTGTACAGGAAAGGGGGAGAACTGGGTGGGACAGGTGTCAGGGGTAGTGTGTGTACAGGAAAGGGGGAGAACTGAGTGGGACAGGTGTCAGGGGTAGTGTGTGTACAGGAAAGGGGGAGAACTGGGTGGGACAGGTGTCAGGGGTAGTGTGTGTACAGGAAAGGGGGAGAACTGGGTGGGACAGGTGTCAGGGGTGGTGTGTGTACAGGAAAGGGGGAGAAACTGGGTGGGACAGGTGTCAGGGGTAGTGTGTGTACAGGAAAGGGGGAGAATGGGGTGGGACAGGTGTCAGGGGTAGTGTGTGTACAGGAGTGGTTGCCTTGAGGGTTTCCACTGTCAGTCAGGAGCGTGGCTCGTTGGCAGGGTGGTTGGATTCTGTACATGCATGCACACGTGCACTCATGCATTCACCACACGCATGCACGCGTACATGCGCGCGCGCGTACACACACACACACACACACACACACATTCTCTCTCTCTCTCTCTCTCTCTCTCTCTTTCTCTCGCTCTCACACACACATATGCTTTCTCCCTCCTCTCTCTCTCTCTCTCTCTCTCTTTTCTCTCTCTCTCTCTCTCTCTCTCTCTCTCTCCATGCGCACACACGTATACACACACACACACACACACACACCACACACACACACACACACGCACATGTGCGTTACTCTTCTCTGTGTGTCTGCCTAACCCCAGTTCCTCAGCTGGCTTTTCTTGCCCCCTGTAGTACACCCATCCCCATACTGCACCTCCTCCCTTCTCCTCCTCTCCTGTTCCCTTGCCACCACCTCCACCTCCTCCTCCTTCACCTCCTCCCTGTGCATATCTGGCATGCATATCTATAGTGCTTTGCCTGCCTGTGCTTTGAAGGAACCCACCCACCACCACCTCACCTCCCCATCTCACAAGGTTTTCGGGGTTTTTTCCATTTCTCCTCTGTATTGTTATGACCTATTTTCACCTCCGCACCACTCACACCTTCCTCCGGCCTGACCTCTTTTTCCTCTGTTGGTCTCTCTCTGATCTGGTGGTAATGCCTGGCACTGATTTTCAGATTTAACTCCTCTCTCTCTCTCTCTCTCTCTCTCTCTCTCTCTCTCCTCTCTCTCTCTCTCTCTCTGTTACTCACTGTCTCTCCCCCTCTCTCTCTCTCTCTCTCACTGTCTTGTCTGTCTCTTCTCTGTCTCTCTCTCTCCACACACACCCACACACACTCACTCACACACACACACACACACACACACACACACACACACACACACACACACACACACACACACTAAATATTCTCTCTCTCTCTCTCTTTCTCTCTCTCTCTCCACACACACCCAACACACTCACTCACTCACACACTCACACACACACACACACACACAAAATTCTCTCTCTCTCTTTCTCTCCCCTCTCTCTCTCTCTCTCTCTTTTCTCTCTCTCTCTCTCTCTTTCAACATGTCTCTGTCTGTATCGCTCCAAACTGTGACAGGACGTCGGTGATGGTGATGTGTGCAGGTTTGTACAACTGTGACAGGACGTCGGTGATGATGATGTGTGCAGGTTTGTACAACAGTGACAGGACGTCGGTGATGATGATGTGTGCAGGATTGTACAACAGTGACAGGATGTCGGTGATGATGATGTGTGCAGGTTTGTACAACAGTGACAGGACGTCGGTGATGATGATGTGTGCAGGTTTGTACAACAGTGACAGGACGTCGGTGATGATGATGTGTGCAGGTTTGTACAACAGTGACAGGACGTCGGTGATGATGATGTGTGCAGGATTGTACAACAGTGACAGGACGTCGGTGATGATGATGTGTGCAGGTTTGTACAACAGTGACAGGACGTCGTGATGATGATGTGTGCAGGATTGTACAACTGTGACAGGACGTCGGTGATGATGACGTGTGCCGGTTTGTACGACTGTGACAGGACGTCGGTGATGATGATGTGTGCAGGTTTGTACAACTGTGACAGGACGTCGGTGATGATGATGTGTGCAGGTTTGTACAACTGCCCTCGGGCGCCCTGCAGATCCACAATGTGTCGCACGGTGACGAAGGCTCCTACCGCTGCATGGCCGCCCAGAACTTCAACCACCTGCCTGACGAGGTCACCAACATCAAGTGGAAGTGGTCTCAGCAGGCGCGGCTTAAGGTCCTCGACCGTCCAGGTAGAGAGCATGACTGTTGAGTAGTGTTCTATGTCCAAGTAGAGAGCACGACTGTTGAGTAGTGTTCTATGTCCAGGTAGAGAGCATGACTGTTGAGTAGTGTTCTATGTCCAAGTAGAGAGCACGACTGTTGAGTAGTGTTCTATGTCCAGGTAGAGAACATGACTGTTGAGTAGTGTTCTATGTCCAGGTAGAGAACATGACTGTTGAGTAGTGTTCTATGTCCAGGTAGACAGCATGACTGTTGAGTAGTGTTCTATGTCCAGGTAGAGAACATGACGGTTGTGTAGTGTTCTGACAGCATGACTGTTGAGTAGTGTTCTATGTCCAGGTAGAGAACATGACTGTTGAGTAGTGTTCTATGTCCAGGTAGACAGCACGACTGTTGAGTAGTGTTCTATGTCCAGGTAGAGAGCAGGACTGTTGAATAGTGTTCTATGTCCAGGTAGAGAGCTTGTGGTTGAGTAGTATTCTATGTCCAGGTAGAGAGCACGACTGTTGAGTAGTGTTCTATGTCCAGGTAGACAGCATGACTGTTGAGTAGTGTTCTATGTCCAGGTAGACAGCACGACTGTTGAGTAGTGTTCTATGTCCAGGTAGAGAACATGACTGTTGTGTAGTGTTCTGACAGCATGACTGTTGAGTAGTGTTCTATGTCCAAGTAGAGAACATGACTGTTGAGTAGTGTTCTATGTCCAGGTAGACAGCACAACTGTTGAGTAGTGTTCTATGTCCAGGTAGAGAGCACGACTGTTGAGTAGTGTTCTATGTCCAGGTAGACAGCAAGGGCTGTTGAGTAGTGTTCTATGTCCAGGTAGAGAACACGACTGTTGAGTAGTATTCTATGTCCAGGTAGACAGCACGACTGTTGAGTAGTGTTCTATGTCCAGGCAGACAGCACGACTGTTGGGTAGTGTTCTATGTCCAGGCAGACAGCACGACTGTTGAGTAGTGTTCTATGTCCAGGCAGACAGCATGACTGTTGGTAGTGTTCTATGTCCAGGTAGATAACATGACTGTTGAGTAGTGTTCTATGTCCAGGTAGAGAGCATGACTGTTGAGCAGTGTTCTATGTCCAGGTAGAGAACATGACTGTTGAGTAGTGTTCTATGTCCAGGTAGAGAGCACGACTGTTGAGTAGTGTTCTATGTCCAGGTAGAGAACATGACTGTTGAGTAGTGTTCTATGTCCAGGTAGAGAACATGACTGTTGAGTTGTGTTCTATGTCCAGGTAGAGAACATGACTGTTGAGTATTGTTCTATGTCCAGGTAGAGAGCACGACTGTTGAGTAGTATTCTATGTCCAGGTAGAGAACACGACTGTTGTAGTGTTCTATGTCCAGGTAGAGAGCACGACTGTTGAGTAGTATTCTATGTCCAGGTAGAGAGCACGACTGTTGTCGTGTTGAGTAGTGTTCTATGTCCAGGTAGAGACATGACTGTTGAGTAGTGTTCTATGTCGAGGTAGAGAACATGACTGTTGAGTAGTGTTCTATGTCCAGGTAGAGAGCACGACTGTTGAGTAGTGTTCTATGTCCAGGTAGAGAGCACGACTGTTGAGTAGTGTTCTATGTCCAGGTAGACAGCATGACTGTTGACTAGTGTTCTATGTCCAGGTAGAGAGCATGACTGTTGAGTAGTGTTCTATGTCCAGGTAGACAGCACGACTGTTGAGTAGTGTTCTATGTCCAGGTAGAGAGCACGACTGTTGAGTAGTATTCTATGTCCAGGTAGAGAGCATGACTGTTGAGTAGTGTTCTATGTCCAGGTACAGAGCACGACTGTTGAATAGTGTTCTATGTCCAGGTTGAGCACGACTGTTGAGTAGTTTCCAAGTCAGGTATAGAGCATGACTGTGAATGTTTCTTGTGTATTGCCAGTATTAGGACAAGGTAAAGCAGACTCTTTATCATATGATGTCGCCATATTTTGCAACATTTGGTGGAAATAGCGATAAATATGACGAACTAAAAAGAAATATGTCCAGAAAATTGTGGAGAGGAAGTTCATGATCAGCAGTTGCACTCGTAGCGTCTCACCATGGTCAGGCTTTCACAAAGAGCAACAGCACTTGCTAACTATGTGCATGAATAAATGTTACACAGTCTCGTTACTACAAAGAGAACAACACTTGCTAACTCCTGTGCGTGAAATAATGTTACACAGTCTCCGTTGCTACAAAGAGCAACAACACTGCTAATCCTGTGCGTGAAATAAACGTTTACACGTCTCCGTTGCTTCAAACATAGAAAAATCCGGCGAAAGAGCATGTACTCGTGCTAAAGTATGTGATGAATCAGGTTTGAAAGTAATTTGTAGTAGAAAGAACCTATTTCACCGTAGTTTATACACAGATTCAGGTGGTTACAATAGGGAAGGACTGGCTCTCCGGTGTAATTTGCAGGTTAAACACAACACACACAACACACAACACACACACCCATCATATCCTGCTTTTACAGAATTTTGTATGCACTGTAGAAAATCGCTCATTTTTGTTGAAAAGTACAAGCAGCAGTTTCGGGTGAACAGGTCTGAGAGTTACTAGTCATGTAGTGTTCCATGCTGTGATACAAACAATGCATGTTTGCCGCAGCATGGTTTAACTTTCTGGTGCAGTACTACTATTACTGTTTTTAGTAAAATACTCTCGTTTTGGACTTGGAACACTCTCACTCAAATTTCGGGGTAAACACGTCTGCTAAAGGAAAAAACAAGAAAGAAAAAGTAGGTGATCTTGAAAATAGATTTATTTATTGGTTTCAAACAAAATTTTCTTTCTTTCTTTCTTTTTTTTTTTTTTTTTCCTAGTGCAATTGTACAGCCTGATGTGGCCCTTTGCGGTGGCTGGGCTATAAGAAACATTATCTTATCTTAGTGCAATTGTATTTTTAGGGTTTAACCTTTAGCCTGCGTCGTGGATGCACAGCGTGTGTCCCTTCATGAGCTAACAGCACTGTGTGGACATGCGCTGTGTGCCAAACCAGCTCTGCTCTGCGTGTGTAAAGACAGGTTCAGCAGACTACATGTGCCACTTCCTTTGGAGCTCTTTGCCGCTGAACCGACACATAGGTCTCTCATTGATATTAGAGAGAGAAGCCATTTTGTTTTGATTTATTTTTGCCTATACTGAAATATTTTTTATTACTGCTATGGCAAGGGAAATTGCTATCCTTTTCTCTTTAAATTTCCATATCATTAGCGGGAAAGAAAAACCTGTTTTTGGGGATGAGATGATTTTGAAGCTGGAGATAACGAAGGAGGTTGAAGCAAATAACCTGTTTCTTCATCTGATTTTGCGGCTTTTGTACAAGTCTGATTTGAGTTCTGCAAGTGTAGTCATCAACTGTTGTGTTCTCAGTTCCATGTTGTTGTTTAATGAATCTTTTATCGTTCTATCTCTGCAATTTTGAATCTTGCATTTTTTTTTTTTTCTTTGAAAATATTTAGAAGGTTGTCTTTTATGTCAGATTAAAGCGACAAGTACAACAAATTTAGCAGAAATTCTGTTATTTTATTGAACAGAATGTGGCAGCAAGCTAAAGCGTTCGGCTGTAAGAATTGTTGAAAGAAATTTTCAGAATAATTCTTATATTGAGAAGATTAGTGATTGCTCATTCTTGCGTGAAGAAGACCAAAAGGTCAAAATGGGTCATGTTTTATCTTTACTTTGTCTAGGTTTGTCAGATACGCTAAGAATAATTATTAGAATTTGTTTAGTTTGGCATGCGTTGTCAGCGTCACTTAGAATAAAAATTTGTGAATTTTTTTTTTTTAATTTTTTTTTTTTAATGCTCACCATGCTAACCAACTTGTAAAAGAACAAAGAAATGAAAGGAAAAAAAAAGATGAAACAAAAGTATCAGTCCCCAAGCCTAACGTGAGTGTGTCCTGCGGTCAGGGTCTGGATGGAGGCAGCTGCTGGCAGCGCCCAACACACACAGCATGGCGGAGAAACGGTCTTCTGGAAAGTCTAGCCGATGGTTTTCCTCCCCGCTGATCGACTGGCGTCGCCAGAGGTAAGGCCGTAGTTCATGTGGGAAGGGGTTTTCTATGTGTAGTGTTTTCTGTGTGTAGTGTGTTCATTTGTTTTTGATTTTTTTTCTTTCGTGCGCTATCATTTCAGAGAAGTTGTATTTGTGTAGCCAGCCTCATCAGGTGTTCAGGAGATGAATGTTGTATTTGTGTAGCCAGCCCTCATCAGGTGTTCAGGAGATCGAGCTGTGGTGGTGGGTCTCTGTGGTGTCTCCATGAACACCAGCAGCCTTGCTGTGGGGCGGGTTCTCGTGTGTCTCTATTGAAACAGCGTCTTCCGTGGTGGCAGGTCTCGTGGTGTCCCCTCATTGAACCAGGCAGCTCTCCCTGGGTGGCGGGTTTCGTGGAGTTCCTCATTGAACACAGGCAGCTTTCTGTGATGGGTTTCTCTGTGTGTCTCTCATTGACCAGCAGCTTTCCTGTGGTTGGTTCTCTGTGTTCTCTCATTGAACCACAGCAGTCTTCCTGTGGTGGGTTCTCTGTGTGTCTCCCTCATGAACAGGGTCTTGCTGTGTGGGTGTTCTGTGGTGTCCACCTCATTGACTCAGGCAGCTCTTTGCTGTGGTGGGGGTTCTCTGTGGTGTCTCCCTCATTGAACCACAGGCAGCTCTTCCCTGTGGTGGAGGTTCTCTGTGGTGTGCTGGGCCTCAGCTAGAACCACTGATCAGTCTGTGCTTGTATGTGTTTCTGTGGTTTTTGTGTGTGTATGTGTGTGTGTGTATGTGCTTTGTGCGTGTGTTGTGTGTGTGGTGTGTTTGTGTGTGTGTGTCATTGTGGTGTGTGTATGGTGTGTGTTGTGTGGTGGGTGTGTCTGTGTGTTGTTGTGTTGTGTATGTGTGTGTTATGTGTGTGTATGTGGTGTTGCGTGTGTGTGTGTGTTGTCTGTGTGTGTGTGTGTCGTGTGTGTGTGTTGTTTGTTTTTGTCCTGACTGACTAGCCAGCTGAATCTCCAGTTAGTGTGAACGAGGGAGAGAAAGAAAAAAAAAAAGCATCCAAATTTGCAGTTCCCACCAAGGACCTGAGACTTCCAAGAACTGCCCTGTGGTTGGTAGGGTCGACCCCCACGTCACCCCACCCATATTAACGGGCTTTCATGTTCAGCGCTTGCTTTCAGACAACAAGCCTCTCACACAGCGGCACCAGACTTTCGGCGGGGGTAACCTGATGATCATGAACGTGAAGTCGGAGGATGCTGGGGTGTACCAGTGCGTGCTGAGCCGCAGGCTCTTGAAGCTGCAGTACGAGGCCACGCTGAACGTGCACAGTAAGTAGTGCACACAGACACAGAGAGAGAGGGGGGGAGGGTTGGTTGTTTGTTTGAATATTGTCTGCAGATTGCCTTGAATGTCTGTTAGAGTTCTTAGGAGGTTAATGTCTTTTGTACATAAAGGTTTAAACATGCACGCACACACACACATGCACACGCAGGCATGCACACAGACACATTTATACATGCACACACACAGTTGTCACACACACACACACACACACGATGCACACACACACACACACACACACACACACACAACACACACACACACACACACACAGAGTTGTTGCGCACACACACACGCTCAAACACACACACACACACACACACACACACACACACACACACACACACACACACACACAGAGTCAGATGGTAGGTGAAAAGAAACCTCGTCAACAAGGTAATATATGCATATTCTAGAACAGTAGCATATTCAGTGGAATCATGTTGCATGAAGCAGAGGAATGTGTCTCTCAGATGATTGTATGAAGCTGTTGTTGACAGATCATTCATTGATGTGACGGTGGTGTTGATATATCATTCATTGATGTGAAGGTGGTGTTGATATATCATTCATTGATGTAAAGGTGGTGTTGATATATCATTCATTGATGTGAAGGTGGTGTTGGTATATCATTCAGTGATGTGAAGGTGGTGTTGACAGATCATTCATTGATGTGAAGGTGGTGTTGATATATCATTCATTGAGTGTAGGTGGTGTTGATATATCATTCATTGTGTGAAGGTGGTGTTGATATATCATTCATTGATGTGAAGGTGGTGTTGATATATCATTCATTGATGTGAAGGTGGTGTTGATATATCATTCATTGATGTGAAGGTGGTGTTGGTACATCATTCATTGATGTGAAGATGCTGTTGCTACATCATTCATTGATGTGAAGGTGGTGTTGGTACATCATTCATTGATGTGAAGGTGCTGTTGCTACATCATTCATTGATGTGAAGGTGCTGTTGCTACATCATTCATTGATGTGAAGGTGGTGTTGCTACATCATTCATTGATGTGTAGGTGGTGTTGCTACATCATTCATTGATGTGAAGGTGGTGTTGGTACATCATTCATTGATGTGAAGGTGGTGTTGGTACATCATTCATTGATGTGAAGGTGGTGTTGCTACATCATTCATTGATGTGAAGGTGGTGTTGCTACATCATTCATTGATGTGAACATAGCTGCCAACTGCTACGATATCGCCGTAGTTTGCTACGCCAAAGAATGCTTGCTACGACGTACTACGATCATTAAATTGCTACGGCGAAACAAAAAAATTCGAAGATACTTTCGTTTTGTTTGGACAGCGCTAAGTATCGTCTCTATCGGTCTGTCGGAACTGCATTTCCGCTTTCGGTTTTACTGTAGCACGTGATCATTTCGCCCAATCAATGGCGACTTCCGTCTTGCTCGGTTCGCAACAATGGCGTCCAAGAAGCGAACGGAGAGCGCGTCTCCGGGAGAAAAAGAAAGTGGTGTGAAGCGCCCAAGACATAGCTGCCAGAATATCGTGCGGATATACAGAGAAATACCCATGCATTCTGAGATGCCCTACCGACCTCACTAAAGTACAGTGCAAATCGTGTGAGCTTGATTTTTCTGTGAGCCATGGAGGACTGAACGACATAAAGCACCACGTCGCCACGTGGAATCACAAGAAGAAAGCGGGGGAAAAACCAAACACGAAGCTATCAAGCTTTGGCTTTGTTCCTGGAGGAAGGTTCTGTGGATTATGCAGCGATTAGAGCAGAGACCTTTTTGTGAGTTTCTTGGTTGAGCACAACCTTCCTCTGTCGGCAGCAGACCATGCTGGTCCACTCTTCCGAAAAATGTTTCCTGACAGCAAGACAGCACAAGAGTTCAAGTGTGCTCGTACGAAAGCAACAGCAATAACCAAGTGCTTGGCGAAAGAAGCTATGGAAAACTGTGCAAGCCACATGAAAACTTTCCACCCAGAACAAAGTAAGGCCTCCCACCACTGCTATAGGACTGAAATAGTGGACCAAACAATATTACAGCAAATCAGAATGAGAATGTATAACAATAATGCCAGAATATTCAACTTCATGATGGTGAGCAGAGAAGAAGAAGGTGTGTCAGGGTTCATCAAATGCTGCTGCAAGGCAACAGCAACAGATTCCCTCTTAAACTGGAGTGTGTGAGTAGATTATTTTTTACAATTTGCCCTCTTCCTCTGCTTCATCTCTGTATAATAACATTTATAGATATACTAAGAGTACTGCAGCTTTAATGTGGTCCGTAAAACTGGTTATAGGCCTGATTTCTTTTTAGAACGCGCGCAAAATTAAGTTGCTACTGTCAAATTGGAAATGTTACTGTGAAAATTGTGAAATGCTACTGTAAGCCGCATGAGCAGGTTGGCAGCTCTGTGTGAAGGTGGTGTTGCTACATCATTCATTGATGTGAAGGTGGTGTTGGTATATCATTCATTGATGTGAAGGTGGTGTTGGTATATCATTCATTGATGTGAAGGTGGTGTTGGTATATCATTCATTGATGTGAAGGTGGTGTTGGTATATCATTCATTGATGTGAAGGTGGTGTTGCTACATCATTCATTGATGTGAAGGTGGTGCTGCTATATCATTCATTGATGTGAAGGTGGTGCTGCTACATCGTTCATTGATGTGAAGGTGGTGTTGATATGTCATTCATTGATGTGAAGGTGCTGTTGCTACATCATTCATTGATGTGAAGGTGGTGTTGATATATCATTCATTGATGTGAAGGTGTTGCTGCTATGTCATTCATTGATGTGAAGGTGCTGTTGCTACATCATTCATTGATGTGAAGGTGTTGCTGCTATATCATTCATTGATGTGAAGGTGTTGCTGCTATATTATTCATTGATGTGAAGGTGCTGTTGCTACATCATTCATTGATGCAGGTACAACAAAAGCAGAGGTTTGTGTGTTAAGACGGGCAGTGGAGTTGGTCATTTTATTTGTGGGGCCATTCTCCTCTACATCAGCTGATACTAATTTTTTATGGAGGCATTGTGTATCATGATTCTTTTTCGGTAAATGTACCTTTACTTGGTGGTGGGTTTGTGATGTACCTTACTGAAGAAAGAATTTAGTGGGTGACATCCCTGATGGGGCTCTTTGTGTTTAGGTGGGCTAGACACCTGATGTGGCTCTTTGTGTTTGGGTGGGCTAGACACATGATGTGGCTCTTTGTGTTTGGGTGGGCTAGACACCTGATGTGGCTCTTTGTGTTTGGGTGGGCTAGACGCCTGATGTGGCTCTTTGTGTTTGGGTGGGCTAGACACATGATGTGGCTCTTTGTGTTTGGGTGGGCTAGACACCTGATGTGGCTCTTTGTGTTTGGGTGGGCTAGACGCCTGATGTGGCTCTGTGTTTGGGTGGGCTAGACACATGATGTGGCTCTTTGTGTTTGGGTGGGCTAGACGCCTGATGTGGCTCTGTGTTTGGGTGGGCTAGACACATGATGTGGCTCTTTGTGTTTGGGTGGGCTAGACGCCTGATCTGGCTCTTTGTGTTTGGGTGGGCTAGACACCTGATGTGGCTCTTTGTGTTTGGGTGGGCTAGACACCTGATGTGGCTCTTTGTGTTTGGGTGGGCTAGACGCCTGATGTGGCTCTTTGTGTTTGGGTGGGCTAGACGCCCGATGTGGCTCTTTGTGTTTGGGTGGGCTAGACGCCTGATGTGGCTCTTTGTGTTTGGGTGGGCTAGACGCAACATTCTCTTGTCTTCAGTGAGTTGGATGTATTTGCATGGCCCTTGATGGTGACCTTGTCCTTTCACTCGCAGCCTACCCGGTGATGACCATGGACCCGGAGTCGAACGACTGGCCCATCACGCGGACGGTTCTCCCTGTTCTGCGAGGTGGAGGGCAACCCAAACCACCATCATGTGGTACTTCAACGGCGTGCCCATCCACCAGGTGGAGAAGGAGACCATCAAGTTTGAGGTCAGTGGGCAGGGCCGCTGCTGCGGAGATGGGTCGGGTGGGGAGTGTGCGAGTTCATGCCTGTGGTCACGTTCTGGCTTCACGTGCTTGCTCACCGAAGGTGATATAAGAGATGGTGGTGACTCCACAAGAGTGAAGGTGATATAGGAGATGGTGGTGACTCCACAAGAGTGAAGGGGATAGAGGAGATGGTGGTGACTCCACAAGAGTGAAGGTGATATAGGAGATGGTGGTGACTCCGCAAGAGTGAAGGTGATATAGGAGAAGATTGTGACTCCACAAGAGTGAAGGTGATATAGGAGATGGTGGTGACTCCGCAAGAGTGAAGGTGATATAGGAGAAGATGGTGGTGACTCCACAAGAGTGAAGGTGATATAGGAGAAGATGGTGGTGACTCCACAAGAGTGAAGGTGATATAGGAGATGGTGGTGACTCCACAAGAGTAAAGGTGATATAGGAGGAGATGATGGTGACTCCACAAGAGTGAAGGTGATATAGGAGATGGTGGTGACTCCACAAGAGTGAAGGTGATATAGGACATGGTGGTGACTCCACAAGAGTGAAGGTGATATAGGAGGAGATGGCGGTGACTCCACAAGAGTGAAGGTGATATAGATGGTGGTGACTCCACAAGAGTGAAGGTGATATAGGAGGAGATGGCGGTGACTCCACAAGAGTGAAGGTGATATAGGAGATGGTGGTGACTCCACAAGAGTGAAGATGATATAGGAGAAGATGGTGGTGACTCCACAAGAGTGAAGGTGATATAGGAGAAGATGGTGGTGACTCCGCAAGAGTGAAAGTGATATAGGAGATGGTGGTGACTCCACAAGAGTGAAGGTGATATAGGAGGAGATGGCGGTGACTCCTCAAGAGTGAAGGTGATATAGGAGATGGTGGTGACTCCACTAGAGTGAAGGTGATATAGGAGATGGTGGTGACTCCACAAGAGTGAAGGTGATATAGGAGATGGTGGTGACTCCACAAGAGTGAAGGTGATATAGGAGATGGTGGTGACTCCACAAGAGTGAAGGTGATATAGGAGGAGATGGCGGTGACTCCACAAGAGTGAAGGTGATATAGGAGATGGTGGTGACTCCACAAGAGTGAAGGTGATATAGGAGGAGATGGCGGTGACTCCACAAGAGTGAAGGTGATATAGGAGATGGCGGTGACTCCACAAGAGTGAAGGTGATATAGGAGATGGTGGTGACTCCACAAGAGTGAAGGTGATATAGGAGATGGTGGTGACTCCACAAGAGTGAAGGTGATATAGGAGGAGATGGCGGTGACTCCACAAGAGTGAAGGTGATATAGGAGGAGATGGCGGTGACTCCACAAGAGTGAAGGTGATATAGATGGTGGTGACTCCACAAGAGTGAAGGTGATATAGGAGGAGATGGCGGTGACTCCACAAGAGTGAAGGTGATATAGATGGCGGTGACTCCACAAGAGTGAAGGTGATATAGGAGGAGATGGCGGTGACTCCACAAGAGTGAAGGTGATATAGGACATGGTGGTGACTCCACAAGAGTGAAGGTGATATAGGAGGAGATGGCGGTGACTCCACAAGAGTAAAGGTGATATAGGACATGGTGGTGACTCCACAAGAGTGAAGGTGATATAGGAGGAGATGGCGGTGACTCCACAAGAGTGAAGGTGATATAGGAGATGGTGGTGACTCCACGAGAGTGAAGGTGATAGAGGAGATGGTGGTGACTCCACAAGAGTAGGGAAAGGGTCTTATCCAGTAACTGTATTGTTACCACCAACATGGCAGTTTGGTACAACGCCACCTGTATTGTTACCACCAACATGTTTGGCTGCAAAGGTAGCTTTATGTTGGATGCAAGAATGATTGAACTTCTTTTTTTTTTTTTTTTTTTTGCTGTCCCAACCTATGCGCCACCTCAGAGGCAGTGCACCCACGCCGCTCATTCCGACACCCCGTCCACAGCCACAGCCCGGTCGGCCCCGCCACAGCCCCGGCACCGGCAGTCCACAGGGAGCAGTCGGTGTCAAGTCAAGAGGCAACCCAGTGGAGGAGACACTGCACTGCTGCCTAGTCACTTCGGTGGTGTTCAGTGGCGCATGTTCTGATCTAACATACGCAGGACACCACCTACTAAGCCCCCTACTGACGACAATAATTGCTTAGTCGCGAAGCCGGCGTGAGTGAGCTCTCCCTCCGGAGGGCGCCACCACATCCGTCCAACGACAGCCCCATGGACTCGCCGATACCAGTGCAGCATGCCTACCGTCCCGCTGTAGCCATATTTGTCCCTGAAAATAAAGAAAATGAGCAGGGCGTCCCGGAAATACGGTTTTGCGTTCGGTCCCGGAAAATTAAAAGTTCGCGAAAATGACCGTTTATTTCGCTAGGATCCGGTTCAAAGTCTCAGGCTGGCGCCAAGACGGAAGCGAATGTCCATCGCGCATGCGCGGCGCGGTCATTTCTACCCCCTGCTTCAACAATGGCGTCGAACAAGCGAAAACAAGTTTTCACCGATTCTGATTCATCTCCAAAGAAAAAAGCGCAGTCAAACGCAGCAGACGTTTCGACAGGAGTATACAGAGTTCTGGCCTTGTATCAAGCCAGGGAGGAAGGAGAAACGTTCGCTTTCTGCGAAGTTTGTGGATGTGATTTCTCCATCAAATGCGGTGGAAAGACGACTGTCGGCGGCACACACAAACTGACAAGCATAAAGCGAACATAAAAATTTCTGAAGCACAGCAACAGAATAAAAAAATCACTGGATTTTTTAACAGTGGAGTGTCAACTTCGGCCACAAAGAAGGAATCTACAGCCATCATTCGTGCTGAAGTGATGATGGTGGACATTGTTTTGGAACAAAATTTGCCGGTCGCAACGTTGGACAAACTCAGCAAAGCAGTGAAAGTCATGTTTCCCGATTCGGAAATAGCCAAGCAGTTTCAGTGTGGCCGCAGCAAGGGAACAGCCATGCTGAGGTACTTGACCCGAACAAGCAGGTTGACAGCAAGTTCTCTTCTTTATCCTATTTCCTGACCAAATGGCCAAAGTTGCTACCACCAGGAGCTTCAGTCACAGACATGCACTTGGAATTCTCTGAGTATCAATGCACAGACATCAGGGACTGCATCAAAAACACAGAAAGAATTGATGCCACCTGGAGGGAGATTGGGAAGCTACAGAATAATGGGAAGCTCATCTTCACCTATCTGCCAGAGGTCATGCTCAGCATCATGACAATTCCTCATTCCTCTGCCCATTGTGAAAGACTCTTCTCCATTGTCAGGAAAAACCAGACTGACTTCAGAAGCAGAATGAGTCATGAAACCTTGCAAGCACTGGTTATTGCAAAGTCCAGGTCCGAGGGTGCACTAGAGAGACAGTACAAAGAGGCTGACCTGGCTGATCTGAAGAGTGCCTACTACAGGTCTCTTCAGCCCCTCAGTCTCATTAGTACAGAAAGGACTGTATTTGTACATAGTGTAAATAAAGGTAAGCTGTTTTTCATGCTTTTTATTTTAGTTTGCTGTTTTTGTGTTGCTTCTGTCTGATGACCAATAATTTGCCGAATAGTTAGGTGTCCCTGAAAATTGTGTCCTGTCCCTGATTTTGAACATGTGTGTCCCTGAAAGAGCAATTTAGGGGTAGGCATGCCTGCCAGTGACCCCGACGGAACCAAACCAAGGCCACAGACATGGAGAGGACATCGAAATTGAGGTCACCATGAGAGCAGGGCATAAAGGGCCACAGAATTTGAGACCTTTTTTTTTTTTTATTTTAAAATGCTGATTGATGAGAATGAGGATGATTAAGATGATGCTACGGATTTCCATTTCGGTCTGAGACTACATGACAGGGCTGTACTCTACCTGTCCTTTCATAATATATCCCGGTCAACCAGGCCGCGAGATACAGGCACCTGCAGTGTTGGTCAGGAAATTTGAGCAACACTCTCAGAAAAGCATCCATTAAATGGATGAAACTCAACTGTGTGGTCCCAGTCTTCCCAACTGAGTCTGCAGCAAACTCAACTCTGGGTAGGAGCCGGTCGGAACGATTGAACTTCTAACGACCGACGTCAACTTCAGTTTTCTCCCAGCGCAGCAGCTATCAGCTGGGTTCCTGAAGTGTGCACTTGCGTGTGTGTGTGTGTGTGTGTACACAAATAAACAGCTTCAACAATCCTTTTCCCTCCCTCCTGTTCAGCAACCCTGTTTTGCCAACTGTGCAGTGTCTCCCAGCTGGGTTGCCTTGTGACAACCTTGATTTGATAGATAGCGCCCTGTGGAACACCAGTGCTGTAGTGCCCTGTGGAACACCAGTGCTATAGTGCCCTGTGGAACACCAGTGCTATAGTGCCCTGTGGAACACCAGTGATATAGTGCCCTGTGGAACACCAGTGCTACAGTGCCCTGTGGAACACCAGTGCTAGCTATAGTGCCCTGTGGAACACCAGTGTTATAGTGCCGTGTGGAACACCAGTGCTATAGCACTTGTGGAACACCAGTGCTATAGTGCCCTGTGGAACACAGTGCTAGCTATAGTGCCCTGTGGAACACCAGTGCCCTGTGGAACACCAGTGCTATAGTGCCCTGTGGAACACCAGTGCTATAGTGCCCTGTGGAACACCAGTGATATAGTGCCCTGTGGAACACCAGTGCTACAGTGCCCTGTGGAACACCAGTGCTAGCTATAGTGCCCTGTGGAACACCAGTGTTATAGTGCCGTGTGGAACACCAGTGCTATAGCACTTGTGGAACACCAGTGCTATAGTGCCCTGTGGAACACCAGTGCTAGCTATAGTCCCCTGTGGAAACACCAGTGCCCTGTGGAACACCAGTGCTTTTAGTGCCCTGTGGAACACCAGTGCTATAGTGCCCTGTGAAACACCAGTGCTATAGCGCCCTGTGGAACACCAGTGCTATAGCGCCCTGTGGAACACCAGTGCTATAGTGCCCTGTGGAACACCAGTGCTAGCTATAGTGCCCTGTGGAACACCAGTGCTATAGCGCCCTGTGGAACACCAGTGCTATAGCGCCCTGTTGAACACCAGTGCTGTAGTGCCCTGTGGAACACCAGTGCTAGCTATAGTGCCCTGAGGAACACCAGTGCTATAGCGCCCTGTGGAACACCAGTGCTATAGCGCCCTGTGGAACACCAGTGCTATAGCGCCCTGTGGAACACCAGTGCTATAGTGCCCTGAGGAACACCAGTGCTATAGCGCCCTGTGGAACACCAGTGCTATAGTGCCCTGTGGAACACCAGTGCTAGCTATAGTGCCGTGTGGAACACCAGTGCTATAGCGCCCTGTGGAACACCAGTGCTATAGCGCCCTGTTGAACACCAGTGCTGTAGGGCCCTGTGGAACACCAGTGCTATAGTGCCCTGTGGAACACCAGTGCTGTAGTGCCCTGTGAAACACCAGTGCTATAGCGCCCTGTGGAACACCAGTGCTGTAGCGCCCTGTGGAACACCAGTGCTGTAGCGCCCTGTGGAACACCAGTGCTGTAGCGCCCTGTTGAACACCAGTGCTATAGTGCCCTGTGGAACACCAGTGCTATAGCGCCGTGTGGAACACCAGTGCTATAGTGCCCTGTTGAACACCAGTGCTATAGTGCCCTGTGGAACACCAGTGCTATAGCGCCGTGTGGAACACCAGTGCTATAGTGCCCTGTTGAACACCAGTGCTATAGTGCCCTGTGGAACACCAGTGCTATAGTGCCCTGTCAGACACCAGTGCTATAGTGCCCTGTCAGACACCAGTGCTATAGTGCCCTGTAAAACACCAGTGCTATAGTGCCCTGTGGAACACCAGTGCTATAGTGCCCTGTCAGACACCAGTGCTATAGTGCCCTGTGGAAACACCAGTGCTATAGTGCCCTGTGGAACACCAGTGCTATAGTGCCCTGTCAGACACCAGTGCTATAGAGCCCTGTGGAACACCAGTGCTATAGTGCCCTGTGGAACACCAGTGCTATAGTGCCCTGTGAAACACCAGTGCTATAGTGCCCTGTCGGACACCAGTGCTATAGTGCCCTGTGGAACACCAGTGCTATAGTGCCCTGTGGAACACCAGTGCTAGCTATAGTGCCCTGTGAAACACCAGTGCTAGCTATAGTGCCCTGTGGAACACCAGTGCTGAGTCGGTATCAGGGGAAACCTGGGTGTGGCTATGTGTGAGAGAGTTGGAGTGAGCAGTTAGGAGCATTGTTATGATGGGGGGAGGGGGGGGGGACATAAAAGAGCACAGACCCGGCCTGTTTGCTGTCTTAGAGTTCGTTGACTATTCCTCCTCCATTGGTCCGTCTCCCGCTGGCTCTGTTGAACATTCAAGAGGGATGTGCCTCAGCATCTCAGTGTACATGCTTCTGTCAGTGAAAATGAAGTGAAAATGTACAGGAATGTATAACAGAAATGAGTAAGTCAACCATTTTACCGCTTTTAGTTTCGTCTTTTTTTGTTGTTGTTTTTTTCTCCTAAAGATCATTACAAGCCTTCGACTTAACAGGTTGGGAAATTTTTTGTACTGGTCATGTTTCTTGAGTACTGTATACATGTGTACCAGGTAGATTGTCAAGTGTAGTGGAAGGGAAGAGTAGAGTGTCTGCAAGGGGTATTGATGGATGTTAGAGTAAGTGACTCCAGCATAAGGAAATGATTGTCAGACTGTTGTTCGTTCTGCCTGAATTCCGTCTTCGTCCATTCCGTCAGGTCCCCCAGAAGTGGCAACTTAGTCTCTGTGTTGTGTGTGCAGTTGAGTGATGAAAACACCAGGCTGATTGTTTACACCATCCGCTTGGAGAACGCTGGCTACTACCAGTGCATCGCCGAAAACACCATTGGCCAGGTTTTCGCCATCGCTCGCATCGGGTGTTTGCTCACAGTAAGTCGCAGCTTAAAAAGACGGGTGTCTGAACGTGGAGAGAGAGGGAGAGAGGGGCAGAGGGCTGGAGTGTGTGTGTATGTATGTTTGCATATGCATGAGTGTGTTTGTATTGACTTTCTGTTGAAAAGCAAGAGGGTTGTTAAAAAAAAGTTCCCATTTATCCTGAGATAGAAAAAGTAAGGAATCATGTGATGCATTGAATTTGTTGTGGGGATGTGTTTAGAAGGATGAGGTTCAAGGGTGGGAGAGGAATTGTTAGAATTGTTACTGTACTTGCTTAGTTAAGGAAGCTTGCTGTGGATTCAGGACATGTGTCATCTTTACACACTGTGATGTTTCAGTTTCATCAAGGAGGTGTCACTGCGTGCAGACTAGTCCATATACGCTACACCACATCCGCTAAGTTTTGAGACCACACTACGCATGATTTGAAGCTGATGGATAAATGAATTAACAACTAAGATGAGGCAATTGAAGAAGAGGGTCTCATGGCTACGACTCAGCAGATGTCTGACCGACGCATTAGCCAACACGCTGGTCAGACCTTGAGTGCCTATCTACCATTTTTTTTGGTTTTTGTTTGTAAATGTGTGTGTAGTGAACACTGTAATGGATGTGGGTAATGTGTGTTTGTGCATACATAATGTAGAGTAAGCAAATGTTCGTGCACTTAATCTCTGTGTCTGTATGGGTGAGCTTCTCCAGTTTGATAAGTTGTAAGAGTTTGTTTTTCTGAAGTGTTGATTGCGTTATTAACCTTCATTGTCCTGTATTTCGTATGACAGAATTCGCCTAGACTACTAAGTTTATATTGGAATTTGCTGCCCGAATTGGGTACTGACTTTAAAAAATTGTAAAAAAATAAACTAATGGATAAAAAGATTTCAAATTTTCAGCAAAAATCTATGGAAAGCTGAACTTTGGTTTGCACTTGTTATTTTAGGGGGATGTGAAAATATTTTTATGGCTCAACACTCACACACCTGATTTTACCTGGAAAACACACCTACGTCAGTGAAATAGATGATAGACAGGCAATACAACACCCATCAACTTTATAACACCTACCTTTTTGGTGGCAAGTGGTCAGGTTCACCATCTGAAAAGAACTGATGGGTGTTGTGAGGTGTTAGTAGTTACACAGGTAGCTAGGAATATACGTGAATTTTTTGTGACGCTTTTAAGTCACATAGCAGTTACATAGCAGGAAAAAAATAAAAATAAAAAGATAACAGGTCAAAATCATACCATATTTACTGAAAATGTATTGGAGTGCATGCTTTTTGATCTGCATGAGTTAGTTTGTGTTTGTGAGAAAAAGAATTCCTATGACTGATAATATTTCTAACTATATGCGGGTGTTAGTAGGAAGGAAGAAAGGCGGGCATCACAACACAAAACAACACTCAATATTTTTTTTGAAACTCACCATATGGTTCCAGATGTAATGAATTTATATAATCCAAATATGATCACACACAAACAACCAGTCACGGGAAAATATTTTGCTTTTGTCACTTTTGTCACACAGGGAAACACGACATAAATTTTCTGAAAGAACCCCAGCAGCCTGCGCGTTGTCTTGCAAACCGGTTGGTTTCCCTGACCATGAAGGGAATCTTTCAAAGGAAAAACAAGTGAAAAATAATCAAAAGGTGTTCGAAGATTCATTGTGGATGTGGGGGCCCCCTGTATGCATCAAACACACGAACTTCAGCCCGAAAGTCGTTGTTTGACCATGCGATACTGTGCACATCCACCCGACATCAGAAGCACCTGCGTCACCTGCGTCGCCTATGCCCGATCACTGTCACTACCGAAATTCACCCTTCTGCAACTTCAAAGTCACTGTCGCTGTCGACAGAGTCAAGATCAATGTCCGATTGTTCCAGTCGTTATTTCGGTCGGAAACACATTCATGTTGAACATTTGGTCCACATCAAGCTCATGTCACTATCACGTCAAGTGCAAAAATTTTGCTCGTAGTGGGAAGTCGATGGATGACCAAAATAATCGATTAAAAATCAAAACACCCACAAACCGCTCTTGCAAAGGGCCCCGAGAAAGGTGTGAAAGGCCCGATAACGACCGTTTGTCTTATTACTGTAGCAACCCAAATACGGAGGCACACCGAGACAATCAGCCTACTGACGAACGGGGGGTAAAAGGGCGGATCAGGCCTGCGGGTCGGGGGGAAAAAGGGGCGGATGGGGGACAGAAAGGTTAACCGCCAATAGCTGTCTTGTAATCACACATTAAGGGGCCAATACTTCATCGCACATTTTTAACCGGCCAATAGCTGTTCTTGTAATCACACATTTTTAAGTGGCCAATAGCTGTCTTGTAATCACACATTATTAAGTGGCCAATAGCTGTCCTTGTAATCACACATTTTTAAAAGTGGCCAATAGCTGTCTTGAATCACACATTAATTGGCCAATAGCTGTCTTGTAATCACACATTATTAACCGCCAATAGCTGCCCTTGTAATCACACATTATTAACCACCCAAATAGCTGTCTTGTAATCACACATTATTAACGGGCCCAAATAGCTGTCTTGTAATCACACTTTTTAAACCCGGGCCAAGGGCTTCTTGTAATCACACTTTATTAACTGGCCAATACTGTCTTGAATCACATTAACCGGGCCAATAGCTGTCTCTTAATCACACATTACCGCCAATAGCTTCTTGTAATCACACATTTTTACTGGCCAATATTTCCCTTGTAATCACACATTATAACTGCCAATAGCTGTCTTGTAATCGCACATTATTAACCCGGCCAATAGCTGTCTCATAATCACACATTAACCGGCCAATAGCTATCTCGTAATCACACATTTATAACCGGCCAATAGCTGTCCTTGTAATCACACATTATTAAGTGGCCAATAGCTGTCTTGTAATCACACATAATTAAGGGGCCAATACTGTCTTGTAATCACACATTATTAATGGCCAATAGCTGTCTTTTTAATCACACATTAAATTTGGGCCAATAGCTGTCTTGTAATCACACATTATTAACCGGCCAATAGCGTCTGTAATCAAAACATATTAACCAGCCAATAGCTGTCTTGTAATCACACATTTTTAACTGGCCAATAGCTGTCTTGTAATCACACATTATTAACCGGCCAAGGGCTGTCTTGTAATCAACATTATTAACGGGCCAATAGCTGTTTTGTAATCACATTAACTGGCCAATAGCTGTCTCATAATCACACATTAACCGCCAATAGCTGTCTTGTAATCACACATTATTAACTGGCCAATAGCTGTCTTGTAATCACACATTATTAACTGGCCAATAGCTGTCTGTAATCACACTTTATTAATGGCCAATAGCTGTCTCATAATCACCCCATAACGGCCAATAGCTGTCTCGTAATCGCGCACTGTGGCCACGGCTTTTGCAGAGGAGCCCCGCCTTCGAACAAAAGTGACCTTGACCCCACTGAGCAGCACAGTCCTGCGAATGGATTGGACCCAGGAACCCAGTGACAAACCTATCCGGGCCCTTTCTCATCACCTACCGAATATTGAGTGGAAAATGGGCATGCAGCATGTGTGTGTACAACAGTGTGCTTGACGTACAAGCTGCAGACATGCATGGTCATGCACAAATGCACATACACACCCCCCCAAACACACAAAAAAAAACACAAATTTTACCCAGTGCATACAACCTCAACAGGTCATGGACGATGGGCTTATCACACATACACACTCACCCGTATGCACACCATGCATGCATACACACATATGCACACACACACACACGCACATCATGTTTAAAATCATCAGCAAATTCACTTGCAACGTACTCATTTACAGCACACTGAAACTCTGGATGGAGGGTTTTTCTAGTTGAATAAAGCACTTTAAAGAGTTGTGGATGATATTGTTTTGCCTCATCATCATGAAACACTCTTTTAACTTTGTCGCTAGTTATTTCTCTGAATAAATCCCTGTGTGTTAAATTCATACCGGGACCACAGCTGTATCTGCTGGAAACATCAGCGTCTACAATTGCAATCACCAAGTTGTAATTTTCTCAAGCGAATTAATTCTCACTGGAAATGCAGGGGCATTTCCAGTCGAAATTTTTCTGAAACGCTCTGAGTACACCAGACTGTCAGACGAGTACACATTGCTTATTTGAACAAGGCCCCCCATCTCTACACGTACATGTGTTTCCGAAAGATGAGGTGGTTTACAAGCTGGTGCGTTTCCCAATGCCAAGGGGAGGCTATGACCTGATGTGTTTCTAGAAATTGATAAGGGTTGAAAAACTCGCACGTTTAGCAAAAAGTAAACAAAGAGGCAGACCAAATCAAAAAAGAAAATAACAAATTCAAAACAAACGGACAAAATGAAGCGGAAACAAAAATTCTTCCACCAAGATAATTATGGTTTGCTTGTGCAAGATCAAGCAGACAAATTTAAACTTGTTAAGGCTTCTGAAAAGGTGATTCGAGTACTTTTGTTTTGGTGAGAATCACTAATTTAATATCTGAAAAATGTCTCGAAACGGGGTGGGAAAAAATGTTTAAAAGTCAGTACATTTGTTTTGGTGAGAATCACTAATTTAATATGAAAAATGTCTCAAACGCCATGGGAAAACTATTGAAAAGTCATGGAACTGGAACTTGACTTCCTGTATGGACCCTGAGTACAAAACACCACCCAGCAGCCCCCACCCCCCCCCCCCCCCCCCCTTCCCCCCCCTCACTCCTTCCCCCCACCGTGTTGATGTGGTGGCTGTGTTGGCAGGAAAGAGGCCACCTGAACGAGGTGCAGAAGACTGTGGAGGCCTGAAAACGCTCCGACAACCTGACCGACCTCCTGCCCTACACCACCTACGTCGTCACCATCCGCACCTTCTCCCCCAAAGGGTCCAGCATCCGTTACAACCGTTGAGGGGCGCACACTGGAAGGGGTGAGGGTTTTTTTTTGTTTGTTCATTTTTTTTATCTTTTTAGTTGGTGGGAACTGTTGTCAGACTTCAGTCGCAGTGTGTAAGACCGCTGACAAGGGGGAAAAAGTCGCTTTGAGAGAAGGACAAACTCCAGATCTACAGATGGATTCCAGATTTACAGGGATTTACACAATGGATTCTGGGTTTACACAATGGATTCTAGATCTGCAGGATGTAATTCCGGATCTACAGGATAATTCCCCGGGTCTACAGGATGGCTTCTAGATCTACAGGATGGGTTCCAAATCTACAGGATGGGGTTTCCCGATCTGCAGGGTGGTTCCAGATCTGCAGGATGGGTTCCAATCTGCAGGATGGGTCCAGATCTGCGATGGATTCCGGTTTTTCAGGATGGATTCCGGATTTACAGGATGGATTCCGGATTTTTCAGGGTGGATTCCGAATTTATAGATTATTCCGAATTTACAGGATGGATTCCAGATCACCGGAAGGATTCCAGATCTACAGGATGGATGTGAATGACCCAGTGTCCAGAGGTACTCTTTAAGGAAAACCATGCACAGGCACACAAAAATAAGAACTGCTACTTGATTTATGTAGCAGATTTTGTGATTTAGGGACAAACATTTTGTTAAATGATTTTCTCTGGGAAATATCTTGAGTGTCAAAGTCTTTTGGGGGTTGCAGAAATTGTTGGGTGGGAAAAATAAAAAGAGGATGTGAAGGATTGATTGTGTGCATCAGCAGTCAAACTGTCAGTGGACCTGACGTTTTGCTATAGTCGTGTTGTTCCATAAAAGCTGTGAAACAAAAACCTTTTCCAAATGGTTGTTGCTACCCATTTTTTTGGGAATCCCTGTTTCACACCCCCCAAAACGGGGGTGGAGCATGGATCTTGACAATACCAACATTGGGTTTTCCGGGGTCCAGGGGGGTTTGTTTTTCCCTTCTGGGGTTTTGATTTCACGGACACACAGGGGGTTGACAGGACCTGAATTGTTGGTGATTTGTTTCGTATCGGGGCCTCATGGTGGTGACATGGCCCAAAATGTGTTGGGTTTGTGTTCTTTTTGGGGGCCTATGGTGGTCATGGCCCTGAATGATTGTATTGTTTTCTTACGGGGGCTCTGGTGGGACATGCCCAAATGAGTTGGTGTTTGTGTGTTCTTGTGGGGGCCCTCATGGGGGTGACAGGGCCAAAAAGATTGGTGATTGTTTTTCTGTGTCGGGGCCTCATGGTATGACGGGCCCCAAATGATTGGGTGATTGTGTGTTCTTTTCGGGGCCTCATGGGGGTGAATGGCCTAGTTTTGGGTGTTTTTTTTCTGTGTCTGGGTCTCATGGTGTGAAAAAGGACCAAAATGATTTGGGATTTTGGTTCTGTTCTGAGCCTCAGGATAAATGATTTGGTGATTGTTGTTCGTTCTGGGCCTCATGGACCTAAATATGTTGGTGATTGTGGTTCTTGTCGGGCCCCCTCGTGTAAAGCATGGACCTAAATATGGGGGTGATTGTGTTTCTGTTTTGGGGGCCTCATGGTGGTGACAGGACCTAAAGTGTTGGTGTTTGTGTGTTCGTGTTGGGGGCCCAGGGGGTGACAGGGACCTGAATGATGTTGGGTGATTGTGTGTTCTGTGTCTGGGGCCTCATGGCCCAATGATTTTGGGTAAAGTGTTTTTTCTGTTCTGGGCCTCTGGTGAGACATGGCCAAAATGATTTTGGGATTGTGTGTTTTTCTGGGGCCCTTAGGGACCAAAATATGTTGGTGATTGTGTTTTCTGTGTCTGGACCTCATGGCCAAATAATGTTGGTGATTGTGTGTTCTGGTCGGGGCCTCAGGACCAAATATGTTGGATTGTGTTTTCTGTAGGGGGCCTCATGGTGAGACAGGGACCTAAATGATGTCGGTGATTGTGTTTCTTTGTCTGGGGCCTCAGGGGGACCTAAAGGGGATGGGGGTGAGTGTGTTTCTGTATCTGGGGCCTCATGTGATGCAGGACCTGAATGAAATTGGTGATTGTGTGTTTCTGAAAGGGGGGCCTCTGGTGGGACAGGGACCTAAATGAGTTGGTGTTGTGTGTTTTTTATCTGGGCCCATGGACTAAATAATGTTGGTGTTTGGGGTTCGTGTCGGGGGCCCCAAGGACCTAAAAATGTTGTGGTGTGTTCTGTGTCGGGGCCCAGGGTGAGACATGGCCCCAAAGATTTTGGGGGATTGGTGTTTTTGTCGGGGGCCCTCAGACCAAAATGATGTTGGTGATTGTGTGTTCTGTATCTGGGCCCATGGGGTGCGTGGACCCAAAATTTGGGTTTGTGTGTTCTGTGTCGGGGGGCCTCAGGACCTAAATATTTTGGTGTTTGTTTTTTCGTATCGGGGGCCTAGGGCCAAATGATGTTGGGATTGTGTTTCTGTGTCTGGGGCCTCAGGGACCAAAATATTTTTGGGTTTGGTGCTTTTCGGGCCCCCCCCCCCTCATGGGGTGACAGGACCAAAAGATTTGGTGATTGGGGGTTTTCTGTGCGGGGGCCTCATGGACCAAAAGATTTTGGTGTTTGTGTGTTCTGTGTCGGGGCCTCATGGCCCTAAGTGTTGGGATTGTGTGTTCGGCAGGCCTTAGGCCTAACTGATGTTGGTGAGTGTTTTTCGTATCGGGGGGCCTCAGGGTGGTGACATGGACCTGAATGTTTGGTGATTGTGTGTTCTGGGTTCTGGGCCCATGACTAAATGATTTTGGGTGATTGGTGTTCGTGCGGGGCCTCATGACCTAAATGATGTGGTGATTGGTCTCGTATCGGGGGCCCTTAGGGCCTAAATGATGTGGGGATTGTGTGTTCTGTTTCGGGGAGCCTCATGGGGGGACATGGCCCTAAAATGAGTTTGTGTTTGTGTTTCTGGTCGGGGGCCCTCAGGGTGAGACGGGACAAATTTTTTGGTGATGGTTTCTGTGTCGGGGGCCTCTGGGGGTGACGGGGACCTGAATAGTTGGTGATGTGTGTTCTGGTCGGGGCCTCGTCCCAAAAAAGGGTTTTGGGGTGTTTGTGTTTTCTGTTCTGGAGCCTCAGGGTGGTACAGGGACCAAAAAGAGTTGGGTTATTGTGTTTTCGTGCGGGGCCCATGGACCAAAATGAGGTGATTGGTGTTCGGGGTTCGGGGGGCCCTCATGGGGGACATGGACCTGAATGATTTTGGGGGGGGTTGTGTGCTCGTATCTGGGCCTCAGGTGGTGACATGGCTAAATATTTTTGGTGATTGTGTGTTCTTATCGGGGCCTCGGGGTGACGGGGACCTGAATGTTTTGGGTGATTGTGTTTCGTGCGGGGCCCCTTTCATGGACCTAAAGGGTTGGTGATTGGTGTTCTTTATCTGGGGCCTCATGGTCAGCCTGTGCACCCCCCGTATTTCCCCGTTTTTAGACGGATTTAAAGCTGGGGTAGGGAAAATACTGATAGTGCGCTAAATACGGATTACTCGCCCCAAAATAGGGTACGGTGCTACGATCCCACCGCAAAAATTGCAGTTTGCACATCACCTTAGCGGTGAAACTAGGGGACATTCAGGGCGGAAATGAATTCCCTTGTCGGTGAACAAAAATTTTTTTTCGAAGTCGTTGGGCCGCCCGCCGTTAGTATAATAAAAATCAAATGAGCAGACTATACATTAGGGGAAAAAAGTTTTTCTTGGTAATTTAAATTGGGAATGTCACTCGATTTGTCTGAATGCCAACTGGGCCTAGCTCCGACTCGACCCCGTGCGTCAAAAAATGGCGGGGTGACGAAGGCACAATGTTTGGTGGAGATTGTTTGGGGGCAAAAAGGCTACAAGACATTTTCCCCCGGCAGTCTTGGGGTTGGGGAAAAAAAAAAAGAGTTCAGCTGTTCAAACCACGTATGCAAAAACTTTTCCCCTTGTCAAAGCTCGCGAAAGGCAAGAGTTGCCTCTGCCCCGTTGGGGAAAGACTTTTTTGATAGCTCACGGTGGGGCCAATACATTTAAGACATTTTTCCCCGGACAAACATAAACAATTTTAAAGGCAAAAAGCGCAAGAAAAATTTTGCACTTTTCTCTTTCCTAACCTACGAGTAATGACACTTTTTTGGGTAATCGGCCCAAGTGATGAGGGGAAATGATGACATCACAATTTTCCACTGGGTGCAGGGAACGTTTTTTTGTCGTGGGTTTTTAAAATGATGTTTCCTGATAGTCCAACGCGGCGATATGCTTTGGCCGTAAGAAAGCCACATGTTTGGTGAAAGCACAGCCAGGGAAAAACAGAACATTTTGTTGAAGAAAGAGACGCTGCTTCACGTTTTTAAAAACGGGAGCAATGACGAGAAGAAAAACAGTATCCCCTCTATAAGGTCTGTTGACCAGGAACGGGCTGGTAATTAAGAAATGTTTTCCTTCCGTCTCGACGTCCGCAGTACTGGGAAAAAAACTTTTATTTTTGGAAAGGAAAAAGGCTCTGACCTTAAAAGGGGGTAACTGCTTGCTCAGGGATGACAACGCCAATGTTAGCAGGGGGGAAAACAAAGGTGTCTTTCTTATGCAAGGAAAACACCCCAGTTTTCTTGTCGGGTTTGTCTGCATTTGGTGCATATTGCAGCAGAGAAAGGGGCTCATGTTTGCCAGACGTAGCAGAGATTTTCAAGACGTTCAAATTATTCAGAAAAAGTGAAAAGACAAAGGGGGTTAAGCAAAAGCAAGAAAAAGTTTTTCATGAGACGTGGGAAATGCGAAGCACACTCCAACAAAGGGGGCCAGTATTGGGAAAATGCTTGAAAGACTTCTTTTGAACTGGGGTGCTCTGAAGGGGATTCTTCAAGGCTGAAAAGGAAGCCCCAAAAAGGAAAAAAAAAAGCCATCAACAAAGTCTGCAATCAAAGCCACTTCACAAGCTGCAAATCTCAAGCAAGAATGTAATCGGCAGCAAGTAGGGCAGATCAGTCTGTAGGGGGAAGCCAGTTGAAGAAAAAAAGAAAAAAGAACGAGGAGAATGAAAGCAAACAAAACTTAGCGCAAAAGAAGGTTGACAGTACCTTGCTTCTTAAATCCCCAAACCCAAAAGCTCTAAAAAGCTGTTTCTAAACACACGTAAAGATGTTGATCCTGCGTTGGACTTTAGTCTGAGGCCCCAAAAGTGCATGTGCGAGAAAACACTAATCAAATGATCAAAAATGTGCAAATCCCTTTCTGAAACCCCCACAATGGCAAGTGGGGCACGAAAGTGGACTTCAAGATACCCAACTTGAAGGCTGACAAAGACCTCATCTGAGAATCAGAGGGCCTTCTTTCGGCTGACAAGAATGTTTCCCGACCTCTCGAGGAAGAGTTCTATTGTATGTCAAGAAAAAACTTTACTGCAGTGTGCCTACCTTGTGGAAAGCGCCAGTCAAAGATCCCTTCTTTACAGCAGAAGTTGTTGATTTGCCAACCAGCAAAGTGTCAGGTTCGACCTAAGGTTTTTGGATAGATTTCCGCTCTGAACCCCCTGGCAGCATAAGCACTGTGAGGGAAAAGTTTGTTTTATCATGCACAGAAAATCGGGTTTATTGCAGACGGGAAAAGAAACCCGGGCGCTGTAGGGAACGAAAAATGAAGAATTGGGGCCCACATGAAAGAGCTTTCCCCCGGCCCTGGGGTGTTCACGTTCCCACAGCAATGCACCCTTTTGAAAGGGTTTTCTCAAAAGTGAGAAAAAAACAGAACTATCAAAGAGCTTCACTGGGTGATGATACGTCGAGGCACTGCCGTTTAAGGCACAGCCTGGGGGCCGTTTGAACATTAGCACCCATCCCAAAATGCTACAAAAAACTCAGGAGGTTTCATGAGCAAAATGACTTGCTGTAACAAAAAGCTTTTACCAAAACACTTTTTTTTTTTTTAAAATGTTAACTTTTTTTTTGATATTTCGGATGTGTTGGGAAAATCTGCATCGGATCACCTTGTACGGGGGAAATTTAGACAAAGGGGGTGACTGGTCAATTTTACTGTGTTTCTTTTTTTACTTTGTTTTATAATTTTTTTTGGAAAAAATTTGAAAACTGAAAGTCACCAAAAACTGAAAATTATTTGTTGGATACTGAGGGTCTTGCTGGGGGTGCACAGGTCCATGGTGGTACGGGCCTAAATGATTTGGTGATTGTGTGTTCTGTTCTGGGCCTCATGGGCCCAAATGAGTTGGGATTGTGTGTTCTGGTCTGGGCCTCATGGTGAGGGGCCGAATGTGTTGGGTTTTATTGTGTGTTTTGTATTGGGCCTCAGGTGAGCTGGACCGATGTGTTGGTGATGGTGTTCTTGTCGGGGGCCCCATGGGGGACATGGATTTTAAAGATTTTGGGGGATTGGTGTTCTGTCTGGGCCTAGGACCTAAATGATGTTGGTGATTGTGTGTTCTGGTTTGGGGCCCCAGTTTAGACAGGCCCCAAATGATGTTTTGATTGTGTTTTCTGTTTGGGGCTCATGGCCCCAAATAAGTGGTGATTTTGGTTCTGGTCTGGGGCCTTGGGACCCAAAGATGGGGGATTTTGGTTCTGATGGGGCCCCAGGGGATGACATGGACCCAAATATGTTGGTGATTGGTTTTTTTTGCCGGGGGCCCATGGGCCCAAAAGAGTTGGTGAGTTGTTTCTGTATTTGGGGGCCCCATGGGGATACAGGACCTGAATGTTGTTGGTGATTTTGGTTCTGAAGGGGGCCCAGGACCTAAATGATGTTGGGGGATTGTGTGTTCTGTGTCTGGGCCCATGGACCTAAATGATGGTGGTGATTGTGTGTTCTGTGTGTGGGGCGTCATGGGTTCTTCGTTGTAGGTCTTGGGTTTGGATTTCACAGAAAAAAACATAAAAGTGTGACATGTGACATCACAGAAAAACATAGCGGTGTGACATGTGACGTCACAGAAAAACATAGCGGTGTGACATGTGACATCACAGAAAAACATAGCGGTGTGACATGTGACATCACAGAAAAACATAGCGGTGCGACATGTGACATCACAGAAAAACATAGCGGTGTGACAATGGACTGTGATGATGTCAGTGATTGTAAGTTCTGTATCTGAGGCTCTATGGGTATTGTGTTTTTGGTCTTTGGTTCTGAAAACGTAGAGGTGTGACTTGGATCAAAATGATGTCAGTGATTGATTTGATGGTCAATATCTGAGGCTTTGGGGTTCTGAAAACATAGTGGTGTGACTTGGATCTAAATGATGTCAGTGATTGTAAGTTCTGTATGTGAGGCTCTATGGGTATTGTGTTTTTGGTCTTTGGTTCTGAAAATTTAGTGGTGATACTTGGGATCTAAATGATGTCAGTGATTTTATGGTCTGTATCTGAGGCCTTCGGGTTCTGAAAACGTAGTGGTGTGACTTGGATCTAAATGATGTCAATGACGGTACTGTATCTGAGGCCTCTGTGTTTCAGTCTTCAGATTTAATTTCATGGAAGAACATTGGTGTGACTTTGAACTTCATGATGTCAGTGACTGTATGTACTGTATCTGAGGCCTCTGTGTTTCAGTCTTGAATTTTGACCTTGTGAGAGAAAGTGTAAGTACTATATATCCGCCAAACATGAACAAACCAATCACAAGACAAAACTCGACACGTTTCGACCTCTTAGGTCTTCTTCAGGCAAGAGAAACAAGATGGACATTCAACGCCATCTTGAGCCGAATTTGACAAAGACAAGTGATTGGACAAAGACAAGTGATTGGACAAAGACAAGTGATTGGACAAAGACAAGTGATTGGACAAAGACAAGTGATTGCTCGTTCTTCATGTTCATTGTGCCGAGTGTTGTGCATTGCCTGAAGAAGACCTAAGACGTCGAAACGCGTTGCGTTTTGTCTTGTGATCATTTGTGCATGTTTGGCGGATACAGTCAGTATATAAACTTTTAAAGATTTGTTGAGATTTCTGCCTGCAGTCACCTCACTTTGCAACGTGCTTGCTGGAGATGGTCTGTCTGCTGTGTGTTCATAGTCTGTCTGCTGTGTGTTCATAGTCTGTCTGCTGTGTGTTCATAGTCTGTTTGCTGTGTGTTCATAGTCTGTTTGCTGTATGTTCATAGTCTGTCTGCTGTGTGTTCATAGTCTGCTGTATGTTCATAGTCTGCTGTATGTTCATAGTCTGCTGTATGTTCATAGTCTGTTTGCTGTATGTTCATAGTCTGCTGTATGTTCATAGTCTGTTTGCTGTATGTTCATAGTCTGCTGTATGTTCATAGTCTGTTTGCTCTATGTTCATAGTCTGCTGTATGTTCATAGTCTGCTGTATGTTCATAGTCTGTTTGCTGTGTGTTCATAGTCTGCTGTATGTTCATAGTCTGTTTGCTGTATGTTCATAGTCTGCTGTATGTTCATAGTCTGTCTGCTGTATGTTCATAGTCTGTTTGCTGTATGTTCATAGTCTGCTGTATGTTCATAGTCTGTTTGCTGTATGTTCATAGTCTGCTGTACATAGTCTGTCTGCTGTATGTTCATAATCTTGTTTGCTGTATGTTCATAGTCTGCTGTATGTTCATAGTCTCTCTGCTGTATGTTCATAGTCTGTTTGCTGTATGTTCATAGTCTGTTTGCTCTATGTTCATAGTCTTGTTTCCTGTATGTACATAGTCTGCTGTATGTTCATAGTCTGTTTGCTGTATGTTCATAGTCTGCTGTATGTTCATAGTCTGTTTGGTGTATGTTCATAGTTTGTTGTATGTTCATAGTCTGTTTGCTGTATGTACATGGTTCTGCTGTACGTTCATAGTCTGTTTGCTGTACGTTCATAGTCTGTTTGCTGTACGTTCATAGTCTGCTGTACATTCATAGTCTGTTTACTGTACGTTCACATTCTGTTTGCTGTACGTTCATAGTCTGCTGTACGTTCATAGTCTGTCTGCTGTACGTTCATAGTCTGTCTGCTGTATGTTCATAGTCTGTCTGCTGTATGTTCATAGTCTGCTGTACGTTCATAGTCTGTCTGCTGTATGTTCATAGTCTGTCTGCTGTATGTTCATAGTCTGCTGTATGTTCATAGTCTGTTTACTGTATGTTCATAGTCTGCTGTATGTTCATAGTCTTGTTTCCTGTATGTTCATAGTCTGCTGTATGTTCATAGTTTGTTTGCTGTATGTTCATAGTCTGCTGTATGTTCATAGTCTTGTCTGCTGTATGTTCATAGTCTGCTGTATGTTCATAGTCTGTTTGCTGTATGTTCATAGTCTGTTTGCTGTATGTTCATAGTCTGCTGTATGTTCATAGTCTGTCTGCTGTATATTCATAGTCTGTCTGCTGTATGTTCATAGTCTGTCTGCTGTATGTTCATAGTCTGTTTGCTGTATGTTCATAGTCTGCTGTATGTTCATAGTCTGTTTGCTGTATGTTCATAGTCTGTCTGCTGTATGTTCATAGTCTGCTGTATGTTCATAGTCTGTTTGCTGTATGTTCATAGTCTGCTGTATGTTCATAGTCTGTTTGCTGTATGTTCATAGTCTGCTGTATGTTCATAGTCTGTTTGCTGTATGTTCATAGTCTGCTGTATGTTCATAGTCTGTTTGCTGTGTGTTCATAGTCTGCTGTATGTTCATAGTCTGTTTGCTGTATGTTCATATCTGCTGTATGTTCATAGTCTGTTTGCTGTATGTTCATAGTCTGCTGTATGTTCATAGTCTGTTTGCTGTATGATCATAGTCTGCTGTATGTTCATAGTCTGCTGTATGTTCATAGTCTGTCTGCTGTATGTTCATAGTCTGTTTGCTGTATGTTCATGGTCTGCTGTATGTTCATAGTCTGTTTGCTGTATGTTCATAGTCTGCTGTATGTTCATAGTCTGTCTGCTGTATGTTCATAGTCTGTTTGCTGTATGTTCATAGTCTGCTGTATGTTCATAGTCTGTCTGCTGTATGTTCATAATCTTGTTTGCTGTATGTTCATAATCTGCTGTATGTTCATAGTCTGTCTGCTGTATGTTTATAGTCTGTTTGCTGTATGTTCATAGTCTGTTTGCTCTATGTTCATAGTCTTGTTTCCTGTATGTACATAGTCTGCTGTATGTTCATAGTCTGTTTGCTGTACGTTCATAGTCTGTTTGCTGTATGTTCATAGTCTGTTTGCTGTAAGTTCATAGTCTGCTGTATGTTCAGTCTTGTCTGCTGTATGTTCATAGTCTGTTTGCTGTATGTTCATAGTCCCGCTTGTTGTATGTTCATAGTCATATCTGTTTGCTGTATGTTCATAGTCATAGTCTGTTTGCTGTATGTTCATAGTCTGTTTGCTGTATGTTCATAGTCTTGTCTGCTGTATGTATGAAGTCTGCTGTATGTTCATAGTCTTGTTTGCTGTATATTCATAGTCTGCTGTATGTTCATAGTCTGTTTGGTGTATGTTCATAGTCTGTTGTATGTTCATAGTCTGTTGCTGTATGTACATGGTCTGCTGTACGTTCATAGTCTGTTTGCTGTACGTTCATAGTCTGTTTGCTGTACGTTCATAGTCTGCTGTACATTCATAGTCTGTTTACTGTACGTTCACATTCTGTTTGCTGTACGTTCATAGTCTGCTGTACGTTCATAGTCTGTCTGCTGTACGTTCATAGTCTGTCTGCTGTATGTTCATAGTCTGTCTGCTGTATGTTCATAGTCTGCTGTACGTTCATAGTCTGTCTGCTGTATGTTCATAGTCGTCTGCTGTATGTTCATAGTCTGTCTGCTGTTTGTTCATAGTCTGTTTACTGTATTTCATAGTCTGCTGTATGTTCATAGTCTTGTTTGCTGTATGTTCATAGTCTGCTGTATGTTCATAGTTTGTTTGCTGTATGTTCATAGTCTGCTGTATGTTCATAGTCTTGTTTGCTGTATGTTCATAGTCTGCTGTACGTTCATAGTCTGTTTGCTGTATGTTCATAGTCTGTCTGCTGTATGTTCATAGTCTGCTGTATGTTCATAGTCTGTCTGCTGCACGTTCATAGTCTGTTTGCTGCATGTTCATAGTCTGTTTGCTGTATGTTCATAGTCTGTTTGCTGTATGTTCATTGTTTGCTGTATGTTCAAAGTCTGTTTGCTGTATGTTCATAGTCTGTTTGCTGTATGTTCATTGTTCGCTGTATGTTCATAGTCTGTTTGCTGTACGTTCATAGTCTGTTTGCTGTATGTTCATAGTCTGTTTGCTGTATGTTCATAGTCTGTTTGCTGTATGTTCATTGTTTGCTGTATGTTCATAGTCTGTTTGCTGTATGTTCATAGTCTGCTGTATGTTCATAGTCTGTTTGCTGTATGTTCATAGTCTGCTGTATGTTCATAGTCTGTTTGCTGTACGTTCAGTCTGGTGTATGTTCATAGTCTGTTTGCTGTATGTTCAGTGCTCTTTACGGCTCTGTCGGTGACGGCGCTGTGTTATCAGTGTGTACGCACGTCTTGTGCAGTGCCCGGGCGGTGCCCGTATTCCAGGTGAGCAGCCCGTCGGCGGAGACGATGCTGGTGACGTGGGAGGAGCTGGCGGAGAAAGACCGGGGCGGCACCATCACCCAGTACCAGCTGCAGCACCGCCCCGCCGCCACGCCCAGCGCCATCACCACCATCACCATCGACCAGTCACACCAGCGCTCCTACCTTGTCACAGGTAAAGAAGGTTTGGTTTGGCAGACTGTCCCAGGGATCATTTTCCATTTTCTTTCTGTTTTTTTCTGTAGGTTTCTTTTTTCCTGTTTTATTTCGTTTTGTGTATCTGTTATTATTCTGCTTACTTTTTTATGTTTTCCTGTCTCTTTTTTTTTTTTGTATCCAAGTAGTCATTCTTTATTTCCCCTCTTCAGTGTTTGTTTGTCCCAGTAATCTTTGTGTCCTTGTTTTTTCCGTTTCTGATTATCCCTGTAATCATTATGCCTGTGTGTGTGTGTGAGAGAGAGTGTGTGTGTGAGAGAGAGAGAGAGAGAATGTGTGTTGTTCTCTCACTGTGTATCCCTGTAAAAAGCCAGCATTCTTTGTGTTCTGCCGTCTCTGTGTGTCTCAAAGTGTTGTTAGTTTATCCACAATTGTTTCACATTCTTGTTGCACTCCTCCGCTTGGTCTCATAATTGTATTCTCTCTCCCACCTGTGTTACACAGTTGATCTGTCTGTCTCTGCCCCTCTCTCTGTCTCTTTCATACATCGTCTGTTCTCTGCCCCTCTCTCTGTCTCTTTCATACATCGTCTGTCTCTGCCCCTCTCTCTGTCTCTTCCATACATCGTCTGTCTCTGCCCCTCTCTCTGTCTCTTTCATACATCGTCTGTCTCTGCCCTCTCTCTGTCTCTTTCATACATCGTCTGTCTCTCCCCCTTCTCTCTGTCTCTTTCATACATCGTCTGTCTCTGCCCCTCCTGTCTGTCTCTTCCATACATCGTCTGTCTCTGCCCCTCCTTCTCTCTGTCCCTTTTATACATCGTCTGTCTCTGCCCCTCCTTCTCTCTGTCTCTTTCATACATCGTCTCTCTCTGCCCCTCCTTCTCTCTGTCTCTTTCATACATCGTCTGTCTCTTCCCCTCCTTCTCTCTGTCTCTTTCATACATCGTCTGTCTCTGTCCTTCCTTCTTTCTGTCTCTTTCATACATCGTCTGTCTCTGCCCCTCCTTCCCTCTGTCTCTTTCATACATTATCTGTTTCTGCCCCCGCCCCCTCCCCTCTTCTCCGTCTTCTTCGCTGTTGGTCTTTTTCCTCCTCACACCAGCCCTGATCTGTGTTGAGGGGTTGAGGCTTGGTGGGATGGTTTGCATATTGTTTTCATCATGTTGTTATTGTCATTGCTTCCTCACCATAAACCCTCTGCCCAAAATGAAGTGTAGTATGGCTCACAGGATACAGGATGAATGACCTTGACCTGTCCAAAATGAAGTGTAGTATGGCTCACAGGATACAGGATGAATGACCTTGACCTGTCCAAAATGAAGTGTAGTATGGCTCACAGGATACAGGATGAATGACCTTGACCTGTCCAAAATGAAGTGTAGTATGGTCACAGGATACAGGATGAATGCCCTTTGGGCCTGTCCAAAATGAAGTGTAGTATGGTTCACAGGATACAGGATGAATGACCTTGACCTGTCCAAAATGAAGTGTGGTATGGTTCACAGGATACAGGATGAATGACCTTGACCTGCCCAAAATGAAGTGTAGTATGGTTCACAGGATACAGGATGAATGAGCATGACCTGCCCAAAATGAAGTGTAGAATGGCTCACAGGATACAGGATGAATGACCTTGACCTGTGCAGGCCTCAAGCCAGAGACCCAGTACGAGGTGCGGCTGGCAGCGGGCACCAAGAATGGTTTTCCTGCCAACCGAGGAGGCTGGTCCCACCACACCACCCCCAAAGTCAGCAGTGGTGAGTCTGGGGGCTTCGTACATGACGTGTGTGTGTTTGTATGCAAGTGCATGTTTTATGTGTGTGTGAATGAGTGAGCTAATGATTTCACACAACTATGGTTCCTTCCTCCAAATGGACAAAATTAACCGAATTCAGCTTTGCAATGCATTTCTGCAATGGATTTTTTTTTCTTTATTGGGTTATTCTCTTTCTCTCTGTCTCTCGTTCTCTGTTCTTCTCTCTTTCATATGTGCACACATAAGCTTTATTTCTCAGTGTTTGTGGAGAAATGAGAAAAAACATCAGCTAGTGTGTGTGTGTTTAGTTTTTGTAGGGATTAGACAGTTTGTGATGAACAAAGGTGTTGTATTTATGGACTGATTGTTTATTCTTATTGTCCTTTTTGCTGTTCCAAACATCAGAATACTTTATTAAGGGGGAGGAGAGAGACAGCAAGAAACAAACCAAACAAACAAACAAAAAAGGGGCGTGGCATTTATGGTCCAAAACTTCAGAAGTATCCAGATTATAAAACAAAAAAAGAGAAAGAGAATGAGTAGGACCCAACCAGCAAACCAAACCAGAATACATGAAAGAAAGACCACCAGCAAAAACAAGACACCAGAACCTGAAACACGCATGCTCTCCCTTTGCCTTCCCACGCAGACGGCACTCCTCAACTGAAGGTGGACGTGCTGAACGCCACGGCCGTGCTGCTGCACTGGGAGCGGCTGAAGGTCAGGGGTCAGGGGGACAACTCAGCCGGCGCCAACAGGGACAACCAGCGCTACCTCATTCAGGCGGTGGAGCTGCGGCAGATCGGGCGCGACGCCCTGCTGCTCAGCGCCGTCCTGGACCCCCCGGCTGCCACCTACATCCTGAACCAGCTGGGTGAGTTGGTGTGGGGTGGGGCGTTAGGGGGGATGGGCCAGTGACAGAACTGAAATGTCAGGAACGGAGGATGAGGCTGGAACTGCAGTTGGCATAGACCTGAAGAAATGAAAGAACTGAAAACTAGCACAGTGTTGAGGGTATTTTGGTGGATGGTTGATTTGTGTGTTTGTTTTAGATCAGAGTATTTCCTGTTCCCTGTACCAGTCTTACAGAGCAGAAGATAGGCAGAGACTTAACTTTCTGCTCATGCAGGATAGGAGAACAGAGGGACGAGCTCATTGTTTGCCTTTGTTGTTTACCTTTCATATCGATGAACATAGGATAGTCACGCAGTTATTCTTTCTGTCTCTCTCTCTGTCACAGTCTCTCTATGACTCCCTCCGTCTCTCTCTCTCTCTCTCTGTTCTTTCTCTCTCTCTCTCTCTCTCTCTCTCTCTCTCTCTCTCTTTTCTCTCTCTCTCTCTCTCTCTCTCTCTCTCCCTCCCTCTCTCTCTCTCTCTCTCTCTCTCGTACACGATGGCGTGGTTGCTGTGGCTGCAGTGCTCTGAGCTGGGAAAGCTAGTGTTGTGCACTGAATAGACAGTAAAGTGAAAGAAGTGAAAACGTCGTGGACTGATGAAGTTGGTGTTGAGCTTCAGGTAGATGAGATGGAAGAACTGGAACATTTGACAGTTTCCCTTTTATGTGCTGTGGTTTTAGAAGAGCGTTTTCATTATCCAATGGACGTGTGCATGCTGAACAGTTTTGACTTGAGTTTTTTTCAAAATTGTAAGTGCTCAATTGCAATCAAATAGTTCGTGTAGATTGGGTTGGAATCTAGAGAAAACAAAACATGAAGCGAAAGAAGGCCAAGAATAGATCTAGTGAAGTAAGAGAGAACAATAAGAATGTATTCTTCCACAGAGTCGGTAGTAATAATGTCACCAAATAGATCTAGTGAAGTAAAGAGAACAATAAGAATTTATTCTTCCACAAAGTCAGTAGTAATAATGTCACCAAATAGATCTAGTGAACTAAGAGTGAACAATAAGAATGTATTCTTCCACAGAGTCAGTAGTAATAATGTCACCAAATAGATCTAGTGAACTAAGAGTGAACAATAAGAATGTATTCTTCCACAGAGTCAGTGGAAATAATGTCACCAAATAGATCTAGTGAACTAAGAGTGAACAATAAGAATGTATTCTTCCACAGAGTCAGTGGAAATAATGTCACCAAATAGATCTAGTGAACTAAGAGTGAACAATAAGAATGTATTCTTCCACAAAGTCAGTGGAAATAATGTCACCAAATAATCAGCTTAGTTTCGGAGTGTTGCTGCTGCAGTCATCTGGCGTAGGGTGATAGAGTTAAAAAGATTCTCAAAAGATTGTATGCCACATCTGTAATCTCTCACAAGCTTTTTTTTTTAAGTTCAGCGTCATGTGTGTGATTGTTAACAACAGAAAAAATATTGACTAACAGGAAAAGTTGAAAAGAGAATGAAAAAAGAAAACCAAGTGCTGTTTTAACAAAGGGTTTTTTATTTCCCCGTCTCCTCCCCCTCCCACCTTCCCTGTCCAACCTTCCAGAGAACAAAACGGACTACAACGTGACGGTGTACGCCAACCAGGAGGTGCACGTGACGCACACCCTTTCGCATTTCTGAGGGGCTGCTGGTGCCCACGCCAGCAAGCTGCGCAGCCACGTGGTGAACCCCAGCACCCTGCCCTGAGTGGACCCCCTCCATCAGGGACGGCGACATCGTCAAGTACCAGGGGGTGCAAACAAGGACTGCCTCCGCCGCCGACCTGGTGGCGCGCTGTATGGACAGTTTAAGCGTTGTTCTAGTACGGGTCTTCTTTGGGGAAACGGTATATCACCTGTTTACCCATATGATGTTTGCCCGTGTTTGGTACATATTTTGTTTAGAGGAATACGTCGAGAAAAGTCTGGAGACGAAGTTCTTGAGCAGTAAATTGCACTTGCAGAGTCGAACCATGACGGGGGCTTTCACCAAAAGAGCGACAACTCTTGCTAACTTCTGCGTGCGAATAAAAAGTTTTGGCAAATATCGTTGCTTCAAACATCAAAAAATCTGGCGATAGAGCATGAGCTCGTGCTAAAGTATGCCGATGAAAAAGGTTTGAGAGTAACCTATTTGACCGTAGTTTATACAAGATCAGGCGGTTACAACCTGGAAGATGGCTCTCCAGTGTGATGGCAGGTACCCCCCCCCCCCCCCCCCCCCCCCCCCCCCCCCCCCCCCCCCCACCCCCTCCCCGCTTTTATAGAAATTTGGAATTTTGTACGCACTGTAGAAAATACGCTCATTTTTGTTGAAAAGTACACCAACAGCAGTTTCAGGGTGAACAGGTCTGATAGTTACTAGTAATGTAGTGTTCCACTGCTGTGATATGAACAATGCATGTTTGCCGCAGCATGGTTGAAACTTTCTCGTTGGAGTAGAAAATACTCTTATTTTGGATTTAGAATGCTCCAAGTCAAATTTCGGGATAAACAGGTTCTGGTATACCTCTCTACTGCGACCTCAACAATGTCATGACAAATGGGTCTTTGAAGACAGCTGTGTTTATAGGATTGTAGGCTGGCTGACATGACCACATGCATGTAAACAAAGACAGCTTGTAGCCGGCCGTTTTGTCCGACCTGGCCGTTTTGTCCAACCTCTGACAAAACGGCTAAAACCCGGCTGTTTTGTCCAACTTTCAATCTTTTATCGGACAAAACGACCAGGTTGGACAAAAGAGCGGCTCTAAGTAAGAGGCTGTTTTGTCTGATATATATTTTTAGTTGGTCTTTGCCCAGTTTCACTGGCAAAGAAGTATAAATTCGTCACATTTTTTTTTTTTTTCTTTTTTGTTTGTTGTTGTTTTTTCTTTACCTGGGGGTAGACAGACAGAAAAAAAAAGAAAGAAGGAAAAAAAAGAACGCGACGAATTTATACTTCTTTGCCAGTGAAATATCAGACAAAAACGTCTGCTTATTTAGAGCCGGCCGTTTTGTCCAACCAGGCCGTTTTGTCCGACAAAAGATTGAAAGTTGGGACAAAACGGCCGGGTTTTAGCGAGGTTGGACAAACGTCCGGGTCGGACAAAACGGCCGGCTACACAGCTTGTATGCGCCTAGAGGGAGGGGAGGAGTAAAGAAGAGAAATCAACAGAGACTGTCCATTTTACTCGTAAATAAATCCAGTCATTTAGGGTAAGCTTATGTGTAATGGAACTTCTAGAGCAGTATCAAGTGGGACAGAAGAAAGGTGTTGGAAAGTGGCTTAGTCAGTAACATGGGCCAGAAAAGCAAAAGAATCCTGGGTCTGAGATTCAGTCTAGGTCCACACAGGCCAAGTGGGTTTGGTGTGTGTGTGTCCTACCCCATTCCACTGGACCCAGAGTCATGGTCTGAAAGCCAGTCTCCTGTGTGGGATGAGGGTCATTGGATGGATTCACTGGCACCCTACCTGAGGGGGATACACATTCTGGGACCACCACCGAGGAAGATAGCTGCGAATGGACGTATGATCAGGCGTGTTGTCCCGTGGGTTCCCTCAGGATGACCTGACATGGATTGCTCCCTGTGGATTTTGCATCTGGGGCTGTGAAAGGACAGGCCTGAGTGTGGCTGTGTATGGAGGAGCCGCATTGAGCAGAATTGCCTGTCAGAAGACATGACACTGAGGAGACACAGAAGATCAGGCTGTGCAAAGAACAAAAAGAAAGAAATAAAAGGGTCAACCCTAAATAAGTGGTAGTCTTAATGAAAATATGTGTTGTTGCTGCGTGCTGTAAACATCCTTGCACTCAAAATGTACTCATGCACACCAAAGTTTGGTTTACCGTGTCAGAGGTGGTCACGTAAAAGACGATATTCAGCAGTCTAAACCAATGATAAGCTAAGTGACAGTGTGTTTCGTTGCTGATTGCAGTGAACATCTTTATGCAGTCATCGGTGGGCTAAGATTTTCCACATATACTGTCCCTAAAGAATGCCAAAGGTCGTTCACTATGTTAGAGATTGTCACTTGAAAGACAGTATTCAGAAGCCTGAACTAGTGATAAGCTGAGTGATGGTGTGTGTTGTTGCTGCTTACAGTGAGCGTCCTTATGCAATCATCAGTGACCTCAAGCCTTTCACCATGTACCAGTTTGGTGTACGCATCATCACTGACGAGCGCCAAGGGTCGTTCACAATGTTGGAGGTCGTCACGTCAGAAGATAGTCAGTATTCTGTGATTGTGTACCAGTGTGCATGAAAACTGTGTGTGTACTATGTGTCTTTTGCTGATGTAAATGTGTATGTGTGCCTGCACAGTCACGTGTGTCAGATGGTTTTACGTTGAGTTGAAGTTTATCAAGGTTCTGGGAGAAATGGTGTAGCATTATCAAGGTGCTGATAAAGTTTGTAACTTTTGAGGCAGCTTTGGGAAATTCGTGAAGCTCGCAGAGTTGACAGTTCGAACATTATTCTCATAAAAGAAGAAGAAAAAAGAAAAGGAAAAAAGTGGGGGTGGGGTTTGGAGGGAGGAGGGGGGGGAGGAGGGGGGGTGGAAGGGTGGTGGGGTGAAGAGGTGGGGTGGGAAGGGGGGAAAGAAAGGACAGCGAAGACTTGGACCAGAAATGAAAAAGATGTTGGGGGAGAATGGTTTCATAATACTTCACTTTTTTGGCAGAAGAAACTGAATCAGAAGTTTTTGCCCACTGTGGATTTGCATAATCTGGGGTAGTGTCAGTGTTGAAGGTTATCAGGAGTGTTGAGAAAAGTTTGGGAAAGTCGAAGGATTTGAAATAAACATCTTGTACTTACGCCGTGTGCGCTCAAGTTTCGACCTGGTGTATGGTCTTCAACTGGTTTTTAATTAACAGTTGTTTTGACAACTCGATGGAGAAGAAAAGATGGGTGATGGGATTGGACCAACCTTAAAGTTCATAGGTCATGCCAGAATGTGGAAAGAGGGAATAGGAGGGCAGAGAAGAAAATGATTATAATGCCACATGCTACTGTATGACCCAGGAGAAGGAAGAAACATCACAGCAGGTATTATTTGAAAAAAGGAAAAGAAAATTATTGCCATGTTGCTACATTTAAACCTTTCATAATGTCTTGTCAGATCAAAATCCTTCATAATGTCTTGTCAGATCAAAATCCTTCATGTCTTGTCAGATCAAAATCCTTCATAATGTCTTGTCAGATCAAAGTCCTTCATGAATTTGAAGACTTTTCAGAATATTTTTGCCGTTAGTCTGCACTGGATTTAACTTTTAACTCCGTTGAAAGGTTCCCTTCAATTGAAATTTCTTTCTTTTTTTTTTCTTTACTGGGGTAGCTGACATGTTGAAATTCTTTTGGAAGAGTTCCTCTGTATTCCAACTGTGCGCGTGCAGAGCCCGGTCCCCCTGTGAACTTGACCTACGAAGTGTTGAAGCGAGGGTCAGTGCGACTGCAGTGGAGCCCCCCATCCCAGCCCAACGGCATCATCACCTCCTACATCATCTTCTACAACCTGACAGTGAGGTGCCTGACACCATGTGGACCAACCTGACAAGGGGCAGGTAGGTGTCTACCTGCATTCCTTCCCTGCCCTGCCCGCCCTGGCCTGGCCTTTCCCAAGGGGATGTTGGCACTGCCAGTCCTTCCCTGCCCTGCCCTGGCCTGGCCTTTCCAAAGGGGATGTTGGGCACTGCCAGTCCTTCCCCTGCCCTGCCCTGGCCTTTCCCAAAGGGGATGTTGGGCACTGCCATCCTTCCCTGCCTGGCCTGGCCTTTCCCAAAGGGGATGTTGGGCACTGCCAGTCCTTCCCCTGCCCTGGCCTGGCCTTTCCCAAAGGGGATGTTGGGCACTGCCAGTCCTTCCCTGCCCTGCCCTGGCCTTTCCCAAAGGGATGTTGGGCACTGCCATCCTTCCCTGCCCTGCCCTGGCCTTTCCCAAAGGGATATGGGCACTGCCAGTCCTTCCCTGCCCTGGCCTTTCCCAAAGGGATGTTGGGCACTGCCAGTCCTTCCCTGCCCTGCCCTGGCCTTTTCCCAAAGGGGATGTTGGGCACTGCCAGTCCTTCCCTGCCCTGCCCTGGCCTTTCCCAAAGGGATGTTGGGCACTGCCAGTCCTTCCCTGCCCTGGCCTGGCCTTTCCCAAAGGGATGTTGGGCACTGCCAGTCCTCTTCCCTGCCCTGGCCTGGCCTTTCCCAAAGGGGATGTTGGGCACTACCAGTCCTCCCTGCCCTGGCCTTTCCCAAAGGGATGTTGGCACTACCAGTCCTTCCCTGCCCTGCCCTGGCCTGGCCTTTCCCAAAGGGGTGTTGGGCACTGCCAGTCCTTCCCTGCCCTGGCCTGGCCTTTTCCAAAGGGGATGTTGGGCACTGCCAGTCCTTCCCTGGCCTGGCCTTTCCCAAGGGGATGTTGGGGCACTGCCAGTCCCTTCCCTGCCCAGGCCTTTTCCAAAGGGGATGTTGGGCACTGCCAGTCCTTCCCTACCCTGGCCTGGCCTTTCCCAAAGGGTATGTTGGGCACTGCCAGTCCTTCCCTGCCCTGGCCTGGCCTTTTCCCAAAGGGGGTGTTGGGCACTGCCAGTCCTTCCCTGGCCTGGCCTTTCCAAAGGGGATGTTGGGCACTGCCAGTCCTTCCCTGCCCTGGCCTGGCCTTTCCCAAAGTGGATGTTGGGCAACTGCCAGTCCTTCCCTCCCTGCCCTGCCCTGGCCTTTCCCAAAGGGGATGTTGGGCACTGCCAGTCCTTCCCTGCTTTGCCCTGGCCTGGCCTTTCCCAAAGGGGGTGTTGGGCACTGCCTGTCCTTCCCTACCCTGGCCTTTCCCAAAGGGATGATGGCACTGCCGCTAGTAATGATCACCCCTTTCAGAAATGTTATGTTCCTAATTTCCAGTGATCTGTTGACTCTCTTTGACTGTGATAAGTTCTTTAATTCTATTTATTTATTTTAACTTTTGTTGTGTCATTACTGCAGCCCTGTGTTTTGTAAGCCTTCTTTTTTTTTTTTCTTTTCTTTTTTTTTTTTTTTTTCTTTACTGCAGTCCAATATTTTTGGGGCATTCGTGGTTGATTTACCGATCTCTGTTCCGGTCTTTGTTCTGGGAAGTATTTATCAGTTCTTTCGCTCCCCACCATTGATGACATGCCACTGGTCATCATAATGACCACCACCAGAGGCGGCAGGCTGGTGATAGTGCAGGAGGTTCTGCTGTCTTTGTGATGTCCAGGTCAGCACAGGATTGCCCAGGTGGACGGCTGGACATGCAGGAGTATTCTTCAAGCTGTCGGCCTGCACCAAGGCGGGCAGGGCCACCCCTCCAAGGTGGTCATGGTCTACCCGGAGTGCGTCTCCAACACCCAGTGTGTCCCCACTAACGGTGAGCATCCCTCCCTCTGGTGGACTCAAACCCACTTGTGATGGCCTTATCATGCACCTCTGTAGCAAACAGAAGTAACAGGCCAGTTTACTCAAACGATTTCGCTGATATTTGTACATGTGTTTGATAGGAGGATTACGATGAACTAAATGAAATATGTCGGGGGGAGGGGGGGATTCTAGAGACTAGGTGATGGCAGTGAAAATGAATGTCCCTCCACCAACACCCCCACCTCCCATCCCCATTTTAACAAAGATTTGGAATTTTGTACACGCTGTCTGTGGAAAATACACTTATTTTGGGGTTAAGCAGGTCTGAACTAAGGTCTACTGCAGCTAACTAGGAAGTGAAGAGACAGTCTGGTTTGGGGCAAACCAAATTTAGGCTTAGCTGGATTCTAGTTGAGTGTACTCTCTTCCTCCAATGTTATGGGTACACTGCGTCTTTTATGCATTTATGGTGATTGTGAGAACTTGCACGTTGTCTGTGATTGTCAGAGCTGTGTCTCTTTGTTATTTTTGTGTCAGGTTTGAGAGAGAGTTGGTGGCCTTTCTGATGAATAACAAATTGAGGTCAACAAGATCTAGATATGGGTGCCCTCTTTGTATACTACTAGGTGAGACCAACTCGTGAAGATTGTGCATTGGTAGCCACCTTTCCGTATTAGAAGGGGAGAGCAGCAAGAATTGCCTTTCCCCGAAGATAGAGTATGGCTGCCTTAATGGCGGGATAAAAAACGGTCATACACATAAAACTCCACTCCCTTTGGTTGAGCAGATGGGATTGATACCTGCCTGTCTATACAGGGAGTGTCCACAGGAGTATCAGCCTGCGTACGCAGAAGAAGAAGTGAATTGCCGCTGAAGGTCTGAGAACTCTGATGCACTAGCTGTTAATTCTGCGTCATACTGTGTTTCTTTTTTTTCTTTTTCTTTTTTATAGGAAGTTTTGAACTTGTAGAACACATTGTTTATTTTCCTTAAAATTTGTAACCTTTCTCTGTCTTCCGTCTTTGTGAGAAAGGCTATCAATAGGAATGTGGAGTGTACAGGGCCTGCTGCCCCATGTCGGGTTGCCCTGTGTGTACAGGGCCTGCTGCCCCATGTCAGGTTGCCCTATGTGTACAGGGCCTGCTGCCCCATGTCAGGTTGCCCTATGTGTACAGGCCTGCTGCCCCATGCAGGTTGCCCTGTGTGTACAGGCCTGCTGCCCCCATGTCAGGTTGCCCTATGTGTACAGGCCTGCTGCCCCATGTTAGTTGCCCTATGTACAGGGCCTGCTGCCCCCTGTTTAGGTTGCCCCTATGTGTACAGGGCCTGCTGCCCAATGTTTAGGTTGCCCTATGTGTACAGGCCTGCTGCCCCATGTCAGTTGCCCTATTGTGTACAGGCCTGCTCCCCATGTCATGTTGCCCTATTGTGTAACAGGGCCTGCTGCCCCATGTCAGGTTGCCCTATGGTACAGGGCCTAGCTGCCCCATGTCAGGTTGCCCTGTGTGTACAGGGCCTGCTGCCCCATGTCAGGTTGCCCAATTGTACAGGGCCTTGCTGCCCCATGTCAGGTTGCCCTGTGTGTACAGGCCTGCTGCCCCACTAGGTGCCCTAGTGTACAGGGCCTGCTGCCCCTGTTAGGTTGCCCTGTGTGTACAGGGCCTGCTGCCCCATGTTATTTGCCCTGTGTGTACAGGCCTGCTGCCCCATGTCAGGTTGCCCTGTGTGTACAGGGCCTGCTGCCCCATGTCAGGTTGCCCTATGTGTACAGGGCCTGCTGCCCCATGTCAGGTTGCCCTATGTGTACAGGGCCTGCTGCCCCATGTCAGGTTGCCCTGTGTGTACAGGGCCTGCTGCCCCATGTCAGTTGCCCTATGTTGTACAGGGCCTGCTGCCCCATGTCAGGTTGCCCTGTATGTACAGGGCCTACTGCCCCATGTTAGGTTTGCCCTATGTGTACAGGGCCTGCTGCCCCATGTTAGGTTGCCCTGTGTGTACAGGGCCTACTGCCCCATGTTAGGTTGCCCTGTGTGTACAGGGCCTACTGCCCCATGTTAGGTTGCGCTGTGTGTACAGGGCCTGCTTGCCCCATGTTAGTTGCCCTATGTGTACAGTGCCTGCTGCCCCATGTTAGTTTGCCCTATGTGTACAGGGCCTGCTGCCCCATGTTAGGTTGCCCTAATGTGTACAGGGCCTGCTGCCCCATGTCAGGTTGCCCTATGTGTACAGGCCTGCTGCCCCATGTTAGTTTGCCCTATGTGTACAGGGCCTGCTGCCCCATGTTAGGTTGCCCTGTGTGTACAGGGCCTGCTGCCCCATGTTTAGTTGCCCTCTGTGCACAGGGCCTGCTGCCCCATGTCAGGTTTGCCCTATGTGTACAGGGCCTGCTGCCCCATGTCAGGTTGCCCTGTGTGTACAGGGCCTCCTGCCCCATGTCAGGTTGCCCTGTGTACAGGGCCTGCTGCCCCATGTAGGTTGCCCTATGTGTACAGGGCCTGCTGCCCCATGTCAGGTTGCCCTATGTGTACAGGGCCTGCTGCCCCATGTTAGGTTGCCCTATGTGTACAGGCCTGCTGCCCATGTTAGGTTGCCCTATGTGTACAGGGCCTGCTGCCCCATGTCCAGGTTGCCCTATGTGTACAGGGCCTGCTGCCCCATGTCAGGTTGCCCTGTGTGTACAGGGCCTGCTGCCCCATGTCAGGTTGCCCTGTGTGTACAGGGCCTGCTGCCCCATGTTAGGTTGCCCTGTGTGTACAGGGCCTACTGTAGGTTGCCCTGTGTGTACAGGGCCTACTGTCAGGATTTGCCCTGTGTGTACAGGGCCTGCTGCCCCATGTTAGGTTGCCCTGTGTGTACAGGCCTACTGTCAGGTTGCCCTGTGTGTACAGGGCCTGCTGCCCCATGTTAGTTGCCCTGTGTGTACAGGGCCTACTGTCAGGTTGCCCTTGTGTTCAGGGCCTGCTGCCCCATGTTAGGTTGCCCTGTGTGTACAGGGCCTACTGTCAGGTTGCCCTGTGTGTACAGGGCCTGCTGCCCCATGTTAGGTTGCCCTGTGTGTACAGGCCTACTGCCCCATGTTAGGTTGCGCTGTGTGTACAGGGCCTGCTGCCCCATGTTAGGTTGCCCTATGTGTACAGTGCCTGCTGCCCCATGTTAGTTTGCCCTATGTGTACAGGCCTGCTGCCCCATGTTAGGTTGCCCTGTGTGTACAGGCCTGCTGCCCCATGTCAGGTTGCCCTATGTGTACAGGGCCTGCTGCCCCATGTTAGTTTGCCCTATGTGTACAGGGCCTACTGCCCCATGTTAGGTTGCCCTGTGTGTACAGGGCCTACTGCCCCATGTTAGGTTTGCCCTGTGTGTACAGGGCCTACTGCCCCATGTTAGGTTGCCATTGTGTACAGGGCCTGCTGCCCCATGTTAGGTTGCCCTGTGTGTACAGGGCCTGCTGCCCCATGTTATGGTTGCCCTGTGTGTACAGGGCCTACTGCCCCATGTTAGGTTGCCCTGTGTGTACAGGGCCTGCTGCCCCATGTTAGGTTGCCCTCGTGTGCACAGGGCCTGCTGCCCCATGTCAGTGTTGCCCTAATGTGTACAGGGCCTGCTGCCCCATGTTAGGTTGCCCTGTGTGTACAGGGCCTGCTGCCCACATGTCAGGTTGCCCTGTGTGACAGGGCCTGCTGCCCCATGTTAGGTTGCCCTATGTGTACAGGCCTGCCTGCCCCATGTTAGGTTGCCCTGTGTGTACAGGCCTACTGTTAGGTTGCCCTGTGTGTACAGGGCCTGACTGTCAGGTTGCCCTGTGTGTACAGGGCCTGCTGCCCCATGTTAGGTTGCCCTGTGTGTACAGGGCCTACTGTCAGGTTGCCCTGTGTGTACAGGGCCTGCTGCCCCATGTTAGGTTGCCCTGTGTGTACAGGGCCTGCTGCCCCATGTCAGGTTGCCCTATGTGTACAGGGCCTGCTGCCCCATGTTAGGTTGCCCTATGTGTACAGGGCCTGCTGCCCCATGTCAGGTTGCCCTCTGTGTACAGGGCCTGCTGCCCCATGTCAGGTTGCCCTGTGTGTACAGGCCTTCTGCCCCATGTCAGGTTGCCCTGTGTGTACAGGGCCTGCTGCCCCATGTTAGGTTGCCCTATGTGTACAGGGCCTGCTGCCCCATGTTAGGTTGCCCTATGTGTACAGGGCCTGCTGCCCCATGTCAGGTTGCCCTGTGTGTACAGGCCTACAGCCCCATGTAGTTGCCCTGTGTGTACAGGGCCCTACTACCCCACGTCAGTGTTGCCCTGTGTGTACAGGGCCTGCTGCCCCATGTTAGTGTTGCCCTGTGTGTACAGGGCCTGCTGCCCCATGTCAGGTTGCCCTGTGTGTACAGGGCCTGCTGCCCCATGTCAGGTTGCCCTATGTGTGTACAGGGCCTTGCTGCCCCAGTCAGGTTGCCCTATGGTTGTACAGGCCTGCTGCCCCATGTCAGGTTGCCCTATGTACAGGGCCTGCTGCCCCATGTTAGTTGCCCTATGTGTACAGGCCTGCTGCCCCATGTTAGGTTGCCCTGTGTGTACAGGGCCTGCTGCCCCATGGTAGGTTGCCCTGTGTTACAGGCCTGCTGCCCCATTTAGGTTGCCCGATGTGTACAGTGCCTGCTGCCCCATGTCAGGTTGCCCTATGTGTACAGGGCCTGCTGCCCCATGTTAGGTTGCCCTATGTGTGTACAGGGCCTGCTGCCCCATGTCAGGTTGCCCTATGTGTACAGGGCCGCTGCCCCATGTTAGGTTGCCCTGTGTGTACAGGGCCTGCTGCCCCATGTCAGTTGCCCTGTGTGTACAGGCCTGCTGCCCCATGTTAGTTGCCCTGTGTGTACAGGGCCTGCTGCCCCATGTCAGGTTGCCCTATGTGTACAGGCCTGCTGCCCCATGTAGGTTGCCCTGTGTGTACAGGGCCTGCTGCCCCATGTTAGGTTGCCCTGTGTGTACAGGCCTGCTGCCCCATGTTAGGTTGCCCGAGTGTTACAGTGCCTGCTGCCCCATGTCTGTTGCCCTATGTTGACAGGGCCTGCTGCCTCAACGTCAGGTTGCCCTGTGTGTACAGGGCCTGCTGCCCCAACGTCAGGTTGCCCTGTGTGTACAGCCCTGTGTTGTTGCTGTAGAGGCTGCAGATGGTGTGATGTCACTGACAGGCTGGAGGGACTGGTTTTCAGGCTGAAAAAGATAAAACCTTTTTGTGTTGTACTGGTCGGTGCAGCTGTTAATAGAGGGCGTGCACAGCCATACACACGCATGCACACACATTTTTTTTTTTAATGAGCAGCTAAGTAGATAAAAGCCAGTGTCAGTAGTAAAAACGAGGAAATGATTTGTGTGAGCAAAAATGCAGAAACAGCAGGGAGGCATGACAGACAAGCAGGTGGGCATCGTCATCGGTGTCTTCATCGGTGTGGCCTGCATCATCATCTGCATCGTCGTCATCCTCTGCCGACACAGGTCAGTCGCATACACACTCCCCCCCCCCCCCCTTAGCTTGTTGGTTTTCCTGTTGAAATGTCTGGCTCCCTCTTTCCACCCCCAGTCTGCTGTGGGAGGAGTTTTTTCCAGCAGTGCCTCTCTCCTGATTGTGGTGTGAAAGCGTTGTGTAATGGTGATTTCACAGAGCCTCAGTGACCGAACTTCCACTCCATCACCTTGTTTTGAAATGTCATTATCATAAATGCAAAATTTCCCTGTTTTGTAAGTCATTCATAAAATTCTGAATTTGGTAGAAGGGAAAATCATGATATGTTGTAAGTTTGTTTCAGAAGTGCAGTTCTAGGTGTGTGTGTGTTGTGTTGGTTGGTTTGTGGTTTGTTTTTTCTTTCAGGGGATTCAGATAAATATTGCTGAATCTGTCAAGTGTGTTGTGGTTGGTTGGTTTGTGTATTTTCTTTCTTTCAAGGGATTCAGATAGATATTAATGAATCTGCCCCAATAGATATGGTGCCAATACCAGCAGCTGGGTGCAGTGGAAGATGCATTTTCTGTGTGGGCCGAGCATTGTTGATCAGTTCCATCAGTCCGCCAACAGAAACATTTCAGTTGAAAGCCAGCCTGACCTTCTGCCCCCAATAGGACGATGGGGTCAGACATTGGATGGGGAAGGTGCTGGCAAAGGCATCAGAAGTGGACCATTCGTTTGCAGTGTTTTCCAAGTCCACCGCTCGGCAGCACCGATGGCGCTGCCCACCATCTTCCCCACCATCATCACCATGGTGTCAATATGCGCCCCTGTCTACCATGGCAACGTGCATCTGCCCAACCAGCACGTAACGGGCACGCCCATGCCCCGGTGGCACGGAACAGAACCTGGGCTCCGTGGAGATGAAGGCCATGGAGACGATGCCCATGCTGACGAGACTGCCGAGAACGAGCTGTCGATGCCAAGGTGTGATTTGTTTGTTGACCTATTCATTACTGGTACCCGGCAAAGAACAAAGAGCACAGCCATTGTTGACAGCCCTGATATGGCCCTTTGCGGTCGGCTGGGCTGTAAGCAACATTATCTTAATTGTTGACAGCCCTGATATGGCCCTTTGCGGTCGGCTGGGCTATAAGCAACATTATCTTATTGATGACAACCCTGATATGGCCCTTTGCTGTCGGCTGGGCTATAAGCAACATTATCTTATTGTTGACAGCCCTGATATGGCCCTTTGCGGTCGGCTGGGCTATAAGCAACATTATCTTATCTTATTGTTGACAGCCCTGCCCTTCATGTCTGTCTGCAAAAAGAAATGGGGGCAGTTGGAGGGATGGGGTGTGTGTGTCTGCACAAAGAAATGGGGATCAGTTGGAGAGATGTTCATCCAGTGTTACAGTGGTGCTGTTGGGGCATTATCTGGATTTGGTTACAGTGGGACATCTGAAGTTGGAAGCTAGCACCATGAAAGGCTGAAAAAAAAAAAAAATCTTTGGATGCTGTGCTTGTTTTGCATTACAACCAAGGGTTTTTCTGTGTATTTATTTCTTTAAAAACTTTGATACTGAAAGGACGGAAGTGAAAGTAATGACAAACTTTATTGACACTGGAACGACAAACTTTAAAGCATTGACAAAGAACGTTTTTCATCTGCACGTGAACAGTTTAAGAAAGAATATGATAAGGATGAAGGTTTTCAGTTTACAGAACATTGACATGATGACAAAGTTTAGAGCGGTCATGAGTAAGGACTTCCTAGCATATTGACATTAAAACAATTTTTTAAAAAAATGAAAGCAATGACCGAGAAGGAGTGCACATTTCCCTGTGTTGTAGTATTAATAGTTTTACTTCTTTTTTTTTTTAAAGGAAAATGTTTCATCTTGTATTTTCAAGGTTCCAACAAACACTGAAAGCGTTTTGCGGTCTTCTGAGATTTGAAACCCACATTTCCAGGCCTTGGTCCTTTTTGGTCCGCAGATGTGTGAAAAGTCTGTACAAGGCATTGTCACCTCAGCCTGCGTTGGTCTGTCTTCACCACAGTAAAGGAGAAACACAACTATGATGAGGAAGTAATAAAAGAGATGTTATTCCTGTCTGTGGTGGTAGGGAGTCTGACCTCAGCCCAGTGAAGAAAAGCTGGACAGTGTCCAAGTGGTGAAGTGTCTGTGGTGGTAGGGAGTCTGACCTCAGCCCAGTGAAGGAAAAGCCGGACAGTGTCCAGGTGGTGAAGAAAGAGGTGTGTGGTCACTGCTGTCTGTCTGGGCCTGGCTTCAGCACAATGGAGGACAAGGGGGACAATGCCCAGACTGGAATTTCTTCTTCTTCTGTGTACGCAGGCTGATACTCCTGCGGACACCCCCTGTATAGGGAGGGGAGTTTTGTGTGTATGACCGTTTTTTATCCCGCCATTAAGGCAGCCATACGCCAACTTCGGGGAAGGTGCATGCTATGTGTGACGTGTCATCCATACCAGCAGCCTAACTGGCCTTCTCTTCCGAAAGTTGGTGATGGGATTTTACGTGTGCGCAAGATGTTATGCTTGCATTCACACACGGAACCTCGTTTATGGTCTCATTCGAAGGACTGTATGGGAAATGGAGTCAGACCCGATGTTAATGCCAAGGGAAAAATCCCCCTGTACCGAAACGGCCCGGCGGAGATTTGAACCCACAACCCCAAGATTACGAGTCCGGTGCTCAACCACTGAGCTATTCCGCCGCCCCCCATCACCCGACTGAAATGAAAGAGGTGCCAGTTGGGATGGCATCCTGAATTAGGTTCTTCGTCTGTGTTAGTTGTGGGGCTGGACTCTTGTGATTGTAGTTATTATCACTAATAAGTCGTTGATTTCCTGCTCCCATTGTGTATGATGTTGTGTATCCTGTCTCTTGCGAATTGTATCAATGTCATAATTCTTGAAAATCGCTGTCGGTTTAAGTCCATGAAAGATCCTTGGAAGTTTGACTGAGAATCTTACGAAATGAGGATTTTTTTTTTTTTTTTGTCTTTGTGTTGGGGCTAGTTTGGTAAGACAGCTTCCATGTGAATGCTGCGCTGATGACGCCATAATCATGGCGTGGGTGTGAATTTTCAGGGAGGGGAGACATGATTGTGACGCCTAACGGAGTGCGGATGAACGGTCAGTTGAAAATCAACGGACATCTCCCCAACGGCCACGTGCCGCCTGCCACTCTGGACCTTAGTGCCACATCTGAGGTGAGTGTGTGGAGGACGTGCAGACCTGTTCACTGTGGACCTTAGTGCCACATCTGAGGTGAGTGTGTGGAGGACCTGCAGACCTGTTCACTGTGGACCTTAGTGCCACATCTGAGGTGAGTGTGTGGAGGACCTGCAGACCTGTTTACTGTGGACCTTAGTGCCACATCTGAGGTGAGTGTGTGGAGGACCTGCAGACCTGTTTACTGTGGACCTTAGTGCCACATCTGAGGTGAGTGTGTGGAGGACGTGTTTACTGTGGACCTTAGTGCCACATCTGAGGTGAGTGTGTGGAGGACGTGCAGACCTGTTCACTGTGGACCTTAGTGCCACATCTGAGGTGAGTGTGTGGAGGACGTGTTTTACTGTGGACCTTAGTGCCACATCTGAGGTGAGTGTGTGGAGGACGTGCAGACCTGTTCACTGTGGACCTTAGTGCCACATCTGAGGTGAGTGTGTGGAGGACGTGTTTACTGTGGACCTTAGTGCCACATCTGAGGTGAGTGTGTGGAGGACGTGCAGACCTGTTCACTGTGGACCTTAGTGCCACATCTGAGGTGAGTGTGTGAGGACGTGTTTACTGTGGACCTTAGTGCCACATCTGAGGTGAGTGTGTGGAGGACGTGCAGACCTGTTTTACTTGGACCTTAGAGCCACATCTGAGGTGAGTGTGTGGAGGACCTGTTTACTGTGGACCTTAGTGCCACATCTGAGGTGAGTGTGTGGAGGACCTGTTTACTGTGGACCTTAGTGCCACATCTGAGGTGAGTGTGTGGAGGACCTGCAGACCTGTTTTACTGTGGACCTTAGTGCCACATCTGAGGTGAGTGTGTGGAGGACGTGCAGACCTGTTCACTGTGGACCTTAGTGCCACATCTGAGGTGAGTGTGTGGAGGACCTGTTCACTGTGGACCTTAGTGCCACATCTGAGGTGAGTGTGTGGAGGACGTGTTTACTGTGGACCTTAGTGCCACATCTGAGATGAGTGTGTGGAGGACGTGCAGACCTGTTCACTGTGGACCTTAGTGCCACATCTGAGGTGAGTGTGTGGAGGACCTGTTTACTGTGGACCTTAGTGCCACATCTGAGTGAGTGTGTGGAGGACCTGTTTACTGTGGACCTTAGTGCCACATCTGAGGTGAGTGTGTGGAGGACCTGTTTACTGTGGACCTTAGTGCCACATCTGAGGTGAGTGTGTGGAGGACCTGCAGACCTGTTCACTGTGGACCTTAGTGCCACATCTGAGGTGAGTGTGTGGAGGACGTGCATACCTGTTTACTGTGGACCTTAGTGCCACATCTGAGGTGAGTGTGTGGAGGACCTGCAGACCTGTTTACTGTGGACCTTAGTGCCACATCTGAGGTGAGTGTGTGGAGGACCTGTTTACTGTGGACCTTAGTGCCACATCTGAGGTGAGTGTGTGGAGGACGTGCAGACCTGTTCACTGTGGACCTTAGTGCCACATCTGAGGTGAGTGTGTGGAGGACCTGCAGACCTGTTTACTGTGGACCTTAGTGCCACATCTGAGGTGAGTGTGTGGAGGACCTGTTTACTGTGGACCTTAGTGCCACATCTGAGGTGAGTGTGTGGAGGACCTGCAGACCTGTTTACCCATACCATTTCGCCCTGTTTTGTCCACGTATTTGGCGAAAATATGACAAAGATGATAAACGAAAAGAAATATGTCAGAAATAAATTCTAGAAACGAAGTTCTGAAGCAGTAATTACGCCTGCAGTAGTTGACCATACCGAAGCTCTGATCAAAGAGCGAGAACTCTTGCTAACTTCGCGCACGAAATCGCCTCTGGGTGTGTCTGCAGTTCCGACAACATGTCCTGAAACATTAAAAAAAAAAAAAAAAAAAAGGCAAGAAGGCATGAGTTAGTACCATAGAATGCTAATGAATCGGGTTTGAATGTAATTTGTGTTGGAAAGAACCTTTATTGAATGTAATTTGTGTGGAAATTGTGCTGGAAAGAACCTTTATTGAATGTAATTTGTGTTAGAAAGAACCTTTATTGAATGTAATATATGTTGGAACCTTTATTGCCTGTGATCAGTGCAAGACCCGATGGTTCAGAAGAAGCCTTGGTAATGTGGTGGCAGGTGGAAAGAAATGCCCCCCCCCCCCACCCCCCCACCCTCCCACTCACCATTCCCACTTTTGCAAAGACTGCAATTGTGTATGCACTCTTTGTAGAAAATGCGCTCGTTTTTGTTTTAAAAAATGCACCATTGCTGTTTGGAGGTAAACCGGGTTTGGACCTGTTGTCAGTTCAGGGCGAGTTATCCTGTGAAGATGTATAAAATGGTGTCAGTTCAGGGTGAGGTATCCTGTGAAGATGTATAAAATGGTGTCAGTTCAGGGTGAGGTATCCTGTGAAGATGTATAAAATGGTGTCCATTCAGGGTGAGGTATCCTGTGAAGATGTATAAAAATGGTGTCAGTTCAGGGTGAGTTATCCTGTGAAGATGTATAAAATGGTGTCAGTTCAGGGTGAGTTATCCTGTGAAGATGTGTAAAATGGTGTCAGTTCAGGGCGAGTTATCCTGTGAAGATGTGTAAAATGGTGTCAGTTCAGGGTGAGTTATCCTGTGAAGATGTATAAAATGGTGTCAGTTCAGGGTGATTATCTGGTGAAGATGTGTAAAATGGTGTCAGTTCAGGGTGAGGTATCCTGTGAAGATGTGTAAAATGTGTCAGTTCAGGGTGAGTTATCCTGTGAAGATGTATAAAATGGTGTCAGTTCAGGGTGAGGTATCCTGTGAAGATGTATAAAATGGTGTCAGTTCAGGGTGAGGTATCCTGTGAAGATGTATAAAATGGTGTCAGTTCAGGGTGAGTTATCCTGTGAAGATGTGTAAAATGGTGTCCATTCAGGGTGAGTTATCCTGTGAAGATGTATAAAATGGTGTCAGTTCAGGGTGAGGTATCCTGTGAAGATGTATAAAATGGTGTCAGTTCAGGTGAGTTATCCTGTGAAGATGTGTAAAATGGTGTCAGTTCAGGGTGAGTTATCCTGTGAAGATGTGTAAAATGGTGTCAGTTCAGGTGAGGTATCCTGTGAAGATGTGTAAAATGGTATCAGTTCAGGGTGAGGTATCCTCAGGGATGAGAACAGCTCCGCCGTTCCGCCGTCTTTAAAAAAATCTCCGCCGTTCGAAAAAATCTCCGCCGGAAAAAAAAAAAAAAGCTAGGCCCTATCGCGATTTTTTGCTCCCAATCTCGGCGAGACGCCTCCGGCGAGATTCCCAAATGGGCTGGTTTTTACTCGGTTGACTCGGCCAACCACTGCACATCCGCTTACAGCGCCGATCGACCGAGTGTCATTTGTGAGTCATGGCGTCGAACGAAATCGCAAAAAAAAAGGAAAAAATATCCCAACCGTTGGAAAGAAAACTGGCTCGAGGAAGAGGTGTGTGGGAGTAGAGTTGGAGATAGCATATGCAAAAGCAGTGAAGAGCAGGCGTTATGTGTTGCTTGCAACAAGAAAATCAGCTTCGGAAGTCGTGGCTTCATTACGATTGCTGGTGTTAAATTAGTGTTGATTTTGACTAAGAATAGCATTAGTTAGTATAAAAAAAAAGAGTTCAATGAGAGGTGTAATTTTGGACTAAGATTCAATTGAAAGACTTCATTCAGTTGTGTAGGTGTTTCACAGATCGTATGAGGCCTACACTACAGATCAACCTCTTGAGAACTGTAAATAAAGAAGTATCGAAAGACAAATGCCAGCATAGAGTGTGAATATCTACCAAGGACACACTGAAGCAGAAAAGAAAAAAAGGCCTACTTCTACTACTACTAGCAGGTAAGGCCAAATTGTTTTTGTATTTATGTGCCTTTTGTGAAAAACTGAAAATATAGTTTAGTTTTAATAGTAATGCCTTGTGTGAAATGTGATTTTAATAACAGAATGTAGATAAATTTAGTTCAATTTAGATAAGGGCTAGAAACATATTTTGATGGTTTTAAATGTGGATTTTTCTTGTTTATATATTAAAAATGCTTCAGCTTCAGGGGGCGCTGCCCCCTGACCCCCGCAGGGGCGTTGCCCCTTGACCCCCACTGGGGGCTCTGCCCCCAGACCCCCAACAGAAAAATCTCCTCTGCTTTTTAAAATCTGTTCTCATCCCTGATCCTGTGAAGATGTGTAAAATGGTATCGGTTCAGGGTGAGGTATCCTGTGAAGATGTGTAAAATGCTGCTGTAAACAATACTGATAACAGTGCGGTCATAGCGGGGATGATGCCCTCTGCACATAGATAAACGTTGGTTTTTTTTGTTTTTTTTTTTTTCAGATTCTGTGTTTGACTTGTATAACGGTTTCCAAGACACCTGTCTAGACAATAGCAGGATGTGCCTTGTGCATGGTTGCCCAAGTGTGTGTGAGTAGTATTCAAGCTGAAATTTGTATCCTCAGGGATGTATGTGCCTGCATGCGTGGGTGAGTATTGACATTTTACATCAGGCGCCTTTACCCCTCTTGTTTGCATCAGTGTGTCTTCATATATATATATATATATTGATATATGTGTGTGTCTGTTCCCAGGAGAGCCGTGGTCTGATCGAAGCGATGCTAGCGGCCACCATTGCCAACCCGCAACAGAGGACCAGTGGCAGCAGCGCACCAGTGACGGGTAACCATGACCCGCCCGTGGACCCTGAAGGCGACTCGCTGTCGGGCCTGGACCGCTGGGACAGTGTGGAGACGGCCGAAGACAGCCCCTCAGCGCCCTCTGTAGAGGACGACCTGGACAGGCCGACGGCAGTGACCTTGATCAGCAATGCTGGATCCTCGACCGACGGCTCGGGTCAGGTCGATGGTTGGATCCGTGCCCAGGTCCTGGCGCAGGGCCAGGCAGGGGAGGGTGAACGCACCCCCTTCAGGGACAAGGCGGGTGATAAGGGGGGAGG
>CM031624.1:50792022-50839522 GCA_018398815.1 Conus ventricosus | reverse complement strand
TTCTTTCTTGGTTTTTTTTTTTTTTTTTCCTGTTGTGTGTGTATATATATGTGTCTTTGTTGTTTTTTCTCTGTCCTGCTGTCCGACATCTGTCATACATTGGATGCATTCTGTTTCTTTTCTCCCCGTTTTGTTTCCTTTTTGTTTTCAATTTATGAATGTTGGTGTTGTTTTGTACCACGCTAACTCTGAATGAAACTCATCTCGTTAGGTCATAGCGACCTGTGTTGAATACCTCAGCAGTGCATGGCCCACTGAACACATGGGGAAGGGAGGCGGAGGTGGGAGAAGGGTAGGGGTGGGGAATGAGAGGGGAGTGGGGTTTGGGGAGCAGGGTGTATTATAGGTGTGGTTTTGCTGTTCAGTCGTTTGATGGCAGCCCATTTTGTGACAATGTTCTCATTGAAGTGTAGCTGTTTCTTTTCCTCATGGATTTCCTGTGCAGAACTTTATTTCAGGGCTGACGTGTTGGATGGGGTTTTTTGTGTGTGTATGTTGTTGTTTTTTTCTTTTGGGCTGATCTTGCTGACCGCCACATCAGGGAGAGGAGAGGCAGAACATCATTAAAGGGGAGGTGGGGTGGGGTGGGGTGGGGGGTTGACCGGTGTGTACCGGTCATCTCGGCATCATCCACTAACAGGCTCCTTCGTGTGTCATCGATCTATTGGCTCTGTGCACCTGTCGACTTTTCCTTCGTGTGTCATCGATCTATTGGCTCTGTGCACCTGTCGACTTTTCCTTCGTGTGTGACCGAGGAGAGACTGTCAGGGAGGAGGGAGGGAAGGGAAGATGTCTGGCTGACTGGTGTGTGTGTCTGTGTGTGTGTGTGTGTCGGGGTGGGGGTGCAGGCTAGCCCAGTTCTCCCATCAAGTTTGTGTGTGTGGAGAGAAGGGAGGGTTGTGGGTTTCTTTTTGTTTTGATCGATAAGGGTAACAGGATGTGTTTTGTTGTTGTTTGTGTTTTAAACAGTACTGGTTGCAAAACAGAGATGAGGGGAGGGAGGCGAGATGTTCAGTTGATGTAACCTGATTATCACCAGATTACGTAGACGTCTTAAATCTGTTGTAGCAGTCTGTCAGCATGTTGGTGCTCTTGAGGATTGATTAATTTCTTTCCTCTTTTTTTTCTTTATTCTGTCTTTGAATAGTGTCTCCCTGTGTATGATCGGTGGAAGCATTATATATTAAACAGTAGAAGTCAGCAATTTTTTTTACAGCCGGAAATTGCATACATTTCCAGTTGTCATTTCTCAAAAGTAGAGTCCTGATTCTCATTCTCAATTTTCAGTCTTAATTCCCCTCTCGTAAAAAATCTCTCTCTCTCTTTCTCTCTCTCTCTCTCTCTCTGTCTGATGAGCAGTCACATTTCTGTCTCTCATTCACTCACAGTGACAGAAGTTCACTTGTTCTCCCAATCAGCTGTAAGGTATAGTACACAAGCCAGCTAGGAAGAAGAGCTGACTCTACCTCAGGCTGTCATTGATTACCTGAATGGTGTCAGTGACGCGGATGATGAAGATGGAGAGTGCATCTTACAAAAGGGCCTGGATGATTCACTCGACTCCAGTTCTGAAGATTCTGATGAAGCTTGAAAGTGAAATTTCTGATGCTTCATTGACTGTTGATGAAGAGAGAATACAAACAAATTATGCCTTTGAAAATGACCAAGAACTGTGCTTTCCTGACACCTTGAATACTGTATGTTGTGTTGCGCTATACATATTTCTTGAAAGACTGTTAATGCTACATTTTGTTACATGAGAATACCAGCAATATTAAACTTGTAAGCAACAAAACCATTCTGGACAATTAAGAACATAAACTCCCATCAAAACCAAGCAGTTTGGGGGTTTGAAAGGCTGTCAAAATGGTCGGTTGGTGTCTTTGGCGAAACCTTGAATTTTGTGGTAGGGGAGATAAATGTGAAACTGTGACTTTATGCATTACTCATGTGGTTCCAGGTACAGTCAGAAACTACCAAGAGGCATTGTAGTATAACATGATTCATCAGAACAGTTGATTTTGGTTTTGTGGACAACAGTTGACATGCCGCCGATGCAGTGAAAATAATCGGTACATAAAAGTCACCCACTACTGCACCCAAACAATGAATGAGAAAAGACTGATCAAGTTACCCCCAGGCACACTGATAAGTAAGTAATAAAACTAGCATTTAAGCAAAAGCTGATTTCTTGTTTATTTACAGGAGCTGTTTCAAGTTACATTTGAATGGCGCAGGCGAGTGTTTAGAGGGTACCCTTACGCCAAGGGCTGTAACTCCTGTGCATCCCAACTTTTTTATGGAAACATTTTAGATTTTGTTCAGGGGGTGCACGAGAGGCCTAGCTGGCTTGTAGCCTACTAGATCTGTTCCAGTGTTGCTCAGATACAGGTAGAATGCCAAACTTTGTCTGTATGGGAGGGGGGAGGGTGGTGGGGGGACAAAACACTTTACAGGTGGTCAAGGATATTTGAGTGATGGCATGTCGCCGCTTAGTTTGTCTGTCTCTCCTTTGGAGTTCATCTCCTTGTAAGAAATACTGAATCAAAAAGAAAACGAAAAAAGTCTTCAGAATTTACAAAGGGAATGTTTTGTTTTTACCGGTGTGATTACAAAGGAAATTTGATATCATTGATCATTTTCAAAATTGTTACATTTTCCAGGGAAGGTTGCTGCTTACAGTGATGTGGACAAATTCTCATCCAGGAGGCTTTTGGATAAACTGTAAGAAATGAACTGTTTGCCTGAACAACTGCATTTTACCTTTACTACGTTGAATTGTAGAAAGTGTCAGGTCCCGTTTTGGTGCATACAAAACTCTGTGTGAAAGGGGAAAGGAGTATGCAGAGAAATGGTGTATCTTGAGGAGGAAAGATTTCATATTCTATGGGAAAGGACATTTTGGGATGATTCATGACAAGGAAATGTACGTCTTAAGAGAAGATGATCTATCTTTTATACAATTTTGTTAGTGGGAAATCTTCGTATGACTTTTGATTAATGACTAAGTATCTACTACATATAAACTGAGGCAAATAAGACATTCTCTCTGCTGAGGGAGATGTAGTCAAAATTACTTTTAGCAAGAAGAGTGTTTTTTTGTTCACTCGTTGACAAAGGAAAGATATGTTGAACAATAGTAAATTCTGTGTTCACTGTTTGTTCGTGTGTGTATGTGGTGTTTTTTTTGTCAAGGAGTGGGGTTGGGGGCGTGTAATTTCAGTATATTTGCACAAAAGGGGTGATAAAAACCACAGTAATCAGCTGATGGAAAATGGTTTTAGATGCGTACTCAATAAGGACATATTGTTTGTGATAATTGAAAGTATGTTACTTGCAATCTCTCAAGTTGTATTCTCATTCTGCACATGCAGACTTGCAGGCATAACCACTCAGAAAGCAATTTAATATACTTGCTTGCACACACGTATCACACACTCTCTCTCTCTCTCTCTCTCTCTGTCTCTCTCTCTCTCTCTCTCTCTCTCTCTCTCTCTTTCTGAAATGACCACGGTTGATACACAACAAACGCTGGTAGTTGGCATCTGGTGTGCAGATGGGCCGACTGCCAACGCCATCTCAGGGCTGTGCAAATGATTAGTCAGATCACGCTATGTTTCCGGTGAGACATGGGATTGGTGACTGCATCCATTGGCGGAGCAGTGAACTACCTCACTTTCATGTGGTGGCAGACGGTGCGCTGTCGTGGCAGACAGGCCAGGGGGCGCTGTAGCAAATCTGGACAAGCTGTTTGTCATGGGGACGGGCTGGTGTTGTCATGGTAATGGGCCAGTTGTCGGCCATGGTTTTGGCTGTTGTCGTGGTGACAGACTTGGGTTGTCAGGGTGATAGGCCAGTTTTCATCATTGGACATGAGAATGTGTTGTCATGGTAACAGGCTGTGTCATCACAGTTACTGTGTTGTCATAGTAACAGGCTGTGTCATCACAGTTACGGACTGTGTTGTCATGGTACCAAGGCTTTGTCTTCATGTTAGGCCTGGAACTGGAGTGACCCAGACAGCGTGTGTTACTGGTGACGCCATGTGTGACAGTGCGGACAGGCGTTCTGTCATGTTGACCCAGCTATGTGTAGTCATGGTGACAGATCGCCCGTCGGTCACGGCGACAGGTCATGTCAAAAGGTCAAGCAGGTTTGACCACCCTATAGCTGTCAGGCCAGTAATCCTTTTTTGCTGTGCTGTTTTAACACAGCAGCTGCAAACACACGGTAGCGTAACGCCGACCTTGAGGTACTTCTTTATTGTTACTGTATATCCTCCCAGCTATTTATTTTCATTTTTACAAGAGAAAACTTTCAGGTTGACATGGAATCGCGGGATGTCGGGACCCCACTTATAGTCGCCATCAAGACTGGTAAGAAGAAGAGGGCAGGGGAGAGGAGGTGGAGGAGTTTATAGCGATACTACTAGCCGTCCTCCGCTGGAAAGGTCAAGGTCATGTTGCATCATAGTGCAACCGTTTTAAACATTTGTTTTGGGTGTCTGTATGTGTGCATTCCCCCCCCCCCCCCCCCCCCCCCCCCCCCCCCCCCCCCGGAACATGTATTATTGACTATGGAGGGGGGAGGAGTTCACGGACGAAAGAGAACCTTGACGCAGTGTATGGTTGTGACGGTTTTTGTGCATGGGGGGGGGGTCTTCTCACTCTGGTGTCGGTCGGGCGTGTGGGGAATTTGTTGTGTTCTTGGAGAATGTTTTGTAAAGATGTTGGCTTGTTTGCTGGTTTGCTTTGGTTTTTCATTGTGGTAACAGCATTATGGCTAGCGAGGACTGTTGCATACGTGTCATTTCATCAGTCTGTTCTCTTCGTCTTGTCTCTTAGTCTTAGCACTCATCCTGCTGTCCATTTTCATGGGTCTCTTACTGCTCACCCTCGACCACCTCTCGGCTGTAGCTAATTATCATTCATCGCAGTCCCCTTCTCACATCATCGCCTATTCATCTGTCAGTCCTTTCCACATTGTCGGATTGTTATCGTTCATCTGCCTATTCTCTCAGCTGTCGCTTGTAATTATCAATCTTCTGCTGATTGTTACATTCATCTCCCTGTTCTCTCAGCTGTTGCTTGTAGGTTACAATCTTCTGCTGATTGTATCATTCATCTGCCTTTCTCTCAGCTGTCGCTTGTAAGTTATCAATTTTCTGCTGATTGTTATCATTCATCTGCCTGTTCTCTCAGTCTGTCGCTTGTAATTATCAATTTTTCTGCTGATTGTTATCATTCATCTGCCTGTTCTCTCAGCTGTTCGCTTGTAAGTTATCAATTTTCCGCCAGTTTATTTTTTTGTCGGTCACCTGTAATCACTCGTATGCTGCTTCTTTCTGTGGTTTGTGGCTCACCATCCTTCTGCCAATCCATTCTTCTTTCTGTGGTTTGTGGCTCACCATCCTTCTGTCAATCCATTCTTCTTTCTGTGGTTTGTGGCTCACCATCCTTCTGCCAATCCATTCTTCTTCTGTGGTTTGTGGCTCACCATCCTTCTGCCAATCCATTCTCTTTCTGTTTTGTGGCTTACCATCCTTCTGTCAATCCATTCTTCTTTCTGTGGTTTGTGGCTCACCATCCTTCTGCCAATCCATTCTTCTTTCTGTGGTTTGTGGCTTACCATCCTTCTGCCAATCCATTCTTCTTTCTGTGGTTTGTGCTTACCATCCTTCTGTCAATCCATTCTACTTTCTGTGGTTTGTGGCTCACCATCCTTCTGTCCCAAACCATTCTTCTTTCTGGGTTTGTGCTCACCATCCTTCTGTCAAACCATCTTCTTTCTGTGGTTTGTGCTTACCATCCTTCTGTCAATCCATTCTCTTTCTGTGGTTTGTGCTCACCATCCTTCTGCCAATCCATTCTTCTTTCTGTGTTTTGGCTTACCATCCTTCTGTCAATCCATCTTCTTTCTGGTGTTTGTGGCTCACCATCCTTCTGTCAATCCATTCTTCTTTCTGTGGTTTGTGGCTCACCCCTTCTGCCAATCCATTCTCTTTCTGTGTTTGTGCTCACCATCCTTCTGTCAATCCATTCTTCTTTCTGTGTTTGTGCTCACCATCCTTCTGTCAATCCATCTTTCATTCTTATGACTCTCTGTCTGTCCATTCTTTCCGCGCGCCACTCATTACCGTTTATCCACCAATCCATCACTCATCTATCACTTAATCATTCACCTACTATCCTGTCTCGCATATAGATCTGTTACATAATGTTTGTCAGACAATCCATTCTCTCATCTGTCACCTGTTAGTTTTAACCTAATATTGGTCAGACAATCCATTCTCTCATCTGTCACCTGTTAGTTTTAACTTAATATTGCCAGGCAATCCATTCTCTCATCTGTCACCTGTTAGTTTTAACCTCAGCCCTGAGTGGCCCTTTGCAGTCGGCTGGCTATAAGCAACATATCTTATCACTAGTTTAACCAAATTCAGTCAGTTATCATCATCATTCATCCACTAATCCATTCTATCCGTCATGGATCATCATTCGCCCACCAATCCATCCTTTCGTATGTCGCTTTACTGTTATTCATCCACCGATCCATTCTGTCATCTGTCACTTCATCATCAGTCTGTGAATCCATGGTCTCATCGGTCACTTACCATCAGAAATGCTGTGGGGGTTTTCTTCCAGTGACGACGGGTTGCTAGAGAGACCTTTTCTCAGTCTTCTCTCCTTTTTTTTTTTTTTTTTCTTGTGGTCTGTGAAAAATGATAGCCACCAATTATGGGTAAGGAGGCTGTTCGGACCATGGGTAGCAGGGGACTGGACGCTGACTGCTATTTTGTGTCGTGTGTGGAGTCCATCATCAATCGATCAATCACTCAATGACTGCTGTGAACGTGTGGCAGCTGTTGTACTATGTTGACATGTTTTTCCTGTCAAGGGCCAGCTACCAGTGAACCAGAACTAGAGGAACATTCAATTGTGTGTCTCTTGGGTTTCCTTGTCTCGTTTTTTTTCTCCTCTTCTTTCTTCCTTTCTTTGTGTGTGCACACGCCACCACCTCTTCCCCGCCTGTCGTTCTCTCTCTCTCACTGTTTGGCTCGCTCACTCTTCTTCTGTGTTGACAAGTGTTGCCTCGTGCAGGCAGCTATTGATATTGACCACTTGCCATGCCAGGATGCAGAGAATGGGGACAGGGGGGACAGGGAGGTGTGTAGTGTATGGGCTGGAGGCCATGCCAGGATGCAGAGAATGAGGGGACAGGGAGGTGTGTAGTGTATGGGCTGGAGGCCATGCCAGGATGCAGAGAATGGGGACAGGGGGACAGGAGGTGTGTAGTGTATGGGCTGGAGGCCATGCCAGGATGCAGAGAATGGGGACAGGTAGGAGGGCAGACAGAGTGGGGAGGGGGGGGGTGTAGTGTATGGGCTGGAGGCCATGCCAGGATGCAGAGAATGGGGACAGGGAGGTGTGTAGTGTATGGCTGGAGGCATGCCAGGATGCAGAGAATGGGGACAGGGGGGGGGGGGTGGTATGTAGTGTATGGGCTGGAGGCCATGCCAGGATGCAGAGAATGGGGACAGGGAGGTGTGTAGTGTATGGGCTGGAGGCTGTTCTTGCCCCTGACGGTGAAGCCGAGTAGGGTCCCCTAGGGCGCTCTCTCTCTTACTCTCCACTGCCTGCTCACGCTGTCTAATGGCATGCTGACTTACTGCTTTCTCTCTTGTCTCGCCTGCTCTCTCTCTCCTCTCTCACTCGTCCTTCTCTCTCTCTCTCCCTCCTCTCTCCCACTCTCTCTCTCTCTTTAGCTCTCTGTCTCTCTCTCTCCTCTCCTCTCTTCTCCACTCTCTCTCTCTTGCTCTTTCTGTCTCTCTCTCTGTCTCTCTTGCTCTCTCTCTCGTGTCTCTTGCTCTCCTCTCGTGTCTCTTGCTCTCTCTTTCTCTCTCTCTCTCTCTCTCTGTGTCTCTGGCCTTCTTTGAATTGTCCCAAGAGGGGATGGGGCAACATGCCTCGTGAGGTTCTCGGCCCTAACATTTGTCAGTGGATGACATAGATAGAAGTTCACATCCAGAACTACTTCCACTTTATCTCTCGTTTTTCCTTCATCGCCTTTTTACTTACGTCTTTTAGTCTTGCCATTAGAGATTTTTTTTTCCTTTTTTTTTTGGGTGGGATGGTGTGGGGGGTTTGTTTGTTGGTGTCTTGCCAAAGGATTTGGACTTGAGAACTTATGCACACTTGTGAAGGCAGTAGACCTCACCACAGGGGAGAAAGGCCCAACTCTGGGAAACCTTGGACCACCCAGCAGGATTTGGAGATCAACAACACATCACACGTTCAGGTGTGGGTGCTGACCTCTCTATTACCGATCCTGTTACGTCAGCATGTTAACGCACAGACACACACACATCACACACACACACACACACACACACACCACACACTAATGTACAGCAGCGATTCTGAGTTGCAGCTAAAATGACTTTTGTGGCTGGGTCTTGCTGTTAGACCACGGCAGTGACGTCTCTTTTTTCTGTCTCGTAGGCCTTTCTCTGCTGCAGCCTGCTCTTTGCCTTGAGGCGCTAACCACTGCCATGGCCGCTGGTGGCGCCACCTAGTGGGGGTTGTCTATGCACACCTTTGGTTCTCTCGGTTCCTTGTCAGGGCAAGACGTGGTGGGACTTGCCTTGCTTTTGTTGGGGGTGAAGAAGTGTGGGCGGGCGTTGTTACCTTCAGCAGCAGAAAAGGGCATGGTGCGGAAAAACACGGAGGGGGGGGGGGTGACTGGGGAGTCTTTGTTATAAGCAGCAGTTGATGATTTTTCTGGCCTTGGGTTCCCATGTTGTATTTTTATGTGTTTAATGGAAATTGAATTTTTTTTTTTTTGGACAACAAAAATTCTTGATGAGGGGCTCTTTAGTGTAAAAGTTTTATTTTTAGCCACACAGAAGAAGCATACGTTTTTTGCTGGTGGGAGAACAAAATACTTGGAACTGAAGGAAGGATTGCCAGAGAGACGTGAAACTGAAAGAAGAGACGTTGGGCTACTTTTGTTTTGAAGTCTTAACGACTTTGTTATGAACACAGAACTATCAGCAGAGATAACGTGTGTTTTCATCTGGAGCGAAGTGCATCATCTTTTTTCAGTCTTAAAAGGGAGTTTTGGCGTATTCTTTCGTAGATGAGAAAGGCATGGATGGTAATTCAGTAGTACATACTACTCATGATACAGACCCCTCCACGGCGCCCTCTATAATGCGAAAGATAATTGAGCTTTTGACCTTACGGTTGACCTTCATCAAGGTCGAAAGGTTGGCCTAATCTTGCGTAGGACCAAAATGTTTCCAGTAACTGGCATGACGTCTCCCACTGCTAGATTTTGCAAGGTGTTTCATTTACTTCACAGTTGTGTTTATGTCCTTACTACTTCTTGGATTGAAACGACACAAAGTGGATTCTTTGCACTGCCCAGTAGTCTACAGGAGTCTGTCTTTACTGGGTGGAGGAGGGCTGGGGAGGTGGGAGGGGGGACGGGAGGAAATCCATGTTCCATCGAGTCTTACTAAGTAGAGCATCTGGTAGCGGAGAGAGTGCGGCAAGGGTTTATGGGGAATGAGGAGAGACGTTTACCCTGAGCTGAGCTTGGTCATGGAGGATTTATTGTCCAGTTTGTGACGTGCAGACTGGGCGTGTGATGACCTGCACAGCCCGTTGTGAAACACGTGTTCAGGAAGAAAATCGGTATTCCACTCTGACCTTGACTGGGCGCTAAACCCTTTGGCAATACCATCTCTGCATCAGTACGGGGTTGGCTGTAAGGTGCATGTTCATCCAAGCCAGAATGCATTCAGACAGCTAGAGTGACGCATCTCCCTGGGTTTTTTGTGTTTTTTTTGCCCATCATCCCCAACCCCTCTCTCAAAGGAAATCCTTATTGTAGAAACTGCTGAGTAAGGAATCCCTCAGGTGTTTTTGGTTCAGGGTTTTTTTTTTCTCCCAGTAATGAACGAATGCATTTGATGTAGGTCTCAGGGGTCTTTTCCAGCTTGTTACAGTACAAAGGGAGGCTATCATTGTAGTTTGTGACCTACCATCTTCAGGGGGTGTCCAACATGCATTTATCATTATGATTGGGGTCATCGGTGGGGTCATCGTCGCTGAAATGCTCGCTTTGAGGGGAGTAGACAGCTCTTGTCACATTATTTGTACATATATCTCTGTGCTCTCATTTTCTTCTGTGCTTCTCTCTCTCTCTCTCTCTCTCTCTCTCTCTCTCTCTCTCTCTCCTCTGACTTTAGTATGCAGGTGGTTGAATTCACATATTGTTCTTGTGCTTTGGTTTTTGCACTTTCTTCATAGCTTCAGATGCCCCCCCCCCCCCCCCCCTTTTTTTTTTTCCCAATGATTAAACTTTTTTCAAGGTTCTTCAGGGATAATCTGGATAACTATTATACACGTGGAACTTTCTTACACACTGCAGACTTTTTCTTGTTTGTTTTGTTCTCTCAGGGTGCAGAGATACTCTATTTAAGGAGTTGAGGGAAAACAAAAACTACAAACAAGCAAAAAACATGTTCAAATCCTTGGGGGGGGGAGAGAGTGGCAAGGTCAAGTTGGTTTTGTTCCAAGTTTGTTTTTGCCACGTCACTTGCTTGACTCGTAATGCCTCTCTTTGTCTCCAGCATCCTGATGTCTAGAACTGAAGCGAGTCGTTCCAGTCTCGCAGAATCCCAATAGGCACACGAGCCCTTGTCAATAAGTTTTTCTGTTCTCTCCTCATGGTTTGGTTTCCAGCGCATTTCATGGCCACGGGCGGTGGTCCGTGGTCGTCGTCTTGGTCATTGTCAGTGGGATTCGGTGGTCTTTTTTCCAGGGCAGCTGTGTCATGTAGCATTGTGCTGTCACAGGTTTATGTGACTCCTGTCATGTGGTCACATTATGCTGTTGTTGAATATTTCTGTATCATGAGATGTCATTGATTGTTTTCTTATTTCTGCATCATGAGATGTCATTGATTGTTTTCTTATGTTTGGGACAGGACTCCGTTCAGGTGTATCACAAAAGTTTTGTCCTAAGAGAAAGGCGAGGGAAGGGGAGGTGGGGGGGGGGGGGTGTTTGTGTTACATGTCATGCTCTCTGACTTGTTGGGATGTGTATGCATGTCGGCTCTTGTTAGGATAGTAATGAAGTATTGTCTGCATATTTATCATGTCACAAATGTGTGTTGTGACTTTTTGAACTTGTGTTTGGAAAGATGATGTCATATTTCATAATTGATGTCTGAATTGTCCCCTGGTCTCCCCCCACCAACCCCCCCCCCCTCCCTCCATCGTTCATGAATTTGTCCATAACTTGTCGTGGTACAAACTTGCGTCAGAGCATTATAAGGTCATGAACTTGTGTCGTGGTACAAAACTTGCGTCAGAGCATTTATAAGGTCATGAACTTGTGTTGAACAATGACAAACCTATGATTATGATGTCTTGTACTTTTTGTCTTTGATGAACGTCATGTCATGGGATTTCATCAGGAACTTGCATCACTCCGTCAGGGATGTCGGCCCATGCTATTTATAGACTGCTCTCTCTCTCAACTCCTGATGGTGGACCGTCATGTTGCATGCTCATTGTGTGTGTGGTTTTTTTTTTTCACATGGGAGTATTGCCGATTCTGATGATGTGAACATGGCGTTGTGTTAGATCTGGTTCAGGATGTGCGCGAGTGTTATGTGCGCAAATGTGACTTGCAGTGAATGTATTGTTAGGATGACTACATCTTCGGATTCCACTTGCAAACTATGTTGGTCTTAACTTGAAAAACACTTTTTTTTTCCCCTTCTTTTTTTGTGCTGAATAAGAAAAAGGTTTGGAATGTGGACAGGGCAGAGCAGCAGCTTCCATTGTTAGATGGTGGGACCAGCAAGTGCCATTTTCCAGAACTTCAGAGCATCTGTCTGTCAAAAAAGTGCTAGTGAAATCAAGTGTCCAGTCTCAGTGTTACCCTTTTCCCTCTTTGAAAATAGTGGACAAGTTTTTACTTTTTTGTGTGTGTGATTAAAAAGGTGTTCAGAGAGAGTGTTTTACATGTATTCAAATGGAACTGACCATCATTTAGATCTTGATAGCATTGTATTGCACAAGGGATAGAACTGTATTGCACTAGGACGGTAGGAAGGGGTACTCAAGTTCACAGGTATATGTGCAGAAAAGAGGGGATTGGACTATAAGTCAAAGTCCGATATTTTCAGTAGACTTCTTCCCACTCTACTCTTTCAGTCTGACTGGCTGCTTGTGACATGTCTGTCTCTATCTCCACAGTGTCTGTGTTCTGGTGTGGCGCCGGCCTTAAAGGTGTGATGAACAGATCCTGTAACAGCAGTCGTACTGGACAAGTGTGAACGCTGAGAAATGCAGATGTTGTTAGGTACACCACTTTATATGGCTGGGCCAAAACAGTTGGTGCTGGTGGCGGTGAGTCTGGCACAGAAGAGAGCAGACGGCCAGAAATTGTTGCTGTGCATCTGGAGAACCAAGGCAGATGTATAGTCATGTTTTTGCAGGGATGTAGTGTTTGCGAAAGAGTTATTAGTGCAGGATGTCAGTGTTTGCCGAAAGGTGAGCATGGTCAGTGAAAGTGTATGTTATTCAGTGTTCTGCGCCTGTTTTTACAGTGTGGAGCAGATGGTCAGTGAAAGTGTATGTTATTCAGTGTTCTGCGCCTGTTTTTACAGTGTGGAGCAGATGTGGGCAAAGCTCATTCAGTGGGCCTAGGGTAGGTGACAGTTGGACTGACTGGCTGCTTTTTTTTTTTTGTAGCTTGAAAGGCAATTAGCCCTCTCTCCCTCCCCACTCTCTCTAAGAAATTCTCTCTCTCTCTCTCCTCCTCTCTCTCTCTTGGTCCCTCCCTCCCTACCTCTCTTCTGTCTGTCTGTCTCAATCTCTCTCTCTCCTCTCTCTCTCTCTCTCTCTCTCTCTCTCTCTCTCTCTCTCTCTCTCTCTCTACCTGGTCTCTACTTCATCTTATTCCCTTGCTCTCTCTCGTACTCTACCACCCTTCCTCGCTCCTTCCAGAGACAGCCTATTTCACTGATGTCCAGTTTGTCTACTTATTTTCATGTGATAGGACCAGTTTGTGTTCAAAGGCCAGTTCATTGGTGTCAAAGGAAGCTTCAGCTGGGTTGTCCACTGTGGTTGAGTATGTATTGCAGTCAACAGTGCTGTGGAGACAGAGGGGGAACAGAAAGGAAAGCGGGGCATTGGGGGCTGGGGAGGGTGCGGTGTGTGTATGTGTGTGTGGAGATTATACAAGAGAAAAGGGGGGGGGGGGTAGACTGTTGGAGTTAAACAGCAAGAAAGTCTAGCACTTCAGGGTCTGAATATGAAAGAGAGAGAACAGAAAGAAAGGAAGGGAGGGGGGGGGGGGGGGGGTTCAGAGGTGTGGGGCCCCAGGGTGGATGGGACAGAATAGAATGGGTTACTGTCAAGTTTTCGTTTGCGAGGTAGGATGGGTGTTGTTTTGGGTTTTTTTAATAATTTTTTTTTATAATCAAGATTATTGCTCAACACACGCTGGTGTTTTTGAGACAAGTGCATGACCTCGATCTTTAGTTTGAGGACGACAGATCACATAAACCAGAACAGTCCCAGCAAGGTGATCACATAAACCAGAACAGTCCCAGCAAGGTGGAGCCGTGGCAGGATCATGGTCTCCGGAGGGGGGGGGGGTCAGAGCGGGAAGGGTTTCATTCAGGACGGCAGGCAGGGTAACCTGTAGGAGCAGACCTGCGCAGGTTTGGCGGCAGCTCTTCTCAGCGTTGGTGTTGGTGCTTGTCTGGTTTCTGGACGTGGTCCTGCTTGGATTCTGACAGGGTTAAAAGAGGTCAGACAGGTGTAGAACAGGTGATGCATCTGCTGTTCAAGCTATTGTTCTGTTCTGCTTTTTTTAAAACACCACTAGCTACTCTTTTCCCTGTTTACTATAATAAAAAAAATAGAAATACCCACTTTTTTTTTCCCACCTTCTCCTGAACATTAAACCCAAACCTCTCCATTTAAAATCTGTATGCCCCCATCCCCGTCTCCCCCCCTCCCATCCCTTTCTGTTCGCCACAACTTTACGAATAGCTTTTCATTTCCCCCAAATTGTTGTTGTCTTACCTTTAATACCCCTACCCCCCCAGACAACCTCTCTCCTCCCTTTCTTCAGTCCCTATTTACCCCCCACCCCACCCCCAACACCCTCTCCTCCTCCTTCTTCAGTCCCTTTTAAAACCCCCCCACCCTTTACCCCCACCCCCCAAAAAACCTCTCTCCTCCTTTCTTCAGTCCCTTTTAACAACCCCCCCCCCCCCAGAAACCCCTCTCCTCCTCCTTCTTCATCCCTTTTAAACCCCCCCCCCCCCCCCCCCCCCCACCCCCACCCCTCCCCTTCTGCTTTCTTTGTATCTCAGGGTTTGGCTCGGTTGGTGGGGACCACTTTTCAAAGGCCTGTCCTCCTTCACCCCTAAAAACAGTGATTGAGATGTCACCTTATGGTATTATCGTGAAAGGTTCTTGCTCTCCTGCCTGCTTCCCTCCCTCACTCCTCCACCCTCCCCACCCCCACCGCCTCTATATACCCACCTCCACTCCGCTCCCTCTCCTCCAGCCTCATCTCATCTTTTTTTTCTTCCCCCCCCCCCCCCCCCCCCCCCCCCCCTTGCCCTTTTCTGTTTCTCTGTCTCCCCTTTTTTCCCCCCCTCTTTGTTCATTGTATTATAGTTTTGAATTGAAAGATTGTTTTGAACAGGCACGATGCTGCAAGATGTTACTGTTAAGATAAGAGCGTGACGGGGCGGATAATCCTGTAGGTGTGCTTGAATCGTCCTGTTTCCAGCTTGTGTGAGACAGTGTGTGTGGATTTGGATTCGGGATAATCCTGTAGGTGTGCTTGAATCGTCCTGTTTCCAGCTTGTGTGAACAGTGTGTGTGGATTTGGATTCGGATAATCCTGTAGGTGTGTTTGAATTGTCCTGTTTCCATCTTGTGTGAGACAGTGTGTGTGGATTTGGATTCGGGATAATCCTTGTAGTGTGTGTTTTGAATTGTCCTGTTTCCAGCTTGTGTGAGACGGTGTGTGTGGATTTGGATTAGCATGGTGCTGTTTCAGTTGTCCTTCACGGTGTCTATGGATGAGCTGCTCCTCCTCCTCTTTTTTTCCTTCTTTTTTGTGTGCCGTGGTACATTGTGTTGAGTTTGCCTTTCTTTGGCATGGTTTATAGAACTTCAGTTTTCATTTTCGTGTTGTGGACTAGCTGCTTGTTGCAGACATATTTTTTTTCATTTCTTTTTTTAAAAAAGGGTTTACGGCATGCGGACCTGGCCATGCCGTGAATTCGTTGGATGTTTTACAGAAATGGTGTGCCTGGCAGCAGTGCGTCCTCTCAGTGCACCAGAACCCTGCAAGGATGGTAGGAAGGGAACGTCCTGGGCAGCATGTGTACTGCTGTGAGGTACACCTGCACTGAACCCGTACCTGTGCACTGTTATATCTACCTCATACGTCATAGGCGAGACCCGGACCTTCTCAGGAGTCATGTCGTACGGGGCTGGGGTCTTTCCTCTCTCTCTCCTCTCTGTGTCTGTCGTCTCTCTCTCTCTCTCTCTCTCTCTCTCTCTCCTCCATCTTTGGTTTCTTCCCTTTCCATTCTGGCTTCCATTGGTCTCTGCCACATCTTTGAACCAACGATGTAGATGCTGTCTCCCTTTCTTGTGGCTCTCCATATTCAACCGACAGGGAGCCGTGAACTCTCTGTCTTTAGTCAAGACATTTGTGGTGTGTTTGTTGTTGTTTGTGTTTGTTTTGGTCATGCTCACTGTCCGTGCTCACTGTCATGATACCAGGAACGTGAGATCTAGAGTTTGACCGATGGTCAGTTTCACTTAAGGAAAAAATCAGGTAGAACAGCAGCTGTGAATAGTAAGGTGAATGTTGCCTCTGCTTGATCTTTGTTTCTTGTTTGACAGATAGTAAGGTTGTTCCCCCCCACCGCCTCCCCTCTGGTTCGGTTATCTTTTCCAGGGAATAACTGTATTGGACTGACAACAAATGTCTGCTTAAAAAAGAGAAAAACAAAAAAAAAGGCAGGAGAAAGGGTAATGATTTAGAATGTTTGCTGCCTGGATGGTCTGTGTGATCACAAGTTTCTTTTTGTTTTTGTTTTTTTAATCCACTTCAGGTCAGAAGAAAAAGGACAGAGTCAGTTGATGCCAGTGTTGTGTGTGTGTGTGCAAGGGAAAAGCAGTGGGTTGGAATGGAACCAGGCAAGGTGTAGCTGTCTGTGTGGAGGAGTGGTCATGAACCAGGCAAGGTGTAGCTGTCTGTGTGGGAGGAGTGGTCATGAACCAGGCAAGTTGTAGCTGTCTGTGTGGGAGGAGTGGTCATGAACCAGGCAAGGTGTAGCTGTCTGTGTGGGAGGAGTGGTCATGAACCAGCAAGGTGTAGCTGTCTGTGTGGGAGGAGTGGTCATGAACCAGCAAGGTGTAGCTGTCTGTGTGGGAGGAGGTCATGACCAGGCAAGTTGTAGCTGTCTGTGTGGGAGGAGTGGTCATGAACCAGGCAAGTTGTCTGTGTGGGAGAGTGGTCATGAACCAGGCAAGTTGTCTGTGTGGGAGGAGTGGTCATGAACCAGGCAAGTTGTCTGTGTGGGAGGAGTGGTCATGAACCAGCAAGGTGTAGCTGTCTGTGTGGGAGGAGTGGTCATGAACCAGGCAAGGTGTAGCTGTCTGTGTGGGAGGAGTGGTCATGAACCAGCAAGGTGCTGTCTGTGTGGGAGGAGTGGTCATGAACCAGGCGAGTGAAGCTGTCTGTGTGGGAGGAGTGGTCATGAACCAGGCATGGTGTAGCTGTCTGTGTGGGAGGAGTGGTCATGAACCAGGCAAGGTGAGTTGTCTGTGTGGGAGGAGAGGTCATGAACCAGCGAGGTGTAGCTGTCTGTGTGGGAGGAGAGGTCATGAACCAAAGGTTGGTTTGGGGTCAAAAGGGGGGGGGGCGTCTGCATCATCTTATCCCTCTTCTTGCTGCTAGGGTACATAGTCTTACTGTTCTGACTGCTAACTAACTTTTTTCTCCTTTTTTTGTTGTTTTGTTTTTGCTTTGTTTACTGAATGAACAGTCTAAGAATTGCAATGTAGGATAAAGAGTTTAAAGAAAAGCAAAAGGAAAAAAAAATCAAGAAAACAACCGTTGTCCTACTTCAGCCCTCCAGCCTACAGTGACCAGGACTCTAAGCAGTCAGGTGACTGTGTACACAACACTTGGGACAGCAGGGAGAGGGGGTGACAGACAAATATCAAACACGTTTTGGTTGTTGGTTTTTTTGCATCATGATTCTGGTGTTTTTCATAGCATCTAAGATTCAGGTGGCAGTATGTTCACTGCAGTCTCAGTTGGCCCATGGTGGCACCACCTGGTCTGGCCAGACTAGCTGTAGAGAGTCTGGTGGGTAAGGAACGCTCGTCTCGGAGCTCAGACTATTAGTGTGGGGCAGCAGTTGCAGCAGCAACATGTGGTTACTGGAACCACCTTGTACAGAAAGTTGGATGATGGTGTGTATGTGGATTGGGCCCCTGTCCTGTTCCTCAGTGAAAGTTGGATGATGGTGTGTATGTGGATTGGGCCCCTGTCCTGTGTCCTCAGTGAAAGTTGGATGATGGTGTGTATGTGGATTGGGCCCCTGTCCTGTGTCCTCAGTGAAATGTTGGATGATGGTGTGCATGTGCAGACCTGTGCACCCCCCGTATTTCTCCGTATTTAGTACGGATTTAAGCTGGGGATATGGAAATACTGATAGTGCGCTCAAAATACGGATTTACTCTCTCACTGAAATACGGTATCGGCTGCTACGATCTCCGCCGCAAAAATTGACAGTTTGCACAGTCACCTTAGCTGTGAAACTAAGGGACATAATCAGGCGCGGAGAATGCAATTCCGTTGTCAGGTGAACGAAAGTTTTTTGCGAAGTCGTTGGTCTCCGCCTGCCGTTAGATGATAATAATATCATATCAGCAGACTATACATTGAGGGCAAACGAAGTTATCTTGTGTACATTTACATTGGCAATGTCACTCGACTTTCATGAAATGCGCAACTGCGGCCTAGCTCCGTATCTCGTACCGCGTGCGTTCAAACATGGCGGATGACGAAGCGTCTACAAGTGTTGGTGGAGATTGTTGCTGCGGCAAATGGCGTAGAGATGACAGTTCACCGCAGTCTGTGGTTCGGGGGGAAAAAAAAAGAGTTCAGCTGTTCAAGCCAGCGTATGCAAATAAGTGACTTGCTGTGAACATAATAGACTTGTACCAAAACACTTTTTTTTTAAGTAGTAGTAGTAGTAGTAAGGGGACAGGCTGATATACGTAGCCTAGGCCTCGCGGCCTTTCTTGAATCCCCATCCATGTATTGTTTAGTATTCTGAATTGGTTTGTTGCATATGCGCATATTGGTTTGTTAATCAAATTCAAATAACAATTTAGTGAATTTATGATCCGCATCAAGGAGATTTTTAAATGAGTTACTAGATTGTGCAAACTTGATGTTAGTTGGTAGATCATTCCAAAGATGTGTTACTGTCTTTCCAAAAACCATTTTACGTTTATTAGTCTGACAGTGTTCAATGAAGATTTTCCCATCTGGCTTCCTATAATTTGAAGAAATCCTCTATTTGTACATCCACCATATCATTAAATATTTTATATACTTCGATCAGATCACCGCGGATACGTCTACCTTTTAAGGAGTGTAAGTTTAAGTATCTTAGCCGTTGTTCATAATCCATATTTTTGCATTCCCGTAGTAGCTTTGTAGCCCTTCTTTGTACAGGTCTTCTCTACTGCCTTTGACTGCCTTTTGAGTAAGGGATACCATATGATATTTCCATATTCTAAGTGCGGCCGTACAAACTGTTAACTTATGTTGATTATTTCGGATGTGTCGGAAGATTCTGCATCGTGATCACCTTGTACTGGGACGATTTATGACAAAGGAGTGACCGTGGCAATTCACATGTATTTCTTTTTCACTTCGTTTTATATGTGTCTTGGAAACATCAGAATACTGAAAGCTCACCCAAAATACTGAAAATCATTTGCTTGGATACTGGGATGTCTTGCTGGGGTGCACAGGTCTGCATGTGGATTGGGCCCCTGTCCAGTCTCCTCAGTCCCAGCCCTAAACATTGGGTTAGTAATTTGTGCTGGCATACTCAGGCATACTCATGGACGCTGGGTAGTTCAGTGGGGGGCCCTTCCTTCCTGAACATAAATTTTTCCCACCTTGTAACTTTCCCTTCCTCCTCCTCTCTCTTTTCTCTCTCTCTCTCTCTCTTCCCCTCTCTTTTCCTCTCCCCTTCTCTCTTTTTTTTTTATATCTTTGTTGTCTCCTACAGCATTATGCCTGGTTCTTTGTACACACCTACAAGAAAAATAAATGACGGTCCCACAAAGAAAATCACACTCGTTATTGAGCCGACAGCAAGAAACCCAAAGCATTGAACTACAGGAGAAGAGGGAACAAAGCTTCAACTTTCAGTAACATGATTGTAAAGCAACGTATAGTTTGGCCAAAAATACGGGAAATATTTTTTATCTGCATGCATTGATTATCATTAATATATATATTAGTGTTAGTGTTATGGTTGTTAATCTTGTTACTGATATTGTTGTTTGTTGTTGCTCTTGTTATTACTATTATTGTAGCACTGTGGACCACATGGGGCCTTTCCAGGGCCGTCACAGCTGGTGGAAAAGAAACACTGTCCTGCAAAAAGTCAGAAGTAAACAACTGCTGACTCATGTACGTGGAACCCATTGTGTAACTGGTCAGTCAGTGTCCTTCATGTACAGGAACCCATTGTGTAACTGGTCAGTCAGTGTCCTTCATGTACAGGAACCCATTGTGTAACTGGTCAGTCAGTGTCCTTCAGGCAGAGAAAGTGGGTGTGCCCACCAGGCCGGTACCCCCCTTTGTTTTTTCAAAAAATGAATGGACAGTTGATGAAAAACGTTTGAAAGCAACAAAAAATGTTTTTCTTCTAAAAAGATCATCCAGGCAAATAGACACCTGAAGAATTGACAGCGAACATCCACTCAGGTCAGGAGTGTAGTTTCGCTCCTAAGTTGTCAGGGGAGCACCGGAAGGCTGCCTAGTCTGTGAAGTCATCAAGAGCAAAAATGGTGTGAAAAATTTCCTTCCAAACAAAAAGTAGAAGAGTGCCTCAGTGGCAGAAAGACAGCGGATGACAGAAAAGAAAAGAAAAAAAAAGAATGTGGAATGGAGAGAGTGAGTGACAGAAGAAGAGGAAACATTAGGACAGAATTTTCCAGGATTGGGTTTCTTCGTTCTGAAAGAGCTGCCATTGTTCCTGTGAGACGCACAGAGGACTGACCCAGCACCAAGCAGAAACAGAAAACAAGATATATATGTATATACCTTTTTTTTGCTTCCAGTAAAGAGCCATATGAAGGTCATTGTTGTAGACTTGTTTCATTCAGAACCAAAAGGGTCAAAACCAGCCTGTTTAGGATTTGTGATAAAGTTCTTGACTTCCATTATTCTCCCCCCCCCCCCCCCCCCCCCCCCCTTTTTTTTTCTTCTCAGTGATATATTGCACAAAGGTGCAGACCTTGTTCAGAATGTATTCTGGATCTAACCCAAACCGTGAGGTCCTGGCTCTGCTGAAGAAAATGGTCACTTGCTGGCTCTAGCATCTGCGGCAACAGGCGTAGTTTGTAAGAGTTTTTTTTTTTATTATTTTTTTTTTTAGAACAGATTTAGTCTGATGATGTCGAAATTGGTACCTCAATGTCAGCATGTATAGATAAGAAGGAAAATCTTGCCGTTAACTCATTTGTCTCGTTCATGTTTTTGAGATTCCCACCGTACATTAGAGCTGAATATTTGTGTGAATGGCAGAAGACTCAAACCGGTATTTTCCCATGAATGGTTAAAATGACTCTGGTTTGTTCCTGTACAGAGTGTTTCTTCTAAACGGGCTGTAGGATGCTGGAGTGACTCTGGTTTGTTCCTGTACAGAGTGTTTCTTCTAAACGGGCTGTAGGATGCTGGAGTCAGATGGTGTTTGACGTCTCGGGACACCAAGCCCCCAACACTATTCATCAGTGATGCAGTCAACTTGCATAGTGAAGTGATTTACGCACAAAACTTCCATTCTCTGTCAGTCTTCCATGAAGGAGTGTTACTCAGAAGCATAGGGGTCAATTGTGCTTTGATAGGGTTGGGGAAAAGAGGGGGCAAGGGGGGGGGGGGGGTGGAGCTCTTAGACTGTCAAACCTGAGGGTCACCCAGGTTCACCTGGGGGTCACCCACATGGAGGGCAGGCAGGTCTTTTGTAGTTTGTAGAGATGATTGTTGTATGCTTCTGAACCCTGTCGTCTGGCTCTAGGGGTATTGACAGTACCATAGTTTCCACAAAGATTGCAAGGGAGAGGGAGGGTAGGTGGGCTCAAGGGGGAGGGGCGGGGGAGAAGGTGGTTAGTTGACAGAATGAGTTGTTACCCTCCTTAGCCTCAGGTCACAAACATCACACATGGCCTGTGTCTGTAACTTGGCCATGGAAAAGTGTGTTGACTGTTCATGTTTCTTTCATTTTTTTCTTGTTTGTTTTGTTTTCTTTTTGTGCTTTTTTTTTTTTTTTTTTAGGGGAGGGTACTCTCTCTTTTCCACTCGGCCTTCATTCTACCCATCCCCTTCCTCCCCCTCTCCCCATCCCCCCTCCCCCCTCTCCCCCCTCTTCTTCCTTCCCTGTGCCCCCTGTGCCACTTACCTGCTATTTATACATTTTCCCGCCTTTTATTGAAGAACAGATAGTGGCGTAGTTATTCCCTTTCTTTTCAGAACAGTTAGTGGCCCACTTCCACTCAACGGGCGTTTGGCTCTGCTAGGGCGGCTGAACACACAGATAGTGGTGTAGTTATTCCCTTTCTTTTCAGAACAGTTAGTGGCCCACTTCCACCAGAGCATACTACATTATGTAGTATGCTCTGCTTCCACTCAACGGGCGTTTGGCTCTGCTAGGGCGGCTGAACACACAGATAGTGGTGTAGTTATTCCCTTTCTTTTCAGAACAGTTAGTGGCCCACTTCCACTCAACGGGCGTTTGGCTCTGCTAGGTCATGCTAACTCACCTGTTGCTGTTGTTGTGACAGTGGTTTCTGAGGGCCCTCTGGAGTGTGTTGGGAATCATCACCAGCTTGGGTAACATCAAGGTGTTCATTGCTTGCTTTCAGCTGCTGGTTGTGTTTTTGTTGTTGTTGTTAGGGATTGTTGTTGATTTGATTGTTCCCCCACTGTAGAGACTATCATCGTTGCTGTCAGGTTATAAGAGAAATGTTAATCAAAGTGTCGTTATTATCAGGGAAAAAGACGGGATGGGCGACGGAGAAAGAAGAGAAGAACCCGTCTTCCTGGGCCTGTGTTCACGACGCTGTCTCCTCCACCTTGACAGACCCATCTCAAAGCATCGTGTTTCCACCAGTTCCATTCTAGGACACTTTTATTTCAGTATACTACAGGTAAAACAAATGGGTGCAAACGTGTTTTCATTTCACCTTTCAGAAAACTATCTTTTTTGCTCGGAAAGTTTTTTCTTTGCTGCTCTCAATTAGTTGGTTGCCCCCATTGACCTTGGGCTCTAGATCTTCAGCCTTGTACCTTTTGGCCATGAGAAAAGAACTAACATTGTTTTTTCGTTACTTTCAGACTGTAACTTGATTTCCAAGAGAGAAATATCCGAACAACTTCCTCACATTAGTTCATCCCATTGCTGGAATGGGAGGGGTTTGTAAAATGACAGTGAAAACTTCAAATCTGGACAGAATTGCCAGTGAGAGTGGATTCAGTGAACCCTGTGGGATGTTTTCTGCTGCTCGTTGTTACTTTTGCCATTGTTGAAAACCTTTTGTGCTGCCGTTACTGTGTAGTGGGTTTTAGCAGAAGACAGCATGATTCTTGTCCTCACTAGAGACATCGTTCATATCAGCGTCATCACTTTCGTGAACGAGTCTTATAGAACAAGAAGAGGAGGAGAATGTGTCTGTGTATAGGATGCGTCGTTTCATTAACCCATCTCTTTCTTTCTTAGAGATCGTTTTCTTTGATAAACAGAAGGCTGCATTGTCCACCTTAGAGACTCTGTTGTAAGCTTCATTATTTTTTGTTGTTGTTGTTGTTTCAAATTAAGCATTTCTGTTGTGATTCTTGCTGAAAGAAAAAAAGGTGATGGATAGACTAGACTGAAACTGTTGAGTAGTGTTTCATTGATAAATGTCATCCTGTAACTTGAAGAGGCTGTGGTCAGCGTCACTTGTAAATCCCATGAAGCCCCTGGTAGGACAGCATTTATCTGGTGTTTAGTTCCAGCACACTGTAAAAAAGGTCATCTCTGTCTTGTCTGTCTATCTGTAAAGTGGATGGAATCTCTGTCCTGTCTGTCTATCTGTAAAGTGGATGGAATCTCTGTCCTGTCTGTCTATCTGTAAAGTGGATGGATTCAAGAGGAAGTGGGGACTACTTGTCATCCAAGGGCAGCCACCCTTGCGGCTTCATGGTCGACTGAGTTGTACACATGGTGGTGAGAAAATGAATGGCCCTCGCAAACAGCTGTACCGAGACATCAAGGTTCTGCCCACATTGACTCTCTCTCTCTCTCTCTGTCTCTCTCTCTCTGTCTCTCTCTCTCTCTGTCTCTCTCTCTGTCTCGTAAGTTGTTTTAAGCTGTGTTGTTTTCTTTTTCAAACTTTTTTTTTTTTTTTGGTGCTGTTTACCCCCGCCCCACCCACCATGTGCTCCCATACCCACCTTCCCCATTCTTTAGATTCCTGAGGCTGATAAGTCAGTAGAACTGTTTTGTTTGCTGTTTACCCCCGCCCCACCCACCATGTGCTCCCATACCCACCTTCCCCATTCTTTAGATTCCTGAGGCTGATAAGTCAACAGAACTGTTTGGTTTGCTTGTTTGTTTAATGGTTCTCTGTGTATTTCCAAACACAGTGGCGCACCCTCTCTCTCACACCTCTCCTCCTCTACGCCCTCATCTCATTCTATCTTTTGTTTCTTTGCTTACAGGGCGGTCTCTGGGTTGGTCTTCAGGTGGATTAGGGCAGGGAGAAGTCTGAAGATGTTGATTAAGATTGGAGATGGGTGGGGAAGGAGGGGTTGGGGGATAGTCCCCATGTCATTTCTTAGTGTGGTTTTTTTATTTCATGCTGTGTTTCTTGGGTCACCTTGCTCCATCCCCCCCCCTCCCCCCTCTCTCTCTCTCTCTTGCTTTCTCTCTCTCGCTTTCTCTCCTCTTGCTCACTCGCTGTCTGTGAGAGACAGCCTATTCTGGCTGCTGTTTGTTTTGTACAGACCATTGAGAGAAAAAAGAAAGGGGGGGGGGGAAGAAAAAAATGTCTCTCCGGTGGAAGGAGAGTAGGCAGCAATATGCACCACCTCTGAATAAAGAGATTTTTTTTGTTTTTTGAATTGAAGCACATACAAAAAAAAAAAACCCTTAACAAGAAGTGTTAAATGCAGCTTGGCATGGGATATTCTGTTCTATGTGTTACAGGTTTTCCCCCTCCTCCCCACCCCCACCCCATGAGGGGGGAGGTGGTCCATTTTGTTTCTTGCAAGTAATCTGCTCTTCTTCTCAGTTCCTTATGGGTTTGTCTTTCTTGCCTGCGTGTCTTGTGGAACAAGGAGGGGGGGGGGGTGTTGGGGGGGGGGATATTTGCATGGAGGGGGTAAGGGGGGGGGGGGGGAAGCTGGTTGGTAGGCCTGTCATGACAAGCAGTGTGTGTGTCGTAAGTGTGTAAGTATTTTGCCCCGGACAGCTGAGTGAGCATGATGTTTTTGGACTGACATTTTTGTGTGTGTGTGTTCTTTTTTTTTTTTTTTTCATTGTCATTGTCCAGACTGTATCTTAAGCCATGCATCTGTGGGGATGGGGGTGGTGAGGGGAGGGGGTGGGAGTGTCTTTCTGTCTTATTTCATTGTTTATACCATACATTGTTCATTGTGCACACATCTTCTAATGAATATTGGACTCCTTTCTCTCTCTCTCTCTCTGTCTTTTTTTCTTTCTTTTTTTCCCTTGTGTTTTTTTTTCTTTTTTTTTTTGAGCCACGGGTGTGAGGTCAGGGTGACTGCTTGTGACCTTGAACTCCATGAAGGTGAAGGCAGGACCTTGACCCCACTACTTGTCAAACTACCTCAGGCGCAGACGTGGTGCCACCTGTATGTGCATATAATTAATTAATCACCATGGTCACTCCCCCCCCCCCCCCCCCCCGCCCCCTACCTTCCCTTCTTTATTGTATTCTTCTTCTTCCACATCCTTTTTCATTCAGTTTTGTGTTGTGCGTCTTGGTCACCCCATGGTTCATGTTGGTTTCCACATGTTGATGATTGATGTTGAATCAACTTTGAAGACAGCTAAACTCCCTGGGCGTGGCTGCTTCACCCCTTGAGAGCCGCCGGTTTTGGTCTGTGGGTCGCTGCCATCGCCCTCCTCCTGTGTGTGACGGTGGCATGGGTGATCACAGGGGGCAGCACTGACCGAAGGGGCAGCCAGAAGGAACTGGCCTAGATGGGGGGGGGGGGGGGGGGAATCAGGTGACCAGTCCTCTGACAGAAGGGGCCTGGGTTCTGGGGGGTTGGGGTGGTAGTGGGGGAAATCGAAAATGTCAACAAATTGCTAATGGATCAGGTAGAATGCTGGGGTGGGGGGGGATAAGGCAGATACACCCAGCCGAGTCCTCCCAGGCTGGGAGTGCTCTTGGGCCTAGAGACCTGATCATAGAGACATGGAGCACCTGTTTTGTTACTCAGGGCCAGGTTCAACACGTCCGGTGAAGGTCTGATTAGACAAGATTCAGGTGAAGCTCTCAGGCTCATAGTTCTGGGGGAGGCTTAAGAACCTGATCTGATGGAGATTTAGCAACGACAGTTTACCATGGGGGAGAAGGGGGTGGGGTTACTTTGAAAAGAGTTTATGTGCTGAGTTGGTGTGGATTTAGGGCAGGGTGGGCCAGACAGACTCAGTGAATCTTTGCAGAGAAGTTGGGGGGGGGAGCAGAGCCCTTGAAATCCTGCTGATGGAGATGGGTCATGACTTTAGGTCATATGATCCGTGTGTTGTGACGACATAAGAAAGGTGATTTTACGAAACCACCTGGGCTTGCGGTAAGAATGAGGGTGGGGGGGGGGGGGTCCACAGCATGGTGAGGGAGATGAAAATGGTTGTGGAGGTGGCAGCCTATGATTGATGGCTGAAGGTGGTAGTGGTGGTGGAGGGGGGGGGGGGGCAGTGCAGAAGGGTCAGGAGATTGATGGTACCCTGCGCTGATCGTTAGACGTGCACAGCAGCAGCACAACAGTGGGCAAGGGCTGGTGTGTGGCTCTTCACGTTGTCACGCACATGTGGGCCGTCTTGACAGGGTCTGTGCATGCTGAAGATTGTATGTCAGTGGTTCCCCTCTCCCCCCTGACCTCCCAACCCCCATCTCTTGTTTGTAATCCCCCCCCTTGTTTATAACTGGAGAGACACCGATTCATCGTACATGTACTCAATGTATTTTTTGCATGCCCAGTCTTTGAGATCTGATGGTGATGTTGAGAATCATTTGGAAAAGGGATGTCAAGACACAGTGTACCTGTCGTGTCTGTATTTGCTACCTCTTTTTTTCCCTTCTGTACCTCCACTGCATCACGCCCATGTGGTTCGACTCTTTTTCAGTTGTAGATCGGTTTTCTGTATTGGCCATGTCACCCTGTGTGTGTGTGTGTGTGTGTGTGTGTGTGTGTGTGTGTGTGTGTGTGTGTGTGTTGTGTGTATGCCGGTATGTGTGTGTATGTGAAGGTTGTACGGAGGCAGGCGAAATGGGAGAAAGAAGGAGGAGGAGGGGGGGGGGTTGAGGCAAGAGACGGGAGGAGGAGAGGGCGCTTGTAGAGCCTGAGATATTGGGACAAAACTGTAGCGAACCCGGTGACACAATATCTCAGGGATGCTGAGGGTGCCGCCGGGGTGGGAGGTTTCTGGCCCACCCGGTGGTTTCCCAGCATGCAGCCCACAACTTGGAAGTAACTGTTATGTTGGGGGAGGGGGGGAGAAGAGTTGTCGTTGGGGGGGGGGGGGGGGGTGGAAGGGGTGTTTTGCGGCGGGTTGACCTTTCTCCCAGTTCACCGCACCACCAACCAACCTTTGATACAATGGATGGTGTTTTTTTTCCTTTTTTCTTAAAATTTAATTTAACCCTCTGCCTACCGCATGACTTTGTGCTATATGACTATGAGAATACCATGGCAAGAGAGGTAACTCCGCAACACATACACACTTGCCATAAAGAAACCTCAATAGAAAATTTGTTTTTAACTTATCTATTCTGTAAAAGTAATGAAAAAAATTCAAAGACCTCACTCCATCCAAAACAGCCATTTTCCCCCACATATAGTGAACTGGTACACGAGGAAAAAAAACCAAACGAACAGACTAACTGTACTTCGGTATTCTCAGTGCTAAAACAATTTTCCCTAAATTCACTGTACCCACAGAACATCATGGATTAGGAGCACAGAGTAATTTTCCAAGTCTAAACAAAGTACTGAAACCTTCAGGAACAAAATAAAGTCATTCTGTATGGTATGCACACAAAATAATCAACTTTTGTTGTGAAGCAAAAAACAACAACCCAAACTTCAACAATTTTGTTAAACTGAAGGCATCACATACAAGAAGATTTGTCTTCTAACTACTGAGGGGAAAAAACAACAAGAACAGATTACTGAATACTGGGCTTTAGATTGTGATGGAATTCAACAAAAATGTGCTTTTGCACAAGTGCACTGAGCAACCCCCCCCCTCCCCCCCCCCCCCCCCCCCCCAACACACACTGTGGTGATGATGTACCTCTTGTCCGGCTCCTCTTTGCTTTTTGATAAACGGGCAGTTTTTATTTCAGGCCAGAGTTTATGTTCATCCTTTTCTGCTTGCTTTTGTGCAGCAAATAAATTTGTTTCTCGTTAAAAGTCTGCCAAAATTCTTCTGAAATCAAAAGGCTAAAGGTGATGCGCCCACAGGCAAATCATGGGACACACCCTCTGACTGACCTGGTTTCCTGGCTATCAAAACAAGGGAAACTTTTGGGGGCTTCACTTCTTGTAGCCAACCACTCCAGTCAACAATTAAAGAATCTCTAGCAAGTTTTGTTTTTCAAATTTTCTTTTTTGGGGGGTCTGGGCCCAGCAGCAATGAGCTATTCGACGTCGTCATTATCATCGCCTGAATCATTATTGATTCCGGCCTCAAAATCAGTCAGCAGTCGATCTTTATTCATAACTAGGTCAAGATTGACGTCCGAATCGTCTTGCTTCAAATCTTCTTCAAGAGTGTAGCCCGCAAATACGCTCTCTTCATCAATATCACTTCAGAAAATGAATTCTGCAAGTTGCATAGTTACTTGATCCGCCATTTTCCCAGAAAATCTTCGCAAAAAAAGCCGAACTTTGAAAATTCACAGCAGCGAAACTACTCCACCAAAACTCATGCAACAAAAACCAAAATGGCGTCCAGAAACGGAAGTACCGGAAGTCTCTTCTGTCGCAATTGCATTCTGGGATATGCGATGGTGAAAGCGAAAGTCGTTGACCGAGTATTCAGCGGTCGATCTCGGTCGATCCGGTATTCAGAAAGAGGAAATCTCGCGGTCGATCTCGGTCGATCCGGTAGGCATTGGGTTAAGGTAACTTTTCCCCCCGTGTGGCTGATTCTGTGAGGAAGATGCCCACAAGTATTGTTGAGCGAATGGATCTTGGGTGTAACTGAATTTACCACAAAAGTGTGTTTTTGAAGTGCTTATTTTAATTGCAATGTCCTTTTTTGTATTTCTTTTTAATCTCCATTTCAGTTTGTGCATTTCCTCCTAGTCCTACCCCCACACTTCCCCCCTCTTTTTGTTTTTTTGTTTATTGAGTAGTTAACTTATTAAAGTGAATTAACTTTTTATATGATTTAGGACATTTTTTTAATTTATTTTAGTATTATTCATCTGTGTAGCTTTCATACAAACTTTTTTTGTTTGTTTGTTTGTTAACATGTTGATTTATTAGTAGTGTTAATTTGACATTCGTGTCGTGTGGGTATGTGGTGCACATGATTGTGTGTGTGTGGAAGAGTGCTTGGTATGAAATACCTCAAACCTCAGGACAACTGTCAAAAACCAACCGTGTACCTCTTGTTTAGTCATCAGCAAGCTTCTGTTCGCCTCCCTCGTTTGGTCCTCACCTTTTTTCTTCTTTTTTTGAATGTCTCCGGGATTTTTTCCCCCCTTTCTTCTCTTGTCTGTAAAATGTCTAGAGCGAGAGAAAAAACAACCCTGGTATTATGCAGAACAACAGGAATATGTAGTAATACCCCCCAACCATCTAACCCCCCTCCAGGTCCAGATGGGAGCTTTTCCACTGCAACAAAGCTGAGCTGTGTCACACAAAGAGCTTAGATCTATGCATCGGAGGATTTGGATTCTGAATCTGCATTTCACCTGAACACGGCTGTCTTTGTTGTTGTTGTCTTTTTGTTTGTTCGTTTGGGTTTTGTTGTTGTTGTTTTTCTCTCAGATGTAAGTGACAGCAGATTGAGCCAAGCATTCTTTTGATGGGAGAGAAGGCAAATCTGTAGCAGATGCCGACAGTGTTGGGGAATAGGAAATTTATAGGAGTTAAGAGTTGGAAACCTCACCTTCCAACTGCCTACCTCCCCCCCCCCTCTCTCTCTCTCTCTCTCTTTTATATATCATATTTTTACACAAAGTTTTGTTTTGGCAAAGTCGGTTAGTAAGCAAGCAGAAGAAAAGCATGGACTTAAGTTTTTCTTGTGCAGATTTCTTTTTCTCCCTTTGATGTGAATAACATGAGAATGGAATTGTCAGGTTTGTTTTTGTTTTTGTTTGGTTTCTTTTCCTCTTTTTCTTATGGTTTTGGCTGTTTGTTGAAGACAACTGTGGGATGTGTTGTGAGCTGCACTGAATTCAGTAAGGAAAGGGGTACTACATGTGGATGGATGGCAATGTTTCAGATTCAGGTGAGGAAGGAATGTATGCGTAACAGGAAGTTGGCTGATAAAAGAAGGCACCCACACTCTTCTTCCCACCCCTACCCCCACCCTTTTTTTTCTATGTTTCTTAACACCAGACCCCCCCCCCCCCCCTTTTTTTTTTATTTGAGTGTGTGGTTTTATTTGTTTTGGGTTTGACATCAGTATGTTAGTGGTCATGATGAACTCTTGATTGTATAATAGGGCTCTCTGTGAAGCATGCCCCCCTCCACCCCCCATCCCTGCTCACCCACCCCCCATCCCGCCTCCCCCTCATGATGACTAATTTATGCTGTGACCCCATGTTGTTTGTGGAAGACCCATGATGTGTGCAGAGTCAGTTCATGATGTTGCAGCTCCACAACCAAGGGGGGGGGGGGGGGGGGGGGGGGGGGGGGGGGGGGGGGGGGGGGGGGGGGGGGGGGGGGGGTGGAGATTTGCATTGGGAGGGGAGGGGGAGGGAGGGGTTAGGAGGGGGAGAAGGGAGAAAGGTTTAAAGGAGGAAGGCAGTCAATCAAAAAAAAAAAGAAAGAAAGAAAGAAAATAAAAGAATGAACCCCTCACCCTTCTCTTATTAAGTGAAAAAGAAAATCCATCGACTCCAAAACTGTTTCACTTATCTTTAAACCCTCTGTATATCTTGTTCAGTTCTTTTTTTTTTTCCCATAATATTTTGTGTTTGATACAACTTTCAACAGATAAAAAAGCAGAGAAGAGATCCACCCAGACTTGATGCCTAAACAATCTAGATCTTTCTCTTCTTTTATATGTGTGTGGGGTTCCCCCCCCCCCCCCTCCCCCAGTCCTCATTTGTTTTGTTAATGGATGGATTTAAATAAAGCTGTCCTCTTTTCAAAACTCAGACCACCATGTCCGCAAGAAGTTACGGGTTGGGAGGAGGGGGGGGGGGGTGGTACTTGACTCGTCAGACCAGAAGAGTGACCCCCCCCCCCCCCCCCCCCCCCCCGTCCCCCCCCCCCCCCCCCAACCCCCCCGGTTTGACCCTTTCCCCACTTATTTTTCGCCCCGCCCGGCCAGACACACACACATACGCCTCTTGCCCTTCCCACGCCCACCATCCCCCCCCCCGGCATTCTTTTCAGTTGATTCGACTCTCATCAAATTTTTTTTTGGGGGGGGGGGGGTGGTTGGAAGGGAAGGGAGGGGGTCTGTGTCATGTATCCCACAATAGTGGACTTCACTGCCCTTACCTATAAAGGGAAGATAACTCAGGCATAGAGGAGCGTGCTGTGTCTTCTTGTCTGTTCCTATTATAAATAAAAATGGTTGAAAAAAAGAAGAAAAAAAGGGTTGTGTCCATTGTGTGTGCTTGCGTTTCTCTCTCTCTCTCTCCCCTCTCTCTCTCTCTCTCTCTCTCTCTCTCTCTCTCGTCTCCTTTTTGTGCGTTTTTTGTAGTACACTCACAACGTACATGAAAATGCTATCCTATGAACTGTGCTGGGGGTTCGCCATTCCTGCTCGAAGCATCAAGACTGACAAGAGATTTCTCATTGGAGTCGGCACAAGCTACGATCTTCTTCTGCTGCTCTGGGGGAGACTCCAAACGGAGGTCCTGTGTGTGTCCCAGCCAGGGAAGTGGGAGAGACCCACTTCGCTGGTCCCAGCCGAAACTTTCCCCCCTGCCATGGCTGTCTCTCTGACTGCATGGACTGTGGAGGGTCGGGTGGGGGGTGGTGGTGGACAGTTTCGACTAACCCATACTGTCCCCCTCATTTCGAACTGGCCCCGCCATCCACCCACCCACCCTACCTTCCCATTGGACAGTCCGGTCCACCAGTGGCAGCCCGAAGTGTCCCTTAGCCCTAAGTGACCCTCCTCCTCCGAGGCCCACCTTCCTTTTCTTGAAGATGACAGAAAATCACAGATTTGGACGGGCGGACAGCTTTGGTTGTGACACCAACACGGGGAAAACACGCGTGTTTGAACATCTGGCACCCACGTTAAATCCCATTTGTCCTTTTATACAAGACAGAGCCGTGGGGTGGATGACTCGAGAAATAAAACACTGGCACACTGGGTGTTGTGCTGAAACGTCCTCTCTGATGACGGCATCGATGTTACTTTTAATGGCGGGATTGAAAAACGTTGTTACCGTCCATAAAAATGACACTGATGGTAAACCTGCCGAGTATTGATGAATGAAAGAAAAATGGATCTCTTTACCCATACGTTTTCGCCGTATTTTGCTCATGTTTTGGCGAAAATACCATGAATTCAACGTACTGAAAAATTCGTAAAACGTTGTGTCCATTTAAACAAGAATGAAAGAACATCTGAAGACGAAGTTCTTGAGCAGTAATGGCATTTGCAGTGTGTAACCATTGTATTTCTGGGCTATAACCAAAACCTTTTTTTTGTGTGCGACGAGTACTGGAAGAATAGGAATCGCTCTCCTGTCTACTAACCCTCTGCTGCGTGATGCTTTAGATGGAAGCTAAATCTCTCCCCCCCCCCCCCCCCCCCCCCCCCCCCCCCCCCCCCCCCTCCCACCCTCCCTTCTCCCCCCCTTTTCCCCAACTTAACGTCTTTCCCACTCAGTTTGTTAAACAAACAAAAAGAAAAAAAAGAGACTACCATTTTAGTTGAAAAGTACGCCGATTGCAGTGTGAAGGTCTACCATTTTAGTTGAAAAGTACGCCGATTGCAGTGTGAAGGTCTACCATTTTAGTTGAAAAGTACGCCGATTGCAGTGTGAAGGTCTACCATTTTAGTTGAAAAGTACGCCGATTGCAGTGTGAAGGTCACCAGAGATGGTAAAGAGAAAAAATCAAACGGCTTGCAGCATTACTAATAACAAGAGAAAACGGCCATAAACACACAAAGCTAGGTGCAAAATAACGCTTATTTGATCTTACTGATTACAAGACAAAACAGCGTGAACACACAAAGCTAGGTGCAAAATAACGCTTATTTGATCTTGCTGATTACAAGACAAAACAGCCGTGAACACACAAAGCTAGGTGCAAAATAACGCTTATTGCATCTTACTGATGACAAGACAAAACAGCCATGAACACACGAAGCTAGGTGCAAAATGACGCTTATTGCATCTTACTGATGACAAGACAAAACAGCCGTGAACACACAAAGCTAGGTGCAAAATGACGCTTATTGCATCTTACTGATGACAAGACAAAACAGCCGTGAACACACGAAGCTAGGTGCAAAATGACGCTTATTGCATCTTACTGATGACAAGACAAACAGCCGTGAACACACGAAGCTTGGTGCAAAATGACGCTTATTGCATCTTACTGATGACAAGACAAACAGCCGTGAACACACGAAGCTAGGTGCAAAATGACGCTTATTGCATCTTACTGATGACAAGACAAACAGCCATGAACACACGAAGCTAGGTGCAAAATGACGCTTATTGCATCTTACTGATGACAAGACAAACAGCCATGAACACACGAAGTTTGGAACAAAATAACGCATAGTTGATCTGCAGTGCAGAAGAGGCTGATAAACTTTCAACAACAAACATGGCTTCTTTGGATCCTTTTTTCTTTTTTAATGATAATGAAAAGAATTCAAAAAGAAAAAATCATTGATATTTTGAAAATACAAGAGTAGTCCACATATCGCGTCAGCATAACGCACAAGCGTTGCATTGTTTTGTGTTCTGTTCATTTGTCTTTTGTCTTCGATCACACGAAAACCACCTGGCTTTGGACGGAGGCAGAAAAAACTATGCACAAAGCGGCGGAGTTTTTTTTTTTTTTTTGGAGGGGGGGGGGGGGGGGATACTGAAAATATGCAGTAACTTACAAGACGTTTGGTCACTCCATGAATTCCGCTATTGCCAGCGATATAATACAAGACTGAATCATGAATGTCAACGAAACGTTGCAATGGTCAAGCAAGCCTGACCGAAGCTTTGATTGAATAATGCAACAAAGGGTGTGATAGGCAGATTCTACAAAAATTGTATATGGTAATGAATGTTGCAAAAAGGCTGGGACATACTGCTGAAGGACAAATACTCTATCCAGATCCTCAAAGATTAGTATGCCGTCCATATTCTCAGAACACTGCAAGAATATCCTGTCTCATATACCGGTCAGATTCTGTCCAGGAACTCAAGAGATGCTGTCCAATTCGCAAACGATGTAATGTTCAAGAAAGATACACCCGAAGTTGCCAGTGGACAGATGGTATCGTGTGACCACCGTACGCAAAACAGCCTTTATGGAAGCGCCCCCATAGGTGTAGCAGTCCTTATTTCACGACTGCAGAGCCCAGTGGCTAAAGATGCCACCACCAGGCCAACCTCGCATCCTGCAGCGCCTCCCCCCCCCCCCCCCCCCCCCCCCCCCCCCCCCCCCCCATCACTCGATGCTGTTTCGCCGACAGGTTAAAAACGGTACAACTGCAGACACGGCGTAGCCTTCATCACATGGTCTGACATGCCCTCTGAAGAGGATCCGTGCTCGCAGTCTTTCCCTCAGTTCACAGCACTTACTCTGTGGTCGGTGGGTCTGTCCTCGCCGTCACTGCGCCTTTCTCCACGCCTCAGTCAACAGCACTTACTCTGTGGTCGGTGGGTCTGTCCTCGCCGTCACTGCGCCTTTCTCCACGCCTCAGTCACAGCACTTACTCTGGGTCGGTGGGTCTGTCCTCGCCGTCACTGCGCCTTTCTCCACGCCTCAGTCAGCAGCACTTACTCTGTGGTCGGTGGGTCTGTCCTCGCCGTCACTGCGCCTTTCTCCACGCCTCAGTCAGCAGCACTTACTCTGTGGTCGGTGGGTCTGTCCTCGCCGTCACTGCGCCTTTCTCCACGCCTCAGTCAGCAGCACTTACTCTGTGGTCGGTGGGTCTGTCCTCGCCGTCACTGCGCCTTTCTCCACCCCTCAGTCAGCAGCACTTACTCTGTGGTCGGTGGGTCTGTCCTCGCCGTCACTGCGCCTTTCTCCACGCCTCAGTCAGCAGCACTTACTCTGTGGTCGGTGGGTCTGTCCTCGCCGTCACTGCGCCTTTCTCCACGCCTCAGTCAGCAGCACTTACTCTGTGGTCGGTGGGTCTGTCCTCGCCGTCACTGCGCCTTTCTCCACGCCTCAGTCAGCAGCACTTACTCTGTGGTCGGTGGGTCTGTCCTCGCCGTCACTGCGCCTTTCTCCACGCCTCAGTCAGCAGCACTTACTCTGTGGTCGGTGGGTCTGTCCTCGCCGTCACTGCGCCTTTCTCCACGCCTCAGTCAGCAGCACTTACTCTGTGGTCGGTGGGTCTGTCCTCGCCGTCACTGCGCCTTTCTCCACGCCTCAGTCAGCAGCACTTACTCTGTCGCACGTCCCTGGGGTCGGGGTCTGTCCTCGCCGTCACTGCGCCTTTCTCCACGCCTCAGTCAGCAGCACTTACTCTGTGGTCGGTGGGTCTGTCCTCGCCGTCACTGCGCCTTTCTCCACGCCTCAGTCAGCAGCACTTACTCTGTGGTCGGTGGGTCTGTCCTCGCCGTCACTGCGCCTTTCTCCACGCCTCAGTCAGCAGCACTTACTCTGTGGTCGGTGCGTCTGTCCTCGCCGTCACTGCGCTTTCTCCACGCCTCAGTCAGCAGCACTTACTCTGTGGTCGGTGGGTCTGTCCTCGCCGTCACTGCGCCTTTCTCCACGCCTCAGTCAGCAGCACTTACTCTGTGGTCGGTGTGTGGAGGTCTGTCCCCCTTCCGGGGTTCACTGACCGCCTTTCTCCACGCCTCAGTCAGCAGCACTTACTCTGTGGTCGGTGCGTCTGTCCTCGCCGTCACTGCGCCTTTCTCCACGCCTCAGTCAGCAGCACTTACTCTGTGGTCGGTGGGTCTGTCCTCGCCGTCACTGCGCCTTTCTCCACGCCTCAGTCAGCAGCACTTACTCTGTGGTGGTGGGTCTGTCCTCGCCGTCACTGCGCCTTTCTCCACGCCTCAGTCAGCAGCACTTACTCTGTGGTCGGTGGGTCTGTCCTCTCCGTCACTGCGCCTTTCTCCACGCCTCAGTCAGCAGCACTTTTTCTGTGGTCGGTGGGTCTGTCCTCGCCGTCACTGCGCCTTTCTCCACGCCTCAGTCAACAGCACTTACTCTGTGGTCGGTGGGTCTGTCCTCGCCGTCACTGCGCCTTTCTCCACGCCTCAGTCAACAGCACTTACTCTGTGGTCGGTGGGTCTGTCCTCGCCGTCACTGCGCCTTTCTCCACGCCTCAGTCAACAGCACTTACTCTGTGGTCGGTGGTCTGTCCTCGCCGTCACTGCGCCTTTCTCCACGCCTCAGTCAACAGCACTTACTCTGTGGTCTGTGGGTCTGTCCTCGCCGTCACTGCGCCTTTCTCCACGCCTCAGTCAACAGCACTTACTCTGTGGTCGGTGGGTCTGTCCTCGCCATCACTGCGCCTTTCTCCACGCTTCAGTCAACAGCACTTACTCTGTGGTCGGTGGGTCTGTCCTCGCCGTCACTGCGCCTTTCTCCACGCCTCAGTCAACAGCACTTACTCTGTGGTCGGTGGGTCTGTCCTCGCCGTCACTGCGCCTTTCTCCACGCCTCAGTCAACAGCACTTACTCTGTGGTCGGTGGGTCTGTCCTCGCCGTCACTGCGCCTTTCTCCACGCCTCAGTCAGCAGCACTTACTCTGTGGTCGGTGGGTCTGTCCTCGCCGTCACTGCGCCTTTCTCCACGCCTCAGTCAGCAGCACTTACTCTGTGGTCGGTGGGTCTGTCCTCGCCGTCACTGCGCCTTTCTCCACGCCTCAGTCAACAGCACTTACTCTGTGGTCGGTGGGTCTGTCCTCGCCGTCACTGCGCCTTTCTCCACGCCTCAGTCAACAGCACTTACTCTGTGGTCGGTGGGTCTGTCCTCGCCGTCACTGCGCCTTTCTCCACGCCTCAGTCAACAGCACTTACTCTGTGGTCGGTGGGTCTGTCCTCGCCGTCACTGCGCCTTTCTCCACGCCTCAGTCAACAGCACTTACTCTGTGGTCGGTGGGTCTGTCCTCGCCGTCAGTGCGCCTTTCTCCACGCCTCAGTCAACAGCACTTACTCTGTGGTCGGTGGGTCTGTCCTCGCCGTCACTGCGCCTTTCTCCACGCCTCAGTCAACAGCACTTACTCTGTGGTCGGTGGGTCTGTCCTCGCCGTCACTGCGCCTTTCTCCACGCCTCAGTCAACAGCACTTACTCTGTGGTCGGTGGGTCTGTCCTCGCCGTCACTGCGCCTTTCTCCACGCCTCAGTCAACAGCACTTACTCTGTGGTCGGTGGGTCTGTCCTCGCCGTCACTGCGCCTTTCTCCACGCCTCAGTCAACAGCACTTACTCTGTGGTCGGTGGGTCTGTCCTCGCCGTCACTGCGCCTTTCTCCACGCCTCAGTCAACAGCACTTACTCTGTGGTCGGTGGGTCTGTCCTCGCCGTCACTGCGCCTTTCTCCACGCCTCAGTCAGCAGCAATTACTCTGTGGTCGGTGGGTCTGTCCTCGCCGTCACTGCGCCTTTCTCCACGCCTCAGTCAGCAGCACTTACTCTGTGGTCGGTGGGTCTGTCCTCGCCGTCACTGCGCCTTTCTCCACGCCTCAGTCAGCAGCACTTACTCTGTGGTCGGTGGGTCTGTCCTCGCCGTCACTGCGCCTTTCTCCACGCCTCAGTCAGCAGCACTTACTCTGTGGTCGGTGGGTCTGTCCTCGCCGTCACTGCGCCTTTCTCCACGCCTCAGTCAGCAGCACTTACTCTGTGGTCGGTGGGTCTGTCCTCGCCGTCACTGCGCCTTTCTCCACGCCTCAGTCAGCAGCACTTACTCTGTGGTCGGTGGGTCTGTCCTCGCCGTCACTGCGCCTTTCTCCACGCCTCAGTCAGCAGCACTTACTCTGTGGTCGGTGGGTCTGTCCTCGCCGTCACTGCGCCTTTCTCCACGCCTCAGTCAGCAGCACTTACTCTGTGGTCGGTGGGTCTGTCCTCGCCGTCACTGCGCCTTTCTCCACGCCTCAGTCAGCAGCACTTACTCTGTGGTCGGTGGGTCTGTCCTCGCCGTCACTGCGCCTTTCTCCACGCCTCAGTCAGCAGCACTTACTCTGTGGTCGGTGGGTCTGTCCTCGCCGTCACTGCGCCTTTCTCCACGCCTCAGTCAACAGCACTTACTCTGTGGTCGGTGGGTCTGTCCTCGCCGTCACTGCGCCTTTCTCCACGCCTCAGTCAGCAGCACTTACTCTTTGGTCGTTGGGTCTGTCCTCGCCGTCACTGCGCCTTTCTCCACGCCTCAGTCAGCAGCACTTACTCTGGTCGGTGGGTCTGTCCTCGCCGTCACTGCGCCTTTCTCCACGCCTCAGTCAACAGCACTTACTCTGTGGTCGGTGGGTCTGTCCTCGCCGTCACTGCGCCTTTCTCCACGCCTCAGTCAACAGCACTTACTCTGTGGTCGGTGGGTCTGTCCTCGCCGTCACTGCGCCTTTCTCCACGCCTCAGTCAACAGCACTTACTCTGTGGTCGGTGGGTCTGTCCTCGCCGTCACTGCGCCTTTCTCCACGCCTCAGTCAACAGCACTTACCCTGTGGTCGGTGGGTCTGTCCTCGCCGTCACTGCGCCTTTCTCCACGCCTCAGTCAGCAGCACTTACTCTGTGGTCGGTGGGTCTGTCCTCGCCGTCACTGCGCCTTTCTCCACGCCTCAGTCAGCAGCACTTACTCTGTGGTCGGTGGGTCTGTCCTCGCCGTCACTGCGCCTTTCTCCACGCCTCAGTCAGCAGCACTTACTCTGTGGTCGGTGGGTCTGTCCTCGCCGTCACTGCGCCTTTCTCCACGCCTCAGTCAGCAGCACTTACTCTGTGGTCGGTGGGTCTGTCCTCGCTGTCACTGCGCCTTTCTCCACGCCTCAGTCAACAGCACTTACTCTGTGGTCGGTGGGTCTGTCCTCGCCGTCACTGCGCCTTTCTCCACGCCTCAGTCAACAGCACTTACTCTGTGGTCGGTGGGTCTGTCCTCGCCGTCACTGCGCTTTTCTCCACGCCTCAGTCAACAGCACTTACTCTGTGGTCGGTGCGTCTGTCCTCGCCCCCTCCGGGGGGTTGTGACCTTGTCGTGGTCGGAGGGTTTGCGTGGTCCAGTGATCCCTTAGGCTTTGCTGGCGGGGGCATCAATACTTGGAGATAGGCTGTTTTTTTCACACTGCTTCTAGGCCTGAGAGGTGCAGATGCTGTTTGGCCTAAGCGTAACGTGGTAAGGAGTTGATGCCCTGGTAGGGCTTCCCATGTCAGATAGGCTAAGGGTGAGGATCCTGACTAAGAGTAACCCGCCTTTCTCCTTTTCTTGTTTTCTGCCTCCCTTATTTGGCCCTTTTCTATCTTCGTCTCCCCTTCAAGTCTTCTTTTCCACACTCCTTTTTTCTCTGTGGTCTCCTTAAGATCCGCCGCGTTTGCCGTGCGGAGCGACCTGTGTCGGAGGGGAATGAGATCCTGGTGATTGAGAGGGCCAGCGCTCTCAACACATCACTTTGGCTCGGACCTCTCCTAGACAGGGAGTACACTTTGGCCGGGTGTACTAATCGGCTCCCCTTCTTGGGGTTGGGTCAAGACGGGCAGTTCCCAGCTGGCCAAGTAAACCCCTGCAGTGCTCAGCTCTCTGTTCCCGGAGTTGAGCATGATCAGGGGGGATAGGGTTGGTTGCTTCTGCTTGTCGTATGTCTCTCCCGAAGCCTGGAAGGGGTCAAGACATTGGTTTCTTGGCCCTGGCCCCTTAGTTGGCTCCAAGGTGGGTGGGTAAGGGAGGGATGAATTACAATAAATTAAATATGACTTCTTCAAAAAACTCCCCCCCCCAAAAGGAAGAGGAAGGCAGTCTCCCTATTTCAGGGGAATTTGAAACAGACAGTGATTCTGACAGTGAGGTAAGACAGAGGACAGGTTTCTGGGCTTCTGGCTCGTGGTGGAAGGGACAGAGCAGGAAAGACCCCTTTCAGCCTGAGCCTTTTGCTGTCCAAAAGGGCTTTCATGGTATAGCAGGTGATCCTAGGTCCATAAAAAGGTTGAGGAATGGTCGTTTCTTGTTCAATGTCGATCACAGAAACAATCTGACAGCTGTTGAAAGCATAGTAAACTAGTGGATAGGGAGATCAGGGTGACTCCCATAAACATTAAATTCATCCAAAGGTGTGATTCGCTGCAGAGATCTAGCGGGTTGTCTCAGAGGCAGAAATAAACCGAACTGGCGTCCCAGGGTGTGACGGGGTGCGCAGGGTGACAGTCAAGAAAGGGCAGAGAGAGTGGCCACCAACACCCTCTTTCTGACCTTCTGCAACCCTGTGCTGCCTCCGGTCATCAAAGTCGGCTACCTGATTGTCCGGGTGCAGTTGTACGTTCCGCCCGTTGAGGTGCTTCCGATGCCAGAAGTTTGGCCATGTCAGAGACCGTTGTTCTGGGCAGGAGGTGTGTGGTATTTGCTGCAAGGCTAACCATGATGGGCGGTACAGATCCGGCACATTGTGCAAACTGCCGGTGGCGACCATCCCTCCTCTTCACGGAATTGTCCTCTGTGGTTCAGGAATCTGCAATCAAAGGGTTAGACAGAAAAGAAGATCTCCTTTTTTGAAGCCCGCAAGCGGTTGTGGGCAGTCCGTCGCCGACAGCTTCTTCATTATGCTTCGGCCGTAAAGAAAGTTCCACAGTTCCAACTCGGTCAGTCCTGCTGTCAGACTGATAACTTTACGTTTTCGAAGGACATTGCAAGGAAAAACTGTCAGCTCTGGTGGAAGCAGGTCCACACCTCTCATCCCAAAGTGAGTGCCCCTGGTGGTAGGCCAAAATCCGCCACCCCTCAGACTGCCCAGCAGTCTACACTATCTGCTGCTGGGCAGATTAAAAAAACAAGCACCCGACCTCGAACTCTCTGTCCAGTGCCCATGGGGCAAGGGAGTTCAACCCAGTGTGGAGATGGTGGAGATAAGGAGTAAACCTCCACGATCTCCCAAACCCAGACCTACTGTACCTGTTGGCAAGTCTGCCAGCATGTCTGCAGATAGTCCAGTGAAATTAAGCAACAAATTTACAGCTTAGCGGCAGATGTTGTAGGAGGAGATGACCTGATCCCTTCCTTTTCGCCCTCTGCACCATGGATAATACAATATCCATTGGAATATCCGTGGTCTAAATTCCAACTTTGAGGAGCTGCAGTTCTGTGTCAGTCTCTAAAACCTTCCGTCGTGGCTCTTCAAGAAACTCAAATTCAAAGCCAGAAGACCTTTACTCTTCTGGCTTTAATATTCTTTCGAAACCTGCACAACCATCCGTTGGACTGTCGGGCGGTGTTGCCCTTCTCCTACACAAAACTCTGTTATATAGTCTGTCGCTCTGTCTACCTCCCTTAGGCTGTAGCTGCGAGAGTCACTCTCCACAAGACTGTCACCATCTGTTCTCTTTATCTACCTCACTTCTGTTCTGGTTTGTCGTCGGACCTTGTCAGTCTGATAGGAGAACTTCCTCGACCTTTTTTGCTGTTGGGTGACTTTACGGTCACATTCCTCTTTGGGGTAGTGTCAGTTCGTCACCCAGAGGTCGCTTCTTGAGGATGTCCTTTCTGACTTTGATTGTGTTTCTTGAACGATGGAGCTCAACTTACCTCCACCTTCCACAGGTTCACTTTCGTGTTAGATTTGTCGGTTTGCACCCCTCGCTGGTCCTGGGACTATGAGTGGTCTGTCCATGACGATCTGCACGGAGTGCCCATTTCCTGTTCTTTTACAGCCCATATTAACTGAAACCGCCTCTGTCTCTCAACATCTCATTATAAGAAACAACTGGGATCTATTTTCAACCACTATTTCAAAACTAAATTCCAGGACACTGATTTTTTTCAGAGTCCAGACCCAGTCGAAATTCTGACTAACACTGTGATAAACTGTGCTAAAACCTGTATTCCAGTGTCTTCCGACAAACTCCAAATGCCAAAAAACCCTGTTCAATTCAGACTGCCAACAAATTTCAAAAGTTCGCAAACGGGCTCAGCGTCGGGACTATACAACGACCTTCGGGTCCAACGCTCGAGCCCATCAGAAACTCCGTGCGAAATCGAGACACACCACTTCAAAATCAGTAAACGTCGGTCCTGGGAAAACTTCTGCTCCAGGCTGACATCTAAAACTTCCAAGAAAAAGTTGGAACATCATTAGAAAAATCAAAGGGAAGAACACCAACCCCCTCTATTCATCACTTGAAACTTTCTTGATGCTCTGATCACTGACAAACAAGCTGTTGCCAATCTGTTGGCCTCCACCATCAACAGAACTCCTCATCTTCAAATAAATCTGCAGTCTTTTTAAGAAACAAAGAGATTAGAGAGAAATCATCATACAATTTCACATCGGACAATCTGAAACCTATAATCTTCCTTTTTCAATCGCTGAACTCAAATTAGCTTTACAAACCTGCACTGATTCTGCCCCTGGTCCTGGATGACATTCATTATCAGGTTGTGAAACATTTTCCAGAAAGCTGTCTCCAGACTCTTCTCCAAGTCTATAACCATATCTGACCACAGGGTCCTTTCCGCCTTCCTGGCGGAAAGCCCTGGTCATTCCCATTCCAAAGCCTGGAAAGGACCTTACAACCCTTCCAACTATCGCCCAATCGCTCTGACCAGCTGCCTCTGTAAGCTGATGGAAAAGATGGTCAACTCCGTCTGATGTGGAAGCTGGAAACCGATGGTCTTTTGGCCAGTGAACAGTGCGGTTTCCGGAAGTACCACTCGACGGTTGACCATCTAATCCGTCTGGAAACCACCACAGCCCAATGCTTTTGTTAACAAACAGCATGTGGTCGCTATCTTTTTCGACCTGGAAAAAGACGTACGACACACTTGGAAAGCAGGAGTCCTCATGGACCTGCACAGACTTGGTTTTCGGGGTCACCTGCCTCTGTTCATTCAGAACTTTTTAGCTGATCGGCAGTTCCAGGTGCGTGTTGGCACCACACTCTCTAGACATCCATGGGCAGGAGTTGGGTGTTCCTCAGGGAGCATCCTTTCTCCCGCCCTTTTCAGCATTAAAATTAATGACATTGTCCAATCGGTAGCCTGGGCACCGAGTCCTCTCTGTTTGTTGATGACTTTGCACTGTATGCAGTTGGAGCTTCTTATGCCAGTGTACAGCGTCGACTCCAACTTTGTGTCAACAGAATCCAACAGTGGCGAGGAAAACGGGTTTACCTTCTCCCGTACCAAAACTCAGTCAATTCATTTCCACAATTTTCTTTCGATTCTTTGCTGATCCTGAAATTCGTCTGGACAAGTCCACCATTCCAGTTGTAAAAGAAGCCAAATTCCTGGGAGTTATTTTTGACCAAAAACTCAACTTTCTCAGCCACATCAAAAACCTCAAAACTTCTTGCCAGAAAGCTCTGAATATTCTGCGGGTCGTAGCACACACCGACTGGGGCGCTGATAAGAAAACTTTGCTGCACCTCTACAGAGCCTTGGTCCGTTCCAAATTGGATTATGGTTGTGCTGTGTAACGGCTCTGCAAGACCCTCTTACCTCAAACTCTTGGACCCTATCCACCATCATAGGCTTCGTCTCTGTCTTGGAGCATTCCGCACCACCCCTGTGTACAGCCTGTACGCAGAGGCAGGTGAACCCTCACTGTCACAACCGCAGGCTGAAATTGTCTCTAAATTATTATATCCGACTGTTCTCAGAACCGCAGAATCCTGCCTATGACTGGTCTTTGACCCTCAGTTTCAAAACAAATTCAAACCAACCCTAACTGTATTCGCCGTTTGGTCTTCGTAGCAGCCTCACGTGCGGAATGCAGGTCTAGACCTAGGTGTCGTATCTGATTTTTCCAAGTTTTCCGGATCAACCCGTGGACCTTCTTCACGCCGCGATTCGTTTTGATCTTGCAGCTTTTCGCAAAGAGTCTACTAGCTCTCTGGCGTACAAGGCTTTTGTTGCTGAGCTCTCTGTTCCAAATTCCCATCCTATCAAATAAGTTTTCAATGCGGTTCCAGTCTGAGATGGAGTGGCCTGTGCAGCCTACTGCCTGGGCTCTTCTCAGATACTGTTGGAACATATACATTCTAGATGCTTCTGTCTATTCTGCTGAACTTACTGCTTGGTTTTGGCTTGAAGACAATCTCACATTCTTCAAGAGGACTTTCTGGTATCGTCGGATTCGCTGTCAGCTTTGGAGGCCATAGCGGCGCAACCTTCAGCATCCAGAACTTTTACTTTTTTTTGAACTTTTTAGTAAGTGAAGGCGGACGGTTACAACATTACTCTTGCTTGGGTTCCTGGTCATGTTGGCATCGGCAGGAACGAAATGGTTGATCGTTTAGCCAAGAACGCCACAAGAGAGAAACTGTCCAACACGTGTATCCCCTGCTCAGATGTGAAACCCAAAATTAACGATTATGTGAGAGACCTCTGGCAGGAGGATTGGAACACACTGACGAATAACAAACTCTTTCAGATCCGTCCAAACTCTTAAGGACTTCTCTCCATCTACGTCGGGTGGTCGTTAAAGAGGAAACGGTTCTGTGCCGGCTGCCACACCGGCAATTCGTATTTTACACCATTCTTACCTTTTAAAGAGTGAAGAAGCCGTGGTGCATTCCATGTCATGCGCCACTCACAATGAAACATGTTCTTTTAGAGTGTTGGGACTTGCACGATGTGAGACACAAACATTTTACAGCGGAGTCCATGAAGATCCTTCAGGGATGTCCCCTCGATGTGATCTTGAGTTTTTGAGAGAGATTAACATTTTTCATCTGATTTAAGATTTTACGGAAGAAAGATTTTTAACAAAGTTTCTGGTGCGTTTCTAGACGATGTCATTTAACGAGATGTATGAAAGTTTTTTGTTTTTTTTTTTTTTTTTTTTTTTGACTGGTGAGTTGATTTTAAAACGTGGTGACAGCCCTGATATGGCCCTTTTGCGGTCGGCTGGGCTATAAGCGACATTATCTTATCTATCTTATCTGTCCTCGCCGTCACTGCGCCTTTCTCCACGCCTCAGTCAACAAGCACTTACTCTGTGGTCGGTGGGTCTGTCCTCGCCGTCACTGCGCCTTTCTCCACGCCTCAGTCAACAGCACTTACTCTGTGGTCGGTGGGGTCTGTCCTCGCCGTCACATGCGCCTTTCTCCACGCCTCAGTCAACAGCACTTACTCTGTGGTCGGTGGTCTGTCCTCGCCGTCACTGCGCCTTTCTCCACGCCTCAGTCAACAAGCACTTACTCTGTGGTCGGTGGGTCTGTCCTCGCCGTCACATGCGCCTTTCTCCACGCCTCAGTCAACAAGCACTTACTCTGTGGTCGGTGGGTCTGTCCTCGCCGTCACTGCGCCTTTCTCCACGCCTCAGTCAACAAGCACTTACTCTGTGGTCTGGGTGGGTCTGTCCTCGCCGTCACTGCGCCTTTCTCCACGCCTCAGTCAACAGCACTTACTCTGTGGTCGGTGGGTCTGTCTCGCCGCCACTGCGCCTTTCTCCATGCCTCAGTCAACAGCACTTACTCTGTGGTCGGTGGGTCTGTCCTCGCCGTCACTGCGCCTTTCTCCACGCCTCAGTCAACAGCACTTACTCTGTGGTCGGTGGGTCTGTCCTCGCCGTCACTGCGCCCTTCTCCACGCCTCAGTCAACAGCACTTACTCTGTGGTCGGTGGGTCTGTCATCGCCGTCACTGCGCCTTTCTCCACGCCTCAGTCAGCAGCACTTACTCTGTGGTCGGTGGGGTCTGTCCTCGCCGTCACTGCGCCTTTCTCCACGCCTCAGTCAACAGCACTTACTCTGTGGTCGGTGGGTCTGTCTCGCCGTCACTGCGCCTTTCTCCACGCCTCAGTCAACAGCACTTACTCTGTGGTCGGTGGGTCTGTCTTCGCCGTCACTGCGCCTTTTCCACGCCTCAGTCAACAGCACTTACCTCTGTGGTCGGTGGGTCTGTCCTCGCCGTCACTGCGCCTTTCTCCACGCCTCAGTCACAGCACTTACTCTGTGGTCGGTGGGTCTGTCCTCGCCGTCACTGCGCCTTTCTCCACGCCTCAGTCAACAGCACTTACTCTGTGGTCGGTGGGTTCTGTCCTCGCCGTCACTGCGCCTTTCTCCACGCCTCAGTCAACAGCACTTACTCTGTGGTGGTGGGTCTGTCCTCGCCGTCACTGCGCCTTTCTCCACGCCTCAGTCAGCAGCACTTACTCTGTGGTCGGTGGGTCTGTCCTCGCCGTCACTGCGCCTTTTCCACAGTCGGGCAAAGGACAGACAAGAAAGAGATGCACCTGGAGGTGCCAGTGGGACCCAGAGAAGCACCGTCCTCAACTGCCCAATTGCGGACAATTCTGCACCACCCGTGGAAATTGGCACTGTTTTCACATAAGGTGCGGAAGTGCACAGGGCATGTCATTAAGGTGTCGAGGGACATAACAGCTCTTTTTTTTTTCTCTTTTAACTCAGTGTCATATTTACTGAGGTTCGCGCAATTGGGCTGCAGCCCGAGGAAGGCAGGCTACCTCCCGCCCTACGCCTGTCTGCTGGCACTGAGGCGCCTCTGCTGGTAATGCCACCTCCCAGCAGGCATGACTCGGTCCCTACTTCGTTTACTCTTGAACTGGATGTACTGACCTGGACCGGACACATGTCTGTGATGACCTGTAACTTTTGAGGAGATGGAGAGCCTGTAGTGAATCTGGACAGCTTAAAACACTCTTTGACACTTGAAGAGCGTATCATAATTATTGTGGGATCTGAACAGCATATCGTTTGCGAATTGGACAGCATCTTAATAGGTAAACCCGTAACCCATAGCGCGACCCGAGATGCACCTATTGCGTGAGGTATTAATGTTCCTATTGCGCGAATACACAGTAGCACACTTAGAACACACTCATACACAACACACACACACACACACACAAAACACACACACACACACATTAAGTCACTCACTCACTCACTCGCGCACGAGTGCAAACCTATATGGTAAGGCATAAAAAAATTCATAAGTTTAATGTACTTAAAATGCATTCTCAAAATAAAAGTAACAGTTGATTGAAAATTAAATTCTCTCTCTCTCTCTCTCTCTCTCTCTCTCTCTCTCTCTCTCTCTCTCTCTCTCTCTCTCTCATTTTGTCTATCTATCTATCTCTATCTCTCAGTCAGTACCTTGTATACTGCATTCAAGAAGTCCGTGGCAAATTTTGTGAGAACTGCCTTCACAAACTCATATCGGTCTATTTCACTGCATGGTATTGTCTTTGACAAGCTAGCATTGCATTTAGCTTTTCACGTCTTTGTCGTCGTTGAGCCACTGGCAACAGTCTTGAAGTGATGGCATTTACTTTGTGTAAGTCTGTGTCTGCACAGCTTTCAGTTTCTCCGCCAGTTCGAACACAGATGGGTGCTTGTGGTAAAATAAGTCACTAAAATGCTTGCTTGCATTGCAAGCGCAGTTCACAGAGCAGAGTTG
>CM031624.1:50682996-50791022 GCA_018398815.1 Conus ventricosus | reverse complement strand
GGGGGTGGGGTCAGGCAGAGGGGGGGGGGGGGCCCTTGAAATCCTGCTGATGGAGATGGGTCATGACTTTAGGTCATATGATCCGTGTGTTGTGACGACATAAGAAAGGTGATGTTACGAAACCACCTGGGCTTGCGGTAAGAATGGGGGGGGGGGGGGGTCCACAGCATGGTGAGGGAAATGAAAATGGTTGTGGAGGTGGCAGCCTATGATTGAGGCTGAAGGTGGTGGAGGGGGGGGGGCAGTGCGAAGGGTCAGGAGATTGATGGTACCCTGCGCTGATCGTTAGACGTGCACAGCAGCAGCACAACAGTGGGCAAGGGCTGGTGTGTGGCTCTTCACGTTGTCACGCACATGTGGGCCGTCTTGACAGGGGTCTGTGCATGCTGAAGATTGTATGTCAGTGGTTTCCCCTCTCCCCCTGACCTCCCAACCCCATCTCTTGTTTGTAAATCCCCCCTTGTTTAGTCACTGGAGAGATGCTGAATTCATCGTACATGTACTCAATGTATTTTTTGCATGCCCAGTCTTTTAGATCTGATGGTGATGTTGAGAATCATTTGGAAAAGGGATGTTAAGACACAGTGTAACCTGTCGTGTCTGTATTTGCTACCTCTTTTTTTTCCTTCTGTACCTCCACTGCATCACGCCCATGTGGTTCGACTCTTTTTCAGTTGTAGATCGGTTTTCTGTATTGGCCATGTCACCCTGTGTGTGTGTGTGCATGCCGGTATGTGTGTGTATGTGAGGTTGTGCGGAGGCAGGCGAAATGGAGAAAGAAGGAGGAGGAGGGGGGGGTTGAGGCAAGAGACGGTGGGAGGAGAGGGCGCTTGTAGAGCCTGAGATATTGGGACAAAACTGTAGCGAACCCGGTGACACAATATCTCAGGGATGCTGAGGGTGCCACAGGGGTGGGAGGTTTCTGGCCCCACCCGGTGGTTTCCCAGCATGCAGCCCACAACTTGGAAGTAACTTATGTTGGGGGGGGGGGGGGGGCAAAGGAGGGACGCTAAGGGGGAGGAGGGGGGGGCGGAGAGAAGATTGTGGGGGGGGGGGGGGTTGCGGCGGGTTGTCTTTCTCCCAGTTCACCACACCACCAACCAACCTTTGATACAATGGATGAATTTTGTTGTCTTTTTCCCTTTTTTTTTTTTTTCTTTTTTAAAAATTTAATTTAAGGTACTTTTTCCCCCATGTGGCTGATTTGCAAGGAAGATGCCCATGAATAGTCTTGTTGAGCTAATGGATCTTTGGTGTAATGAATTCAAGTTCCTCACCACAGAAGTGTGTTTTTGAAGTGCTTATTTCAAATGCAATGTCCTTTTTCTTTTTGAATTTCTGTTTAATCTCCTTTTCAGTTTGTCCCTTTCCTCCTACCCCCTCGCTTCCCCCTTTTTTTGTTTTTCGTTGTTTATTGACTAGTTAACTTATGAAATTGAATTAACTTTTTAATATTATTTAGTATTTTTAGTATTATTCATCTGTGTAGCTTTGTCCTAACCTTTTTGTTTGTTTGTTTGTTAACATGTTGATTTATTAGTAGTGTTAATTTGACATTCGTGTCTGTGTGGGTATGTGGTGCACATGATTGTGTGTGTGTGGAAGAGTGCTTGGTATGAAATACCTCAAACCAAGGACACTGTCAAAAACCAACCGTGTACCTCTTGTTTAGTCATCAGCAAGCTTCTGTTCGCCTCCCTCGTTGGTCCTCACCTTTTTTCTCTTTTTTTGAATGTCTCCGGGATTTTTCCCCCCTTTCTTCTCTTGTCTGTAAAATGTCTAGAGCGAGAGAAAAAACAACCCTGGTATTATGCAGAACAACAGGAATATGTAGTAATACCCCCAACCATCTAACCCCCCCCCCCTCCAGGTCCAGATGGGAGCTTTTCCACTGCAACAAAGCTGAGCTGTGTCACACAAAGAGCTTAGATCTATGCATCGGAGGATTTGGATTCTGAATCTGCATTTCACCTGACACGGCTGTCGTTGTTGTTGTTGTCTTTTTGTTTGTTCGTTTGGGTTTTTTTGTTGTTGTTTTTCTCTCAGATGTAAGTGACAGCAGATTGAGCCAAGCATTCTTTTGATGGGAGAGAAGGCAGATCTGTAGCAGATGCCGACAGTGTTGGGGAATAGGAAATTTATAGGAGTTAAGAGTTGGAAACCTCACCTTCCAACTGCCTACCCTACCCCCCCCCCTCTCTCTCTCTCTCTTATATATGTGTATATATATATATATATATATATATATATATATATATATATATATATATATATATATATATCATATTTTACACAAGTTTTGTTTTGGCAAAGTCGGTTAGTAAGCAAGCAGAAGAAAAGCATGGACTAAGTTTTCTTGTGCAGATTTCTTTTTCTACCTTGATGTGAATAAATGAGAATGGAATTGTCGATGTTTTTTATGTTTTTTTTGTTTTGTTTGTTGTTGTTGTTGGTTTTTTTTGTCCCTTATTGTCACTTTCTCTGTGTGCTTAACTTTTCTTTTTCTTTTTTTTTGTTGACTTTTTTTGTTTGTTTCTTTTTTCTTTTTCTTATGCTTTTGGCTGTTTGTTAAAGACAACTGTGGGATGTGTTGCGAGCTGCACTGAATTCAGTAAGGAAAGGGGTACTACATGTGGATGGATGCAATGTTTCAGATTCAGGTGAGGAAGAAATGTATGCGTAACAGAAAGTTGGCTGATAGAAGAAGGCACCCACACTCTTCTTCCCACCCCTACCCCACCCTTTTTTTGTGTGTTTCTTAACACCAGACCCTCCCCCCCCCCTTTTTTTTTTTTTTTTGAGTGTGTGGTTTTATTTTTTTTGTTTTTTGTTTGTGTGACAGCAGTGTTTTTTAGTGGTCATGGTGAACTCTTGATTGTATAATAGGGCTCTCTGTGAAGCATGCCCCCTCCACCCCCCACCCCTGCTCCCCCACCCCCCCATCCCGCCTCCCCCTCGGGAGGGACTAATTTATGCTGTGACCCCATGTTGTTTGTAGAAGACCCGTGATGTGTGCAGAGTCAGTTCATGATGTTGCAGGCTCCACAACCAAGGGGGGGGGGGGGGGAGAGAGGGTGAGGGAAGGGGGGGGGGGGGGTGAGATTTGCATTGGGGGAGGGGGGGGGGAGGGGTTAGGAGGCTGGAAGAAGGGAGAAAGGTTTAAAGGAAAGGGGGCCGTGAAACCCAACAAAAAACAAAAAGAAAGAAAAAAGAAAGAAAATGAATAAATGAACCCTTCTCTTATTAAGTGAAAAAGAAAATCCATCGACTCTGAAAATGTTTCACTTATCTTTAAAACCCTCTGTATTATCTTGTTCAGTTCTTTTTTATTTCTTTTTTTTTTTCATATATTGTGGTTAGGGTATAACTTTCAACACGTCAGATGGATGAAAAAGCAGAGAAGGATCCCCCCAGACTTTTGCCTAAACAATCTACATCTTTTTTTTCTTATTGTGTGTGATTTCCCCCCAACCCCCTCACGTCCTCATTCGTTTTGTTAATGGATGGATCTTTAAAAGTAAAGCTGTCCTTTAAAACCCAGACCCCACGTCCGCAAGAAGTTAAGGGTTGGGAGGGGGGTAATTGACTCGTCGACCAAAAGTGACCCCGTCCTTACCCTCACTGGATCCCACCCCCACCCCCCCCCGTCCCCTCTGAACCCTTTTCCCCACCTTTTCCCCTCCCCGCCCCACCCCGCCAGACCACACCCCACATACACACACGCCTCTTGCCTTTCCCGCCCCCCCATTCTCCCCTCCCTCCCCACTGGCTTTCTTTCATTTGATTCGACTCTCATCAAATTTTTGTGAGTGGGGAAGGTCGGTATCTTGTGTTGTGACCAAGTTAAGAAAACCAGTTCTTTTTTTTTTTTTACTTTTTATATACTTTTTTCCCCCCCCCCCCCCTTTTTTTTTTTTTTCCCATTTGTAGTAGACCCACAGAGAACATCTTCATCGTTGTTTCTTAGCATGAGGAGGGTGGGGTAGGGGTGGGTGGGGTGGGGCGGGAACGGGGTGGGGGGGGGGGGGGGGGGGGCCCAGGGAAGGGAAGGGAGGGGGTCTGTGTCATGTATCCAAATAGTGGACTTCACTGCCCTTACCTATAAAGGGAAGAAAACTCGGGCATAGAGGAGCGTGCTGTGTCTTCTTTGTCTGTTCCTATTATAAATAAAAATGGTTTAAAAAAAAAAAAAGGGGGTTGTGTCCTTTTGTGTGTTTGCGTTCTCTCTCTCTCTCTCCTCTTCTCTCTCTCTCTCTGGGTGACAGCATGTTGTATGTGTGTATGCGCATCTCTCTCTCTCTCTCTCTCTCTCTCTCTCTCTCTCTCTTTTCCGTCCTTTTTGTGCGTTTTTTGTAGTCCCTCACAACGTACATGAAAATGCTATCCTATGAACTGTGCTGGGGGTTCGCCATTCCTGCTCAAAGCATCAAAGAACTGACAAGAGTTTTCATTGGGTCGGCACAAGCTACGATCTCCTTCTGCTGCTCTGGGGGAGACTCCAAACGGAGGTCCTGTGTGTGTCCAGCCAGGGAAGTGGAGAGACCCACTTCGCGGGGTCCCAGCCGAAAACTTTCCCCCCTGCCATGGCTGTCTCTTGACTGATGGACTGTGGAGGGTCGGGTGGGGGGGGGGTGGTGGACAGTTTCGACTAACCCATACTGTCCCCCTCATTTCAAACTGGCCCCGCCATCCACCCACCCACCCTACCTTCCCAATGGACAGTCCGGTCCACCAGTGGCAGCCCGAAGTGTCCCTTAGCCCTAAGTGACCCTCCTCCTCCGAGGCCCACCTTCCTTTTCTTGAAGATGACAGAAAATCACAGATTTGGACGGGCGGACGCTTCGGTTGTGACACCAACACGGGGAAAACACGCGTGTTTGAACATCTGGCACCAACGTTAAATCCCATTTGTCCTTTAGACAGAGCCGTGGGGTGGAAAGACTCGAGAATAAACACTGGCACATGGGTGTTGTCTGAAACGTCCTCGCTGATGACCCGGGATCGATGTTGCTTTTAATGGCGGGGTTGAAAACGTTTGTCCCGTCCCTAAAAATGACACCAAAGGTAAAACCCGCCGAGTAATGATGAAAGGAAGAAAAAAGGTTGGTTTACCCATACGAAATTTTTCATGTTTTGTACACGTTTTAAACGAAAAAAAACCATGAATTGAACATACTGAAACATTCGTTTTAAAAAGTTATGTCCATTTAAACAAGAAAGAAAGAATAAAAATCTGAAGACGAAGTTCTTGAGCGTGTCCAAGTGCCTTTACTGCCAGTGCGGTTCCTGAGTGGCTGATGGGTTAGTACCGCCCTTTTCTTAGCTCCAAAGAGATTGTGAGTATTACTTTATATCCCGTTAAACGATGCACCCACCCTGGCGTATGGTACCAGGCCCCAAGTATGGAAAGGACCGTTACACATAGCATGCACCCTGCGTGAGAAATGGAAAAGAATGAAGGAAGTAAGGAAAAAAGAGTGATCGATATTGAACGATACTGACTGGATGACACGGGAACGACTGAATGGGAAACGCCAGCTGGAGCTCTTCAGTCCCGGGATTACCCCGGTAGGCAGCCGTTGTGTAAACGAGGTTGATTGTAAAGCGCTTTTGAGCTCGGCCTTAGCCGAGAATAGGCGCTATATAAGTATTCATTATTTAGTTATTATAAAGAACGTTTTTGGGTGCAGAAGGGACTTGACTGGCCACACTGCCATGCTTTTATTTGGACCCTTGTATGTTCCCATCGCATTGTTTTATAGCATCCAGATTTTACTCCCGGTAATTTTCAAGATCCATAGTGCATTCTGTTGTGTTGCTTCGCAAATGTGTCCTGAAACCAACCATCCCAGCCATCTTATTCCCACCACATGATGAAAGAAAGAAAACAAAACCAGTCTATGTCAAGGTACCCATGGTGTTTCATGCGACCGCCCAGTCATTGGGACCAGCAAGGCGTAGCCTGTGAGGGTTGCGGACAGTAGTTCCAACTCATGTCAAAGCATAAACTCGGCTTCCTTTTGATGATCTGTGTGACCAGAAACAGGAACTTGTGTGGGAAAAGCGTTATCTGTGACTGCGCTAGTTACAGCTCTACCACATATGACTGTTCGGCATCGAACGATCAGCCCGCGCGTCAGCCCCACAAGACAAGTCCGATATGATCTTTTTCTCCCCTCCATACTTCCACTCCTACCAGAGCAAACAGACAAAATAAACAACAAAATCGCCCCATGCGGTTTCTGAACTTTAATTGTCAGTCCATCACTGGTAAGGTCCCTGCACTTCAAAATCTCCTCCCCAGGCACAAACCTGACGTCATAGCTACTGACACCTGATGGACGAGGAAGTGAAAGCAGTGAACTTTTCCCTCGGAACTATGAAGTTTTTAGAGCGGATCGTAACCAAAATGGAGGAGGTGTGCTGATAGCAGTCAGCAGAAGCCTAACCTGTCATGAAGTCCCCGAATTAGCAGTCCCGGAATGCGAAATCATCTGGGTTAAAATCAAACTCAAGGGCGCAAGACAGCTCCTCGTCGCATCCTACTACAAGCGTGATACCAGCGATGCAGACAGTCAAGATAGATTTGAGATACCTGCCCAACGAGCTGTGGCCACTGGAGCTCATATTCGTTATCGGTGGGGATTTCAACTTCCCAGCCATGGACGGGGCCAATGTCAGACTGAAGTTCACCTCCAGGTACCCAGTCCTCCACCGTAAGTTCATTGACACCATCCAAGACCTCGGCCTGGAACAGATGGTGACCTTTCCTACAAGAGGACAAACCACTCCTGATCTGTTCCTCACAAATCACCCCTCACTAGTTCCAAGGGTTGAAAGCATGCCACGACTCTCAAACCATGACATCCCATACATGGAATTCCTAACTCAACCAGTCCACCAAAAGCAGACCCAACGGCCTGTCTTAACAGTACAACAAGGCTGACTGGCCAAATCTACGTAAAGCTACGAAACAGCTGTCAAACGACATTACGCCAAAGTATAACGACCAAAAGCAACCAGAGGAAGTCTGGACAGAGCTGAAGGAAAAGCTCCACTCCGCTGTCGAGGCACACATCCCAGTCACTACCCTCCGACCAAACAACAGCAAGCCATGGGTGGAGTACTACACCAAGAAGCTGATCAAGAGGAGAGACAGACTGTATAAAAGATGGGAAAAGACTGGAAATGAAAAATCCACTCCAAAGTCAGAGTCCTCCAACGCCAAGTTCAGCGCAGACTCCATAGAGCCTACTGGTCCTGTACTGAAAACCTGATCTCTGACAGCCAAGGAACAAAGCCTGGAACGAAGAATCATTGTGGACGTACACCAAGTCCCAGCGCACGGAAGCAGCCAGTGTCTCTCCACTGAAAGTAGCTGGTAAGCTAGTTACAGAATCTAAGGATAAAGCAGAAAATACTGAATGCACAGTTTCAGTCTGCGTTCAGCAGCAAACTATCCTGCTCACCAGAGAAATTTGAGTCCTGGACTGACATGAGCCCAGAGCCTATAGGACCTACATGTGACCCCATCCACATCTTAGTAGCAGGAGTCGAAAAACTGTAAAAAGGCCTAGACCCGAGCAAAGCCCCTGGACAAGACAGAATCACCCCTCGCCTTCTGAAGGAAATTGGTGATGAAATTGCCCCAGCTCTAACGCTTCTCTTTCAGTCCTCCATAAACACAGGCATTGTACCAAAGGACTGGAAAAGGGCAAACGTCTCTCTGGTGTTCAAGAAGGGTGAACGATACTGGCCTGAAAACTATCGCCCATCTCCCTCACGAGTGTGCCGTGCAAAATCCTAGAGCACATAGTAGTAAGCACAATTATGGGATTTGCAGAGGCAAACAACATCCTGCGCAAGGAACAGCATGGCTTCGGCGAGGCAGATCCTGTGAAAGTCAACTGCTGGGGCTTGCGGATGAGCTATCCTACAATATGGAGAAGGGGAAACAGTCAGACGTCTTAGTGATAGATTTCTCAAAAGCCTTCGACAAAGTCTGCCACTCCCTCCTAATCACAAGCTCCGACATTACGGGATCACTGGCCAGGTCCACGAATGGATCAAGAACTTCCTGGCAAACCGACAGCAGGCGGTGGTTGTTGATGGAACTTCAAAGGCCGTTCCCGTAGAGTCAGGAGTCCCCAGGGATCAGTCCTGGGCCCAGCCCTTTTTCTCTACTACATAAACGACCTCCCTGAACAACTCTCATCAACAACACGGCTCTTTGCAGATGACACTCTCTGCCACAGAACTGTAGCTTCCCCCCAAGACCAAAGGAAGCTACAACAGGACCTGGACCACATGGCAGTCTGGGAAACAAAATGGAAAATGTCTTTCCACCCAGACAAGTGTCAAGCCCTCCATGTCTCCAGGAAGAAAAACACACTGACTGGCACATACCATCTCCATTGCCAAAACCTCAAAAGAGTTGAAGAGACAAAGTACCTGGGGGTCACCATTTCCCAAGATCTTAGCTGGGACACCCACATCTCCAACATAACTAACAGGGCAAACAAGACCTTAGGTTCCTCAGGCGAAACCTGAGAGTGGGCTCCGTCAACATCAAGGAAACTGCCTACAAAGCCCTAGTTCGCCCCACTCTAGAATATGCCTCACCTGTCTGGGACCCATATACTGCCAAGAACATCGGCAACATGGGAAAAGTCCAACGCCGTGCAGCTCGATGGGTTGTGAACCGCCACCGTCACACCTCAAGTGTCGATTCCATGCTGACACACCTACAGTGGTCAACTCTAGCAGAGAGAAGAAGAGCAGCAAGGCTGGACCTTCTTCAAATATCATCGAGAAGAGGTCAGCATAAACACCCCATTCAGGCCCACACCAAACACCCCAGCATGGTCTACAAGACAGTCTCACGGGGAGACATACCTCCTCCCTGCTTGTAAAACCAATTACAGGAAGTTTTCCTTCTTCCCGAGGACTGTCAGGGACTGGAACAGCCTGCCTCCTGAGGTTATCTCCTCAACCTCAGTGGAGTGCTTCAAGTCCCAAATTTGACCAACCAGTGCCCTTCCCCCCACTCCCCCCTCCCCTACCACCACCACCCCACAAGTCCCCCTACTGCCAGTCCTACATGTCTGTCAACAGCCTTGTGGAAACCCCCCACCCCCCACCCCCCGTTTTATACACATGAGAACTATCAAAATGATGATAGCGGATGTTTAAAGAAAGAAGAGAAGAGGAAGAAGAAGAGCAGTAATGGCATTTGCAGTGTGTAACCACTGCATTTCTGGGCTATAACCAAAACTCTTTTTTGTGCGACGAGTACTGGAAGAACAGGAATCACTCTCCTGTCTACCTACCCTCTGCTGTGTGATGCTTTAGATGGAAGCTAAATCTCCCCCCCCCCCCCTCCCCCACCCCCAACCCCACCACCTCCACCCTCCCTTCTTCCTGCTTTTCACAAAACTTTGGAAGATGTGTCCACTCAGTTTGCAAAAAGAAAAGAAAGAAAGAAAAAAAAAGACTACCATTTTAGTTGAAAAGTACGCCGATTCCAGTGTGAAGGTCAACAGAGATGGTAAAGAGAAAAAAATCAAACGGCTTGCAGCATTACTGATAACAAGAGAAAACGGCCGTGAACACACAAAGCTAGGTGCAAAATAACGCTTATTTGATCTTACTGATGACAAGACAAAACTGACGTGAACACACAAAGCTAGGTGCAAAATAACGCTTATTGCATCTTACTGATTACAAGAGAAAACAGCCGTGAACACACACAGCTAGGAGCAAAGTGGCTGATGACAAGACAAAACTGACGTGAAGGCGCAAAGTTTTGAGCAAAATAACGCTTAGTTGATCTGCAGTGCAGAACTGACTGATGAACGTTCAACAACAAACGTGGCTTCTTCGGATTTTTTTTTTTTTTTAAATGATAATGAAAAGAAAATTCAAAAGGATTCCGCAAAAATTGTATATGGTAATGAATGCTGCAAAAAGACTCGGACATTCCACTAAAGGACAAAATACTCTATCCAGATCCTCAAAGATTAGTATGCCGTCCATATTCTCAGAACACTGCAAGAATATCCTGTCTCATGTGCCGGTCAGATTCTGTCCAGGAACTCAAGAGATGCTGTCCAATTCGCAAACGATGTAATGTTCAAGAAAGATACACCCGAAGTTGCCAGTGGACAGATGCTATCGTGTGACCACCGTACGCACAACAGCCTTTATGGACGCGCCCCCATAGGTGTAGCAGTCCTTATTTCACGACTGCAGAGCCCAGAGGCTAAAGATGCCACCACCAGGCCAACCTCGCATCCTGCTGCCCCCCTTCCCAACCCCCCCGCCCACTCGATGCTGTTTCGCCGACAGGTAAAAACAGTACAACTGCAGACACGGCGTAGCCTTCATCACATGGTCTGACATGCCCTCTGAAGAGGATCCGTGCTGGCAGTCTTTCCCTCAGTCAACAGCACTTCCTCTGTGGTCGGTGGGTCTGTCCTCGCCGTCACTGCGCCTTTCTCCACAGTCGGGCAAAGGACAGACAAGAAAGAGATGCACCTGGAGGTGCCAGTGGGACCCAGAGAAGCACCGTCCTCAACTGCCCAATTGCCGGAGCAATTCTGCACCACCCGTGGAAATTGGCACCGTTTTCACATAAGGTGCGGAAGCGCACAGGGCATGTCATAAGGTGTCAAGGGACATAAGGTGGAGTGCATGTGCATGAATGTGCAAGAGTGAGTAAGTGCCCAGGCGGACACTCCGAAGTGTAGGGTAAACACTTCACTCTATTGACGTCGTTAACTCCTGTTCCTCTGTGTGTGTGTGTGTGTGTGTGTATGTGTCATCGTTGTGGCGTTGTGTTGTTTCACACATAATGTAATAATGTGTCCATTTTCATGGAGGAAATTTACTATTTTCACAAAGACTGCTGTTGTGTGACAATCACCCTCAACCCACCCTGCTGCCTCCCCACCCGTTCCTATCCACCCTTCTGTCCCCCCACCCGTTCCTATCCACCCTTCTGACCCCCCACCCGTTCCTATCCACCCTTCTGCCCCCCCCCCCCTCCCTCTCTCTTTACCCCCTGCCTTCCCACCTCCGCTCTGGCCTCACACCCACCCTTTTCCTCTCCTTTTTTCCCACTCTTTTTTCCGTTTTGTGGGCCACTGCAATCAACAATGTACCACCAATGGGATTACACTCTGACGTCACAGTTGAACCTTGACCCGAGGGGCCGCTACTGCCACATTTTTCACTGATTTCAGTAAAAGTTTATTCTGGACTGGAGCAAAAAGCTCGTGCAGAGTTTATTTGCGGCGAAAGCCTCCTGTGCAGTTTTCCTCCCCAATGTTACCATCTTCCTGCAGTCTGTTTTCGTGTTTTCTAAGAACGTAATTCACACGCTTGCGTCGCGCGCACGGAGGAGAAAGCTTTCCAAAATCACGAGTGCTGCTATCGCTTCCACTTTCGAGGGCTAGGTTGTCGTCCCTGTTGGTCGGGGGCCGGAATAGCTCAGTTGGTAGAGCGCCGGACTCGTAATCCAAGGATGTTGGTTCGAATCTCCGTCGGGCCGTTAAACACTTTGTACTCTGGAACTGTTGGTGTGGCCGCTTGGAGATGATTTATTGCAATGGTAAAAAAAAAAAAAAAAAGAAAAAGAAAAGAAAAGAAAAAAAGAACAAAATGAGAAAATTTGAAAAAAAAAGCAAAAAAAAAGAAATAAAAATAAAAAATAAAAAAGGAAGGAAAAAAAAGAGGGGGGGGGGGGGGGGGGGCATGCAAGATTCCTTATCGAAGTGTTAAATACAAACTAAAGGGCGCTCTGGAAACCGCAGACGTCCGCCAAGGTCGGACTGTCCTCTTCAGTACTCCAATCCATGGGGGGGGGGGGGGGGGGGGGGGGGGGGGGGGGGGGGGGGGGGGGGGGGGGGGGGGGGGAGGAGGGTGAAGTGAGGGGCTTGATGTCCGAACCTACTATCCCACCCACACACCCCACCCTGCCCCTTCTGGCAAAAAAAAAAAAAAAAAAAAAAAAGGAAAAAGAAGAAAAATTATTTTCTCAAGTGACTGACGCCCTAAATGCCATTTGGAACAGCCCCTCACACTTGCACACGCCAACCTCCCCCCCCCCCTCCCTCCCCCCCATCCCCCGCACCCCGTGCTCTTTCTGGAAATGTTCCAGACCGAGAGAGACGCAGCACGAAATAGCTGGTTGTCACAGTTCTAGAACACACGCGCACGCACGCATGCACGCGCGCACACACACAGAGACATACACACACACAGAATATGAAACTGCAAAGCCATAGTTGAAGTTGGATGAAGGGCTCCCCCGTGGGTATACCGGGGGGGGGGGGGGGGGGTCTTCTGTACAAATAGTTCCCCCTTCTTCTGGACATTCTGTGCTAGTAACGTCCCCTTTTCCTTTCGCTCTCAGTAACTCGGTCTTCTCCTTTGCTGTACTGTGTCGTCTACTGTCCTTTCTGTTTACCATATTCTTTATCTATCTTTTTCCACAACCTTCTCCCACAAATTTCTGCTCTCAACGAAGTCGGAGAGAACTGACTATACTCTCGGTATAGTGTGAGTATCCCAACAGGGTTAAAACGAGTTCACACGCTACGATACTGGAACGCTGAAGAAGAAGAATAAAGGAACCACTCCAATTGGCGCACGATCATTTCATTTATGCCCGTCGCTCCGGTGAGCATAGGCCACAACGACCCTTCACCAATCGCACTCTGTTCTGGGCTGTTCTGGTCATTCCAGGCAGTTTGTCCCCTGTTGTTCCAACCCGCCTCAGTGTCTCGTCTCCAGCTGTTGCGAGCCGGCCTCTCTTTCTCTTCCCAGGGTTCCGGGTCAGGGCTTGGCGTGTGGTGCGGATGCGGCTTCCTGAGGGTGTGTCCGATCCAGCCCCACTTCCTTCGCAGTATATGCTTGGCCACTGGTTCCTGTCCCGCCCGCTCCCACAGATCTTCGTTTCGGACCTTGTCCTGCCATCGGATTTTGTAGATGCGCCTCAGACAGGTGTTGAAGAATGTCTGAATCTTTTGTTGCATCGTCTGTGTTGTTCGCCACGTCTCGCATCCGTAGAGCAGAACTGATTTCACATTGGAGTTGAAGATGCGGAGTTTGGTTCTTATGCTGATTCCTCCAGATGCCCAGATGTTCTTGAGCATGACGAAAGCTGCTCTTGCCTTGCCGATTCTGGCTGTGACGTCTCGGTCCGTGCCTCCCTGTTGGTCAACCACGCTTCCCAGGTAGACGAAAGACTCCACCTCCCTGATGGGCTCTCCATCGACTGTGACTGGTGTGTTGGCAGTGGTGTTGATTTCATCAGCTCGGTCTTCTTCCTGTTAATCTTGAGCCCTGTCCCGGCTGATGTGGTCTCCAAGCGAGTGGTCTTGTCCTGCATCTGGCTGTGGCTGTGTGACAGGAGCGCCAGTCGTCAGCGAAGTCAAGGTCGTCGAGCTGCGTCCAGAGTGTCCACTGTATACCGTTGTTTCTGCCTGTTGTAGTGGTCTTCATGATCCAGTCAATGACCAGGAGGAAGAGGAACGGCGACAGCAGGCATCCCTGCCGAACTCCGTCTTCACCTCGAAACTTTCGGACAGGTGGCCGGCGTGGGCAATCCTGCAGTTCATGCCTGGTAGGTGTACCGGATGAGGGAGATGATCTTCTCGGGGACTCCGTAATGCCTCAGCAGCTTCCACAGCATCTCTCTGTCCACACTGTCGAAAGCCTTCTCATAATCTATGAAGTTGATGTAAAGGGGGGAGTTCCACTCCAGCGACTGCTCCAAGATGATGCTCAGGCTGGCGATTGGTCGGCACATGATTTGTTCTGCCGGAAATTGGCGTACGATACGGCACTAATATTTGATTGCGTCCCTTCTTCTCTACGTTTCGGTCTGAACTTTGATGCACCTTCGTTAGCAACCACAAATTGGCGTTTTATTAGTTTGTCCACAAATTGGCGTTTTATTAGTTTGTCCACAAATTGGCGTTTTATTAGTTCATTTATCACACATTCTTGCGCTCGTTGGTTTTGTTTTGTTTTGTTTTTTTCTTTCTTCGTGCCCTCCCTTCTCACCACTCTCCCACCCCCGCATCGTCAGCTGCACAGTAACTGGCCATCACGGTTCATTACACGTTTCCTCCTTCCATTTTCAAGTTTCAGACTCTCTCTCTCTCTCTCTCTCTCTCTCTCTCTCTCTCTCTCTCTCTCTCTCTCTCTCTCTTTGTGTGTGTGTGTGTGTGTGTGTGCATGCTTGCATGCGAGTGCATGTAAGCGTGCATGTGTGCAAGTGTGCATGTGTGTTTGTGTGTGTATGCATGTGTGTGTGCGTTTGTGGGTGTGTGTGTGTGTTTTGCGCACGCGCGCGTGTGCATGTGTGTGTGTGTGTCGTTGTCTGTTTAATGTCCTTCCACTATAGTGATTCAGACGCGCGCGCGCATGTGTGTGGTGTGTGTGTTTGTGTGTGTGTGTGTGTGCTCATCCCAGGTATCATCATGTTCATTGTTGCTGTTATTTTAGGGGGTCGTGTGCGCGCGCGTGCGTGCATGTATGCGTACGTGTGTGTTGTGTGTGTGTGTGTGTGCGCGCGTGTAGGCCTATGTGTGTGTGTGTGAGTCTGTGATTGTGATCTTAAGTATGATCATTACTGCTGTTAGCCTACTTTGTGTGTGCGCGCGCACGTGTATGTTGTTGTTGTCTTCAATTTAACGTCTTTCCACATAAAGTGATATTAGACGAAGAGAAAGAGTGTGAAGAAGGGGAGCATGAAGAAGGGATGGGCGGGTGGGTTATCTTGCCATTATTAAAAAAAAAAAAAAAAGACATCTTTATGCGACCCCCGACACGCAAGGGAAATCACTCTGCCAGCGGCGTCTCTTTTCTCTCTCTCTCTCTCTCTCTCCCCTAAGCATCACTGGGTCACATTTACGATCTTTACAATACAATAAAAGGTACAGAAAAACCAACGTTAAATAACTATTGTGAACCGTAACACAACCTATACCAAATCTTCCGAGTGACTGCCTAGCAACAGTTCGCAACATCAAACAACAAAGGGAAGTTCTCAAGGATACTTTGAAGAGAACTTCCAGAAATATTCAGCGCCGAGTCTCAGCCCGTACTGTACGTTTTACATTCATTTGATTACAAGAACAAATCCAAAATCATAATAGCAATCAATCAAATAATTCACGTTTTAAGTTGAAAGGGGACTAATATTGCCTTTCGCTCAGTTCCTTCCCATGCTGGATTGCATTCAAATGACTGTGCTGGTACAGCTGCCTTGAAGAGGGGTGCAAGGCAAGACAGGGAATCTATAGAAATAAACATTCCGTTACCCGTGACAGAGGGGTATCATTTACTGGAGCAAGCATCGTGGAACAAAGTTTCAAAATCTCTCCATAGGAAGGAGAAATTCTCCAGTATATCAATATTTCGATGATTTGGCAAACAAAATAGCTGTGAATGATAGTAACCGTTTCACATTGAGACACATTACTTCGCTGTCTTTTAGGATCAAGCTTAATGCCTTCAAAACAAAATTAAGCAAGAATGTTAAATGTTTGTGTGGTAAACAAATTTCACACTAACACATTCTTCTGAAATGCCAGAGACTGAGACCTATTTTACCAGAACGTGTGTGTGTGTGTGTGTGTGTGTGTGTGTGTGTGTGTGTGTGTGTGTGTGTGCACGGGCATGCATGCGTGCGTGTGTGTGTGTGTGTGTGTGTGTGTGCGCGCGCGTGCGCGCGAGCACGTTTTGAGGGAAAGGATGGTGGTGCGTTGATTATTAATGTGTGTGTGCCCCTTCCATTACCCCACACCCCCCCCCCCCCCCCCCAGCAGCCCTCCTCCCACACACTCGTCCGGAAATGAAGGAAGAAGAAGAGAGAAGGAGAAAGAAAAGGAAATGAACAGTGAAGAAGAATGAGAATGAAAGTAAAGGAAAAAGACGGGAACAAGGACACGGAAAAGGAAAAGAAGTTTGGAATAAATCAGAGAGATCTTTCTTCCCGGGGATTGTGTGTGTGTGTGTGTGTGTGTGTGTGTGTGTGTGTGTGTGTGTGTGTGTGTGTGTATGGGAGGGTGGGTGGTGGGATGAGGATGTAAGGGGGAGTCAGAGTGCAGCTTAATCCAGACTTCGTGCTGAGGAAACTGACAACCCTGGGTACCTCCACCTCGCCGCAGATGCAGGCTTCCATCAAGCCTGCCAGCCGACAAGTGTGCCAGACAGCCGACTCTACGCGCTGCGGCTCGCTGCAGCCAACAACCTGCCACTAAAAGCATTTGCAGTGAACACGCGTTAAACTCTACCAACCAGGTGCTGTTTTCAAGAGGGGACTGACCCCACTGGCAAGACGCACGGATCCAGAGAACTGAAGCTGTAGCCTCCCCATTACAGACCAAACAATTCTCGGTGACAACAAGACGGATCGATGAACTTGTCAGGTGAGCCAACTCATCCTCATTGATCAGCATTAAAACAACAAAACAAAATTATTGTTCAGATCATGCTGTCTCCTTGCTTTATCTGCTGCACTTTGAACGTGCCGTCAAAACTGAAACCCAGATCCTTTTAGGTTTACATCCAGACTATGAAGTTTTTCATTATCTGTGTTTAACATTCAATACTGATGTATATGATTTTTCTTTCCAATGTTCACTTTTAGCATTTCGTGTTCGGTCACCATGCTTGTTTGATGTGTTTTATGTTTATGTGCGAGTCACCTGCGAACATTTTGCATGTAGACTGATCAGTTCGCAGTGAGGAAAATCATTCGTAAGTACAGTGAAAAAGTACGCTACCTTGAGGAATACCATTTAAAACTTCTGCATAATATTCATTTCTTTGAACACGTCGGAGGTACCCACCTTTGCTCTGGGAACAGTTTCACTTGGCGGCGTCAGCAGATTGTAACATTCTATTTTATTTCATTTTATTTCACTTGTGCCGCATCGAGCTGCGACAGATGATATTTCCGGCCACCGGTTGAAGAGACTCACTCGAATCAGCGCCAGTGTACCGGAAAAATAGACACTTCATAGTGCAAAATATTTCAGAATTACCCTCTTTAGCCACTAAAGAGATAACGAGCTTATTATGGCCGTAGACAGCTGTGCCGTTGCCGGCAAAATCCACCTCCCCTCCTCCCCCCGCCCACCACCACCACATGTTACATTTTGGTGAATGAGCACTTCTCTTCATCTCAGAACTCGTAACCAACTCATCGAGAAGTGAAAAGGAAGAGTGGAAAGGGGATTGATTGGAGGTGCTGCTGAAAATCGGTTTTTGCATCAGTTTTGCCGCTTTATCATACTTGAGTTTAGGTTCGTTTGAGTGTCCAATGGGTTCCGATGGGGTCCATGTGGGTGTTCATATTAATCGCCTAAAAACCTCACCAAAAGAGGCGGCGATAGCCGAGGTAACTTCTTCATGCCAAAGGCACAACTGACCAAACCAACACACAGACAAGCGTCGAAAAACACTCCTTTTTCATCCCTTTCAAATATTTTTTACTTTGGTCAATTTCTGTGGCAAAATAATCGAAGTGTTGATTGTGGCCACATAACAGAAGAAGGACGAGGACATGACATGATTACCTCCCTTTGGGAAAAAAAAAACCCGCCTTATAGTTCCCAAATCGGTATGAGTTCTCGAACTGGTACGGACCTCTAGCAGAACATCGATCGTCTCTGAAGTCTCAAAATGGCGTCCAACGAGTCGATCATGGCGACACAGATGTAAGACATTTTTGCTGTTTTTCTTGGTTTCAGATGCTTAAGAATTGATAGAAATAAGGTTTGTAGCCGTTTAAGACCTTATGCCATCAGAGACATTCGTCACTTATAACTGTTAATTCAAATGCTTTTGAGCAGATCTCGACCACTCCTCCACCACACGGATGTCTGCACGAGTCAAAGACCATTTGCAAAATTTATGTGTGAGAGCATTTTCGATAATTTGACGCGTCAAGCGAATTGTAAATGAAACATAAAGTAAGCAGAACATCGACTGCATTTAGGTTTAATTCAAAAATGGAGTTTTACCGATGACCAGCTTATGGTGGGATGTGTTTTGGCAAGAATTTCGAACTTGGGCCTCGGACACAAAGACATTCGTAAACAGAATGAAATGTTTACGACCCGAACAGGAATTACTTCGCAATTGGTTCAACAATCAGGGAGAGGTGGTGGGTGGGGGCGTAGCCAAGACGCAGAAATAAAATAAAATAAGAGGTTAGCTGGATCGATTACAAACAATAAAAAGAAAAGAAAGAAAAGCAAAAATGTTGCATGCCCAGAACGATGAAGATGACAAACAAGTGAAGGGAAGGAGGATTAGAGACTTTGAAATCCGACCTACAAGACATTCAGAGGGATGCATCATGTTTTTTCTTGCTTCATACTATATCTCAAAGGGTGAAATTATATAACACTGCCAGCTTCATGACAGAAAATGCTCTCGCAGAGAGGTGCAACTTATTGGAACAGGCTTAATGCAGACGTCAAAACTAGCACAAGATGTTAACAGCTTCAATAGAATCTTTCAGTAACGTTATTTGCAATTAGAAGTTGAAACTTGTTTAATGATGTGGACATTAAATGTTGATGTTGTTTAATGTTGAGCATAACCCCAGTTTTCCAGTTTCATGTCAGTTGATAAATGAAGGTGACGTTTTCATTGGCCCAAGCCTAGGAAGGAAGCCAGTCTCGACTGCTGTTACCTGTACTACTGCTACTAGTACATGACGGAAGGGTGGCTGAATGTGATAAGCTTGTGTATGCAGACGCTTCCCATTAATGGTATATTGAGGGTGTACTGCATCTGAGCATCAACAATGTTTGCCTTTCTAGTTTCTTGTATGGGGTTCTCTGTATTTTAGCATAAACTATGTTGGACTAACATCGTCTTTACTGAAATTAGCTGGAAACTGAATTCTTTCCAGTGCTGTTTATTTAATTTTGAATTTAATTTTGAATTTATTTTTTAACAACAAAAATAGCTATGAATTTCATTCCCAGTAAAATGATGTTTAAAAAAAAAGCTTGCAAGTTTGAAGGCTTATTTATTTTTAAGAAAGTGATTTCAAAGAAAGTCCTCTTGCTGTGGATATATTTTGAGATTACAATAACCGTGCAGAATCTTTTGAAGACTGAGGTATCATCTCTTGCACATTGCTTCTGGGCAGTTTTAGTGTCTGTAACCACTCTTCATAATTACATTAAACCAGGGAATGTTTATTCTCTCAACATTTTTTTGTTTATGAACAAGAGTCTCGTGGTTGACCAAGGTCTTCCCTCACTCCTAGGGTGTTGTGTTGATGTTAAATACAGGATGCCTCCATACAGCGACGGCCACATGCATCCCTTCATGCCCATCAACGTGTTGGTAGACGGTCGCCAGATGACCATCCCCATGCCCCATTCCCAGCATGGTGCTGAGCGGATGAACATCTATCAGCTGAACCAAGGTGTGTGTGTGTGTGTATGTGTGTGTGTGTGTGTGTGTGTGTGTGTGTGTGTGTATGTGTGTGTGTGTGTGTGTGTGTATGTGTGTGTGTTTTGTGTGTGTGTTGTGTGTGTGTGTGTGTGTGTTGAGGAGGGGAAGTGGACAGGGAAGAGGAAATCTGGGGGGACAGGAGGAGATGGAGACGGGGGTGAAACAGGCGTTTTTGTGGGTGTCGGCAGTATAGACTCATGTTATCATATATATGCTACAGTAGAAGATACATGTTGCTGCGTTCACATTTAATGCATTCATTTGTTACTAGTAGTGATAGTGCCAGTTCCCCCCCCCCCCCCCCCCCCCCCCCCCCCCAATGCAATTATTGAATGTGCATGTACTGATGCAGTCAACAAAGAGTACACATGCACTCTGACACAATGCCCACACACACACACAACATATCTTTTTGAATGTCCAGTTCTAACATCTTTATATAATATTCTAAAGATAGATATTGCTTCATTAGGGGCTTTACATGAAATTCTTTACAGCCCCAAAATGATTGATATAGCAAAGGCTATATCGAGTTCTGTTATTATTCATTGCTGTAATTGATTTTTCAGTTTATAATTATTGTTTGGTCGTTAATAGGCAAACTTTCATGTATTTGTGTCTCTCTCTCTCTCACTCTCACTCTCACATACACACGGGTGCGCGCATGCATGCACGGCACGCACACGCACACTCGCGCTCACACACTCTCATATAACGCACTTACACACAAACACACATGTATATAAGGTGGGTTTTTATTTTTTATTTTTTATTTTTTTTATTTTTAAAGTCTAATATCACCATCGTTGTGAACAGACTCTAAATTAAATCAATCCAAATCCAAAACACACAAGCATGCTTTCACAAGAAGGTGTTTGCACATAATGCACACAACAAAAATACACTCATAGAGACACAGACACAAACAGAGACGCGGACTTACACACGCACACACACACACGCACGCACGCACGCACGCACGCACGCACGCACACACACACACACACACACACACACCACACACACACACACACACTGACATTCACATGCGCTTGTACCTCTTTGTATGTTTTCCTTATTAACTTTAACAGTGTAAGTGCTGTTTGTATAGTGACTGTGTATGGAGGTAAAAGTTAGATCATCAAAACATACACCTTTTTTTTAGTTTTTGTTGTTGTGCTTTTGGTCTTGGCAAAATCATTTTTTCTAATTGGTGAGATAGCTGCTGAAATTATTTTGGTAATGTTAATTCGTGTGTTTGTTGTTATGTGAGCATATTGCTGTGCATTTCTTGATTCCCCAAAACAAACAGGACACCATGAAGTCTGCAAGATGCACTGTATAATCGAGGTGTTCCCATGTGAAACAGTGAACAGACTGCAGTGCATAAGATAATGTTGTTTTAGCCCAGAGCCGACCGCAAAGGGCCACATCAGGGCTGCTGCAGTGCATACAGACCTCAGTTGTTCACCATGTGACAGTGGAAACGGACTGCAGTGCATAACAGACCAAGAATGAGGCAGGCATTGAGAGGCTTGACTGTGCGTCACAGTGATGGATGCATTGTTTTAAACGCTGTGTGCCTCCTTCAGAAGACAGCTGTCTGCCAGCTGTGGATGGAACTCAGAATACTTTTATCGATCCAAGGTTTGAGATCTTAGGCAGAGCCTGTTCTTCGACCTGTCCTTGGAGCCAAGTGGCGCAGCATACAGACCTTCAGTCTCTGTATCTGTCCTTGGAGCCAAGAGGCGTGGTATACAGACCTTCAGTCTCTGTATCTGTCCTTGGAGCCAAGTGGCGCGGCATACAGACCTTCAGTCTCTGTTTCTGTCCTTGGAGCCCAGTGGTGCAGCATACAGACCTTCAGTCTCTGTTCTGTCCTTGGAGCCAAGTGGCGCGACATACAGACTCTCAGTCTCTTGTTCTGTCCATGGAGCCAGTGGTGCAGCATACAGACCTTCAGTCTCTGTTTTCTGTCCTTGGAGCAAGTGGCGCGGCATACAGACCTTCAGTCTCTGTTTCTGTCCTTGGAGCCAAGTGGCGCAGCATACAGACCTTCAGTCTCTGTATCTGTCCATGGAGCCAAGTGGCGCGGCATACAGACCTTCAGTCTCTGTTTTGTCCTTGGAGCCAAGTGGCGCGGCATACAGACCTTCAGTCTCTGTATCTGTCCATGGAGCCAAGTGGCGCGGCATACAGACCTTCAGTCTCTGTATATCAGAGAACTGATGAAGCTTGTGTGCGCCGACTTCTTACAGTGCACTGACAATGCCTGGGTTTGTACCCTGTTCCTTCCACACTTAGTGCTGGCTCCCTCTCTGTCGTCAGACACACACACGCACGCGCGCTCGTTCGCTCACTCACTTACTCACTCACTCACTCATTCACTCACTTACACAACACCACACACACACACACACCTACACACACACACGCACACACACACACACACACACACACACACACACACACACACACACACACACACATTTCCCCTTCCTCTCACCTCCCCTCTCGATGTAATTGTTCTTTATTGTTTATGTTATTTTGAGGCATAGTGTAAAGTAAAGCTTCAGCTTGTCTATTCACCTCATAAGATTCGAGTTTCGAGTTTCTCTCCTTCACAGTTCCTAGACCTTAAGCACAGCAGGTGGAACTGGGGTCTGGGTCAGTTCTAGACTTGCCAGTCTTTGCTACCTCACTGCAGACTTCCTTCTACCCTGCCTCTGTGCAATGGTCATGGATCCTCTGTTCATGACCCCTGTGGACCCTCTGTTCATGACCCCTGTGGACCCTCTGTTCATGACCCCTGTGGACCCTCTGTTCATGACCCTGTGGACCCTCTATTCATGACCCCTGTGGACCCTCTGTTCATGACCCCTGTGGACCCTCTGTTCATGACCCCTGTGGACCCTCTGTTCATGACCCCTGTGGACCCTCTGTTCATGACCCCTGTGTAATGACCGCTCCCTTCTCAGCAACCACCAGAAAGTTCATGAGGGACAATTTCAGTTACACTGTGATACTGGTTTGGAAACGTGTGGAACAACTTGTCCCTCATTCAGCTGCTGACTATCTGTTCACAGTCTGTAATGACCCTATGTTTCCTGCTTTTGTCTGCAATGTGTCCATCTCTCAACAGCCAAGTTCTTTACATCCTGCAACAGTCACTTTAGCTTTTTTGTTTGTTGTTGTTTGTTTTTCTGCTGGATGTTATCTGGTGAGACGAAAGAAAACTTCATTTCTTGTAGCAGCATGACATATATGGAGGGTGATAAGTTTGTTTTGGAGAAAGATTTGTCTTTGGATAGTTGAAGGTGAGAGATCTATAAAAGTAATGAATCTCGAGTATTTTATACATATATATATGCAACTAACAGGTCTTCATGGAATGCCACGGGATGCCTGAAACTTCTGAGAGAGGTCTTTTAGGAAGTTAGGTACTGGATTCGGTGGGGTGTGTGTGTGTGTGTGTGTGACTGTGTGTGTGTGTGTGTGTGTTCACAGTCACTTGATTTTGACAAGAGCTTTTAAAAAAAAAATTTTTTCCAGACAATCACAATAACTATGTGGTTCAAGTTCTTGGCAACAGAGGCTACAGTGCACCAGGTATGTATAACACATGTGTACAGTGAATGTGTGTGTGTGTGTGTGTGTGGTGTGTGTGTGTGTGGTGTGTGTGTGTGTGTGTGTGTTGTGTGGTGCGTGGTGCGTGCGTGCGTGCGTGCGTGCGTGCGTAGGTGCGTGCGTGCGTGTGTGCGTGGGGTGTGTGTGTGAATGTGTGAGAGTGAGTGAGTGAGTAAGAGTATGTGTGTGTGTGTGTGTAAATGTGTGTGTGTGTGTGTGATGTGTTGCATGTGTGTCTGTGTAAATGTGTGTGTGTGTGTGTGTAAATGTGTGTGTGTGTGTGTGTGTATAAATCGAAAAGAAGTCAGTCAGTCTGTACTTATTAGAAACAAGAGACAGTTTTACAATTGTTGTGCAGAATTGTTGTTGAAGAAAAATCAATCTAATTTGGGTGTTTTCGTTTGGTTTTCCTTTGTCTTACTGCTCTGCATCTCATTTTCTGTTCTCCAAATTGTCTTCAGTTTCACCCACTTCATTTTTCATTACTTGGATGACACAAATGGTGAACTGCTGGAGGTGAAACAACACATTTTAGTGGATTCTACATACATGAGTGCTTGCATGAGAAAGTGAAATTGTCAGATGAACAAATGCTGCGACAGCAGATGAGGTCACAGTTCATTGTATGGAAAGAAAAACTGGTATGTTTGGTTTCTGGTTAAGATTTTGACTTCCTCTCAGGCTCTCTCAGGATTTTGCATGCTCAGAATGGTTCTTTTAAGCATTTGTCACCAGACACTTGTAAATTTGAGCCTTATTCATTTTTCTTGTAATTTGAGCCTTTTCATTTTTCTTTAAATTTGAGCCTTTTTTTTTTGTTTGTTGTAAAGGAACAGCTTGGTACTAACACTTTTTATTGGGACGTGAAGGGACAAATAAGCCTTACCTTACAAATGTGTTTTTGTGAACACGAAAAGAGGTCAGGAGTCATGTTGTCTTTGTGAACAACGCTTCAGACTAATATTCCCGAGGGTTCTTTTCCCAGTTTCGGCAGCGAGGCTGGAAGGAATTTTTTTGTGTCTTCCGGTTTATGCGCAGACTCCATTGTAGACCCTGGGATGAGACTTCATCCGAAGTTCAGGGGTCAGTGCATGTATAAATATTCTTGCGCACACATTTTATTTCTTTCCACTATTCAGTGCCGGCAGAACGGATGACAACGTAAACAGTTCATTGTTTGGAAAGAAAAACTGACATGCTTCATTTCTGGCTAAAGTTCAGATTGCCTCTCAGGCTCTCTCAGAGAGGATTTCGCTTGCTCAAAAGCGTTTGTCAGTAACTACTGAATGTAAACCTTTTTTTAAAAATAACTGCTCAGTACTATAGATTGGGATGTGAAGGGACAGACTAAGCCTTACCATGCATAACGTTTTTAGTTTTCCTTTGTACAATGACAGATGTGTTTTTTGTAAACATGGATTGAGGCCAGGATCCATGTAGTCGTGGTGGACAAGCTATCGACTGATATTCATAAGGGGTTCTGATCTTCTGGTTTTAGAGGATTTTTTCCCACGTAGTTACCTCCTGTGTGCAGACTCCATATGTTCGTCTGAAGAACGTCTCTGAAGTTAGGGGTCAGATTTGTGCATAAAAATTCTTGCACAACATTTTTTTACCGTTCAGTGCGCTTGAAGGATACACCATACTAACACACTGCATCTTCGTGTTGTGTTGTAGACAATACCTGAAGACCAATATGGTTACCTCCGCTGTGGAGTAGCTTTGCAGCTTCAAAAAAATTCCTGTGGTGAGCTACGAGTTGTAGCCAAGGTAAAAAACATGAAAAGTAAAGTATGCTTACAGGATTAATCTTTCATGATGGAGATGTGTATTGTATAGGCTTCAACAAAACATTATTTCAGGGCACACTATACTTCTACAATCCCCAGTCTCCTCCCCTCTTCTTTCCTCGAAAGAAAAGTTGTGAAAGCATGTTCATGTGATGGAAGTTATATTACTTTGACATTATGATATAGGCTTACATGTATATAGCTTACATTATGAGTATAGGCTTACATTATATATGTTACATTATGAGTATAGGTCTTACATGTATATATACTTTGACATAGTTATGGCTTACATGTTTATACTTTGACATTATGAGTATAGTCTTACATGTACATATACTTTGACATTATTAGTCTTTTACTGTTTATGTAGGGTTGGTTAAGGTTTTTTTTAACTCATGTTTCTTTCAAATATTCTCGTTCACACACCAGCTGTGGCCATCCAAGTGTCACGCAGTACGGTATCGACACCTCCGGATCTTATGCCTCTGGACCAGTATCAGTATGCACAGCCCCAGACCTCTGTGGTATGAATTTCAAGTTTGATTTTAAAAAAGGAAAAAAAAAATGGGGGTGGGGGGGGGGGGGGGGGGGTGACAAAAGGGAACACGAAAAAGAAATCATGGCTTTCAGAATTGGTTCTATCTGTTCACCAAAATGTTGTGTTTTTTTTCTATCTGTCTATAGTTTGTCGTCTGTCTGTTGTGTCAGTCTTTCAAATCAAAATATGTTTCTTTGCTTTGGAATGCTTTCCTTTTTTTATCTGCCTTTCCCATTTCCACTTCTGTCAAGAGGGCTGGTTTCACCATCGTCCATTGGCTGGCTTTGCTGTCCTGCGTGTCTGTCAGAAGGAGTACACAACACAGACCCAACCCAGAGTAACCAAACAAAATTTTGTGTGGCTCCACATGAAACGAAGCATGAAAGATCGTTCGGTGATGTTTACTGATCTTACTACACTGAAGCTAGAGAGCCAATTTTAATGAAACATGATGACAAGGTGGAGGAAAGTGATGCAAGTTTGAAGTCACTGCATTCTGTAGCCGACCTGTGGTGTGGATCCTGATCCTGCTGCAGATCCAGGCTCTGTTGACATTATTGATAAGATCATCACAGTTTGTCCACAGAACATGAACACTGTGGAGTATTGATTAATTGTCAAAGTTTGCCCACAGAACATGAACATTGTGGAGTATTGATTAGATTGTCAAAGTTTGCCCACAGAACATGAACATTGTGGAGTTCATGTTCAGAATTGATGACTGTCTGTAAAGTATTATACTTATCGTTCAGATTTTCTTGTGAAATAAACATCACTGATTCGTATTTCTCAAGGAGTGATAAAGAAAAATACAGGTAACTCCTTCAGTCCCCACCAGCTGTTACATCACTTGGTCGAAAAATAAGTGTATTTTCACTCATGAATTGATTCAGAGGGCGGATCCAAGGTTTGTTCAACCTTGACAGAGGTCTGTGCTCCCCCAGATGCCATACTTTTTTTTTCTCACTTTGCTCTGAAAGTATCACCACTGCAAGGATATGGAAGATGGATCAACAAAGAAAAAAGAGAAGAGCTGGAGTACACAGATAATTTTGTTAGGCCGTTGATGTCCACATCCTGTAGCTCCCAGAGGTCTCCTTCATGAACGAGTGCATGGGCAGCACTGCCCAGTGACCCGAAGCCCACATTCAGCTGCACTGTCTTACCGTCGGTGTGTGAAGTTCCCAAATATGGCCGGGACAAAAGGGAAAGGGGGGGGAGGCTGGGGACAACGGGAAAAGGGAAGGAGAGGAAGGATTGGTAGGGTTGCTGCAGCAGAGTTTGCCCAACCCATACTGGACTTACCATCAGAGCAAACCTGTTTATGAGTTCGCCTTATTTTGTACGCTTTTGACAAAAATACAATGACTAGGATGAACTGAAGAAAACTGCATCAAAACGGAAAATCTAGAGATGAAGTTCTTGAGCTGTGTTTGCACTTGTGGTGTGTAACCATTGTGTTGTCTTGTAATGTTATGTGAAAGGATAAATTTATAGAGCGCTTTACCTCGCAAGAGCCCAAAGCGCATATTACAGAAACATGATAAAATACTAATTCTAACTCAAAGCACACGCACGCGCGCGCGCGCGCACGCACGCACGCACGCACGCACGCACGCACGCACGCACGCACGCACGCACACACACACACACACACACACACACACACACACGCACAACACAAACACACACAACGCATATACACGCGCGCGCACACATGCACGCACACACACACACCACACACACACACACACACACACACACACAAAAGAAAACACACACACACAAAAGAAAACACACACACACACACATGCAGACAGACACACGAGCGCATCAAAACAAGCAGACTTGCGCTCAGAGATAAGTGGATATCGTTAATCAGTCCGGGGAAAAGATGTGTCTTTAGGGAGGTTTTAAAAGTCTTTGAAGAGTGTGCTTGAAGCTGGAAACATGCCAATACGTTTGGAAAGATTGCAGGGAGCACAGGCCCTGAAACATTGAAAAGACTGATGAAAGAGCGTGAATTTGTGCCAGAGCACGCTGATGAATCATACTGAAACATTGAAAAGACTGATGAAAGAGTGTGAATTTGTGCCAGAGCACGCTGAAAAATCATACTGAAACATTGAAAAGACTGATGAAAGAGCGTGAATTTGTGCCAGAGCACGCTGAAGAATCATACTGAAACATTGAAAAGACTGATGAAAGAGCGTGAATTTGTGCCAGAGCTTGCTGATGAATCAGGTATGACAGCACTTTTGTGTTGGGAGAAACTGGTTCTCTAGTTCTGTTGTAGTGACAAGGAGAGAAGCAGGTATCCCTCTAGCCTCTGCTGCTGTAAGATAGTAGGTGAAAATGAATGCCTCCCCCCCCCCCCCCACCTCCTCCACTCTTATCTGGCCCTTGCTGTCGGCTGGGCTATAAGCAACATACCTTACCTTACCCACTCCACTCCCAGTTCTCCCTGTTTTTACAAAAAATCGGGAGTTGTGTAAACGCAGTTTGTAGAAAAAGCACTCATTTCAGTTGAAAAATGACAACCACTAACAGTTTCAGGGTAAGCAGGTCTGTCAAAGGTAGCTGGCATTATAGAAGTAGCAGCGGTGTCTCTGTTCCCTGTCAGTTGTACTACCCAAACTGTTCGTTCTGACTCGCCCAAACACAGCTGTGCCTGGGTGGGTTCTGTCATCACCAGTATTCCTCTGAGCCCCACTGCCCTGTCGTTGGTATTGCACCCATATACAGTGATGATAACAACACAACCAACGTTACACAGGTACTCAAGGTCTGACCAGACTAAAGCCTAGGTCAGACATCTGCTAAGTCGTAGCCACAAGACCCTCTTCTTAAATCCTCTCATCTTAGTCATCACTTCATTTATACATCAGCATCAAATCGTGCGCAGCGAGGTCTCAAAATTTAGTGGATGTGGTGTAGCGTATATGGACCAGTCCACATGCAGTGACTCCACCTCAGTGAAACTGAAACTGAAACTGAAACTTGTGCTTATTGTTCATTCTGATCCCCCACAGCGAGATGCCCCACCGGATGTGATTTTCTTTCATTTCTGGAAGAGGTCAACATTTTCCATCTAAGATTTTACGGAATATTTTAAGGAAATTCTGGTGAGTTTTAAGAAAATGTGCTTTGATGAGTTACATGTGTACGTTTTTCTTTTCTTTTCTTTTTTTCTTTTAATCCACTTTGAGAGTTGGCTTCCATGGGGTGGCAGCCTTGATATGGTCCTTTGTGGTGGGCTGGGCTCTAAGCATCATTATCTCACTCTCCCTGAACACAGCTACGCTGGTGGTGTTTCTGTCATCACCAGCAGCCCACAGAGAGCTGTTGGTATGAGGTGTGACCATGAAGCTGTTGATTGTGATGCCAAGTCACTTCAGTGGAAATTAAAACAAAATTTTTGAGGCTCCGCTGAAAAACGCAGACAAATGAATCACAAGACAAAGCACGACGCGTTTCGACCGCTGAGGTCTTCTTCAGGCAAGATACGCAGCACTCAGGACAACGAGAATGAAGAAGGAGCAATCAGATGACGTAAACAGAAATGCAAAACAATGAAGGGTAGCCGTCAGTATGAATCAAAGTGAGAACAATGAAGGGTAGCCGTCAGTATGAATCAAAGTTAGAACAATGCAGGGTAGCCGTCAGTATGAATCAAAGTTAGAACAATGCAGGGTAGCCATCAGTATGAATCAAAGTTAGAACAATGCAGGGTAGCCATCAGTATGAATCAAAGTTAGAACAATGCAGGGTAGCCATCAGTATGAATCAAAGTGAGAACAATGAAGGGTAGCCATCAGTATGAATCAAAGTGAGAACAATGAAGGGTAGCCGTCAGTATGAATCAAAGTTAGAACAATGAAGGGTAGCCGTCAGTATGAATCAAAGTGAGAACAATGAAGGGTAGCTGTCAGTAGAATCAAAGTTAGAACAATGAAGGGTAGCCGTCAGTATGAATCAAAGTGAGAACAATGAAGGGTAGCCGTCAGTATGAATCAAAGTTAGAACAATGACGGGTAGCCGTCAGTATGAATCAAAGTGAGAACAATGAAGGGTAGCCATCAGTATGAATCAAAGTTAGAACAATGAAGGGTAGCCGTCAGTATGAATCAAAGTTAGAACAATGAAGGGTAGCCGTCAGTATGAATCAAAGTGCGAACAATGAAGGGTAGCTGTCAGTATGAATCAAAGTGAGAACAATGAAGGGTAGCTGTCAGTATGAATCAAAGTGAGAACAATGAAGGGTAGCTGTCAGTATGAATCAAAGTGAGAACAATGAAGGGTAGCTGTCAGTATGAATCAAAGTGAGAACAATGAAGGGTAGCTGTCAGTATGAATCAAAGTGAGAACAATGAAGGGTAGCTGTCAGTATGAATCAAAGTGAGAACAATGAAGGGTAGCTGTCAGTATGAATCAAAGTGAGAACAATGAAGGGTAGCTGTCAGTATGAATCAAAGTGAGAACAACGAAGGGTAGCTGTCAGTATGAATCAAAGTGAGAACAATGAAGGGTAGCTGTCAGTATGAATCAAAGTGAGAACAATGAAGGGTAGCTGTCAGTATGAATCAAAGTGAGAACAATGAAGGGTAGCTGTCAGTATGAATCAAAGTGAGAACAATGAAGGGTAGCTGTCAGTATGAATCAAAGTGAGAACAATGAAGGGTAGCCGTCAGTATGAATCAAAGTTAGAACAATGAAGGGTAGCCGTCAGTATGAATCAAAGTGAGAACAATGAAGGGTAGCCGTCAGTATGAATCAAAGTGAGAACAATGAAGGGTAGCCGTCAGTATGAATCAAAGTGAGAACAATGAAGGGTAGCCGTCAGTATGAATCAAAGTGAGAACAATGAAGGGTAGCTGTCAGTATGAATCAAAGTGAGACAATGAAGGGTAGCCGTCAGTATGAATCAAAGTGAGAACAATGAAGGGTAGCCGTCAGTATGAATCAAAGTGAGAACAATGAAGGGTAGCCGTCAGTATGAATCAAAGTGAGAACAATGAAGGGTAGCCGTCAGTATGAATCAAAGTGAGAACAATGAAGGGTAGCCGTCAGTATGAATCAAAGTGCGAACAATGAAGGGTAGCCGTCAGTATGAATCAAAGTGAGAACAATGAAGGGTAGCCGTCAGTATGAATCAAAGTGAGATGAAGTTGCACAGTGAGGTCACTGCAGGCAGGAATCTAAACAACCTTGCAACTAGATCTGAGTTTGGTTCACACAGAGACTTAAAAAAAAAATTTTTTTGATTTAGATTTCCACCTGCAGTCATCTCACTTCAGTGAAGTTTATAAGTGATTGTTCTGAGGTTAAATTTTTCCCCCCACTTCTGCGACTGTACTGACCATGTGGAATGTTCTGCGACTGTACTGACCATGTGGAATTACTGACCATGTGGAATGTTCTGCGACTGTACTGACCATGTGGAATTACTGACCATGTGGAATGTTCTGCGACTGTACTGACCATGTGGAATGTTCTGCGACTGTACTGACCATGTGGAATTACTGACCATGTGGAATGTTCTGCGACTGTACTGACCATGTGGAATGTTCTGCGACTGTACTGACCATGTGGAATGTTCTGCGACTGTACTGACCATGTGGAATGTTCCTTGCACACCTGACAGGCCCAGATGGCCGACCAACATCAGCAGCGCTCCTCCTCCGCCGCTTCCAGTGTCCACATGCATGAGGATCCCCACCCCCACCCTCACATGCTGCTGCCCCACCGCACAGACCACCAGCAACAGCAGCAGCAGCAGCAGCAGCACTTCCAGCCAGACCTGTACCCAACCCCCCAGCCTTCTGTTACCACGGCCACCACCCCGTCCAAGGCCCAGTCACAGCGTTGGGTGATGCTGGACTACATCGGCATGAACCAGACGCTGAACAAGGCGCCTCCCGCAGAGCCAATGAAGGCTGTGAACAACAGCGAGCATCTGAAGGTAGGGTGTGTGTGTGTGTGTGTGTGTGTGTGGTGTGGTGCGTGCGTGCGTGCGTGCGTGCGTGCATGTGTGTTTTAATGAAGCTTCTTTCATTCATTTGGAAACAGAACTGGATTTGAATGGTCATTGAGAGTATCTTCATTTTGGGACTACGGGGAAGCTCGATATTGTGAGGCACAGTGTTAAGTATTTCAGGAAAAGAAAAAAGGCATCAAAAAGCACTGAGCTTTAGAATGTTGGACACAGTCATGTCTCTGCCTCCATGTTCAGCTGTGTGCTGTTTAGCCTTTGACCTTTTATAGGCAGTCTGCAGCCTGAGCTTGTTATGTCTCCATTTCCAAGCCACTAGTTTGTTTATGTCTCCATTTCCAAACCACTAGTTTGTTTATTTTGTTTATTTCTCCATTTCCAAGCCACTAGTTTGTTTATTTCTCCATTTCCAAGCCACTAGTTTGTTTATTTCTCCATTTCCAAGCCACTAGTTTATTTTTCCATTTCCAAGCCACTAGTTTGTTTATGTCTCCATTTCCAAGCCACTAGTTTGTTTATTTTCCATTTCCAAGCCACTAGTTTGTTTCTCCATTTCCAAGCCACTAGTTTGTTTATGTCTCCATTTCCAAGCCACTAGTTTTTTTTCTCCATTTCCAAGCCACTAGTTTGTTTATGTTCTCCATTTCCAAGCCACTAGTTTGTTTATTTCTCCATTTCCAAGCCACTAGTTTGTTTATTTCTCCATTCCAAGCCACTAGTTTGTTTATTTCTCCATCACATTCCAAGCCACTGGTTTGTTTATTTCTCCATTTCCAAGCCACTAGTTTGTTTTGTCTCCATTTCCAAGCCCTAGTTTGTTTATTTCCATCTCAAGAACAGCCTATTGATGTTGGTTTCTTCCAGTCATCCTGATTTGAATTATTGATAGTCTGAAAGTACATGGACTTCAAATTAGTGGACTGTGTAGATGTTTGATGAAGGTAAAGTCTCATAGCCTGAGAAGAACTCACTGTGTCTAGGGCACAGCAGGGTGGAAGGTGGAGTCCACTCCTCTTTTCCACTGCAGTAACCTCCCCTGACCTAAACTGAATCGGGTACCCTTCACTGCTGGATGACTTAGAGGGTTTTCAAGCCGTATTTTGGGGGGAGGGGGGATTACCAGGTAGTTTGAAATTTTGTTCGGATCTCTGTTGATAGCCTTTATAAAAATCCTTTCCAGTTTAAAGGATGAGTAGAGATTTGAACGCACACAGTTTGATACTTACCAGCCACCGTGGCAAAGTGGTTTGCGTCACAGACTCCCAGCTGGGAGGTCGTGGATTTGATTCCCATAAGAGTCATATGGGATTTTTCTGCCATGACTGGCTCCTACCCAGAGTTGAGTTTGCTACGGGCTCAGTTGGGAAAACTGGGACCACACAGTTGAGTTTCATCAACTTAATGGATGCATCTCTGAGAGTGTTGCTCAAATTTCCTGACCAACACTGCAGGTGCCTGTATCTCTTGGGCCTGGTTGACGCTTGGATATATTATGAAAGGAAGCATAGAGTACAGGCCTGTCATGTAGTCTCAGACCGGAATTGAAATCCGTAGCATTATCTTCATTATCCTCATTCTCATCGATCAGCATTAAAAAAAAGGTCTTAAGTTCTGTGGCCCTTCATACCCTGCTCTCATGGTGACCTCAGCTTCGATGTCCTCTCCATGTCTGTGGCCTTGGTTTTATTCTGTCAGGGTCACCAGTATCGGCGAGTCCATGGGGGCTGTCGTTGGATGGACGTGGTGCGCCCTTCGGAGGAGAGCTACTCAGGCTGGCTCCGCAACTAAGCAGTTATTGTCGTTGGTAGGAGGCATCGTAGGTGGTGTCCTGTGTATGTTGGATCAGACCAGGTGCCACTTAGCACCACCAGAGTGACTCGGCAGCAGTGCAGTGTCTCCTCCGGTGGGCTACCTCTTGACAGTTTAACATTGACTGCTCCCTGTGGATTGCCAGTGCCGGGGCTGTGGCAGGACTGACCTGGCTGTGGCTGTGGACGGGGTGTTGGAACGAGTGGTGTGGGTGCACTGCCACTGAGGTGGCACAGAGGTTGGGACAGCAAAAGAAAAGAAAAAAGTTTGATGCCTATTAAAACAAAACAAGATTTGGTGTTTGATTTTCCTGTAACCCAGGTGGAATTTAGATTGCGATTGTAGGACAGAATTTGATTGTCTTTTCAGATGTCAGTTATCACCTGCTTGTTTTCTGTTTTCTGTGATAAACGTTTTGACACATGTTTCATGCTCGTTGGCTCTCAAGGTTTATTTCTGAATGTCGAACCATAGATTCTGAATTCAGTTTGTAGAAAATGGTATTGCTTCAAAGGAAATGTAAATACAAATGTTATGGATACTCAGGCCATAGGTACCTATTACAGATGCGATATGATTTGCAGATGGGCAGTTAACAATTACTCAGGCCATAGGTACCTATTATAGGTGCGATATGATTTGCAGATGGGCAGTTAACAATTACTCAGGCCATAGGTACCTATTATAGGTGCGATATGATTTGCAGATGGGCAGTTAACAATTACTCAGGCCATAGGTACCTATTATAGGTGCGATATGATTTGCAGATGGGCAGTTAACAATTACTCAGGCCATAGGTACCTATTATAGGTGCGATATGATTTGCAGATGGGCAGTTAACAATTACTTAGGCCACAGGTACCTATTATAGGTGCGATATGATTTGCAGATGGGCAGTTAACAATTACTCAGGCCACAGGTACCTATTATAGGTGCGATATGATTTGCAGATGGGCAGTTAACAATTACTCAGGCCATAGGTACCTATTATAGGTGCGATATGATTTGCAGATGGGCAGTTAACAATTACTCAGGCCACAGGTACCTATTATAGGTGCGATATGATTTGCAGATGGGCAGTTAACAATTACTCAGGCCATAGGTACCTATTATAGGTGCGATATGATTTGCAGATGGGCAGTTAACAATTACTCAGGCCATAGGTACCTATTATAGGTGCGATATGATTTGCAGATGGGCAGTTAACAATTACTCAGGCCATAGGTACCTATTATAGGGGGCGATATGATTTGCAGAGGGGCAGTTACCAATGTAGAGAACAGTAATATGCCGACTCTACCCCACTTGCCCTCCACCGAGTTTTGGGGCGAAAGTGCCCTAGAATCGCATATTACTGTTCTCTGACAAGTAAGACGTCAATAACCAAAAAATAACGATTCTTACAAACAAACATACTGTGCAGGGTTATCCTTTTTTAAATACTAATTTACTAAACTTTTCAGATTTTAGTTTTTTTTAATTCTATGTTTTTCTTGGTCGTTTTCAATAACATCATTTTCGGCAAACATTCTTCAAATGAGTCTCTGTCTTCATGTGAAATAACACTACAGTCTTTAACTGTTCTCAAAAGTCTTTTAAAACTGAGTTATATTTTGGCATAAAGTCCACACACTTATCCGACATGTCTTCCGCTGAAAGCTAGTTTCGACAAAGTGTTTCTCTTTTTAAACTATGTCTTTTTCTGTGAACAGTCATCTATAAAAAATAGCGTCTGCGTTCCCTCAAACAATATAAAAAAGCTTTTAGACGTTCACTCATTTTTATTGCGGGGTTTCAACTAAATATATTTCATCATCTGTCCATATAAACCTTCTATCATGATATGCTTTGTTCCATTTAAGTGTTGGACAGAAATCACAATATGATTAAAATTATAACGATAAACTGTTTGTAATAAGTCTGGGACAAATATTGTTTTCCACAACCAGTCTGCCACAAATCATTGAACAATGAGGGGATTTTATCATAAAGTTTAACTGCTCCATAGTTTTATAACAGAATTTAAATCTAATCCAGTTATTTTTTATCATACTCTCCGTCAAACTTGTTCATAAAATAAAACCCTCCCGGCCTAATGTGTAAGATTAATCCAATTCAGTTCTGTAAGATTGTTTCTATTTAAGTAAACTTTGATTTTGTGCTTGTTGTTATGATCTTAATTCCTCGCCATTGTGAAGGAACGACGAGGGAAAACGAAAGGGACGTTTTGCCAGCTAATATTAATTCCTTTTATAAGGTCATCACTAACGCCCAAAACCCCCATCCCTCTCCACATTTTTTAAGACAGAAATTTCAAATATTATTGTGAACGTGTCTCCTAATTTTCTGCTTGGAAAGAACTGTAATTTTGTTAGAAGTTTTTTTTTACAACTGTTTCTTTTCGGGTGGAGGATGTACTGTTTTTTCCCATACGGCTTTATTTAAATTCTTTCCGACTATTGTCGTCCGGCATAAGACTACATGTAAAGGGCCAAGTTGAATGCTTTTCTGAACTTTTTTGACGGCTAAAATATGTAAATGGGCTTATGAATTCAAATTTTATGTCCCATTCTAAATAGGGTTCTAAGTGCCATTTGAGGTCAGGTTTTCGAACTATTTTATTTTCATACTGGCCAAATTTTTTGCCTCTAGATTGCGCAGTTGTTCTAGTTTAGGAAACTTTTTGCTGTCCCCAAACCCTCTTTTGCGTTTAAATCACCCATCTTTAGTGTACTCAAAACCATACAAAGCGCCTACTCCCCGTTCGTTCAAAGTCCGCAACGTCTGCAAGGTCTTTTAATTCTAAAGTTATACACCTCACAGGGCTTTTGTAACTCCCGATTCTTCTGGCCCACGCGACATTATTTTTTAGTAACGTTTATTTTATTTCCAAAACAATGTGCGGGTTTTATCACATTTTAAACTTTCCCCGCTTTGTCTTTGATTTTTATATTAAATGATCCAACCTCCCACAAACTAACCCTTTTAAAACCCTGTAAATTAGGGAATTGTAAATTTCATAATCGAAATATGCAGCTTTCCCTGATGGAAGAGCCTTAAAACAGTTGAGTCCCTTCCGTCATATAATTTTTCCCCATCAGTGCTCAGCTCATCCAAATGAAATAGAGTAATGATGTAATGCAAGATCGAGCGGACTTTCCCCCTCATAAGTAGTTTTGGTTGGTGTAACTCTAAATCTATAATTGTTACTGTAAAGCCTAACATTTTAGCTAGCTCTTTACAAAATAGTAACCTACGTCTTCTTCAGGTTGAATGTTAACATTTTTTTTTAGATTCGCATTGTTAAGTTTGAGAGTAATTCGAAGTTACTCATTGCTTCTTTTAGTAAAGCAAAACCCGTAATAACCATCAGGTATTGTTAATGGCTAATTTTGGGCCCCTGTTTTGTCAATTTTTTGAATCTTATTATTCTTCTTTGATTCACTTATATTAAAACCATACGACTTTGTAAAATATTTCATGGAGTGCGACCATTTTGGTTCCGCAACGTTCAACAGCATGTTCTAAAAAACGCAGGACGGTCTTGAGTTGTTTTGGTTACAAACATTTTTTTAAACGAATAAAATGAGTGCATTCAAATATACGGGTGCAAAATATTCTGTTGGGCCCACTACAATTTTAAAAAATATAGCAACTGATACTCTTGACATTGCTGTGACCCAGACTGCCTCTTTTCTTTAAAAAGGTGAGTACTCCCCATTGAAGAGCTATCTTAACCCCCCTATTGAAAACGACCCATCAAAAAAGGGGTGGTTTAGTCATCCGATGCATTTTTTATCAGAACCAGTTAAACTTTGTGTGTTTTGCGCATCAACTGGTGTGGAGTGTCGATGCTGATCATTTAAATCACCATAAACCCTTTTGGGTGAGGTCAGTGTACAGATTTCATTTCTATTACACCTTCAGACGTATTTTGACTGAACTGCAAGCTCCATTACCAAATGAAAAACCGTTTAATCCACTCAGCAACAGAATAGACATGAAGGCTTTTGAAAGGATCTGTAACGATTCAATATTAACATCAAGACAGACTTTAGACAAAAGTTGGATCATAATCATGGCCTAGGCGACCTTTATTTTCGGGGCACGCACAGAAAGTATAACTATGACTGGCATCCTCCTTTCAATCTTTCTTTTTTGGCACAACTGTTGAGCCCGGGTCCCTACAGCAAGAGCATAAAACAGCATGGGCAACATTTATCTTAGCCACTTCTAAGGGCCTAACTAGGGCGGGAAAGAACGAATAAACGACTCTATTCGTACTTACTTTTGGTGTTTGCTAGGTTCGCAAGCACAGGCAAGATCAAGCATAACTGATCCTTCTACTGGCTTTGACGCCCCCAAAACAATACTTAGCAAATTTAGAGGACGCCATTAATTTACAGTTGATTTACCTTCAAAGTATTCAAAAGGTCCCAACATGTTTTACAATACGCAAGATCGAAAGTAGACTTTGCTGTTGGCACTGTTATACATGCTCCCTTCTGACCTCAGACTCCAATGGGTACAATAATAAACTATAATAATGAAATTCTTATAGCAGGCAATGAAAAAAGGTTGGGAAAAACGACAAAAATTCTGAGCCAGTAATATTACAAACAATAAAAGAACCCCCAAGATTAAGTCATCCAATCCCCGAAGCCCCAAACCCCAAAAGTCATTGAAGACTCAGCAAAGCTCGCGACTCTTTCGCGATGACCATGAATATGAAAAGACAGCGCTTGTTTTTGGTTTAAACCCTGGCATAGGATTACTTGGTTCTTTATCTTACTAAATAGTAACCCAACTATTACAGAACTAATGTCCATAAGTGCTCGGCCATAAAGCCAACTACTTTGCTTGCAGTAGACAAAAGCCAGCTGACAATACTCCCCAATATTCCTGGTAAAGCGTCCACGGCTTTCCCAGCTAATTTTTTTAATAAACTTGCAAGATGATCAAGCTGTTTTTTTACCCATGATTTATCAGGCGGAGAGGAGGCGATGGCGGGAGGTAATGAACTTTGACCACCGCCGCCTGTAATAGCCATCACCAGTGTACTTATTGCAAATCCTAAGGCTGTTATAACGCTTGCCAATGTGACTCCCTGCTCTCTAAACAATGTTCTTTTTTCGTTCTGCTAGCGTTGCGTCTTCTATAAAATTTTTTCGATAGTTTTCTTATTCTATTCATTTGATTCGTAATAGGTCTCGGTTAGTAGTCGTCACTTCTAGTCTTGCTGATCTCTCTTGTCAAGATCTTTTAGCCCTTTGGGTTATTCTTTCTTTAAAAATCAGGCCCTAAGTTGGCGTCATCAGCCTCAACGAGTTTTTTTTTTCTCTTTTTATATGCCCATCTAGTTCACCTGTTTTGCTAAATTGTTTTTAATTCGCCTCTGATGGTTCTTAAAGTACGATCAAGGCAATAATTCTCGCATAGGCAATGGGGAATCATTAATTGTTTTTAACGCTGTTTCTTCTGAAAAACTGGTTTCTGCTTCTATTGTATTTATTAATTCGCCTGCTGTTTGATTTAATTCTTTAAGTTCCATGTTTTGCATTTGGTTATCTGTCGGAGTTCTTGTAGTGTTTTTGAAGTTTAGCAACTGCATCCCTATCTAATTTTGGTCTAGCAATGCCAAGGCGATTTTGTACGCTCGCAGGGAGTCTATTTCTAATTGAACCCACGGCTAAAAACTTTAAATGGGTCTTTTTTTAGTTGTAAGCTAAACAAGTTCCCCTCGGTCTTTTTTCCAAACAAATGGTCATCTTTTACTTCAAAATCTTTAGGGTCTATAAATTCGGGGGTTCTTGACCTAACTTTGGTACAATGTTTTGGCCTTACTTTCTGTTAATTCACGCCGCATGAGAGCGTTGAGGCGATGCTGTGTCAAGGGACCCATTTCACTCATGTCGTCCCAAGATCAAAAACACATAATCTTCTTCCCCTTTAAATTTCCCTGCCATGTTTTTAAATAATTAACTTTTTATTTTGCTTCATAAAAATGGCGGGGCAAACATATGGCTCGATTCTTAACCCGCATAGAAAACTGAAAGAGCCCTTAGGCGTGAAGGGAAATAAACGGAATATTATTGTTCCAAATAATCCTCTACTATTGATGCAGATCAAATTCTTACTGTCAAATTTCCAGACTTAGGAGCGGATGAAATTTGATTGTGCCAGGCTCTGCGCGTCTTACTTCAAAATAGAACTCGCTTCAACAACAGACCCCAAAAAGGACAGTTGTCCAGAATCTGGGGCGGGCAAAATTTTTAAAAAAATTTCTATAAAACTTGAGGGGCAAGAAATATTTTTTTTACACAATGCAGACATATTTTTAACCTATTCTGATCTATGGCTAACCGGAATGAAGGGCTGACTTTGCGTTTCAAGGAATCGAAATGAAGAAGCACTAAAACATAGAAAGGCGCCGAGATATTAAAGACGGTAAAAAGTATGCAGCTGTAAATTTTGCGTATGGAAACGCTTTTCCATTCCCTTAGATTTTGAGTTGTTAAAAGCGCATGCGCCATACTTTCAAGGAGCATTAAAAGACAGATTGTCATATGAACTAATTTTAATGAATACAAACGTGTTATCAGATCAACAGACACCGAAGCAAAGTACAGGGATTTCTGACATCTCGTTAGAGTTTGACGTTGTTAGCAACTCTAATTTAGCAGAGCTGATTGCGCACCAATATCATTCACCCTTTCCCAATATTACGAAAGAGTGATTCATCATACAACATATCCCAGAAGCAGGGCAGACACTATATGGAAAATTTTTTTTTTAGTGTTGCAGCAAAATCGCTTAAAGGTATTTTATTGCTGTGCGAAGATGAAGAACCGTTCAAAGAGCAAGTGAAAAGTTTTTAATCCAAAATAACGAAAGTACAATGTTCGATTGAGGTAGTCCAACCAAATCTACGCTAGCGGGCTAAACCTTAATCACATTTTGATTTAAATAAAAAACTGTTTGGAGGGGGGAGGTGTAGAAATCCAACAGTTGACCTTGTGTCTAAAGATTTACATCTTCACAATGTTAGGCTTGATGATTATTTAACAACGAAATACGGTTTATGGATGACCTAAGGTCAACAGAGGGGTAATCAGTTGCATGGAAGCGGGAGAAAGGTGAAAGACGTAATAAACATTTAAATTGATAAGAAAAGAAGCCGATAACCGCTTAAAGTACATTTGTTTTTATTATATGATGCGCAGTGAATATTGTAAATAACAGATTTAAAAGATGTATTATACTAAATTATTTTTCATTTAAAAAAAGCATGTCTGTTCAGGTTTATCCAAAGTGCCCACAGCGCCCCCAAGAGAAGAGATAGTAGAAAGCCCTAACATAAAAACCTTCAGATTAACCAACATTACACAAATGCAACAAAAACTAGAGCAAGACCTTTCAAAATACAGCAAAACCAAACGAAGGTATTCTGCTGCCTTTAATGCTGTTACATATGTTAATACTGGAGCATCGACTATAAGTGCTCTATCAGCAGAACAAGTGTAGGCCTCTTAGCAACGGGGATAGGCGCACCCGCAGCTTTACCTCTAGGAGGTTTGTCTTTAGCTCTCGGTCTGTGTTCATTAGCTGTAGGTGCTGCTGGCAAAAAAATTTAAAAAATAAACTTCAAAAGCACACAGCTATGGTTCAACTAATAAAGGCAAACTTAGTTCGTTTTAAACTGACAAAAATAAAGCGCTTGTTTACTCAAACATCACGGATGAAGAATTAATCGTTTACAGGCCGATTTTGATGATACAAAAGACAAAAGTTTGATCTTCAAAGAAAGGCGGGGCAAGTTTTTCTCAACAGCCAACCCGAGCAGTAAAACGGAATGCTTAAAAAAAGTAACGAAACATTTAAAATCTGTTCTAAACAGCTCACAGTAACAACATCGAAGGGCGTTTATACTTTATTTATGAGTCCAAGCACAAAAAGACCGTTGATATTGATCTGATTAATTTTTTTTTTTTTAATTTAAATAAATATGGGTTGGTTAGAAAAGAAAGACGCATGGCTAAGATATATGAAGGCCCAGTGAATTGTTTGAAGGAATGCTTGAGAGAGAGCGTTTATCAAGAGCACTGAATGATATTGATTTAGAAGTCATTGACCCAACAAACGTACAGGCAAGCGTTGTTCATGCTATTTCTCAAGTTCCAGGCAAACTAAACAATAGACCCGCCAGTTTAAAATAATGTTAGCTGTTTTAATCGACTATTTTAACAATAAAAGAAGAAAATTTTAGAAGTCTGGGTCTCAACTAAACAGCAGACTATTCTTTTTCATAATGACTTAACCCCCGGTTGGGCAGACGAACTGCTTACACAGTTTGACGCTGGCCGCTGAAGAAGCTAAAATGAGAGGCTCTGGTTGGTCAAGGCGAAGTCTTTGAGATTAGATTAAAACAGGCTAAGTATGCACCGATTGTAGGCAAGGCTTACATTCCGCTACCTCGGGAGTTGGTTTTTTAAAAAAAAGCAGTTTAAACATAAAAAATTCAGACAACAAATGTTCATGTGGTGCGTTCTTGCAAGGCCCGCATCATGTCCGCGAACACGCAGAAAGAGTGACTAACTATCGGCAATACCCCAAAAATCTTAACTTCAATGGAAATCCTTTCCTGTTAGTGTAGACAAATTGATCAGTTTGAAGAACAAAACAACCCAATAACTGTTAATGTATACACATGGGATGAGGAAACAAATTTGGTGCCAATTAAAGTGTCCAAGAACAGTCCAACAATAGGCGAACCAGCCAAAAGTCATGTGGACTTACTCCTAATGTTTTCGCCAGCAGGGCTGGCCCCTTACCATTGATACGCACAATGAGCAGATTATTAGCGCATACTTCAAAGCCATGAACATAAACAAGAATTCTGTAGAAAATGTTTAACAAGAAAATTCCCAAACCCCTCAAGCCGCGCTTGAACATATAAAACATTTTAAAAGTTCTGTAGACTGTAAGACAGAACTAACTACGCCCCCGCCAGGATCTAAAGTTAGTTTTAAGAACTGGAAACGGCTGCAAAATTCTCCATACGTAGTTTACGCAGACTTCGAGTCGCTTATTGTTCCTTATGAAGGGCCAGCACCACAAAAACTTCGAAAAAAGTCTTAATGAGTAATCATCAGATTGTTCATTTGCCCTTTATTATTGTTAGGTCGGATGGCGTTTATTCAGAGCCAGAATTATATAGAGGACCAGATGCTGCAGAAACATTCTTAAAACGCATGCACAAGTGCGTAAGCCTGTTCTATAATCTAAACTTATCTGAAATCATAATGGCGCCTGAAGACCAACAACAGTATGACTCGCCACGCATTGTTGGATTTGCGGTTTAGAGCTAACGCCCAAGAGTGTAAACCCCACATAGAGACCATGATCACATTAGTGGGAAAGTTTGAGGTGCAGCGCACAGTAAATGCAATCTTCAACTAAAGTTTGATCCCAAAGGACCCTGGAAGCTGCCTGTATTCTTTTTACAACTTGCGAGGTTATGACTTTACCTTATAATGCAAGCAGTAACCAGCGCCTTCAGGGTAGCATGCATTGCAAAAGTCATCAGAAAAGTACATGTGTTTCACTTTTAAAAAAACCTGTCTTTCTACGACTCTATGCAACCATGAGGGCTCATTAGAGGCACTGGCTTTTGTCCTTAAAGTCCTGCCCAATAAAAGAAAATATTTTGACTCAACTCTTGTTAGAAAGGGGGTTTACCCTTATGAATACCTGAACAGTTGGGAAAGGTTGACAGATACACTTCCGCCTAAAGGCGCGTTCTTTTCTAGTCTTAGAGGAAAGGACATCAGCGACTCCGATTACCAGCATGCTCAAGATGCTTGGCAAAAGTTAGATTGTAAAACGATGGGAACTATCTGACTCCTATTTAATGGCAGATGTAAAGTTTGTTGGCGGACGTCTTTGAAAATTATTTGAAAGACCTGCATGAAACATTACAGTTTGGATCCTGGCATTATTTTTTCTGCACCCGGGATGAGCTGGGGCGCTTTCTTAAAGTTTACTGGGGTACAGATGGGTTTATTGTCAGATTTACCAATTTTTCAGATGATTGAAAACGGATTGCGTGGGGGAATTAGTATGGCGTCGCATCATTACTGTAAAGCAAACAACAAATACTTGGACGACTATGATCCCAGTAAAGGTCTAACTATCTTATGTATTTAGATGCAAACAATCTGTATGGTTGGCAATGGCGCAATCACTTCCATTACGTAACTTTAAAATGTACACAGGCGGCGATCCAATAAAATTCAAAAGGCATTAAAGTGGTTGGGCAGTTTAAGCCTGATCAACAGCGTGGTTTCATTCTAGAAGTTGACTTAGAATATCCTCAGAACTCCATGACCTGCATAATGACTACCCATTAGCTGCAGAAAGCCTAAAGATGAACCCAAGAGAGCCGCCTAAACTTGTGCCTAATCTTCGGGCAAAAAAAATTAAAGTCTGTCATTACAGACTTCTACAATTTTATTTAAGACATGGTTGAAGTTGACAGCAGTTCATCGTATAATTGCTTTTTATCAAGAACCGTTCATGAAACCCTACATCATGAAGAACACTGATCTCAGAACTAAATCCACAGATGCACCCGCCGCCGTGGCGAAGTGGTTAGCGTCGCGGACTCCCGGGTGGGAGGTCGTGGGGTTTGAATCCCATCAGAGTCATGTGGGTTTTTTCTGCCCCGACCGGCTCCTACCCCGAGTTGAGTCTGCTGCGGACTCATTGGGAAGACTGGGACCACACAGTCGAGTTTCATCACTTAATGGGTGCGTTTCTGAGAGTGTTGCTCAAATTTCCCTGACCAACACTGCCCGGTGCCTGTATCTCTCGGGCCTGGTTGACGCCAGGATATATTATGAAAGGAAGCGTAGAGTACAGCCCTGTCATGTAGTTCAGACCGAAATGGGAAAAATTTGTTTGCATCATCTTAATCATCCTCATTCCCATTGATCAGCATTAAAAAAAAATGTCTCAAATTCTGTGGCCCTTCATGCCCTGCTGTCATGGTGACCTCAGTTTCGATTGTCCTCTCCACGTCCTGGCCCTTTGGTTTTCTTCCGTCATGGTCACCGGTATCGGCGAAGTCCATGGGGGCTGCTGTCGTTGGACGGACGTGGTGGCGCCCTCTGGAGGGAGAGCTCACTCACGCCGGGTCAGCGATAAACAATTATTGTCGTCAGTAGGGGGCTTAGTAGGGGGTGTCCTGCGTATGTTAGATCAGAACAGGCGCCACTGAACACCACCCAAGTGACTCGGCAGCAGTGCAGTGTCTCCTCCGGTGGGTTGCCTCATGACGACTTGACATTGACTGCTCCCTGTGGATTGCTGGTGCCGGGGCTGCGGCGGGGCCGACCGGGCTATGGCTGTGGACGGGGTGTTCGGAATGAGCGGCGTGGGTGCACTGCCTCTGAGGTAGCGCAGAGGTTGGGACAGCAAAAAAAAAAAAAAAAAAAAAAAAAAAAAAAATCCACAGATGCTTCAGAAAAAGACTTTTTCAAGTTGATGAACAACAGCTGTTTTGGAAAGACTATGGAGAATCCTCACAAGCGCAAAGACGTCAGATTGGTCACCAGAGAGAACGAAGCAATTAAGCTGACTTCAAAACCTAATTATCAGGACTTCAGAAGATTTCATGATCAGCTTTTTGGCATAATGATGAAAAAAAAGAAAGTCAAATTGGACAAGCCTGTATTTATTGGGTTTACCGTTTTAGAATTATCAAAGCTTTTGATGTTAGAATTTCTTTATGACTACTTTAAGCCCTCGTATCCAGAGTCCAGAGTACTTTACACAGATACAGATAGTTTTGTTATAGATATCCCTACTGAAGATATTTATAAAGACCATGGAAATGGAAGTGGCTAAAGGGCATGCGGGGGGGTACGACACATCTGATTACCTAAAGATTCGCCTTTGCATTCAATTACTAACAAGAAGGTTTTAGGAAAGATGAAGGATGAATTATCTGGAAAGGTGATCAAGGAGTTTGTTGGTTTAAGGTCAAAAATGTACAGTATTTCGAGCCAGGAGAAAATCATTAAGAAAGCAAAAGGGAATATCTCGCAGCGTTGTGCAGTCAAACATATCACATGACAACTACAAAGAAGCATTGTTTGGCAATAAGACTTTTCATCATGACAACGTAAAACTGCGATCTAATCTACATGAGATCAACACAACTGTTGTAACAAAGAAGTCATTAGATAGAACAAACACAAAACGGGTGTTTGTTAATCCAGAGTTTTCATATGCAATTGGGCACTGGAGAACCGTAAATTAATTAAAGCGGAACTGTGTCTGGCGGAATTATCTGCAGTTCTTCTTTCACAAAAGATCTTTGAGGAGCTGGTTGTTTTGTTGTGTCAGTTTCTCGTAAATAATACACGGGCGGATTCATTTTTACAATTCTTTTTATTTCGTACGGGTCAACACTCCAAACCGGATCAGTTGCCCTGATGCGAGTGTCCCCTTCTGCTTCCCCCGGTAAATAAAGGTACCTTACTTTCAATCCAAATGGTAATAGTTTGCTGGATGAAGACTCTCCTTCAGCAACATTTATTGTTTTTCTTTTGATTGCTTGTACTGGTTTTAGCCCTTTAAATTCTTCATTATTCATTGCGCGCAAAACTGAGGGCAATCTTCTAACCCATTCTGTGTTGCGAGAATTGTCAATCAGCTCTCTGTGATACTGGTAGGAAAAAAGTCTTTCAGCTAACTGTTTGTTAAAGTTTTCAACTAAAGCCTGTGATCTGTGAACTCCGGAATGCCTCTTTTAATGGTAACTCTATGTTTCAACAATAATTGATTCACTTGGCCTTTAAATTCTTTCCCATCATCGACTTGAATCATGCGAGGGAAAGTTAAGGGGCCTCGTTGGTATATTAGTTGTATGGCGACAGCAACAGCAGAAGCACTCTTTTTGTGTTAATGGCTCCGCATCTTTGTATCTTGAAGCTATGTCAATGACTGTGAGTGCGTACTTAAATCTTTTTCGTCTAATCCTATCAGAGGGTAAATATAGAAGATCCATTTGATGGGTGTCGTTTGGAGTTGTATTGACAAAGTGTGGTCTCTGTATTCGTCTAGGCGCTGGTAAATAAATTTGCCAAATCGCTTGTTTAGATAACCATTCTTTTGCTGTTTGTTCACTGACTCCAGCTGCTTGGCTTAGCTTTTTGATTGCTGTTATTCCCTTCCAATATCCTTTTGGCGAATAATAGATTTTGTTCATTTTTTACTCAGCCAATATTATGTGCAACAAATACACAACGGTCATACCAAAGGCAATAAACGCGATTTCTTGCATCTTTTGTTTTTCTGATGGTTGATAAAAGTCACTGAATTTTGGTGGGGGCAATGTCTGGACCGGTTTGCCTGTTACTAGATAATATTGTTTTATTGCTTGATCAACATCTTTAAATATGTAAGCTGCATGCCCCTGTTTTTTCAGTGTGTCATTAATAAAATCTAACTGCTCAAGTCTCTGCTTTTCATAGGCGTCTTGTGCAGCTGCTAGTTGCTCCATAGCTTTGTTATGTCTTTTTCTCTCGCCGTCATCCCGCAGTTTACTAAATGCGAAATTACTTCCGCTAAAAGCAAGCGCATTCACCACAGCGCCACCTATCATCATTACGAGCGAAGCCATTTTTTATAAATGTATTTTTTATTTACATATTTATACTGTCTGGAATTATTCCTTGCTTGACTAGAAAATCTTTCGTGGCAACCGAAGCTGCAATGATAGCAATCAGCTTTGCTGAATCCTCAAAGTCTAGTTTGCCAAGATCTGCTGGTTTTATTTTTAACAGGCTTTTACCAAGCATTGAGTATCCTACACTTAGACCTCCAATAACAGCAGAATGGTATACAAGGTTGGTAACAGTTTTTTCGGTGCTCATTTTTATAAAATAAAATAATTATAATTTAATAAAAAACATGAACAGTGATGATCTACTACAGCTACAAGGCGGCCTAAACCTTCCCGAACTTATGAATGACCAAGTTGATGACCAAGCTATTATGCCCAAAAAGGAAAGGCTGTATTCTTTGGCAGCATGTGGAAAAACAAAACAGTTCCTCGAACTGAATTCAGCATTGAACAGATTCAACAGATGTCGCCGCAAGACATTTTAAAGTATCATAACAGGTATGAAGCGCAGCTGAGGTCTAGAATGGTGAAAAGTGTGGGCAAACGGTTCTTAGTTTGTACACTAAACTAGTCAGTAGATTTGCTCCCATTGATTCTGAACAAGATCTTACGTATGATTTAACGCAAGATCCAGTTTTAACAAAGTCATTAGAGTCTCTAGGCTGTGATCTATACTACAGATTTGGAACATTGTTATCGCCATTAATCATGGGATTAATAACTTTTAATCATATAGATTTTGTTTCCCTTCAAAATGAACGAGCTGGAAAATCATCAGAACCAGAATCAGGAAACATTGAATCAGGTGGAGAAAGTAACCAAGCCAGAAAATCAGCAGAATCAGAAAACACTGAATCAGGTGGGGGCCAGTGAAAAGTGTCCTCATCCTGGACGTGTTTAAAGCAGGAAAAAAATTAGCAGAGTGGAACAGACAAAAAAAATTAATGTTACAGAATATAACTCATCATGAAAACATAACACCGCCAGCGCCAGAACAAGTTGATTCAATGCCCGCTATAAAAACTCCATGTGATACAAGGGCACCAAAGTCTTCATGGAATATTGAACTTAAAACTGTTGCCATTTTTGGCGCCATTGCTGCTGTTGGGGGCAGTTATTACGGTTATAAAATATATACACAATGGCAGCAGAAACAAAAGCAACCAAAAAAATCTGAACCGTTAAATACAGAGAAAGACAACAGCACGCCAAAACCGCCAATAACAAAGCATCATTTTGATCCATTTCAAATGGAATAATATTTTAAGAACTTAATTTTAAATTTTTTTATAAAAATAGATCATGGCATATTATAAAATGATAAAGTCAATAAATAAAGACATGGAGTCTATAAAAGACATTTCCATAGACCAGAATTGTAATCAGTGTGGTTGCTTAGGATGTAAGACCTTCATTAAGATCTATGCAGAAAACGCTGAGCAAGACATCCTCAACGATGACGCGTTTTTTGAGGCGTGTGTGTACTATATGAGACATCTGCTATTTAAGATAAAAACATAGATTGTATTTTTTTGATAATTATAAGAACTTGAATAAGAACTTGGTTGTACTTAAAGGATGACTTAGTTATGATCTTGAGGTGACTTAATCAAGAACTTAATTAAAAACTTAATCAAGAACTTATTAAGAACTTGAAGTACCTTAATTAAAAACTTAATTAAGAACTTGGGGTGACTTAATTAAAAAACTTAATTAAGGACTTGGGGTGACTTGGGGTGGGAGTGTGTGTGGTGTACACAGAGCTTTATTATTTGTCATGTGTAACACCACTTGGTGCAAGACAGTGCTTGCGTTTTTGTGATGCATTGGCTCTTTTGTTGCAAGTTCAAAGCAGCCACCAAGTGCATTTAACAAAAGCCTGATTAAATAAAACAAGACAATTGTATAAAGTACACCCGCCTAAAAAGGCAGCCTAAGCACGGGGCAGGAGTCCAGCAAGTAGGCCCGTTCACGCGCGTGAACGGCGAAGCATGACGTCAAAGCAGGTGAGGTAAGAACTATTTTTAGAAAACTGTCCAGGGCTTTGTGGGGCAGAAGTCCAGCAAGTAGGCCACCGTTCACGCGCGTGAACGGCGAAGCATGACGTCAAAGCAGGTGAGGTAAGAACTATTTTTAGAAAACTGTCCGGGGCTTTGTGGGGCAGGAGTCCAGCAAGTAGGCCACCGTTCACGCGCCGTGAACGACGAAGCATGCCGTCCAACCGCATATGATCACTTAGCCTAGTTTGCTGTGCTCCTCTTTTCCCAACCAGGCTTGAAAATTGGCAGAGTTACAGCAATTACTGCTGTAGCCAAGCTTTTATGGCGGCTCTAATCGCCAGTAGTAGTACATCCGGCATTGTATATTTGGAGCATTTATATGAAGATAGTGCCGGCCACACACTACTCCTCTCCATACTGGTAGATGTACTAAGGTCTGCCTAACCCTATCTAGTTTGTTTGCCAGAACATTCAAAATCGCCATTCAGTTGCATAAGGGCACACTTGAAGGCAGATGAACTGGTTAGAATTAGAAAAGTAGAAAAGTATACACATCTTAATACACAGATCAGCTTGCCACACGAACACTGAATCTGTAGTTAACAATCAATCAGTCTAATACAAACTGAGAACATTTTTACTTGGGAGGAACAGCAAAAATGTTTCAAATATAAGTTTTTTAGCATACGAATCAGCCGTGTTTACCTCCGCCTTAAGAAATGAACGCCATGTTTGTTAAACATGGCTTTAGCTGTCTCAAGCCAGCTCCCAACAATCAACGCGTGATGGTTTGTTTTGCTTCGGCCACTTTCAACAATGCAGCGCCATTTATTAGATAAGGAACCATCTCATCAATAGTCAAACACGTATTAAAACTAGCTTTATCTTTGTCAACAATATTGCCTTCAACGTTTTCATTTCCTTGAGCCAACAAACCCTTAAGATACACAATTCTGTTCTTCAGTAAACCGGTTGTTAGAATAACACACCCACCGCACAGTAAAACGCGCCGTGCTTGCCCAGCAGTCAGTGGAAGAATGTGTGGGTTAACCTAGTCATGTAAGCGCCCGCTGATTGGCCAGGCTGTACCAGCGCCGCCACGCGGGCAGTGTTGGCTTATGTAATATGGTGCAATCGAGCAAGCTGGGCAGGAAGGAGTGGGGGTAGGGAAGAAGTGCGGCAGTATTGATTTTTTGGCCGGAGACACACCTGCAATGTAAACAGGGAGCACGCCACCGTAGGCGAGGGGTATGCTACTGTAAACCAGGGGCACATTTTTTTAAATAGTGTGTGTGTGTGTGTGTGTGTGTGTGTGTGTGTGTGTGTGTGTGTGTGTGTGTGGTTATATATAAAGTTGTAGCTGATTCCATGTCTTCCACACAATTTAATCTATAAAGCTGTTGAAAAAGTATTTGTGATTCAAAAACTTTTTCTAACTTAGAATCCACACTGTCTTCTAAAACTGCAGCTATATTGCCATATGCAAACTTACACCACCACAGCACTGGGAGAAATAAACACCCCGAGTGCTGGGCAGGTAGGCCGGCAACTAGCAATTAAAAGCTTACACCTCCTGACAGAGTTGCCAGTACTGAAAAGAGAGCCGTGGGAACAGACACCATTTGTATATGAAGCGCGTTCAGTCACGGCTGCTTTTCCCTACGTTACTCTATGGGGCGTGTTCAGTCCCGGCTACTTTCCCTACGCTACTCTCTGAAAACTTTAGTAAATTAGTATTAAAATGGATAACCCTGCACAGTATGTTTGTTTGTAGATAATCGTTATTTTTTGGTTATTGACGTCTTACTTGTCAGAGAACAGTAATATGCTGATTCTAGGGCACTTTCGCCCGAAAACTCGGTGGAGGAGCAAGTGGGGTAGAGTCGGCATATTACTGTTCTCTAATGTCCTCCTTCTCTTTTGTCGAACAGTACCAGATGGAGCCTCTCAAGCAGGTTCACGGGGAACAGTTCCAGGAAGACCCTTTGAAACAGCTGGACCAGGAAGTCAGCAAAGAGAAGGTTAGTCACAGGATTGTGTGGAAGCCAGCAAAGAGAAGGTTAGTCACAGGATTGTGTGGAAGCCAGCAAAGGAAGGTTAGTCACAGGATTGTGTGGAAGCCAGCAAAGAGGTTAGTCACAGGATTGTGTGGAAGCCAGCAAAGAGAAGGTTAGTCACAGGATTGTGTGGAAGCCAGCAAAGAGAAGGTTAGTCACAGGATTGTGTGGAAGCCAGCAAAGAGAAGGTTAGTCACAGGATTGTGTGGAAGCCAGTAAAGAGAAGGTTAGTCACAGGATTGTGTGTTTCATTACCAAGAGGAACTGCGATGAAGCAGTAGCCGATACTTGGCTTTGCTAAAAGGAAAGGGGGAAACCAAAACACTGGAAAAGGAAATGAAATTAATATTGAAAATAAAAACGTGGAATCGGTGCGGTGGCTGCAGGATGTGATACGATGATGGTTCGTATTGATTGAACACAATTTGACAGTTGACTTGAACACACGTTTCATTGCATATTCTGTACGTGACTCAAGAGTGATGATGATTTACAACAGGTGGCTGCTCTTGTCACATAAAACGGAAAAGGCTGTTCACTGAGGCAGGCACAGCTGGGGACTCCAGCAGATCCTTCATCCCATTGGTTTTTTTCTCTCTCACCTGATGTTGTCACGATGATAATGTTATGTGATAGAGCTCCAGACCTGGAACAGGATTCTTGTCACTTGATGTGTGTCTGCACATTATCACATTGGCTGTACATCGGGTCAGTGCATGTTCTGTGTTGTGTGACTTAGGTGTCAGTGTCGTCAGCAGAAATGGCATTTAATTACACATACTATACCGTGGCTCACTAATGCAATAAGCGGCAGCAATTTGCTATCCCTGCCCCGTATACAATAAAGTCCGTACGGACAACAAAACCCCTGAAAGGGCCTCGTGCCTCGCGCATGCTCAGAACAGTCCTCTTTTCTCGGCAGCCATTTTCCCGTTAAGCCGCGTGTACACGGACAGCTAAGTATTTTTGACTTTTCTCGCAATCGATCGATTGTTGTTGCTGTTCGTTGGTGTCCTTGCTTATGTTTTCACTTAAGGGAGAAACGTACGTGAAGCGATTGGGTGGTAAGGCGAGAATTAAGAAGGTTTCGTCTTTCGATTCCCACATCTCGCCGGCAGGCTCTTTGTCTCTAGCCCCGCCAATTCCTCCTCTCCCTTCAGCGTCACTTTCTCCCGAGGGTTCACCTCAACTCAGCTTCGGTTCTGTTGTCGTGACAGCGAGTCATTTCTCGCAACCCTCATTTTGTGGCGGTGATCAGCTCAGCTGCGGTTCTGCTGATCTCGCCCCTTTGCCCCATAACGGTGAGCGACTCAGCCGCGGTTCTGTCGCATCCGTTAGTGCACCCTGTGTTCAGTTCAGCTGCGGTTCTACTGCTCACAGTTCGATTCCCATGGCAGAATCGAAGGTGTACGGGCCCTCTACGGAGGCGCCGGGCAATGAGGTGGACTATGCGTCACCCTCCCCTCGCCCGGTAGGCGATCCAAGGGAAGCAACTCCTGCTCAAGGGCTCGAATCTAGTTCGCCCCCGGTTGTTTCCCTTCCCCCGCCTCATGTGTCTGCCTCTGCTTTTGGGCAGACCACCGGGGTGTCGCCCTCTTTCCCGAGCACCCCTCAGGGGACCGGCGCATTCGGCCCCCCACTTTCAGGGTTGGGCCAGCAGCCACATTCTCAGCCCCCCCTGTCATGGGGTCAGGGCCCTTTGCCTTGGGCGCCATGGGCCCAATGGCAATATCCCCCGACCATGGGCTTTCCACAGCCCCCTGCTCCGGGGTTTCCCTGGTGGCCGGGTTTTATGCCCAGCCCTCCACCAGTGCAGGCATCTGCCTCCCAGGCTCCCTCTGCCCTTCCGGGGTCTGACCCCTCCCCCGGTATGTCTGGGGAACCAGCCATCCCAGGCCACTCAGGGCTCTCGCCGCGCACCGCTTCGCCGGGGGCGGCCACCCCATCGGTCTGTGGGTCCGACCTGGCGGACTCTGAGTCAGAGGAGGAGGACCAGTCACCCGGTTCTTATTCTTTCCAAGACTCGGTGGCTGTTCTGGCTTCCTGGTTCCGGAGGCAGTGTCATCCTCTCAGAGGGTCAGGGCCCCCTGCCCTTCGGCAGCGGAACTCGCCTGGGATCTCGCCCATCGGCGGCTAGGCCCTCCTCTCTCCTAAAGGAGTCAGTTATGGTGGCCGACTGCATGAGGAGGGCCCAAATACGAGTCAGGGGCACGGAGGCGCAGGACCCCATGCCTGGTTCGGTCCCTGATTTCCCTTCCGCGTTGGCGTTGCGGGAAGTTCCTTAAACCAGAGAGTCTTCCATTTGCCAAGAAGGCCTTCTTGGCAAATGACACTATCCCCGAAGCCACTCTTCCCCTCTCCCAGGAGGACCTCCTCCTGGTCCAGGAGAGGTCAAAATCGCACGCTAGGCAGGTGTCCCTCTCAGAGCGCTGCCTTGCGGAGTGGGAAGAGTCTGCGAGGAGGGGTTTGGAGGCCATATCTGTTATGGATTCCTTTCTAGGGGGACTAGTGTCTGCCCTTAAGGATCCTGATTCTGGTTCCTTCGCCATCCGCCAGTCCGCGGACCCAACTGCTGTGGTAGCCTGTATCCAGTCAATGGCTGAAGGGCTTAAGTATTCGGCTGGGGCCTTCTCTAGGCTCCATCTGAACTCAGTTCTGGCTAGGAGAGATGCGGTCCTTTTGGCATCTTCTGTGACCCGTTCTCCATCTGCCCGCGCTTCCCTCAGAGCCTTGCCTGTCAAGTCAGGGTCTCTGTTCGGGAATCACGTGCAGGCCACCATCAAGAGCCAGGCCGAGATTAGGCGTGACCTCGCCTTCAGTCAGGCCCCCATCCCCCACGCCCTGGTTCAAAACGCAAGGCGCCAGCGCCTTTCTCGTCACCGGGTCCCTCTCAACCCAAGGGACGACGGTCATTTGGACCCCGGGGGACCAGAGGCAGGCAACCAAGCAGGGGTCGGCCTCCGGCTCGGCCGGCGGGTCCGAAAGCTCCCACGCCTCCGACGGCCCACCCCCAATGACTTGCCCCCGACCTGGGTACTTCACCCCAGGGCAGTCCTGTGGGCAGTCTGTCCAGGCACCTCAGTGCCTGGGAGCGGCTTTCCCGCAAGCCCTTGGGCTCTGCGGGTGATCAGGTCGGGGTTTCGTCTTCCTTGGGGTGCAGTATGAAGGCTCCTCTCACGCCTTCCCCTCCCCCTTTCGCTCCTCCTCGGGATCTGGCTGCCTCTCAGGCCTTAGACCAGGAGGTCCTTTCGCTGTTAGCCAAGGGAGCCACAGAGGAAGTTCTCTTCCATTCCTCTCCGGGATTTTATGGCCGCATTTTTGTGGTCCCCAAAGCTTCTGGAGGATGGAGACCGGTTCTAGATCTTTCGCCCTTGAACAGGTTTCTTATCGTCCTCCGTTTTCGGATGGAAACCCCCATGTCAGTCCGCGATGCCATGCATCCCGCGACTGGGCGGTATCCATCGACTTGAAGGATGCGTACTTCCATCTCTTGATCCACCCAAGGGACAGGAAGTACCTCCGCTTCGCCTGGAGAGGCCGTGTTTTTCAGTTCAGGGCTCTTCCCTTTGGACTAGCCCCGGCCCCCTGGGTTTTCACGAAGGTGGCTCGGGAACTTTGCTTGCACGTTCGGGAGAAAGGAATTCGTTTGAAGGCCTATCTAGACGATTGGCTTCTCCTTGCCTCATCCAGCACTCTGTGCTCCAGCAAGCCCTACAGGTTTTAAGCCTCTGTCAGCAGCTGGGATTCGTTCGCAACGAGGAGAAGTCCGATCTCACCCCGTCGCAGCAGTTTCAGTTTTGGGCATGTCCTTCCACACCACCGACTGGCTGGTCTCTCCAACCCGCCAGCGCCTGGTTCGCCTCCAGCACCTCTTGGCCCACCTCCTTTCCTTGGATCAGGCGCCAGCCAGAAAGCTGGCCTCTCTTCTGGGTCTGATGGAGTCCTTGGCCCCCTTAGTGCCCCTCGGACGTCTGCACAAACGCCGTTTTCAACGCCTCTTTCGCAAGCGTTGGTCTCAGGCACTGCAGTCGTGGGACCTTCCGATCCCTCTCGGGCAGTGGTTCCAGTCATCGGTGGTACAATGGCACTCCCAGTCCTGGCTAGCTCAGGGAGTCCCCATCTCTCCCCCTCCTCCACAGGAGGACCTGTTCACGGACGCGTCCCAGTCCGGGTGGGGTGCCCACGTCAGCTCTCTGACGGCCTCCGGGCAATGGTCCCCGGAGATGGGGTCCTGGCATATCAATCGGCTGGAGCTAGAAGCCGTGTTCCAAGCCCTCAAGGAGTTTCTTCCCTTCCTGAAAGGAAAACACATTCTCCTCAACACCGACAACACGACGGTGGCGTGTTATATCAACAAGCAGGGGGGGGCGCGTTCTCACTCCCTGTCCCTGAGGGCGGAACAGCTTCTTCTTTGGTGCGAGACACAATCAATCCGGATCTCGGCCAAGCATGTTCCTGGGAAGATCAACATTCTCGCGGACTCCCTCAGCAGGTCGCACATGGTTCTTCCCTCAGAATGGACTCTCGTCCACTCGATCCTAGAACCTCTCTGGACTGTATGGTTCAAACCACAGGTGGACCTGTTCGCCACCCGGTTTCAACCACCGTCTCCAGCTGTATGTCTCCCCAGTTCCGGATCCGGCAGCGTGGGCTGTGGACGCCCTGTCCATCCCTTGGTCCGGCCTGACGGGCTATGCCTTTCCCCCGTTCCCCATTCTGGGAAAAGTTCTCCGCAAGGCAAGGGAAGATGCAGCCACGCTTATTCTGGTGGCTCCACGCTGGCCGGCCCAAGCATGGTTTCCGGAACTGTTACACCTGTCGCACGTGCCCCCGATACCGCTCGCCTTAAAGGCAAGGTCCCTGCTCCAGCCGCGGTCAGGCATTCCACACGGCAATCCAAACGTGCTGCATCTTCACGCCTGGCTACTGTGCGGGACGCGCTGTCTGCACGAGGCGCCTCCCCAGCGGTAATCGGCCTTGTGGAACATGCCCACAGGTCAGGCACCCAAAGTGTCTATAGTGTCCACTGGAATGGCTGGCTATCTTGGTGCTCCAGCCACGCAGTATCACCTCATTCTCCTTCTCAATGCCAATTGGCGAACTACCTAGCCTTTCTGTCATCGGAGAGAAATCTTTCAGCCTCCTCTGTTAAGGTTCACAGGGCGGCTATTTCCACCACTATCCGCCAGTTAGGGGGCCCCTCCTTCGGGGACGACCCTCTTCTGCGGGATCTGGTCAGAGGAGCGGCCCTACAGGAGGCCCGATGCCCCCGCCGTGTCCCGGCGTGGGATCTTTTCTTAGTCCTCTCCTCCCTCAGGCTTCCCCCTTACGAGCCCATCCGGGGTGTTCTCTGAAATTCCTTTCCTTCAAAACAGCCTTTCTCGTTTCCCTGGCCTCAGGGAGGCGCTGCAGTGAGGTCCACGCCCTTAGTGGCCTGCCTAGGGACGTCGCTTCCGAACCGGATGGCTCGATATCTCTTCGCCTCCTCCCAGAGTTTTTAGCGAAAAACCAGTTGCCAGGTTCTTCTTCCCCGACCATCTCCATTCTTCCTCTCACTTCTATTCTCGCCCCGGACGACGAAGACCGCACTCTCTGTCCGGTTCGCGCTTTGCGGGAGTATAGGAAACGCACGAAATCTTCTCGTTCCAAGCAGCGCCACCTGTTTCTCTCTTACAACGAAGGTTATAAGGAGGACATCAGGCGCTCTTCAATCTCTCGATGGCTGAGAGAAGTCATTAAAGCTGCGTACGCGAGACCTGAGGGGGATTTGGCTGTTTTCTCACCTAGACCTCATGAGATTAGGGCATGGGTGTCTTCGCTGGCAGTAGCTCATAATGCCAGCATTCAGGGTGTGCTAGATGCCGCATATTGGCGGTCCCCTGGCACCTTCATCCAATTCTACCTGCGCGACGTTTCTCGTCTGCGTGATGATGGGTCTAGGGGCATCGCATCAGCTGTGGTGGCGCAACATTCCATCTCCGCCACACGATCCGGCCCTTCTTGCTCCTCCAGGCGGTAACCAGGTGAGCCCTCCTTCCAGGTAGTGCGACTCTGCATTAGTGAGCCACGGTATAGTATGTGTAATTAAAAGGAAATTTTCATTCTAAAATTACGTTTAATCTAACATACTTACCGTGGCTCACGCAGAGACCCTCCCTACCTCCCCGCCTTCCTGGTTCCATCAGGAGTTCTCAGTCAGGTTTTAATATACCTCGAAAAGAGGACTGTTCTGAGCATGCGCGAGGCACGAGGCCCTTTCAGGGGTTTTGTTGTCCGTACGGACTTTATTGTATACGGGGCAGGGATAGCAAATTGCTGCCGCTTATTGCATTAGTGAGCCACGGTAAGTATGTTAGATTAAACGTAATTTTAGAATGAAAATTTCCTTTTCTTACATCGTCACGCTGTCTGGCTCCATGGAGTTTGGTTTTCCTGACAGCCATCGCTGTGCAGACTGCAAGGACATCAGTGTTTAGGTCCTGTCACGTCATGGTGACAGCCCAGGTGTTGTTTACTGCTCAGCAGCTCCTGCTCAGAAAATGAATGAACACCTTTGCTCTGACAGCTTTGTCTACACTGCTGAACCTCAAGCTCTGTCTACACTGCTGAACTTCAAGCTTTGTCTACACTGCTGAACTTCAAGCTCTGTCTACACTGCTGAACTTCAAGCTTTGTCTACACTGCTGAACTTCAAGCTTTGTCTACACTGCTGAACTTCAAGCTCTGTCTACACTGCTGAACTTCAAGCTTTGTCTACACTGCTGAACTTCAAGCTTTGTCTACACTGCTGAACCTCAAGCTCTGTCTACACTGCTGAACTTCAAGCTTTGTCTACACTGCTGAATTTCAAGCTCTGCCTACACTGCTGAACTTCAAGCTCTGTCTACACTGCTGAACTTCAAGCTTTGTCTACACTGCAGAACCTCAAGCTCTGTCTACACTGCTGAACTTTAACATGGCTGCCTACCGTCCCGGAGTAACCGTATTTGTCCCCCGAAATAATGAAATAATGCAGCCTGTCCCTGGAATCCACTTTTTTATTCTATGTCCCGCGAAAAAAAAATTCGGGAGAAAAAAAACAACAACAACAAAAAAAACGAAGTCGAGTTCGTCAGCTGATCACCGACTGACCGACTTCGGTCGTGGCCATCCTGACCAAATCCGTCGGAAAGACCCGAACATTGCCGAACTGACCAGTGCGCATGCGCATACACCGTCTTCCCGAGTTTTGAAAGCGAGAAAAATGGACGCGAAACAGGGAAAGCGTAAAAATGCCGACAGCGATCTCGACTATGGGGCTTCTCTCAAGAAGAAGAAACGTCGGCAGACATTCCTGTCAAAATATACGGAAACCTGGCCGTTCATCAAGCGTGGCAAGATCGAGACTTACGCGTCTTGTGAAATTTGTGCGCGTGAGTTCTCCATTGGATCTGGAGGTAGGGACCCGTCATGTCGCCACTGAAAAGCACAAGCAGAACACAAAAATCCATGAGAGCGAGAAATCTTGTAACATTAGCGGATTCTTCCAGCGCGCTCAGACGTCAACCAGTCAGGAAACTTTTGACGTCATAAGAGCTGAAACGATGATGGTTGACCTTGCAGCTGAACTGAATTTGCCGATGGCTGCGCTGGACAAGCTAAACAGAGGCGTTAAATTGATGTTTCCAGACTCAGACATCGCAAAGAAGTTTCAGTGCGCTAGAAGCAAAGTAGCATTGTAGAAGTTGTACATAGTGTAAATAAAGGTAAGCTTTCACTTTAATGTTGATGTGGTTGTGATATGTGCTACCGCTGCATGTGTCCCTGGAAATCAGTCAGTGTCCCTGGTTTTGAAAAAGTATGTCCCTGAAAGAGGCGGAAGGGGTAGGCAGCCCTGCTTTAAGCTTTGTCTACACTGCTGAACTTCAAGCTTTGTCTACACTGCTGAATTTCAAGCTCTGCCTACACTGCTGAACTTCAAGCTTTGTATACACTGCTGAACTTCAAGCTCTGTCTACACTGCTGAACCTCAAACTCTGTCTACACTGCTGAACTTTAAGCTTTGTCTACACTGCTGAACTTCAAGCTCTGTCTACACTGCTGAACTTCAAGCTTTGTCTACACTGCTGAACTTCAAGCTTTGTCTACACTGCTGAACCTCAAGCTCTGTCTACACTGCTGAACTTCAAGCTTTGTCTACACTGCTGAACTTCAAACTCTGTCTACACTGCTGAACTTCAAGCTTTGTCTACACTGCTGAACTTCAAGCTCTGTCTACACTGCTGAACTTTAAGCTTTGTCTACACTGCTGAACTTCAAGCTTTGTCTACACTGCTGAATTTCAAGCTCTGCCTACACTGCTGAACTTCAAGCTTTGTCTACACTTTTGAACTTCAAGCTTTGTCTACACTGCTGAACTTTAAGCTTTGTCTACACTGCTGAACTTCAAGCTCTGTCTACACTGCTGAACTGTAAGCTTTGTCTACACTGCTGAACTTCAAGCTTTGTCTACACTGCTGAATTTCAAGCTCTGCCTACACTGCTGAACTTCAAGCTTTGTCTACACTGCTGAATTTCAAGCTTTGTCTACACTGCTGAACTTCAAGCTTTGTCTACACTGCTGAACTTCAAGCTCTGTCTACACTGCTGAACTTTAAGCTTTGTCTACACTGCTGAACTTCAAGCTTTGTCTACACTGCTGAACTTCAAGCTCTGTCTACACTGCTGAATTTCAAGCTCTGCCTACACTGCTGAATTTCAAGCTCAATTACTGGCTTCAAAAACTGTCTCTCACTGCAAATAGAAAGACTTCCTTGTTCTATCTGACTCACTGTCAGCTCTCGCATATGCAACGTCAATGAACAACTAGTCAGACAACAATAGAGAGCTCCCCCATTTGATTAACAACTAAATATTTTGCACTTTTTACGTACAAATTCTTTCTACTTTGTTTCACACATATTTTTCAAATTAGATACATCAACAGGTCCTCGAGTAAAAAAAAAAAAAAGAAAAGAAAAGAAAAAAAGGAAACCACTTTTCTTTCTTTCTTGCATGTACATTGACACAGACAGACAGACACGAATTGTTTCCATGTACATTGACACAGACAGACAGACACGAATTGTTTCCATGTACATTGACACAGACAGACAGACACGAATTGTTTCCCTGTACATTGACACAGACAGACAGACACAAATTGTTTCCATGTACATTGACACAGACAGACAGACACGAATTGTTTCCCTGTACATTGACACAGACAGATAGACATGAATTGTTTCCATGTACATTGACACAGACAGACAGACATGAATTGTTTCCCTATACATTGACGCAGACAGACACAAATTGTTTCCCTATACATTGACGCAGACAGACACGAATTGTTTCCATGTACATTGACACAGACAGACAGACACAAATTGTTTCCCTATACATTGACACAGACAGACACAAATTGTTTCCCTATACATTGACACAGACAGACACAAATTGTTTCCCTATACATTGACACAGACAGACACAAATTGTTTCCCTATACATTGACACAGACAGACACAAATTGTTTCCCTATACATTGACACAGACAGACACAAATTGTTTCCATGTACATTGACACAGACAGACACAAATTGTTTCCATGTACATTGACACAGACAGACAGACACAAATTGTTTCCCTATACATTGACACAGACAGACACACAGATAGACACGAATTGTTTCCATGTACATTGACACAGACAAACAGACACAAATTGTTTCCCTATACATTGACACAGACAGACAGACACGAATTGTTTCCCTATACATTGACACAGACAGACAGACAGACAGACACGAATTGTTTCCCTATACATTGACACAGGCAGAGACAGACACGAATTGTTTCCATATACATTGACACAGACAGACAGACACAAATTGTTTCCATGTACAACATATCCTGGTCCTCACAGACTTATAACAGTTCTGTCTGAGTTTGAAGTGTGCGACCTCATCAACTTGCAAAAACAAACCACAACTGTGCCTGTGCCCCTCAAGGCAAAATGGTTCCATCCCCACTCTGCTGTGGAGAGCAAGTTCCTTAAAGGAGAAGAAAAACGTCTCAATCATCAGATTCATCCAAAGAATATTTATCTTTTTTTTTTTCACTTCTCATTTTTGACATGCTTGATGGTTTCTCAGGTGAAGAAGCTCCATGGTGCATTCCATGCCATGTACCACTCACAGTGAAACATATCCTTTTAGAGTGTTAGGACTTGCATAAACACTTTACAGCTGACTCCATGAAAACCTTGTTCAGAGATGTCCCACCTGGTGTGATCATTGAATTTCTCAAAGAGATGAACATTTTTCATCTGATCTAAGATTTTACGGAGGAAAGATTTTAAACACAATTTTTGGTGCGTTTTTAGGAGTGTTTTAAAGGCCTGTGTGAAGGATTTTTGTTGTTGTTGTTGTAAATAGTGACTTGTGAGTTGACTTCAGCGTGGTGACAGCCCTGATATGGCCCTTTTGTGGTTGGCTGGGCTATCAGCAGCATTGCCTCACCTTACCATACCATTAAACACAGTTATACCTGTTGACATGACCTGACAACTTGAAACAGGCTTCACCCAACCAAACAGTCATGTCAAGGAATTGTGGGCTTTCTCAAATCTCATTCAGCATCATCTCTGCCAACTGCCAATGACAATCTGGATCACCCTCTGTTTGGTCTTGCAGCAGTCTGGTTCAGTGTGGCTTCGAGTGTTGTGTAGTCTATGGCTCCGCCAGACCTTCCTACCCGAAAACTCTAGACCCCATCCACTATCAAGGGCTCCGACTCTGTCTGGGTGCATTCCGCACCACCCCTGTTTACAGTCTGTATGCAGAGGTGGGAGAACCATTCCTCTCTTACCATTGGCTGAAACTTGCCTTGAATTACCATTTGAGTTTATTTTCACAACCTCTAAACCCTGCCTATGACTGTGTTTTTGACCTGAAGTTCTAAAAGAAACTCGATGACCACCCCAGTTCCATTCCACCCCTTGGGAATTCATAGTCTTCCCCATTTGAACAAAGCAGATAGAGACCTTGGAGTAGTTTGTGATTTATCCAAGTTTCCCCAGTGACCCACCATGGACTTTCTTCACTCTGGAGATCTAGCCTCGTACCCTGAAGATACCACTAGCTCCTTGGTGTGCAAGTCCTTTTTGCCGACCTGTGTTAGAAGTTTCCATCCTGCAGAAGAAGGGAGGAGGGAGTTGCCTCTACTGTGTTTTGTGAAACTTAATCCTGGCAGATATGTTCTAAACACATTCCCACTGACAGCTCCATCTACACTGCTGAGTTGACAGCTTTGGTCCTGGCTCTTGAAATGGTCTGTAAATCGAAACATAAAGATTTCCTCATTTTATCGGACTTCCTTTCTGCTTTGGAGGCCATAGCTGGCCATGATATCAAGAACCCTCAGCTGCTGAAAGTATTCAGACTGTGCACCTGTCTGAAATCAGATGGATGCAACATAGTTTTTGCTTGAGTTCCCAGTCAAATCAACTTGCCAAGAGTGCCACAAAGAAAAGTTAAGCAATTGTCTATCTCACACACTGATCTGAAACCCCAAACACAGCTATATCAACAGACCTCTGGCAAGAAGAATGGAACTTGCAGATGGATAACAAACTTCAAAATCCGTCCAAACTTGAAAGAGCTTTTAACCATGTTCCCACGGCGGTCGTAAAGAAGAAACCGTCTTACAGGCCACTCCTTTTGTACCCATTCTTATCTTTTGACAGTGAAAAAGCTCTGTGAGCATTCCGCGTCATGTACACCACTCACAGTGAAACATGTTCTTTTTAGAATGTTGGACTTGCTGACTTCGAACAGATAACAAATTTATTTGTCCAAAAGATGGAAAATTCATTTTCGACAGCATAGCAACCATATACTAGGACAACTCACACACACACACACACACACACATACACCAGGGATGAAAACTCCTCCGCCGTTTCCCGCCGTCTCCCGCCGTTATTTTTTCGCATCTCCGCCGAAAGAAAAAGTCTCCGCCGAAAAAATTATTCGAAGAGTGAAGCTCAGAAACGATCTCAACTTGTCTGCACCACGAGTTTAAAAACAAAGCGAATTTCTTCTCTGTCGTAATGTTCTCAAACGGCGTAGTTCTCATTCTGCTTCCTTTCAGTATCATTTCTCATCATGGCGTCGATTCACAGCGAGAGTTTGTCGCCATGAGTGGAAACAAAACGGGGAAAAAAAAGAAAGAAGTATGTGAACCACTAGAAGACCGAGTGGCTGCAGAAGGACGTGTGTGACCGCAGAGTCACGGATGTAATAAGAAACATGACAAAGACGGCGAATTTGAAGTGTTTTGCGAGCCTTGCCAAAAACGTGTCTACTTTGGTAGTAGTGGCTTTGTGGCAATCAGAGATCACATCGAGCGTCCCAGTCACCAACAGAAAATGTGTGTGTTTCCCACACCATTACAGCATGTTTTCAGATCATTGGTATGCAACAATCTACGTTTCATTTCCAATGATAGTTTGACTCCTACTCTGATTTTTCTACAAGTTTCCATTTCGATGGTAGTTTTGATTCTGACTCTGATTTACTTAATATGAAAAATGAGTTCTTTGAAGTCCTTTTTTACAACAACAAAAAATGATAAGCACTCAAGCTTTTCGGGTCTTAGACCCTTCATCAGAAACACTAAACAGTAAACACAGGATAACAAAACAACGGAGGAAAAAACCAACAACTTCGAACCCACTGAGAGAGAGGAATTGAGTAGCCTACTTCCACTCGTAGAGTCTTCAAAGCAAGGGAAAAACGTCAAAGTGACAAAAAGAATATAAAAGAACAAATGACATCAAAATAAACTGATGTCACAACAGTAATTGTGTAACACTTTTCCCCAGGTATAATGCAAACGTTTGCTACATGTGTTAGGTGTCTGCTAACAGCCCCTCTATGAAATCCTTTTCCACCAGCCCACTCCCCCCACTACCTATATACTTCCTCTACTCCTCCTCCTTCTCCCTCAACCCCCACCCTCACCCCACAACACACATACCCCCACACTTCGCCCCCTCCCCCCCCCCACCCCAGTCCCCTACCCCACCTCACCCCCCCCCCCCCCCGACACACACACACACAAGCACCCCCCCCCCCCCCCCCCCCGCCCCAAACACACACAAATTTGTCAAGGGGGGGGGGGGATATGAAAAGTTGTAAGGGGGAAGGGGGAGGGGTTGTATGTGGTGTACTGTTGTGACATCAGTTTGTTTTGATGTCATTTGTTCTTTTTTGTGTTTAGTGTTTCCTGACGAAGGTCTAAGGCCCAAATTGAAAAGCTTGAGTGTTTTTTTTTAAAAAAGGACTTCAAAGTAATCATTTTCATATTGTGTTCATTGAAGTCCAGCAGTCGTTTTCATACATCTGATTTACTTAGTTTGATTTCCCACTCTGATTTACTTATCTACAGCCTTATTCTTTATGTCCTGAAAGCACTGTTTGTCAAATTTTCTTTAGCTACAGTTCTGAGATTCATACTAAATGTTTGCTTTGTCTCAATTGACATAGTTTCTTTCCACATCAGTCTCAGTCTTCATGGTGTTGAAAGCTGTTCTATAGAATGAGTTGTTTAGAAGCAAAAAAGTGATTTCTAAAGATTTTTATGCCTTATTTAATACAAAATATGCTTCAGCTTCAGGGGGCGCTGCCCCCTGACCCCCGCCGGGCTGTTGCCCATGGTGACCCCCCACCCCCCCACCCCCGTCCCGATCCCTGCCAATCTCCTCTTTTTTTTTAAAAACTGTTTTCATCCCTGATACACACACACACACACACACACACACGCACAACACACACACACACACAAAGGCGTAAACTGCCTGTGTAAGAATCCATAGTAAATCAATCCCATCAGTAAAATATCTTCATGCAAGCACAAACACTCTTCCCACACCCCCCTTCCCTAAAATGGAACCTAAAATTACAAAAGAGAGCATCATCATCATTAAAAGCAAGCAACATACTCTTAAATATATTCAGTTTAATAAGATTGAAATAATAAATATGAGTATTTAAGACCAGGCATCCCTCGATACATACGATTTAAACACACACACACACACACACACACAGTCACACACACACACACACACACACACACACACACACACACACACACACACACACACACACACTGACTGACTGACTGACTGAAACCATTTATTGTCAGTTTAACATAGTGTTGTACTGACATTTTAAAAAGAAAAACCTTAATAAATTAATGAGATAACGAAAATAATACAAAATAACATCTGAAAGACATAAAAGTTATAAAGGAAAATTAACAGGGAAACATTTAACATTTGTAAGTAACATAATAAATATAAAAAATTGTAACAATAAAGCAAATTACATCTTAACTGTACTGAAAATCAAATCTCTCTCTCTCTCTCTCTCTTGTCTCATAAACACCATAAAAAAATTATTTAAAAACAAAACAAAAAACAAAACAAACCCATAACAGCACACAAAAAACACACACCATCCAATCACACACACACACACACACACACACACACACACACACACACACACACACACACACACACACACCACACACACACACCCACCACACACACACACACACACTCACAGACACACACTCACACACACACACACACACACACACACACACACACACACACAACACACACACGCACACACAAAAACCACGCTTCCCCTTCCCCCTACTCACGTGTATGCGAGCACGCACATATATTCACTCACAGACAAATAAATAAAAACCAAAACTCTCTCGCGCCGTGCGCGCGCGCGCGCACGCACACACAACACACACACACACACACACACACACAAAACTACCCCCTGCCCTACACTCATTCAAAGCATATACACAAAAAAAACGTATAGACCTACGCACAGCATGCACTCACATATAAATAAAACCAAGTTCTCCTCTCTCTCTCTCTCTCTCTCTCTCTCTCTCTCTCTCTCTCTCTCTCTCTCTCTCTCTCTCTCGCGCGCGCGCGCACACACAGCCTATGCAAAATTTCGTAAATGGAATAATGCGACCTAGTACATGTGAGAGTCGGACAGCTATGTCATGTAACACATTCTTTGCTCTACGTGTACATCAGACCACTAAACCAAGAAACAAACATTTAAAAATAAAAAATAAAAAAAAATAAAAAATCTGTTAGAAAAATCTGCCAAGTGGATGAGACTTGATCAGATTTACAGCCAAATTGGCTAGACTCCACCCATTTTCGGGGTTGGGACAAAAAACACTATGCAGTGTTAAACACACACACGCACGCACACACGCACGCACGCACACGCACACACACACATACACACACACACACACACACACACACTCGCACACACTTTACAGCAGACTCCATGAAAATCTTGTTCAGAGATGTCCCACCAGATGTGATCTGAATTCCAGGAAGAGATCAACACTGTTCATCTGATCAAAGATTTTGTGGAAGAAAGGCTTTATTGAAATTTCTTCTGTGTCTTTAGAAGGTATGTTTATAATGACTTTCGTGATTTTTTTTAAAAAATACAACTCGACAGTTGTCTTCAACACAGTGACAGCCCTGATCCCCTTTGCAGTCAGTTGGACTATAAGGAACATTCTCTCTCTCTCTCCCCCCCTCCTCCCCCCCCCCCCCCTCTCTCTTTCTCTCTTATCTTCTCTTCTATATCTGTCTGTCTTGTCTAGCTGTTGCCTGTCAACCTTCTATTGTCTGTCTCTAACTCATAAGGTTAAAGAATGTTTCTAAGGTATGTGCCCTTTCTCCTCGTGACTTTTTAAATATATGTGTAAGTGGAAGTGTTGTGTAGGTATCTGCCCTATAATATGGGCCGGGGGCCTGCACATCAACATTCATGCTCTCACCTGCATACATACATTGTGTGCAAGTATGCTTTGTACATATTTATGTATGTTGTTTATGCACATGTATATGTGTATGAACTATGTGTATATGAATGTATGTATGTGTAAGATATGTATATGTATGTGTATATTTTAGCACTTCATTTTAATAATATTTTTAACAAATATATATATATATATATATGTGTGTGTGTGTGTGGGGGGGGGGGGGGGAGGTGGTGGGGGTTGTGTGTGCGTAAATATAGTCGGAAATGTTTTGGGTTTTTTTGGGGGTTTTTTGTGAGGGCATGGTGTAAGACAGCCATTATTGGTGCTTATCCATCTTACCCTCAACAAAACGTTCGTTCGTTCGTTCGTTCCAATACCCCAAACCTACACCTTGGCCTTCTCCTTCCTTCTCTCTCTCTCTCCTCTCTCTCTCTCTCTCTCTCTCTCTCTCTCTCTCTCTCTCTCTCTCTCTCTCTCTCTCTACCCCTTGGCCTTTTCCTTCCCCGTTTCCTTCCCCTTGTTCGTTATGTTCGCGCGTTTTTCTATTTGTATTCGTTTGTCAATGATATGGACAATAGCTAATATTTGTTTTGAACTGTACAAGATCTTGTTATACTTTGTTCTTTTTATATGTGTATTTGCATTAATTTGATCTTTAAATGCATTAATTTGATCTTTACATTTTTTTTTTCTTTTTGCCCCAGGGCTGGGTGGAAAAAAGCATTTGTATTGCTTATCTCATTACCCTGGTAAAATAAAATTTCGTTCGTTCGTTCTCCTGATATGAATTTTGAGTTTTTGAAAGAGATCAACATTTCCCATGATATCTAAGTTTTTACTGAAGATTTTAACAGAATTCCTGCATGTTTTTAAAAAAAAATATGCTTGAACAAGTGTGTGTGTGTGTGTGTGTGTGTGTGTGTGTGTGTGTGTGTGTGTTACTTTCTTTTGAGAGCTGACTTGGCTTGTTCAGTTGGGCCATAAGCAACATCATATCTCATTTCTCATTTTAATGTAATTTCCAATAGTTAATGGAGTCCAATACTTTTCCAGTTGACTGTGAAAACAGGATTGCTGATATACTTTGTTGCGGATCAGTCTTCGTTTCAGGACCGGATAAGCTTTAAGAATTGAGTCTTAGAAGTTGATGTCCTGTTTTTGACTAGCATGTAACCCTGATGTGGCCCCTGCTGTTAACTGTGGGAGAGTTAAGGCTGATTTGTCAAGTTTTCAGACTAAAATTTCAGATCCTGGCAGAGAAAGCCAAGAAACCCAAGACCAAAAAAGATGGCCATGCTCCACGCAAAGATCGTCCCCGCAAAGAGAAACCCGAGAAGAAGCCCAAACAGGAACGGAAGCCCTTCGTCTGCAGCGAGTGTGGCGCCACCTTCCTCCGCGAGCACAACCTCAAGTTGCACCTGCAGAGACACAAGGGAGACAAGCCCTTCGTCTGCACCAAGTGCGATGCTGCTTTTGTGGAGCCCCGCAACCTCCGACGTCACATGGTCACGCACAGCAGACCGACCTCATCTGTGCACGGAGTGCGGCGCCACCTTCCTGGAAGCCTGCAATCTGAAGCGGCACATGCGCACGCACAGCGGCAAGCGTCTGTTCATCTGCGATGAGTGTGGAGCGGCGTTCAGCGGCGACCACCTCAGGGACCATGTCATGACCACAGGGGGGATAACGTGTTCAAGTGTGACGAGTGCGACGCCACCTTCAACAATGCACACCACCTGCGCAAACACATGAAGGTCACACGGGGGTCGTCCGTACAGGTGCAAAGACTGCAGTAAAGGTTGGCTGGTGGAGCGCCTACAAGCGTCACAGGGTGAGTTCATACTTTTTCGCCTGATTTATAGTGAACGAGCATTTTTATTCACAAAGTTGTATCTGTAGTAGTCAAGAAATCAGTATTAACCGTCTTAGTATGCACTTACCTGAGCTTAGTTACGCCGAAAACCCATCGGCAAGGTAAGTAACTCCGTAATTGAACATGGTTACCCATTTAAAAATTATTTAAAAGAGAGGAAAGGAAATAGTGAAATGAAAATAATTTTAAAATTCCTACGAATATATATGTTGCTATATCATAAGTTTGAAGAATATCATATGAGCCATTTACTCGGGGGGGGAAAAAAAAAATCTTCTTCAGAACGTTCTTCCGAATCATACCTGGAACATCATCCCAGTCGAAATCTAGGTCACTCTAAGCTTCATTACCAGCACTTTCACTAAGTCTTATGCCGTAAATCCTACAAATCACAGTATCTTCATCACAAAATCTCATTATAGAACGGCAGAAATCAAGGTTAGCGATGGCGAAAAACAGCATTTCGACCACAAAACTTTAAAAATTCGTAACTCGAGAACTACGGCACGTATCGACTCGCGGTTTTTTGCAAACGGAAGTAAATGGCCACAGGAAGAAGGAAGTCCGTTCTCGCGAGACTTCCTTTTCTACAAGAAATATGGCGGCGCCCATTGTTGCCACGTGTTTTACCGGGCGCTGGCAGGTGCTCAGCGTTTTGGCTGTGTGATTTCCGGTTGGGCGCTAGCAGGCTCTTGCCTGTCAAGAGGGTGAACTGTCAAACCACTTCTGAGTCCTATCCTATGCTGTGTCATTAGTTTTTTTTTCTTGTCATGTACCACAGTGAAACATGTTCTTTCAGAGTGTGGGGACTGGCATGATGTGAGACATAAACACTTTGCAGCAGACACCATTAAAACCTTGTTCAGAGATGTCCCACCTGATGTGATCTTTAAATTTCTTAAAGAGATCAACATTTTCCATCTGATGTAAGATTTTATGGAAGGAAGAAAGTGAAGTTTCCGGTGTGTTTTTAGAAGGTATGTTTTAACGAGTTATCTGGATTTTCTATTTAATAAGATGACTTGAGAGTCGACTTCAGCGCGATGACAGCCCTGATGTGGCCCTTTGCAGTTGGCTGGGCTGTAAGCAACATTACCTGACCTGACCTGACCTGACCTGACCTTACATACCATACCTTCGGTGTCTGTCAGGCAAAACACATAGCGGAAGCCAACGGAGAAGAAGCCATTGACGATGAGAAGCGCAACAAGTGCGAGGAGTGTGGGGCCACCTTCAACAGACCCTGCAAGCTGAAGCGTCACATCCTGCTGCACTCGGGCGAGCGTCCCTTCCCCTGCACGTTTTGCTCGGCCACCTTCACCCAGATCTACCACCTGCGGGCCCACATGCAGCGCCACGCCGGGAGAAAAACCGCACAGGTGAGAGAGCTGAGGGGTGGCTCTCAGAGGGATTGGCTGCCACGCTGTCATTTTTCGTTGTTGTTGGTTTTTTTTTATATATATATTTTGCTGTCTCATAATCTGTGCTGTCAGTGACGTTTCACTGTGAACGTCTATTTAAAAAAAAAAATTTTTATTTGTGAGTTGACTTGAACGCGGTGACAGCCCTGATATGGCCCTTTGCGGTCGGCTGGGCTGTAAGCAACGTTACCTTACCGTACTTTTTCCACCTCGCCCACACACAGCGATATTTGTTGGGATGACCGGGATACGGTGAAGAGGGGGTGGGGTGGGAGAGGTCTGCTACATGAGAGCCAGAGCATAAGGATCACAGAGTGAAAGCTTTGTTTTTGATGAGGCCGTAAAGTGGGACCACTGGTGGGGGCCCCACTGGGTGTGGGACCACGTGGTGGGGACCACTGTGGTGTGGGACCAGTTCCAGATGTGGAGCAAGCCAGGCTTAAAACCCCAGACACATGCGTGTGGTCAGGGAATTTGCAACACTGTCAAATTATGCTGAATTTTGCGCCGTGTCTTTCCAGTTTTAAACCAACAGTACACGATTTTAAACTGTAACTGGTTTAGTGTGGGTTGTGAAATCGTTGTGATGTCATATTTTATGAAAGGGGAAGGCTGAGTATGAGGCTTTTCCCTCCTCTCTCAGAATGTTTCTAAGGAATTTCACGGGGAATATCAAGAAAAGGGAATTAAAAGAATGAAGATGATTGTGCAGGCGTTCGACAACAAATAGCCAAATTGATCTGACTTGAAGTTGTTTTTGACGGGGGAAACCCCTTATATGGTCTCTTGCATCGCTGGCAAAACTTTAGATCTGCCCTTTTTCCTCAAATAATTTATTCATCGTTCTGACAGACTATTGCTAGAACTTGTAGAAAAAAAATGGACATTTATCGTTCTATCTTGCGTTTAAGACAGAAGGTTTTTTTATTTCTGGAATGATGCGGGAGACTGTCCTCTGCGTTTTCACACAGGCCACGTTTTTATACCCATTTTTTTACTTTGTGAAAAAGCCCCTTTGGGTGTGTACTGAGTTTTGGGGACGGAGGATTTTCTTCTGGAATCCCCGGCTTTCGCGATGTTGCCGAAGCATTTCACAGCAGACTCGATAAAGACCTTGTTCAGAGAGTCCCACCAATGCGTTTTTTTTTTTTTTAAAAGAAACTTTTTTCATTTAGTCGAAACTAAAGGGAAAAAGGTTAGATTTTTAGAATTGTTTTAATCGATTTTGAAATGATTTTTTTTTGTATTTAACAATTAAAGGCTTTTTTAACGGGTGACAGCCCAGATAGGCCCTACAGGGTTTGGGCGGGCTTAACAATTGGACGTGACGGGACCTCCCTTATGGGAAATTTTTTTTTTTTTTTTAATTTAAAATTCTGCCCCCAAAAAATTTGGGAAATTACTTTTATTAAATCAAAGTAAGTAAAAGTTTTTATTTTTGTTTTCATTGTGTGGAAAAAGTTGTTGTTTTTTTTTGCCTTTCACCCCCCATTCTTCCTTTCAAAAGGGAAGAAGCCCAAGTGCATTCCCTGTCATCACAGTGAAACTTGTTTTTTAGAGTGCGGGGACTTGCATGATATAGAAAAAAGCATTTTAAAGCAGATTTCAGAAACCCTTTTTCAGAGATGTGATTTTTGATTTTGTAAGCGATAACATTTTTTTTGATCAAAAGATTCTACAGAAAAAATTTTTTTCAACAAAATTTTTAGGGTTTTTTTTGGGGGGTTGTCTTAAAGAGTTTGTAAAATGATTTTTTTGTTGTTTTTGTTCCCCAGATTTTTGAGTTACTTAAACGTGGTGATGCCCTGATATGGCCCTTTGGGGGGCTGGGCTGTAAGAAACATCACTCTCCCCCCTTTTTATCCTGTCGGGTGCACAGAATGTGGCGCCCCCTTTCCCTTAAAGCGGACAAGTGCGCCGACAATGGGGTGCAAAAGGGGAATCGGACCGTGCTGGGTTTGGAAGAATGCGGGGCAGTTTCAGCATCCCCCGTCATCTGACCAATCACCGCAAAGTCCATCGCGAGAGGGGCCAGCAAGAGAAAGCCAGACTCGGTGTTCGGTTCGTTGGAAAAAAGGGAAGGGGAAAGGGGAGGTCCCAATGAAAAAGGCCCTCGCAAGAAGGCCGCAAACGGAAAGGAAAGGGGAAAAAGTGAAAGACAGGTAGGTGATGAAGAAAGGAGGAGGTGGAGTAAAGGGAAAAAGAGAAAAAATAAAAAAGAAACGGGCATTTGAGAATGAAGAGGGACAGGGGATGATGATGATGATGGAAAAGGAGAAAAGGAAGAAGAAACTACGAGGGAACGAGGTTAAGAATCCAACAGGAGGGACCTTCCGCAAAAGGGAAAACGTAAACCTCGAAAGGCAAGTCAGGGAAGTGAACCCCCGTAAGCTTGCAAAAGAACCTGTTTCAGAAAAAAAACTTAAATAAAAAAAAGAAGTGGAGGAGGAGGGGGAGGGGGACGAAGGCACCGTCGTTATCCCCAGTCACGACGCTGGTGTGGTGGGGGGACACGTTGAATGCAGCACCGGGGGCAAGGGGGGCATTGAGGAAGTGTGAGCCTGCCTGTCCTTTTCCGTTCCACTCCCCCTAGCAAACAATTGGTGAGTTTTCACCGCCCCAACCCCTTTTAAAGGGTTTCGGGAGGGAGGGGGTGTTGGACTCGGGATTTTTGAGTTAAGGGTTTGGTTTTTTTTTTTTCCCTTTCTAACTTGATGACTTTTTTTTAAAAAAATGACTGGTGAGTTGTTTTTAAAACGTGGTGACAGCCCGATGGGCCTTTGCGGCGGGTGGGCTATAAGCAACATTAAAATCTTATCTTATTTCCCTTTATAAACGACAAATCGTCTTAACGGGGCAGGGGGTCTTGTTTCATCGTAGAGCGAGATTGATCTCAAGGGCGGCAGCCCCGACAGGGCCCTTTTCGGTCGACTGGCTATAAGCAACATTTTCTCTCTCTCCCCCCCTGTCTTCTCCCTCCCTCTGAACTTGAAAAGGTGTGTGTTCCTTCTGATAGACTTTTTAAGTTTCTTCTCAAGGACAAGGTCTATTTTTTCCCCTTTTAACTTGACAAGACCTTTTGTTTGAACTGACAGACTCCCTGTTTTTGTGACTTACTCTGTAATCTCTCTGAACTTGACGTGATTATAGTTCCATTTTAAATATGTTCTTCCTGAACTTGGCAAGATTATGATTTCAATCTGAATTGACAAGGCGCTAGAAAATTTTTGAATTGACAAGGGTCTTTTTTCTTAAATTTGGTTCAGCGATAACTGTTTATCACTCTAAGATGACCATCATGCGTGGTGGTGATGAATGACCCACCGTTTGGGGTGGCTGACTGATGTAGCATTGGGTTTCAGATGTCCTCCAGTGCCCCACGGGGGGTGTGGGTCTGGACGAGATGTCCCACTGCACCATGGACTTCAGCACCCACATGACCTTGACCCACACCCCCTTAAAGAGGTGGACAGCGATCATGTCCGGGCCTTTTTTGCCTGCAAAAGGGGCAACGCCCTCTTCAAATCCTTCTTCGCCCTCAAATGCACAAGGCCAAGCACGTGGCCTTTCCCCACTGTATCTGCATTCGCTGGGGGATGACTTCGCCCAATCGAACAGCTGAAAGAGCACTGACAGTTGTGAGGGCTACCGCCCCCGTACCAGCAAGGGGAAGGAAAAGGGGAAGGAAAGGGGAAGGCCGGGGGGGAAAGGGAGGGGGGAAAGGAAAGGGGGGAAGGAAGGGGGGAAGGGAGGGGGGAAGGAAGGGGGGAAGGAAAAGGGGGGGAAAGGCAGGGGGGGAAAGGAAAAGGGGGGAAAGGGAAGGGGGGGAAGGCAGGGGGGGCGAGTTTCCGTGGGAACGGGAGGGCGATGTGAAGCGGCACGAGTGCAAAGACTGTGGGGCGCCTTTCCCCAGTTCTCCAAACTGAGGCCACGCTCGTCCCCTGCCCCCATCGTCGACACCACGCTTGGGCTGTGGGGCAGCCTTCAGGAAAGCGCGTGACCTCCGCGACCCCAACCCCCCGATAACGATGAGCTCCCAACGTGTGCACACGTCGGGGCCCTCCTACACCCGCATTTCCCCCCCCCCATCCACAAGCGTCCCCCCCACAGGGTCAAACCCCCCGTGTGTAAAGACTGTGGGGCCACTTCCCCAGGCAATCGCCTGCTGTGCACAGAGGATTCACACGGGGAACGTCCGTATGGTGCAAAGAGTGTGGGGCGGATTTCAAGTGGGCGCGGATTGAAAAAAACATGGTGATTCCAAAGACCTGGACAATACAGGTTCCCCCCTGCGAGCAGACCTTCATTCACGAAAAAGTCAATTTTCATTTACAGGGAAAATATGGGGGATGCTGTGGTGGTTTGGTTTTGTTTTTCCGTTAGTTTTTTGAAATTTTTGAAAAAAATTCTTTTACAAAGCTTGTGCATGCTAATCATGGGCCCTTTCCTAAACTGATTATAATAAAACCTGTCATCAAAGTGAAATTTTGGGGGCGCTGAGATTTTATGTACTCAAGATTATGGGGATTAGGGATTAAGATTTGTATAGTTTTTAGTATCATTCCGCTTCACGTGGGAGTGTGCATGTAGTTTACAAATTACGTGTACTGGATTTTGCATGTAGTTGACAAGTTACTGTATGCACGTGTACACTCTGTCTCAACTGTGTTTTTTTCCATAAATGTCTGCATCTGTCCGTTTTTAGCATGTCGTGTGGCAGATGGCACATGTGTATATCATCTATGGCTCCAAAAACAGAAACTCTTTTTGTTTTCTGCTGGAAGATTCACTCTGGGGGGCCCCGTTTGTCTGCAAGGAGTGCAGGACCGTTCAAGAAAAAACAGTCAGCGAAGCACACGAGCGCATCCACTCCGGGGTCAAGCCTTTTTGGTGACAGTGCGGCACGGGCTTTGACGGCCCCAGCCTCAAGCTCCAACCCCCCACAACGCACACCCCGGGGAAAAAAAGCTTCATCTGCGAAGAGTGCGGGAGGGTTTTCCGTGTGCAAACGCCTGATGCGGGACATGGCCTGCCACACCACCGAAACTTCTCCTGGTCAAGAACAACCCGCCCCCGTCCCCGGCTACCTCATCGTCTACCAAAACGGCTTCTGCCCCGGGCCGGGGTGTCGTGTCGGACAAAGAATGTTCCATCGTTCACACACACGAGCTGTTCAGTACATAAGCATCGGGGGCGAAAATCCTGGCTGCCCCGCAACAGCTTCAGGGCAGGGGTCGGTGAAAGGCGCTAGAGCAGTTCAACACCACACAGAACCCCCGCAACAGCAGGAGTGATGCCCTCGCCCCCCCACCGACCCCCCGTCTTCCCATGATACTTGGTTTATTTGGTGCAGCGATTCTCGTACCCCAGAGATTATTGTGTGTGTGGTGTGTGCACATGAGTGAAGTGAGAGTGAAAGTCCCCCCTTTTCACCTGTTTGGTCAGCCTAGCACAGTGCAACCAGTATGAAAACGAGGCAAAATGTGTGTGTGTAGAATGTGCATGGCCACAGAGAGCCTAGCTAAATGCAACCTACTGAAAAGACAGAGGCAAGATTGTGTGTTGTGTGTGTAATGTGACAGTGACAGAGAAAGAGAGAGAGTGTGTGTGTGTATATGTGACAGTGACAGAGAAAGAGAGAGAGAGTGTGTGTGTGTATATGTGACAGTGACAGAGAAAGAGAGAGAGAGTGTGTGTGTGTGACAGTGACAGAGAAAGAGAGAGAGAGTGTGTGTGTGTATATGTGACAGTGACGGAGAAAGAGAGAGAGAGTGTGTGTGTGTGTATATGTGACAGTGACAGAGAAAGAGAGAGAGTACATGAAAGCGACATCTGCAGAGCTGTTCTTGGAACTGATGTGAAGGTGAAGCTGGAAAGGCCCAGTCATCTTGTGAAAATCAGCAAACGAGAAAGCCAGAAACGACCAACAAAACAAGCAAACAAATATGAATTTGTCAAAAGAACTGTTTAGGCAGCATTGTTACAGGCTCAGAACTGCTGTTTGGAACCGAACAACAAAAGAGATGCAAATGTTGTCTGCTGTTCTTTTGAGCATGGAATGTGCTATAGGTGCATGTAAATTGTAATATATTGAAAACAGGATGTTAGAAGAGCAAAATAGATGAAGTCCGTGTACGTTTTGATTTTCAAATCACACTGCTGTTACAGTAACAAAAAAGCAAAACGTTTTGTATTTAAAATTCAGAAAAAGTGCATGTGATGTAATATAAATCTATAAATGTATGTAAAGGAAGATTGATTTTTTTTTTTCGTGTATGAAGAGTGGTTGTGATACAGGTTTTATACCAGTCTGGTTACCGAGACTCTAGAATCATAACAATGCTGTTTAATACGAGAGCACTAGAAAATGCTTACAAACTTTGTTGTTATGTCTTCATATATGGAGGTTTTTGTTTTTTGCTTTTTAATGGCCAGCATGATATGTTTTAATATAGATAATGCATAATGAGCGTGGTGCCAAATATTGAAAACTGCTGGAACAGACCTGTGACGTGTATGTTGACAGTCGATTAGTCTTGTGTTTTATATGAAATTTTAGTGGGAGATTTTAAAAAAAATTATTTAGCGCAATTCATACGACAAGAGATATTCATGTGGGTGTGTGAATGTGCTTTTATGACTCGGGAGGGGGTGATTGGCAATAATTCTGAACTGCTGCTATTCACACCGCTCTTGCTTGGTCCCCTACCCACACTCCGACGTATGCATAGATCTTTTCCATGCCTGTCGAATGACTTTTTCAGTTTGTGTCAGTCATTGCATCCACTGAAAGGCGGACACATTATTCATGAACCGGAGGTGGGAGGCACTGTCGTTAGGGATGAGCAAGAACAGGGAAGCATTCACTGCAGGCTTTTTTAAGAACGGATTTCTGGTGTTACTGCTGTGTTACACATACTCCACATTCTGCTTTGTTACCTTTTTTTTTTTTTCAGACAGAAGAAAAAAGTGTATAAAAAGTAAACATGGAGGAGCTGTGTGAGTGTGTGAATGGATAGCGTGTGCTCACATAGCTGGTACTTCTCTGACTAGTGTTCTGACCTTCCCATATTCAAGGTCTCGGTGTCGGTGCAACAGCATCCACAATACGCATATTTAACAAAAGTCATGAAGAAACGAGCACAAATTTACCCCTGAACGCTCTCCAGCTTGATCTTTGGTGTGACCTTGATTAAAGTTCAAGGTCAGACATGGATGGAGTTGTTTTTCATCAGGAAGGGACGGGCAATCTGTTGCCACCCCATCATTGTGCGTGTCGCTTGGTGACCTTCAGTTTTTGCACCAATTTCAGTTGGGCCACGACACAGCCGCACCCAGTTCACAGCCAGCTGAAATGTAGGTTCCATGTTCTGTTAGCCAGTCTCAAGACCACTGGCTGAAATCACTGTTCTCAACTAGAGTCCAGCATCACGCTGGCAACGTGAGGCGAAGAGGGCGCTGGCCAGCTTTTACCGACTGGTGAAAACGTCCATTGCCTTCGCCTGTCCTGGAAAGGACGTTCAAAGACGTGTTAAGACCTTTGGCAAGAGGAATGGAACACACAGCGCTAGACCGACACGTAACCCTGTCAATAGACTGACACGTAACCCTGTCAATAGACTGACACATAACCCTGTCAATAGACTGACAATTAACCCTGTCAATAGACTGACACGTAACCCTGTCAATAGACTGACAATTAACTCTGTCAATAGACTGACAGTTAACTCTGTCAATAGACTGACAATTAACTCTGTCAATAGACTGACACGTAACCCTGTCAATAGACTGACACGTAACCCTGTCAATAGACTGACACGTAACCCTGTCAATAGACTGACAATTAACCCTGTCAATAGACTGACAATTAACCCTGTCAATAGACTGACAAGTAACCCTGTCAATAGACTGACAATTAACCCTGTCAATAGACTGACACGTAACCCTGTCAATAGACTGACACGTAACCCTGTCAATAGACCGACAAGTAACCCTGTCAATAGACTGACACGTAACCCTGTCAATGGACTGACACGTAACCCTGTCAATGGACTGACACGTAACCCTGTCAATAGACTGACAGTAACCCTGTCAATAGACTGACAGTTAACCTGTCAATAGACTGACAATTAACCCTGTCAATAGACTGACACGTAACCCTGTCAATAGACTGACAAGTAACCCTGTCAATAGACTGACACGTAACCCTGTCAATAGACTGACACGTAACCCTGTCAATAGACTGACACGTAACCCTGTCAATAGACTGACACGTAACCCTGTCAATGGACCGATTATTAACCCTGTCAGATAATTTTCAGAGTGAAAGGGTTGCTTCCACCTGGAACCGACCTTCTCAAGTCTTTTCCGATTTACAGGGTTTTTTTGGGGTTTTTTCTGTGTGTGTGTTCAGAAAATGCAAAGAGGAAATGTTCAGATTACGTACTGGTCACACACCTTTTTACCTGGTCAAAGGGCGTGGAAGCGTCGGGGGGGGGGGGGGGGGGGGGGGGGGGGGGGGATAGTCATGGAGTGATGAACCTCTGGGTGTAAGACATTTTTGTATCAGACATGAGCATGTTGTCGCAACTCCTGGAAGATCTTGTTCCGAGATTTTTGTACATGTGATCTTTTTTTTAATATAAAGATCAGTTATATTTAATTTGATCTGCTGACATGTTTATCATGATACAGTGCATTGTGAACTGATTCTTTACAGTTTGGATCTTGGATTTTAATTTGTATGTAAGTACGTAACATGCTCCTTCAGCCTAACAGTTGGCTGATGTGAGACATAAAACCTTTCACAGCAGATCCGTAAAAACCTGTCACAGAAGTCCAACCTGATCATCTTTGAATTTCTGAAAAAGGTCAACATTTATCATCGGATCTAAGATTTCTGCTGAAGTAAGATTTTTAACGAAATTTCTGGTCTGGTTTTAGAGGATTATTTTAATGTGTTGTTTGGTCTGTCTGTCTGTGACTTGACAGTTGACTTCAACAAGGTGACAGCCCTGATATGGCCCTCTGCGGTCCAGCAGGGCTGTAAACAAATTATTCTCCCACGATGGCCACCAAGGCCAGTTAGGCTGTAAACAGCATGACTTGACGTTCCCCGCTAGCTGCCCCGCTGTGAGCATGCTGGGTCAAGGTCACACTGTGAAGTGTGTCTACATGGGCAGCAGTGTCTTGCCGATTTTCTGATGGACGACGACTCACACAGTCCACTTTGACCAGGCATGCCCACTGCTGTAAATGGGGTATGAATGGCCTTGGAATCGCCCAATCGCACACGGTCAGAAAGGCCCAAATGACATGTTTGTATGGGTCGTTGCCTTTTTCAAACGAATGAGAGGATTTTACTTTGATAGCTCAAATGTACAGTTGTTTTGACTGTGGACATTTTCATTTTAATGGGGGGGGGGGGGGGGGGGGGGTTCAAATGTCTTGGATGTTCTGTCCTTTTCAGTGGACCCAGACTTCCTGTATGTTCTTGCTGTCTGGTATTTGCTGTTTGACCTTGGCCTTGTAATCCAGCCTTGTGCTGGCAGAGTATCATATTGATTCTATGAGTATGATTTCAAAAGAGAGCGTCAGATGTTTTTTTAGCTGGATTGTGTGCCTCCAAGGTCTGAACATGTAAGAAAAACAGTTGTCAAGCAGTTTCAGGCGTAACTCTAGTTTAAATCATTCCTGTTTTGGGGGGCTAGTGGTAGGTAGTCTCAGGATAGATTGTGGGATTGTGAAATGATTGAAGTTCAGAATTCATCGCTTTTATTTAGTATGATTTTTATTTCAAACTTTCTCTTCAACATTACAGATCTCATCGCTTTTATTTAGTATGATTTTTATTTCAAACTTTCTTTTCAACATTACAGATCAAAGAGTTGTTTGGTCCAGTATCTCTGGTAGTGCTTGTACACAAGTTGGTAACAAATCCTATTCAGATCCAGTCTGTTTAACCTTCTTGCTGTTCATCCTGTGGCAGGCCAGCAGTGGTAAATGCCTGGCGTTTGGTTGCACTGTTCACAGGCTGCCATCTGTCACATGGGCCTGTGGGTAATTTTATCTCGCTCAAGTTCGTACACATCCACCATGAATGAAGCTCTTGCCAAAGTAAGTTGAGATGAAACCAGTGGAACGGCGCTGGTTTTGTCGCCAAAACAGCTGTAATATCATAGGTGCTTGTGACAGTTACAATATCGAAGGTGCTTGTGACAGTTACAATATTCGTAGGTGCTTGTGACAGTCACAATATCGTAGGTGCTTGTGACAGTCACAATGTCGTAGGTGCTTGTGACAGTTACAATATCGTAGGTGCTTGTGACAGTTACAATATCGTAGGTGCTTGTGACAGTTACAATGTCGTAGGTGCTTGTGACAGTTACAATATCGTAGGTGCTTGCGACAGTTACAATATCGTAGGTGCTTGCGACAGTTACAATATCGTAGGTGCTTGCGACAGTTAAATATCGTAGGTGCTTGCGACAGTTCAATATCGTAGGTGCTTGTGACAGTTACAATATCGTAGGTGCTTGTGACAGTTAATATCGTAGGTGCTTGTGACAGTTACAATGTCGTAGGTGCTTGTGACAGTTACAATGTCGTAGTGCTTGTGACAGTTACAATGTCGTAGGTGCTTGTGACAGTTACAATATCGTAGGTGCTTGTGACAGTTACAATATCGTAGGTGCTTGTGACAGTCACAATATCGTAGGTGCTTGTGACAGTCACAATATCGTAGGTGCTTGTGACAGTTACAATATCGTAGGTGCTTTGTGACAGTTACAATATCGTGGGTGGCTTGTGACAGTTACAATATCGTGGGTGCTTGTGGACAGTTACAATATCGTAGGTGCTTGTGACAGTTACGATATTGTGGGTGCTCGTTAAGTCTGAAAACTTGTGAACACTGGGAAGTTTCTCAGTAACATTAATACTAGAGGGTTAATGACTCAGTTACTGATTCAGAGCCTAGCAGAACTTGGCACTTCATTGTCACTTAGGGGTTATAAATTTTGCAAAATCAGAAAATGATCTTTTGAAATTGTGCCTTGACTTAGCCTGATGTAACCAAAGGACGGCTTTTAAGTCGCCTCGATTTGAAGGTTGTAGGCTCAGTCATTTGTGCAGTACAATGTCAAGACAACCAATCGAAAACCTTGTTCAGCTCATGATTGGAAATAGATCTATAGTTACGTTGTCTCATGGATAGACAAATGTTTACATAAGAATATTTGTTGTAACCACAGGATAAAACTTTGTTCTCAGTTATTTTTAAAGCTGTTACTTGTCATGCCATGTCACATTTAGACTCCATTTCATTTGTTGGGAGTAATGATTAAAAAAAAAAAAGAGAGAATGTCGAAAGTCATATCTTTTACTGCTAGATAAGGAATGACATGATCTGAACATCCAATTCATGGTGGGTTTTTTTTAAAAAATTTATATATTTTATTTACACATTTTAGTTTAAATATTTTTTCAGCAATATCCACATTTACCTGTGTTCTCTTCTGCTTAAAGGAGGAAACACAACTTTATCAAACTGGCATCCGTGGGTATGCAAATTAAAAGAAAGGTGCCCTCTTTCATTGAAAACAGAAATAAACATGATGGGGGCAATTCATGAAGGTTTAAAATTTTTAGAAACGGTTTATTCTCATCGATCAAATATGACCCAAGGGGAAGAACTCCTGAACAGATTTCCCAAGAGCAAGGCATGGTGTGGCATGAGGAAAACGGAAACAAGGTTTTTTTTTTTTTATGGCCCTTTTTCTCCAGTGCTGGTCTCCGGAATGTGATGTTTTCTGCTCGCTTCTTTCGCTTTTATGCAGTGCTTGTACCTGTCATCGCTTTTGCCATGCAATGCTGCCGACGGTCATGAACATGGATACGTACACATTGCTAATTAATGGCCGTAATTTAAAGATGCAAAGAAATGCCTTGGTATGCAATACTAATGGCTGTAAAAAAAGAAAAAGAAGAAAAGAAAGTTCGCTTTTATGCAATGCTTGTGTGTCATCAAGGCTAAACAAGAAAAATTCTCCGATGCAATGCATACAGCTGCAAGCAGGGATGAACAATGAAGAAGTATCAGGGAAAGTTCCATTTTCTGGCTTTGTCAGAACTAGATGTGAAGGGGTCAAAGACGTCCGTTTCTGGCTTTCAGTCAGTTAATACACCCTTGCGGCGAAACGGGAAAATAACAGATCTGAATGTACGTATCGGTAGAGAATTCTTCTCTGCAGTAGATTTCTTTGTTCACCTCTTCGCTATACATAAAGCAGTGAACGTTGTGAACTCTGAGATTGCCAAAGCGTAGGGCCTTTGACATGATTGATGTCATGTTGGGGATGGTGTGACATTGACGTCATGTTGGGGATGGTGTGACATGATTGACGTCATGTTGGGGATGGTGTGACATGATTGACGTCATGTTCGGGATGGTGTGACATGATTGATGTCATGTTGGCGATGGTGTGACATTGATGTCATGTTGAGGATGGTGTGACATGATTGATGTCATGTTGGGGATGGTGTGACATGATTGATGTCATGTTGGGGATGGTGTGACGTTGATGTCATGTTGAGGATGGTGTGACATGATTGATGTCATGTTGGGGATGGTGTGACATGATTGTCATGTTGGGGATGGTGTGACATGATTGATGTCATGTTGGGGATGGTGTGGCATGATTGATGTCATGTTGGGGATGGTGTGACATGATTGATGTCATGTTGGGGATGGTGTGACGTTGATGTCATGTTGAGGATGGTGTGACATGATTGACGTCATGTTGGGGATGGTGTGACATGATTGATGTCATGTTGGGGATGGTGTGACATGGTTGATGTCATGTTGGGGATGGTGTGACATGATTGATGTCATGTTGGGGATGGTGTGACGATGTCATGTTGAGGATGGTGCGACATGATTGATGTCATGTTGGGGATGGTGCGACATGATTGATGTCATGTTGGGGATGGTGTGACATGGTTGATGCCATGTTGGGGATGGTGTGACATGACTGATGTCGTGTGGTGGAAGGTTTCACATGGGGAATGGTTCAAATGCTGAGGGGCTGGTTTGGGTGGATGATGACAGATGTCAGCCGTGTTCAGATCTTGCTCCATAGTTGGCAGGGGATAGTGTACAGGATGTTGCCGAGCCGACGAGTGAATGTGCGTTTAATTTTGAACCAAGCCTTTAGGGCCGTGTAGGCTGGTGTCTGGTTTGGTGAGGACAAAGTTTGCTGGTGACGTAGACGTGGACGTGGAGATTCTGTTCAGTTCGAAGCGCACAGGCAGGTCTTTGTCACATCTGAAAGTAATCATGGATTTGGTCTCAACAAGGCAGGTTTGTGGTCTTCTGCTAAGTGGTTTGGTGTCAACAAGGCAGGTCTGTGGTCTTCTTCTAAGTGGTTTGGTGTCAACAAGGCAGGTTTGTGGTCTTCTTCTAAGTGGTTTGGTGTCAACAAGGCAGGTTTGTGGTCTTCTGCTAAGTGGTTTGGTGCAGGCATGCCTACCGTCCCGCTGTAGCCGTATTTGTCCCTGAAAATAAAGAAAATGAGCAGGGCGTCCCGGAAATACGGGTTTTGCGTTCGCGTCCCGGAAAATTAAAAGTTCGCGAAAATGACCGTTTATTTCGCTAGGATCCGGTTCAAAGTCTCAGGCTGGCGCCAAGACGGAAGCGAATGTCCATCGCGCATGCGCGGCGCGGTCATTTCTACCCCCCTGCTTCAACAATGGCGTCGAACAAGCGAAAACAAGTTTTCATCGATTCTGATTCATCTCCAAAGAATTTAAGCGCAGTCAAACGCAGCCAGACGTTTCGACAGGAGTATACAGAGTTCTGGCCTTGTATCAAGCCAGGGAGGAAAGGAGAAACGTTCGCTTTCTGCGAAGTTTGTGCATGTGATTTCTCCATCAAATCCGGTGGAAAAGACGACTGTCGGCGGCACACACAAACTGACAAGCATAAAGCGAACATAAAAATTTCTGAAGCACAGCAACAGAATAAAAAAATCACTGGATTTTTTAACAGTGGAGTGTCAACTTCGGCCACAAAGAAGGAATCTACAGCCGTCATTCGTGCTGAAGTGATGATGGTGGACATTGTTTTGGAACAAAATTTGCCGGTCGCAACGTTGGACAAACTCAGCAAAGCAGTGAAAGTCATGTTTCCCGATTCAGAAATAGCCAAGCAGTTTCGCAAAGTCCAGGTCCGAGGGTGCACTAGAGAGACAGTACAAAGAGGCTGACCTGGCTGATCTGAAGAGTGCCTACTACAGGTCTCTTCAGCCCTCTCAGTCTCATTAGTACAAAAAGGACTGTATTTGTACTTAGTGTAAATAAAGGTAAGCTGTTTTTCATGCTTTTTATTTTAGTTTGCTGTTTTTGTGTTGCTTCTGTCTGATGACCAATAATTTGCCGAATAGTTAGGTGTCCCTGAAAATTGTGTCCTGTCCCTGATTTTGAACATGTGTGTCCCTGAAAGAGCAATTTAGGGGTAGGCATGCCTGTTGGTGTCAACAAGGCAGGTTTGAGGTCTTCTGCTAAGTGGTTTGGTGTCAACAAGGCAGGTTTGAGGTCTTCTGCTAAGTGGTTTGGTGTCAAGGCAGGTTTGAGGTCTTCTGCTAAGTGGTTTGGTGTCAACAAGGCAGGTTTGTGGTCTTCTAAGTGGTTTGGTGTCAACAAGGCAGGTTTGTGGTCTTCTAAGTAGTTTGGTCTCAAGGCAGGTTTGTGGTCTTCTGCTGAGTGGTTTGGTCTCAAGGCAGGTTTGTGGTCTTCTTCTAAGTGGTTTGGTGTCAACAAGGCAGGTTTGTGGTCTTCTGCTAAGTGGTTTGGTCTCAAGGCAGGTTTGTGGTCTTCTAAGTGGTTTGGTGTCAACAAGGCAGGTTTGAGGTCTTCTGCTAAGTGGTTTGGTCTCAAGGCAGGTTTGTGGTCTTCTGCTAAGTGGTTTGGTCTCAAGGCAGGTTTGAGGTCTTCTGCTAAGTGGTTTGGTCTCAACAAGGCAGGTTTGAGGTCTTCTGCTAAGTGCCAGTTGGACTTGGGAATCCTGCGGATTGGAAGAGCGTGTGGGTGGAGGAGGTGGTAGGCGGTGGGTTTTTCAGTTTCTCAGACCTGACTACATCAGCAAACCATTTCCAGTAGCACAGACTTCTGTTTCCAGTAGCAAGACCCTCTAACCAGTAGCCACTACCTCGGCCAGGTTTCAAACTACCGCGGGCTCGTTTCAAACTGCTGCTATCTAATCATAAATGAAAAACTATGTTTCTTTGCTTTAATAATAGTAAATACTACCTTCATTTCCTTGAGAGAGAGAGAGAGAGAGAGAGAGAGAGAGAGAGAGAGAAACAAACTACCTTACAACATATGACAAACTCAATTTTGAGCTCATTACTGAACTTTGCACAAATTACAGTAGGCATAGTGTGAATCGCCATTATGACTGTTCTTCTTCTTTCAGATGGGGATGTTTAACCTGCCCCGTGCCCACAGTCTTCACGTAGACTATTCTGACACACAGGTTGCATGCATTGTGTATTTTCGTGCAGCCGGTACTCGCCCGTCTTAGGACATGAGCATCGGGATCTTTAGAGTCCGTGAATGATCTTAGTGCATGTGACACAGACTAGACCTCGGTTTATAGTCCCATCCGAACGACTATATGGGGAATGGAGTCAGAACCAATGTTAACTCCGAGGGAAAAATCCCCCTATACCGAAATTCGAACCTGCAACCCCAGGATCACGAGTCCGGCGCTCTACCAACTGAGCTATCCGGCCCCTGTTCACTATGCATGGCCATTCTTCCGTGTAACTTTGCCTAAACGTCTGCTCTGCCGCACGAACTCTTTTACGTTTACATTTGCTCGGCCCGCTTTCACTTCCATCGAGACACCGTCTTTCACCAGGTCGTGGAGGTGTTGAAATCTCACAATCGCTTTCGCTCGCCGGTGCCGCCATTATCGATTCGAAGAGACTGAATGACTTGCACGCATGCGCGATAGGAACAGGAAAACCGTGTCCGCTCAACACTCGCGTCTAACGGAACTGCTCGCCTCACTAAGCGCAAAATCTACTAAAACGCCATGATCGACTTCAATCAACTTTGAAAAAAACGTAGCAAAATTATCGCTCGTCGTAGCTCCGTAGCAGACCCCTCAAATACGTAGTTGCTACGGCCGAATCGTAGCAGTAGTCGGGTCTGGTTTCTTTGGGAGGCTGGGCTCCCATCCAGTGCAGATGTTCCAGATACAGCTGTGGAGAGGCTGCAAGCATCATTCATGATGGGACTGGGGTGTCTGTGTTTAGTTTAAAAAAGAAAAAGAAAAAAAAATAGACTCATTGTGGCAGCTTGAAGAGTGGAATGTTTGTTGGAGCCAAGTGTGTGCAGGCGGAGGAATTAAGAGCATGGAATGCTGAGTGTTGTGGATGGGTGGTGTGAGGACATGTTGTCCAGAGTTGAAGGCGCATTGGTAGGTTTATAGAAGGGTGAAGTTTGGAGCAGTCCATTTTTGAGGGAGATGAAAATGTCCAGGAAACTGACCATCAGGGAAATGGTGTATGTGAATTAAGAGGATGGGTTGAAGGGTCGGAAAAACGTTGGGGTTGAAGGGTCGGAAACACGTTGAAGTTGCAGGTCTAGTTCTCCCAGCCTATCATTGATGTACCTTTTGCAAAGCTGTGGTGTCAGGCCTGTGTAAGGGTCAGTGGAGACAATGGGTCTGCCTGGCGTGTTGGGTTTTCAGTATTTTAGGGAGTAGGTAGAAAGCGAGTGGTTTCGTTTCAGATTATGAAGAGTTTGGCCGTCTTTGGTACGTTATTTTGATTTCTTTCCTGGTTGATTGTTGTTGAAGTGAGTTTTTGGTATTGGAGGGGTGATGTTGCCAGTGGTGTGTAGAAGTCTGTAGCAGACAGTTGTTGGTGTGCCTAGAGCCATTTGTTGCAGACAGTTGTTGGTGTGCCTAGAGCCGTTTGTTGCAGACAGTTGTTGGTGTGCCTAGAGCCGTTTGTTGCAGACAGTTGTTGGTGTGCCTAGAGCCGTTTGTTGCAGACAGTTGTTGGTGTGCCTAGAGCCGTTTGTTGCAGACAGTTGTTGGTGTGCCTAGAGCTGTTTGTAGCAGACAGTTGTTGGTGTGCCTAGAGCTGTTTGTTGCAGACAGTTGTTGGTGTGCCTAGACCGTTTGTTGCAGACCACAGCCATGCCACCCTTGTCTGCTGGCAGTGATATCATCTGGTCATTGTCTTAGTGACTTGTGAGCTCTTTTGTTCTTCCCACGAGAGGTTGGAGTGACAGACAAATTTCATATTAGTCGTACTATTCATCATCATTAGCAGTAGTAGTAGTATTACCACTGTTGTTATGAATATAACTTATTAATTAAGATTATCGTTAACATCAACACTTTCAACATTTATACTTTTTGATCAAATTCAGTTCTGTGCTATATTATCTTTCCCATTTCCTACGTCATCATTTCATTTCATTACAAGAACCATTAGTATATTTTATTACTATAATCTAGTTTTTTTTATTATTATAACCATTAGTATATTTCTTAGATTCTGTCGCTTTCTTTCTTTCCCTTAATCTTATATACTCCCCCTCCTTTCTTATTCCTCCCCCTCCTCTTCTTCTCTTTTCTTCTTCGTTTCATGTTTGTCATCATCATTACTATTGAAACCATATTGTTGAACTCTCCTCTGGCTCCTCTCCTGTATCATCATTACTATTGAAACCATATTGTTGAACTCTCCTCTGGCTCCTCTCCTGTATCATCATTACTATTGAAACCATATTGTTGAACTCTCCTCTGGCTCCTCTCCTGTATCATCATTACTATTGAAACCATATTATTGAACTCTCCTCTGGCTCCTCTCCTGTATCATCATTACTATTGAAACCATATTATTGAACTCTCCTCTGGCTCCTCTCCTGTATCATCATTACTATTGAAACCATATTATTGAACTCTCCTCTCGCTCCTCTCCTGTATCATCATTACTACAATTACAATTGTTACCTTTGTTGGTACTATTATTACATGATGTACACTACCTTAATTAGTTGTAGCAATAGTAATATTTTCTTTATTTAATTATTTTAACCGGTACTGTCTCTCTGGCAGCCTCGGTTCAATTTCATAGCCAGTTTGCATCCAGTTCAGAGTTAAACGACTGTCTGTCCTTTGTTTTCATTGTCTTGTAGTGTCATAGGCCCTGCCCAAAGAAGACCCAAAAGATCAAAACGCATAGCGTCACTTGTATATTCTTTTGTTTGACGGCACAGTACTTCCGTTTTTAATCTAAAAACCAAGTAGAACATGACACTTTTAGGTTAGGGTGAAATCTCCTGAGCCAAAAGGATGCAGGGGCAGAAAACTGGGGGAGATCCAGTGTCTGGGAGATCCACGGTGTCTGGGAGATCCACGGTGTCTGGGAGATCCACGGTGTCTGGGAGATCCACGGTATCTGGGGCATGGCATCTCCTACTACTGCGTTAAACTTCACTGCTCACTGCTGGCAACAGAGAGGGGCTCTCGGGCTGGAAAAAAATCCAAACTGGTCAAGCCCATGTTTTGTCCGTCAGTGCCACAGCTAAACACAAACCATCTGACTGTGGGCTGCTCATTTGTAAAGGCTTGCAGAAATTGTAGGCAGACAGGGAAGAAAGACACATGACGTTCTATCACTATGACCGACAACACGACCATAAATTCAAAGGCAGTTACGATTGACGGTACATGGTATAGCTTATAAACACATTCCTTTGTCTGATTTTGTTTGTATGTGTGCATTCCAAGCTAAGTATAGGAACAGACATTGGACGACACGACTTAGAGACGAGGCAGAGAAAATGAGGTGGGTGGGGTGGGGTTAAAAAGACACCCCCCCCCCCCCCCCCAAGCCTAACAATGCAAGTAATATTGTTACTAGTCCGCTTGCCAGAAAGTCAGAAGTAGAATAATCTCTGTTTCATGATTTATGCATGTTTTGTATTGATTAAAAAAAAAAGTGTAGAGGTGATCATTATTTTTTAAAACATGGGCATGCCCAGTTGTCACGATACTTCTGTTTGCTCACACAGCGATTTACCAAGGATTTGTGAGTGCTGTGCCATCTGGTGACTGCTGTAGTTTGCCGAGCTGTAAACACCATGACAAGATAAGACACACCCTCCTACACAACGCACACACCCCTCCTACACAACGCACACCCCCCACCTACACAACACACACCCCACCTAACACACACACCCCTCCTACACAATGCACACCCCACCTACATAACATACACAACACACACACCCCTCCTACACAACGCACACCCCTCCTACACAACGCACACACCCCACCTACACAACGCACACACCCCTCCTACAAAACGTACACTCCCATCCTACACAACGCACACACCCCACCTACACAACACACACACCCCTCCAACAAAACGTACACTCCCATCCTAAACAACGCACACACCCCTCCTACAAAACGTACTCTCCCATCCTACACAACGCACACACCCCTCCTACAAAACGCACACACCCCTCCTACACAAAGCACACTCCCATCCTACACAAAGCACACTCCCATCCTACACAACGCACACACCCCTCCTACAAAACGTACACTCCCATCCTACACAAAGCACACTCCCATCCTACACAACGCACACACCCCTCCTACAAAACGCACACGCCCCTCCTACACAACGTACACGCCCCTCCTACACAACGTACACGCCCCTCCTACGCAACACACACACTCGGGGCAAACAGAGCACAAAGTTCCGCACGCCAGATTGATGTTTTCAGTGACAGATGACGTGGACGTTACAGACTGAGGAGATATTCTGTAATGTGAGCATGGGGCACTCAAAATATCAATGGTTTAGTTCTTGTTAAATTATAACGGAGCATTCAGATATCCTATCCAGCAATCAAATGGTGGTGGACAGAAACGGCACTTCCACCCATGAAATTTGCATTTTTTGTATATCATCCGTGTTTTAAACGTAGGTTTTTGTTTGTTTTTTGTTGTTGTTTTTTTTAACTAAATAGCAAAAGTCAAAGCACTTTCACAGAATTATGAAATAGAATGGCCACAATCGCCAGGGAACTCAGAAGAAAATCTTGTCCAATAACAATGCCAGCATATTATTTTATTCGTCTCCAAATCTCCAAATGATTATCCAAAACCACTGAATGTATTTATGCTGTAATGATGAACACGTCTTTTTTAAATCAAAAGTGAACACTCCACATGATTTTGAGAGCTGTGAAACGGAAACAAAGACGGTGGGATAAACATTTTAAATATGAGTGAATTTACAGATCACAGCAAATGAAAGCATACCGAAAATCATAGGCCACAAGTTTTAACAGGTCCTGTATCAGGCAGAATTGTAACATAATTCCACCATTATTCATTCACATATGGTGTTACGTATGCATGTGTTGGTTTGTTTTAAGTATGGCCATGACAACTGACATTACGGGGTGGTGCTGGATTGTTCATGACTAGAGAAAAAGGAGCAGTACTGTTGGCAAGGCTTGAACCTCATGATCATTTGATTTTCAGCCAGCAACCTTGAGGGATGACGATGCAAAACGCTTTCATACTGGCTGGCCAGAACTTTCCATGCTGTTGCAATTTGACAGTTTGCCCTCGCCTCCTGCTGAAGTTTAACGGTACATTCCAAATGTTTGCCAACACATTTTTTTTAATTTCAATCTAATCAGCCTCGGTACAGTGATGTCAAATGCAGTGATGGAATCAATACTGTCTAGTGGTAATAACATGTCTTTGATGTAGAATTTGTCTTTTTGTCTTGGCTGTTCCTGAAATAGAGGAGCCATCATCAACGAACTCATTGAATGTTTTAACGTCTGCCAGTGTTGCTATGATTCAGCTGTTGTAGACTTGTGTCATGTATGACAGAATGGGAATGTAAATAGCATTACTGGTTCACCTGAACCAAACTGACAGCATTTCTGTCGTATATTTGTTGTATTTACAGTCCCCAGTGACTTATATCGATTTCTGATAATTATGATGATGATGTGAAGTATGCTTTATGGCAACATATAATACATGCAATAAACAAAGTCAATGTCTCAAAAGCCTTTGTTTTCTGTTTGTCTTATCCTTTGTTCCAAGTTTGCTGTCTGCACAGTGCTGTCACAGTTCCTGTTCAGTGAGAATGTGGTTTTCTGTTGAGCGAGAGTGGCCTGATGAAAGTGATCTGAAAAGATTTATTAACAAACATTTTTTTTAAAACACCTCAAAAAGACTAATTAACATAAAAAAAACACCTCAAAATAACTAATTAACATTAAAAAAAAAAACCTCACGAAGACTAATTAACATCGACAAAAAAAAAAACCTTCACATCCCTAAGGGGGATAATGCTGCTAAAAGCTAAAGGAAGGAGACCAACAAGAGAGGAAGGGAACAAGTATTCCTCCACAAACCACAAACACAGCCATTCACACACATCACAGCACACTCTCCTCCACAAACCACAAACACAGCCATTCACACACATCACAGCACACTCGCACATCCCTGGCCTTAACCACATGCTTACCCAGAGTCATGAATTCGCTTGGATATCGTTGCATAATCACAGCAGGAAAAAAAAAAGAAGCAAAAACTAAAAAAAAAAACGATTGTGAGTTTATGGCAGACTTTTTTATAATCAGCAAAAGTAAGGACCTTTTTTTTCTTGGAAATGTGTGCGAGTGTGACATAAATGTTGCCGGCCACCATCATTCTCCACCACCCCCACCCCCCTCCCTCCCTCCCTCACCCACCTACACACACACTTATTCCTTAGCGTTATCAGTTGATACATCATTTGACGGTGCCGAGCTTCAACCCCATTCTCCTCAAACCCCCTTCCCTCCACCTGTCTAGCTAACGTTGTTCTGTGTCCATGTGATGACAAGATGCGACTCGGATGTCAATGTTACAGAGAATTCTGAGGTAGCTGTGCGGTGCCTCAAGACAGTTCCTGTAAAACTGCAATGGTTTCATACGCACAAATATGTTAAAGAAAACTGGTACCATGAACAATAAGAACTACAATTTCTGTGGAGAGTATAAGATTAATATTGATGACATATTCTGGAAATGTTGAGTACGAATATCTTGAAACACTCTTACATTGGTTTAATACAAGATGCAAAGCACATAAACATACTCCCAGTTTATCTTGAATACGTGCGCGATATTCCGTAACGAGGAAAAACCATTTTGGGCCATTATAGCCGTTAGTAACGGCTATTCTGGTAAACATCGGCCATCATCTGTGACCCATAATAACATATCTACAAATTTTCAGAAAGGTCGGCCAAGTACTTTCTGAGATATTCCATAAAGAAGAAAAACCATTATGGGCCGTTAGTAACGGCTATAACGGGAAAATAAAACATCAGGCATCATCCGTGACCCATAATGTACATACTTACAAATTTTCAGAAAGATCGGCCAAGTACATTCTGAGATTTTCCATAAAGAAGAAAAACCGTTATGGGCCGTTATAGCTGTTAGTAACGGCTATAACCGTAAAAATAACATACATCATCTGTGACCCATAGTGAACATACCTACAAATTTTAAGAAAGATCGGCCAAGTACTTTCTGAGATATTCCATATAGAAGAAAAACCATTATGGGCCGTTATAGCTGTTAGAAAAGTTATAACGGTAAAATAAATAATCGGGCATCATCCGTGACCCACAATGAACATACCTACAAATGGTCAGAAAGATCGGCCCAGTAGTTTTGTCTGGAGCGAGTGGAACACGTTTTGACCACGGACAGACAGCATTTCTTCGTTCCCATTGTAAAGTACTCCCTGTTCTATAACAACTCGGAGTACAACAAGAGAGATGAGCAAATGGGGAAAAAAATGTGTTTAACAGTTGCGGGTACTTTTTGGCAATTGCAGTGATACTATTTATTCTTTTATAATGCTTTTTGCTAAGTACTACATATACTGTTCAAAAAAAGTTAAGGACCAACATTGAGAATGCACAAAAAGTTTTTAAAATTCACAAAAATTCAATTGTACTGCCTTTGTGGTCCAAACAAATTGAACCACACGCACAAATCGATAGTGAATGCGGCAACTGCAATTTTGTGGCACACATTTCTCACGCACCTTGAAAAACACGTGTCGCGACTTGTCATTTTTGGAACAAATTGGGGTGAATTTCTGATGTGTTTTGGATCCGAGGAGCATGTGCTGAATCAAAATCATGTGAAACACGAGCTAAATCAGGCTGTAGGTCACAAAGTATGCTCAACCAAATGTCTTTAAAAGCCACTGTACTGGCGAAAAATGCAATGCAACAGCACGCCTCCACGTCGAAGACTGAACGAGCTGGATCGAGGAAGAGCAATAGGATGGCTCCAAGAAGGAGTTGCAGTCCGGGAAGTGGCATGGAGACTTGGGGTATCACACTCTGTTGTTATCAGACTCGGACAACGCTTTCAAGACACAGGAGGAGTGCAAGAACGACCACGCTCTGGTCGACCCAGAATAACAACACCACGAGAGGACCGATACATTGAAAGGCAGGCCACACAAGAAAGAACAGCAAGTGCAAACAACATCAGATGTCGCCTTTGAGATGCCACCAACACTGTTGTCAGTGATCAGACCATACGAAACCGCCTACACGCCGCTTACCTCCGTGCTCGACGACCAGCCATAAGACCTCGTTTGACTGATGCCCACAGAGCAGCACGCCGAGTATGGTGCACGCAGCACGTGAGATGTACACATGAACAGTGGGCTAACGTGATGTTTACAGACAAGTCGCGGTTCTGCCTGGATCCCACCGATAGACGAAACAGGGCCTGGAGACGCCGTGGGGAGCGTTTTGCAGAAGAAGCTGTCCTGGAAAGGAACCACTATGGTGGGGGATCCGTTATGATCTGGGGCGGCATAAGCACACACTACAAAACGGTTCTCTACAATGTGGCAGGGAACCTGAATGGTGTTCGCTACCAAACAGAGATTTTGCAACCCCTGGTGCTGCCAGCCCATCAACAGCTTGGACCTCAGGCAGTCTTTCAAGACGACAATGCACGGCCCCATCGCACCAGAGCAGTAAACACGTTTCTCCAAGCTGCTGGTGTCAACAGAATGCAGTGGCCCGCAAACAGCCCAGACTGAACCCCATCGAACATCTTTGGGATGAGCTGGGCCGGAGATCGCAGCAGTGTCGTCCTCCTCCTGCTAACCTGGGTCAGCTGTTTGAGTCACTCCAGCAGGAGTGGTCTGCTGTCCCCCCCCCCAAGCCTTTCTGCGCACACTGGTGAACTCCATGCGATAACGTTGCCTTGAATGCCTTGCCAATAACGGGGGACACACACGTTATTAACCATGACATTGAACAAACACTCCTCCTGTGACTTTCAAATTTGGGGGTGGGGTGTTTGTACTGCGCTCGATTCCAGTTTGTTGATTCCTCGGACTTGTCATTGTCTTTACACACTTTGCACATATTCAATAAATTCATGTTACACTTGGAGATTGATCACTTCCCAATGTTCTTATATATTTTATAAGTCAGTGAAATGTTGGTCCTTAACTTTTGAACAGTATATATATTTGTAAAATACAGAACAGCATTCCACTAATAAGTGTATTCCTAAATAAACTAAAGAGGTGGTATATATGTTACAGTAAATTTATCAAATCAGGAAATTCATAAATTTCCTAAACATTTCAGTAAATTTATAAAGTTACTGTTTCACTCAGGAAATTTACAAATTTCCTAAATAAATTAGGAAATTTATAAATTTCCTGAGTTTTGAAGGCATTTTTAAAATGAATTTACTGAAAACTGAAAGTACTTTCAGTAAATTTGTCAAATTTACTACAATACTGATATGTGTTATCTTGAAAAGTGAACCCACTTCACTTACTGCATTACTTTCTTTCTTTCTTTCATTCTGCGTACGCAGGCTGATACTCCTGCGGACACTCCCTGTATAGCCAGGCAGTGGAGTTTTATGTGTATGACCCTTTTTTATCCCGCCATTAAGGCAGCCATACTCCATCTTCTGGGAAGGTGCATGCTATGTGTCACGTGTCATCCATACCAACGGCCAAACTGGCCTTCTCTTCCGAAAGTTGGTGATGGGATTTTACGTGTGTGCAAGATGTTATGCGTGCGTTCACACACGGAACCTCGGTTTATAGTCTCATTCGAAGGACTATATGGGGAATGGAGTCAGAACCAATGACTGCATTACTGATATGTGTTATCTTGAAAAGTGAACCCACTTCACTTACTGCAATACTGATATGTGTTATCTTGAAAAGTGAACCCACTTCACTTACTGCAATACTGACATGTGTTTTCTTGAAAAGTGAACCCACTTCACTTACTGCAATGCTGATAATATGTGTTATCTTGAAAAGTGAACCCACTTCACTTACTGCAATACTGATATGTGTTATCTTGAAAAGTGAACCCACTTCACTTACTGCAATACTGATATGTGTTATCTTGAAAAGTGAACCCACTTCACTTACTGCAATACTGATATGTGTTATCTTGAAAAGTGAACCCACTTCACTTACTGCAATACTAATATGTGTTATCTTGAAAAGCGAACCCACTTCACTTACTGCAATACTGATATGTGTTATCTTGAAAAGTGAACCCACTTCACTTACTGCAATACTGATATGTGTTATCTTGAAATCACCGTATTCAGCCTTGTTCGGAAACGAGGCTCCTGTTGGGTTGACAACATCAACATTGCCACATGAAATCTTGAATAATTTAGAGACAGGAAGATATTGCAAGACTGGATTTGCCTCAATCTGCCTTCACTTCAGCTGAACCTGCTACCTAATCAGTTGATGCAGCCATCATCACAACTGACTCTGCTACTACGACATCAGCTGAACCTGCTACTTTATTTATCAGCTGACGCGGCCATCATCACAACTGACGGAGCCATCACCACAGCTACCTCTGCTACGACATCAGCGGAACCTGCTACTTTATCAGCTGACGCGGCCATCATCACATCTGGCTCTGCTTCTACGACATCAGCTGAACCTGCTACTTTATCAGCTGACGCGGCCATCATCACATCTGGCTCTGCTTCTACGACATCAGCTGAACCTGCTACTTTATCAGCTGACGTGGCCATCATCATAACTGATGCAGCAACCACCACAGCTACCTCTGCTACGACAACAGCGGAGCCTGCTACCCCTGACATAGCATTGCAGTTAACTGACCGCTGTGAAAGAGTTAAACATGCTCGAAAAAGGGCTTCCACTGGTCAACTGTGTCAAGCAGAACGAATGGTTAAAAGAGGCAGGGTGGATTTCAAATGTGGAGAAGTAGACGACAGTGTGACAGTGCCAGTGCCCATGGTCAATCGTGGCAGAGGCGATGCCAGAAACATTTTAGGTGTTATTGTAAACAGGGACTTCAAAACTGACATTTATACCATTGCAATGAAGGCCGGGGTTTTGAGGGGAGGGTATTCACGAAACCAGTTTGATCTATGCCCTCAAAGACTGCTTTCGATGACTGATGTTAATCTTGAAAAACAGGTATCTCTGCGATCAGCTGTTGTTGCAGAATCAGCATCAGGGGGTCAAGGCTACACTAAGTGCAACTGTGGGGGTGGAGCGAGAAAGTGCCAAACAAGTGCAAATGCTTCAAAACAAAACTCATGTGTAATTCTCGATGTCTGTGGTGTGCAAGGTTTCAGTAAATTTATAAATTTCCTGGCCTTTAAAATCAGGAAATTTATAAATTTCCTAGACATTTTAGGAAATTTGTAAATTTCCTGGTGAAACAGTAACTTTATAAATTTACTGAAATGTTTAGGAAATTTATAAATTTCCTGATTTGATAAATTTACTGTAACATATATAAAGGAAAACATTGCATGTTTTAATTTTTTGTAAACCATGAAGAAAGTATGTGTGAAAGTATATCTGGATAACTTATCATAAGTTGACTTCTTAGCACACACAGCACACTTCATGTTAGAGGTGTGTGTGTGTGTGTGTGTGTGTGTGTGTGTGTGTGTGTGTGTGTGTGTGTGTGTGTGTGTGTATTTGTGTGTGCATGTGTGTGTGTGCGTGTTTGTGTGTGTGTGTGTTTTCTTTCTGTTATTACTCTGAGACTATCGAAGTACTATGTCAAATGAACATACAAATCTTCTTCCTCTTCTTCCTAAAAAACCGGTTCACTCAAAAACGAGTAGGTCACCAGCGCGCATGTTAAAAAGTAAAATAAAATAACATAAAACAGTGCGACTCAGACTGTTGGCCCTGGAGCAAATTTAGCAACAAGGGGTCGCACTCGATATTCAAGAAGATAAAAGCAATGGCCAAATTCAGGCCCAGGTAATAGTAAAATATCAGGGAAGTAAAAATAAAAAATCGTCAATATGCAGATCTCAAAACTGTCGAATCAATTTGTTTTTTGAATGAGATTGCATTTGTGGCAATCTTGATGGCACCCGGCAGTGAGTTCCACAGCCGTACAGAACTGGGATAAAAAGAATGTAAGTGGCTGTCAATATTTGATGCAGGTTTATGGTATAACACTGACCGCCACTCCTGGTGCTACTTTTTTCAATACTAGTTGTTCCATTGGAATATCAATTACTTTAGCTCTGCCTTTGAAAAAGGTGTTAAGTTTAATAAAAGCTCTTCTCTCTTCTAAGGGTTTCCATTCTAATTTCCTCATGTTCTTCCTAGTATTCCCCTTTTCTCTGATGTGGTTCCCTGTTACGAACCGTGCTGCTCTCTTCTGAATCTTTTCAAGGTTATCAATGTCCTTTAGATGGTAAGGATCCCAAACTGAGCAACCATATTCCAGTACTGGTCTAACCAGTGTTTTGTAGCAGTCGTCTTTAACCTTTTGGGGGCAGTCATTGATATTCCTGTGTAAGAAAGCTAAGATGTTATTTGCTTTCTTACATACTAAATTGTAATGTTCTTTCCATTTGAGACGACTATCTATAATCACGCCTAAATATTTTGCAGCATTAGTTTCTTTAAGAATAGTATTATGGATAGAATAATCTAATCTAATTAGTGAGCGTTTGTTACATATACGCAACACTTGGCACTTTTGAGGATGAAATTCCATTTCCAAGTTCTTTCCCACTCTTGTAAAGCGTTTAGATCTTCTTGTAGAATGCGTGTATCATTCTTGCTTCTGATTGTTCTATATACTAAACTGTCATCTGCAAAAGCCTTATAGTAGTTCCAGGAGGAGATTTCTACTTATGTCATTTATATAAATTAAGAAAAACAAGGGCCCCAGAACAGTTCCCTGTGGTACACCTGACAAGACTGGTTTACAATGGGATGACGACCCTTCCACAACAACTTTCTGCGTTCTCCCAACGAGGAATGATCTAGCCCATTTTAGCAAAGAACCGCCAATGCCAATGTGTTCTAATTTAAGCAGCAGGCCCTCATGGTCAACCTTATCAAAGGCTTTAGAAAAATCTAATAAAATTGCATCTATTTGCTGTCTGTTGTTAAGACAGTTACTAAAATCATTGAGAGTTGTTATAAGTTGAGTCTCACAACTCCTTCGCTGTCTAAAACCATGCTGGGCGTTATTTAAGAAATCATATTTGTCAAAATGGTCCATTATGCTACTATATATTATGTGTTCAAGTAATTTAGCTGATATGGATGTAAGAGATACAGGTCTATAATTCTCTGCTTTTGTTTTGTCACCCTTTTTAAATAAGGGAACAATGCTCGCATCTCGCCACTCATCAGGTATTACTCCCTGGTCCAGTGAAGCTTGGTAAAGTAATTGGTATACCTCACTCAATTCATTGGCACATAATTTTAAGAGCTTGCCAGGAACGCCATCGGGACCAGTAGCTTTATTTTCATTGATATTGGTCAGTAACTTAAATACTCCTGCTTTGTTTACTTTGATGTTTTGCATTTCAGGGAGTTTATCATCATCCTTTAGTCTAACGTTAATTAAAGGTTTGGGATTTGAGAAAACTGAACAAAACTGCTTGTTTAGTAAGTTTGCTTTCCCTTCAGGGTCCTGTATTAGGTTATTCTGGTTGTTTCTCAGGTCTGGAATCCCAATGTTGTCCTGTCTCTCTTACTCCTTATGTAAGACCATAATTTCTTGTTTTGATGATCACCTTCCGAAATCATCGAATTAACATAATTGGAGTGAGCAAGTCTACATTCTCTCTGACACATTCTCTTAATATGTTTATACCTAACCAGTAATCTTTCTGAATTAGGATGTAGTTTCAATTTCTTAAAGAAACGATGTTTCCTTCTCACAAACGTTTAGTTTTAGTAGTAATCCATGGCTGGTGGTTCTTGCTTGAAGTTATCTTAGTAGGTATGTTGTCATCCATAATAAATTCCAAGTTAGTTTTTATACACTTCCAAAGATCACTGACATTATCTTTAACACTATGGGACCTCAAAAAAAAGACGACTGAAATTATGAGTATCCCTGCGCAATTTTGGTAAATCTGCTTGGTTCCAGAGTCTGATGGTACGTTTAGGGGGTTTTCTTCGAAAGGGTTGAAAGTTACTCTCTAAGAGAACTATGTCATGATCACCCAGGCCTGCAATTAATTCCTGATTGCCTAAAGCGCCTGGACAATTGGTAAAAATAAATCCAGGAATGCCTTACCACGAGTTGGTGATTCAACTGACTGTACTAATCCAAGGTCTTTGGTGGCATCAAAAAACTGAGTATTAATATTTTTACTGTATTGATTACCAAGTATGGCATCTTCACCCCAATCAATATCTGGTAAATTAAAGTCTCCACCAATCATAATATTGCCTTCCTATTGGCCAAAACAATGTTAGAAATGTCTCTGCAAATAGACAAACATACATTTTCATCTGAGTCTGGAGGTCTGTAAACTGATCCAACAATGACAGGTCTCTTATTCTTGAAATTAATCCTACAAAATAAACTTTCACTATTTTTGCCTTGATATAAAAACTCACTGGCTAAGTTCTTCCTAATGGCAATCAAGACTCCCCCACTCTTTTTCCAAGTCTGTCCTTTCTATAAATATCAAAATCCTCCATTAGAAGTTCACTGCTGGATGTTCCAGTTTCTAGCCAAGTTTCTGTTCCAATTACAACATCAATGTTTTTTTCAGTGACTAAATTACTGAGTTCTTCCTTTTTCTTAATAAGAGATTGAAAATTTACGACTATGCATTGAAGTTTATCTTTTTCTCTTAATGATTTAGGGTTCAGTTGCACTTTATGATTTGGGATTTTATCAGTTTTAGAATCAGGGGTGGATGCAAACTTAGGACAAAATTTCAAGTTTTCTTTTGGGGATCGTCTGGTGAGATAGGGTCAAAACGGTTGCTTTCTGAGCTGCAGTTTTCATAGAATCTTCAAAAAGTCTTGAACTAAAGTTTGGAAGCCCGCAGGTAAAACAAGTCCATGACATATCACTATTTAATGCTTCATAACTGCTGAATTCATTAACATACATTTAGTGTGATACCATGAATTGCAGACGTCACAGGCAACTGCTTTATGTTTCCATGTGACTCTCAAATTGCAAACTCCGCATGGATATTTTACTTTGGTGACGGACCAGGATTGAGTTCAATGTCTCCTGATAGGATAAGGCTTAAAAACCATAATTTAACTCCTCTATGTCTAACTCTTTTAATCAAACAATTCCTTATCACTGTACTATTTCTAATATTAATTGAAATCAGGGGTTCAATCTGGGCCTAGTAATAGACGTAAGAACAGTACTCGGCACAGATGCACACAGGAGACTAACATGGTTCAGGTTGCACAAAGTTTTTAAAACCTGCAAAAATGGAACTAAAGGCGTCTACATCAACATCTAAAATTTCAAAATTAAACTGAGTGCTAGGAATATTGTTGTTCCTGTCACATGTGGAAAGAACAAGGAAAAATAGAAAACTTTTAACGAAGCCGAGGAACAACACGCCAGTAGCCATCTTGAAAGCCAAATAAGAAAGACTCACAATTTCGTTAAGATAAAATAAAATTTAGCATTAAACTACCAATAGTGCTGATCATTAAAATTCACAGTTACTCGTATGAGTAAAAGATGTAAAAATGTAAAGACGTAAAAGATGTAAAAATGAATTAAAAACGGGAGCTCCAAAAGCCAGGCAGCCTCCTCGCTGGACATGCGCAATTCCAGTAAAATGTCGGTCAACACATGATTTAATGATACAGATGTGGACAGGGGTGGTGACGGAATGCACCCAGACAGAGTTTGAAGCCGTTGATGGCGGATGAGAAGTAGAGCTTTGAGGAAGGTGTGTCCGGCAGAACTGTCGACAGGCTCCAGCTTTGGGTGGAGAAGAGTTTTCTTATCTGTGCCCAAATCCGTATGAGCCGTAACTCTCAGAATGTTCATTGCTTTCTGATAAGAAGCTTTCTAGCGCTTGATCTGACTTTCAAAGGTCAGTTGTTGTTTTTATGGAAGATAACTCGCAGAAATTTGGCTTCCTTTAAAAAAAAAAAATCATCAATTTCATTGTCAAAAATAACATCACGCTCCCCGCTCGACCGACTCCGTTTCCCCGCGCATGCGTACCACTCCTACCTTGAAAGTACCCGGAGGACGACCTGTCCCTGGGGATCGCCCAGCCGCACCAGTAACCCCTCCCCCCACCCACCCCCCCCCCACCCCCACCCCCTCCTTGGAGCGACGCCTGAAGGATTGTGCTCTAAATCGGTGCCACTCACATGGGTGCTCGTTCTCCGAGACCTGCACGGAGGAAAAGAAACCAGCTGCTCTTCCACAGCTGCTTTCCCCGGGGGAAGGGGAAGAAGAGCGAGATGAGGGGGGACGCTGGCCCGTCTCCGTTACACCCGGGGCCGAGACTGAAGCGGCGGAGCAGGGGGAGCGTTGGCCGGCGCTCTTGCCAAAACTGGCCGACTGTCATTTTGAAAAGAAAAAAGCACACGCCATGTGAGAGACGGCCAGGACGCGCATGAACTGCATGGCGAAAAGGGCGAGCAGCCAGTGCAACCGACGCAGGTCCCATGTCGGTCCAACAGTGAAGTCGTTCTCCAGCATGCCCGACAGACTCTGATGACTAGGAGGAGGGGAAACGCCCATCTTGTCGAGATGTGTCGAAGAGCCTTGCGGAGACTGAAGCGAGGAGGCAAGATGAGGAAGCTCCTTCGAGTTTTCCGACCGGGAAGGCGTCAACTGGTGGACGGAAACGAAAGTCAGAAGGGCGTTTACGCTGGTCCATAATCAAGTTTTCCGATGTGTCCACTACAAGGAAAAGGAGAAAACTGATTTTGTTTTGGGAGTAAAGTGAGCACGTTTCGCTCAAGGGAGAGCACTCTCTCATATTCATGTGGGTCGAGTGGCACGGGCCTCCCGCTATCCACATGCTTTTTTTTGTTTTTGTTTGTTTGTTGCTTTTTTGGGTGGGGTGGGGGGGTGGGGGTGGGATTCCTGATGCCCCACGTTGTAGGAGATAAGGCATTTCCTTGGACAGGTAAGTATGAGGAAAAATTGTGTCGGAACCCTGCATTTTGCAGCTCCAGGTTATTTTTTATGCCCGCTTACTCTGTAAGTTTGCACCCCGAATCATTTCCGAAGCAACTGTCTCGCTGCTTTTCAGGGAAATAATTGTGCCTTCGATCAAATTTTTGGGTAGGGTTCACTAGAACCCTAGTCCGAGGGTTCACTAGTCCGAGGGTTCACTAGTCCGAGGGTTTACTAGTCCGAGGGTAGGGTTCTAACCCTAATCCTAACCCTAACCCTCGGACTAGTGAACCCTCGGACTACCCTAACCCTAACCCTCGGACTAGTGAACCCTCGGACTAGTGGGACGTTTCCCAAATTTTTAGGTCAGTGTCATGAACCTTTTATGAAGTAGTTCAACTCAAATTTGTTTTTTGTTTTTGTGTGTGTGTGTGTGTGTGTGTGTGTGTGTGTGTGTGTGTGTTTTTCCCCAGACAGTTTATTTTCATTACCGACTCTAAACCATAGTGACCCGTATGTACACACTGTTTTACTTTGAGAATGACCTTTTGAATCATGACTGCTAGATAACCGTTACACGAAGTTTACTTTTCGGGACAGCACTTACCGTTTACAATCTTTTTTTTTTTTTATAACTCGAACAGTATACATCCACTTTTGGTAACACGCCTGTTAAAGGGACTTAAATACATCTGGCACGGATGTAGGCTCTCTGACTGCACGTCTCTTCCGATGGCAGACAAGGGGGTATGTGCCCTCAAGAGAGAACTTTGGATTCTCTCTTGAGGGCACATAAGACCGTATGGCGAAAGCTTGGCTGTGTCTGGAGTGGCACTGTCTTCATCTGTCCGTGGGCAGGGGTGGTTGGGTCTGTGGGGTGTGCTCGGCAGCTGGAGGGTGGTGTTTTTTCGCCGGTGGGCTCTGCAGTCATGAAATACGGGCTGGTACACCCATGGGGATGCTACTTTAAGGCTGTTATGAGCTGCATCCTGTAGTCTAATTTACCTCTGTTCAGGAGCAGTTATGTCCCTTGATATCTTAATGGAGTGTCCTGCGCGTGCCTGTACCCATCGTCAACACAGCGCAGGCCTCCAAGGGTGGTACAGGACTGCTCTAAAGGCAGGTGAAGACAGTGCTTCTCTGAGTCCTCCCCAGCACCTTCGGGTGTTTCTTTTTCTTCTTTGCCTTAACTAGGCTGACCTGGAGAAAGGTCCAGTGACGGTGAGGAAAGACCCACTGACCACAGGGAAAGTCCTGTTGACAGTGGGAAAGACTACAACTTTGGATTCTCTCTTGAGGGCACATAAGACCGTATGGCGAAAGCTTGGCTGTGTCTGGAGTGGCACTGTCTTCATGTCCGTGGGCAGGGGTGGTTGGGTCTGTGGGGTGTGCTCGGCAGCTGGAGGGTGGTGTTTTTCGCCGGTGGGCTCTGCAGTCATGAAATACGGGCTGGTACACCCATGGGGATGCTACTTTAAGGCTGTTATGAGCTGCATCCTGTAGTCTAATTTACCTCTGTTCAGGAGCAGTTATGTCCCTTGATATCTTAATGGAGTGTCCTGCGCGTGCCTGTACCCATCGTCAACACAGCGCAGGCCTCCAAGGGTGGTACAGGACTGCTCTAAAGGCAGGTGAAGACAGTGCTTCTCTGGGTCCTCCCCAGCACCTTCGGGTGTTTCTTTTTCTTCTGAGTCGCCTTTTACGACGGGTATTAGACCAACTGGGCATGCATTCTAATATTGATAAGCACCAGCGAGTTGACCAACAGGGACGACAACCTAGCCCTCGAAGGTGGAAGCGATGGCAACCTGGATTCAGCACTCGTGATTTTGCAAAGCTTCTAACTCAGTGCACCCGACGCAGCGTGTGAATTACGTTTATAGAATAAACGAAAACATACTGCAGGAACACTGAGGTCAGAAGCACCGTCCGCCTTGGCTTAGGCCAATTGACATAGGCTAGAACACCAAGGCTACATCAAATGTTGAACATATGCTCTGCATAGTTATGCGGGGATTGTCTTCAGTCGTGACAAGCTCCTAACGTAACATTATCAGTTTCCAAAATCCCCCGATGTCGGAGTGTGGCTGCCCACGTGGCGGGGGGTAATCAAAACCGGTCACACACGTAATGTTCTCATCCCCAGCTGATGCACTGGTACCATAGTGTTCAAGTACTTCGGCTGTTTGGATGATGCCTGGAGTCTTTCTGCCAGGGTACAACAACAACAAACAACAACAACAGAAGCACGGTAACATTGGGGGGGGGGGGGGGGGGGGCTACACAGGAGACTTCTACCACAAAATTAATCTACTCAGCACGAGCGTCCGCTTCCATCCAGGACTGAGACTTATACTGAAAGGCCACACGCCACAATTAGCATTTTGCACCAACACACTGAATAATCCACATAGGCGATTTGAGGCCTAGCATAAATTTGAACAAGCGTTTCATATCAAACTGATATTTCATCAAAGAACAACCAGCCACCAGTCATGTCAGCTATTTTTGGGGGGGGGGGGGGGGGGGCGGGGGGGGGGGGTTCCATCGATGGCATCACCCACAATCTTCAAATACATAACCCTTCCCCTTGGCCGACGTCCTTCAGCATGTACTTGGCACTCATCCGTGATCCTCTCTTTGCGCCATCCGGTATCCCCCAAATAGTCCCATTCCTTTGATTTTAATCTGTCTGCTTGGAACCACCTGGCTCGTCCCTTGATGGTCATAATTATGTCAGAAAACGAGGAGAATCAACTTTCAGAAACAACAAAAATTCTGATTGTGCCAGTCTATAAATACTCGACTCTTTTAATTAATTGATTTAATTTATTTTAATTTTTGGTGTGTTGCATGCACGAGCGTCTGCTTCCATCCAGGACACACTTTCACTGGAATGAGTGAAACATTTCGCAGTAGTGGCCCCTTGGAGCTACGTTTGTGTGTGACGTCAGAGTGTCACCCCATTGGTACATTGTTTACCCTAGAGGCACTCAAAACGGAAAAAAGGAGGGAGAGAAAAGGGTGAGGATACGGCCAGAGTGGGAGTGGGAAGGTGGGGGTAAGGGGGTGGGTGCAGAGGGGTGGATAGGAGCGGGTGGAAAAGGCGACAGGGTGGGTTGAGGGTGTCACACAATAGCAATCTCCGTGAAAATGGTGAATGTTCACCATGAAAATTAAGGCATTATCAAAATTGTGTGTGAAACAACACAGCGCAACAACAACGACGTCAACAACAACAACAACACCACACACACACACACACACACACAGAGGAACAGAGTTAACGACGTCAATGGAGTGAAGTGTTTACGCTACACTTCGGAGTGTTCGCTTATGTACTTAACTCACTCTTGCACATTCATGCACATGCACTCCCACCTTACCAGGTCAGGCCAGACACTGTCTCGAGGGTTTATCAGGATTCTTGCCAAGCTTTTCATTGGCACCACCGAGTCCGTCGCTCTATCAGCAGTCTCCTGCCTTGCTGAGTAAACGAAGGAACGAAGGAAGTGTTATGTATTGAGGGAAAGGAATAGCACAAGTCGGTGGCTTTTGTTTTCATGCCGTTGTACTGGTCATCATCAAAGCCACTGTAACCGTCCGCAGCTGGTCAGTTCTGTCGCAATGTCATGGCAACTCTCCTACGAACTGGAGGCCCTGGCACTGCTGCATCACAGGCACCCTCGGCACGACACTGCTCCTGAATCAGTCAGTAGGCCCTGGCACTGCTGCATCACAGGCACCCTCGGCACGACACTGCTCCTGAATCAGACAGTAAGTTGGGAGATCCCTCCTCTGTGAGCCTTGATGTCGTGCTGTCGGGGTTCATCTGCTTGTTTTTTTACCTGATCGTCAGTGAACACTTCTCAAGCGAGGTGCAATTCCGCCGAGCTCGCCTGTGTGCACAGCATCAACGCGTCACTCACAACACGAGTAATGTTCACTTCTTCTAACGACGTTGAAGCTTCACGCAACGAAGGCGGGAGCCTGGGTCAAGGTGTTCATTCGTTTGCAGTAGGTGTTTTCCTTCGTCCGTCGTCAGTCGTGGTGTGATGGTGTCTTGCCTTGCTAGTCGTCAGTCGTGGTGTGATGGTGTCTTGCCTTGCTAGTCGTCAGTCGTGGTGTGATGGTGTCTTGCCTTGCTAGTCGTCAGTCGTGGTGTGATGGTGTCTTGCCTTGCTAGTCGTCAGTCGTGGTGTGATGTTGTCTTGCCTTGCTGCCCTCTCTCCCAGGGCCATCTTCAAACTGAGAGGCGACGGTCCTGTGCCACGTGAAGCAGTTTCAAACAACAGGCAGGGCAGCGGTCTCCAAGCCACTGCCAAAATACACGTCCACTCCACGCCCATGAGGGACGTTCCTGCCACACTCCTTCCCCCAAGGGGCCGAGTCCCGCTGGTCGTGCAGGCTGTGAGGAAGTCGCAGAATGGCAGGGCGTCGTCGTCGCACTGCCCCACGGCCTCAAGAGCCATCCCCACGGCGACACAGCCTAGACCCGCCGTCACTGCCGATGCGAGGAAGGGGGGCATTCCAATTGCGCGAATAGACCGAGAGCGCGAACCCATTAGCGCGACCTTTGTATCGCCCAGTAGCGCGAACTGGCAGTGCTCACTAGCGCGAACTTTCGACAGGCCAATAGTGCGAACACATTTTCTGTACCGATGAATACACACTCACACACTTTCTGTACCGGTGCTTTGAGATTGTTTTGTGCGTGACTTTTGAAGTTTTGTGAGTTTTGTGAGTGAGTTTTGAAGTTTCGAAAAACTGCAGCGATAGTGAGTAAAATAAACAGCCGGCGAGGAAAGATGGAGCTGTTCACAACGCAGAGAGGTAAACCAGGACTTTTGTATGAAGGTTTTAAATTTCGCCTCGACAAAACTACAAATGCAACGAAGTTGTGGCGCTGCACAAAACGGGGGTGCCAGGCCAGGTGCAAAACGGACCTGGCTGGCACCGTCACCTTGGATTTACAAAACATCCACAACCACCAGCCAGAACAGGATGAACAATTGAACCGCCAGAAATTGCGCCAAAAATGCAAAAGAAAAGCAATCGAAGATCACTTCGAAAGGCCATCCAAAATAATCCGCCGTGAAATCATGGCAGAAGATTCAGCAGAATTTCTACCAAATGACATTGTGTGTGCCAGGAAAGCCATTAGAGAACAGGAATATCAGACTCACTTGCTACCACGAGTTTTTGGGCGAAGTGCCCTAAAGCCTATTCTGTCTCTGACAATACCATACTCACAACTACTGTGCAGGGTTATCGTTTTAATA
>CM031624.1:50679366-50681996 GCA_018398815.1 Conus ventricosus | reverse complement strand
GTTTGGTTTTGTGAAACTTAATCCGCAGATTGTTCTAAACACATCCACTGACAGCTCCATCTACACTGCTGAGTTGACAGCTTTGGTCCTGGCTCTTGAAATGGTCTGTAAATCGAAACATAAAGATTTCCTCATTTTATCGGACTTCCTTTCTGCTTTGGAGGCCATAGCTGGCCATGATATCAAGAACCCTCAGCTGCTGAAAGTATTCAGACTGTGCACCTGTCTGAAATCAGATGGATGCAACATAGTTTTTGCTTGAGTTCCCAGTCAAATCAACTTGCCAAGAGTGCCACAAAGAAAGAGTTAAGCAGATTGTCTACTCTCACACACTGATCTGAAACCCCAAACACAGGCTTATATCAACAGACCTCTGGCAAGAAGAATGGAACTTGCAGATGGATAACAAACTTTCAAAATCCGTCCAAACTTGAAAGAGCTTTTACCATGTTCCCACGGCGGTCGTAAAGAAGAAACCCGTCTTACAGGCCACTCCTTTTGTACCCATTCTTATCTTTTGACAGGTGAAAAAGCTCTGTGATGCATTCCGCGTCATGTACACCACTCACAGTGAAACATGTTCTTTTAGAATGTTGGGACTTGCCTGACTTCGAACAGGATAACAAATTTATTTGTCCAAAAGATGGAAAATTCATTTTCGACAGCATAGCAACCATATACTAGGACAACTCACACACACACACACACACACACATACACCAGGGATGAAAACTCCTCCGCCGTTTCCGCCGTCTCCGCCGTTATTTTTTCGCATCTCCGCCGAAAGAAAAGTCTCCGCCGAAAAATTATTCGAAGAGTGAAGCTCAGAAACGATCTCAACTTGTCTGCACCACGGATGTTAAAACAAAGCGAATTTCTTCTCTGTCGGTAATGTTCTCAAACGGCGTAGTTCTCATTCTGCTTCCTTTCAGTATCATTTCTCATCATGGCGTCGATTCACAGCGAGAGTTTGTCGCCAGTGAGTGGAAACAAAACGGGGAAAAAAAAGAAAGAAGTATGTGAACCACTAGAAGACCGAGTGGCTGCAGAAGGACGTGTGTGACCGCAGAGTCACGGATGTAATAAGAAAACATGACAAAGACGGCGAATTTGAAGTGTTTTGCGAGCCTTGCCAAAAAACGTGTCTACTTTGGTAGTAGTGGCTTTGTGGCAATCAGAGATCACATCGAGCGTCCCAGTCACCAACAGAAAATGTGTGTGTTTCCCACACCATTACAGCATTGTTTTCAGATCATTGGGTATGCAACAATCTACGTTTCATTTCCAATGATAGTTTGACTCCTACTCTGATTTTTCTACAAGTTCCATTTCGATGGTAGTTTTGATTCTGACTCTGATTTACTTAATATGAAAAATGAGTTCTTTGAAGTCCTTTTTTACAACAACAAAAAATGATAAGCACTCAAGCTTTCGGGTCTTAGACCCTTCATCAGGAAACACTAAACAGTAAACACAGGATAACAAAACAACGGAGGAAAAAACAACAACTTCGAACCCACTGGAGAGATGAGGAATTGAGTAGCCTACTTCCACTCGTAGAGTCTTCAAAAGCAAGGGAAAAACGTCAAAGTGACAAAAAGAATATAAAAGAACAAATGACATCAAAATAAACTGATGTCACAACAGTATTGTGTAACACTTTTCCCCAGGTATAATGCAAACGTTTGCTACATGTGTTAGGTGTCTGCTAACAGCCCCTCTATGAAATCCTTTTCCACCAGCCCACTCCCCCCACTACCTATATACTTCCTCTACTCCTCCTCCTTCTCCCTCAACCCCACCCTCACCCCACAACACACATACCCCACACACTTCGCCCCCTCCCCCCCCCCACCCCAGTCCCCTACCCCACCTCACCCCCCCCCCCCCCCCCCCCCCCGACACACACACACAAGCACACCCCCCCCCCCCCCCGCCCCAAACACACACAAACTTGTCAAGGGGGGGGGGGGATATGATAAGTTGTAAGGGGGAAGGGGGGGAGGGGTTGTATGTGGTGTACTGTTGTGACATCAGTTTGTTTTGATGTCATTGTTCTTTTTTGTGTTTAGTGTTTCCTGACGAAGGGTCTAAGGCCCAAATTGAAAAGCTTGAGTGTTTTTTTTTAAAAAAGGACTTCAAAGTAATCATTTTTCATATTGTGTTCATTGAAGTCCAGCAGTCGTTTTCATACATCTGATTTACTTAGTTTGATTTCCCACTCTGATTTACTTATCTACAGGCCTTATTCTTTATGTCCTGAAAGCACTGTTTGTCAAATTTTCTTTAGCTACAGTTCTGAGGATTCATACTAAATGTTTGCTTTGTCTCAATTGACATAGTTTCTTTCCACATCAGTCTCAGTCTTCATGGTGTTGAAAGCTGTTCTATAGAATGAGTTGTTTAGAAGCAAGAAAGTGATTTCTAAAGATTTTTATGCCTTATTTTAATACAAAATATGCTTCAGCTTCAGGGGGCGCTGCCCCCTGACCCCCGCCGGGCTGTTGCCCATGGTGACCCCCACCCCCCCACCCCGTCCCGATCCCTGCCAATCTCCTCTTTTTTTTTAAAAACTGTTTTCATCCCTGATACACACACACACACACACACACACACGCACACACACACAC
>CM031624.1:50641866-50676866 GCA_018398815.1 Conus ventricosus | reverse complement strand
TCTCTCGTCTCTCTCCTCTCTCCTCTCTCTCTCTCTCCCTACCCCTTGGCCTTTTCCTTCCCCGTTTCCTTCCCTTGTTCGTTATGTTCGCGCGTTTTTCTATTTGTATTCGTTTGTCAATGATATGGACAATAGCTAATATTGTTTTGAACTGTACAAGATCTTGTTATACTTTGTTCTTTTTATATGTGTATTTGCATTAATTTGATCTTTAAATGCATTAATTTGATCTTTACATTTTTTTTTCTTTTTGCCCAGGGCTGGGTGGAAAAAAGCATTTGTATTGCTTATCTCATTACCCTGGTAAAAATAAAATTTCGTTCGTTCGTTCTCCTGATATGAATTTTGAGTTTTTGAAAGAGATCAACATTTCCCATGATATCTAAGTTTTTACTGAAGATTTTAACAGAATTCCTGCATGTTTTTAAAAAAAATATGCTTGAACAAGTGTGTGTGTGTGTGTGTGTGTGTGTGTGTGTGTGTGTGTGTGTGTTACTTTCTTTTGAGAGCTGACTTGGCTTGTTCAGTTGGGCCATAAGCAACATCATATCTCATTTCTCATTTTAATGTAATTTCCAATAGTTAATGGAATCCAATACTTTTCCAGTTGACTGTGAAAACAGGATTGCTGATATACTTTGTTGCGGATCAGTCTTCGTTTCAGGACCGGATAAGCTTTAAGATTGAGTCTTAGAAGTTGATGTCCTGTTTTTGACTAGCATGTAACCCTGATGTGGCCCCTGCTGTTAACTGTGGGAGAGTTAGGCTGATTTGTCAAGTTTTCAGACTAAAATTTCAGATCCTGGCAGAGAAAGCCAAGAAACCCAAGACCAAAAAAGATGGCCATGCTCCACGCAAAGATCGTCCCCGCAAAGAGAAACCCGAGAAGAAGCCCAAACAGGAACGGAAGCCCTTCGTCTGCAGCGAGTGTGGCGCCACCTTCCTCCGCGAGCACAACCTCAAGTTGCACCTGCAGAGACACAAGGGAGACAAGCCCTTCGTCTGCACCAAGTGCGATGCTGCTTTTGTGGAGCCCCGCAACCTCCGACGTCACATGGTCACGCACAAGCAGGACCGACCTCATCTGTGCACGGAGTGCGGCGCCACCTTCCTGGAAGCCTGCAATCTGAAGCGGCACATGCGCACGCACAGCGGCAAGCGTCTGTTCATCTGCGATGAGTGTGGAGCGGCGTTCAGCCGGCAGACCTACCTCAGGGACCATGTCATGACCCACAGGGGGGATAACGTGTTCAAGTGTGACGAGTGCGACGCCACCTTCAACAATGCACACCACCTGCGCAAACACATGAAAGGTCACACCGGGGGTCGTCCGTACAGGTGCAAAGACTGCAGTAAAGTGTTTGGCTGGTGGAGCGCCTACAAGCGTCACAGGGTGAGTTCATACTTTTTCGCCTGATTTATAAGTGAAACGGCATTTTTATTCACAAAGTTGTATTCTGTAGTAGTCAAGAAATCAGTATTAACCGTCTTTAGTATGCACTTACCTGAGCTTAGTTACGCCGAAAACCCATCGGCAAGGTAAGTAACTCCGTTTAATTTGAACATGGTTACCATTTAAAAATTAATTTAAAAGAGAGGAAAGGAAATAGTGAAATGAAAATAATTTTAAAAATTCCTACGAATATATATGTTGCTATATCATAAGTTTGAAGAATATCATATGAGCCATTTACTCGGGGGGGGGAAAAAAAAATCTTCTTCAGAACGTTTCTTCCGAATCATACCTGGAACATCATCCCAGTCGAAATCTAGGTCACTCTAAGCTTCATTACCCAGCACTTTCACTAAGTCTTATGCCGTAAATCCTACAAATCACAGTATCTTCATCACAAAATCTCATTATAGAACGGCAGAAATCAAGGTTAGCGATGGCGAAAAACAGCATTTCGACCACAAAACTTTAAAAATTCGTAACTCGAGAACTACGGCACGTATCGACTCGCGGTTTTTTTGCAAACGGAAGTAAATGGCCACAGGAAGAAGGAAGTCACGTTCTCGCGAGACTTCCTTTTCTACAAGAAATATGGCGGCGCCCATTGTTGCCACGTGTTTTACCGGGCGCTGGCAGGTGCTCAGGCGTTTTGGCTGTGTGATTTCCGGTTGGGCGCTAGCAGGCTCTTGCTGTCAAGAGGGTGAACTGTCAAACCACTTCTGAGTCCTATCCTATGCTGTGTCATTAGTTTTTTTTTTTTGTCATGTACCACAGTGAAACATGTTCTTTCAGAGTGTGGGACTGGCATGATGTGAGACATAAACACTTTGCAGCAGACACCATTAAAACCTTGTTCAGAGATGTCCCACCTGATGTGATCTTTAAATTTCTTAAAGAGATCAACATTTTCCATCTGATGTAAGATTTTATGGAAGGAAGAAAGTGAAGTTTCCGGTGTGTTTTTTAGAAGGTAGTTTTAACGAGTTATCTGGATTTTCTATTTAATAAGATGACTTGAGAGTCGACCTTCAGCGCGATGACAGCCCTGATGTGGCCCTTTGCAGTTGGCTGGGCTGTAAGCAACATTACCTGACCTGACCTGACCTGACCTGACCTACATACCATACCTTCGGTGTCTGTCAGGCAAAACACATAGCGGAAGCCAACGGAGAAGAAGCCATTGACGATGAGAAGCGCAACAAGTGCGAGGAGTGTGGGGCCACCTTCAACAGACCCTGCAAGCTGAAGCGTCACATCCTGCTGCACTCGGGCGAGCGTCCCTTCCCCTGCACGTTTTGCTCGGCCACCTTCACCCAGATCTACCACCTGCGGGCCCACATGCAGCGCCACGCGGGGAGAAAACCGCACAGGTGAGAGAGCTGAGGGGTGGCTTCAGAGGGATTGGCTGCCACGCTGTCATTTTTCGTTGTTGTTGGTTTTTTTTTATATATATATTTTGCTGTCTCATAATCTGGGCTGTCAGTGACGTTTCACATGTGAACGTCTATTAAAAAAAAAAAATTTTTATTTGTGAGTTGACTTGAACGCGGTGACAGCCCTGATATGGCCCTTTGCGGTCGGCTGGGCTGTAAGCAACGTTACCTTACCGTACTTTTCCACCTCGCCCACACACAGCGATATTTGTTGGGATGACCGGGATACGGTGAAGAGGGGGTGGGTGGGAGAGGTCTGCTACATGAGAGCAGAGCATGAAGGATCACAGAGTGAAAGACTTGTGTTTCTTGTGATGGGTCCGTGAAGTGGGACCACTGTGGTGTGGGACCACTGTGGTGTGGGACCACGTGGTGTGGGACCACTGTGGTGTGGGACCAGGTGTCCAGCATGTGGAGCAAGCCAGGCTTGAGAGACCCAGACACATGCGGTGCTGGTCAGGGAATTTGAGCAACACTGTCAGAATTATGCATGAATTTTGCGCCGTGTCGTTCCAGGCTTTGAACCAACAGTACACGATATTAAACTGTGAACTGGTGTTAGTGTGCGAGTTGTGTAATCGTTGTGATGTCATACTTATGCAAGGGAGAGGCTGAGTATGAGGCTTTTGCCTCCAGTCTCTCAGATGATGTTTCTAAAGGAATTCACGAGGCATATGCACAGAGAAGGAATTAAAAGAATGAAGATGATTGTGCAGTGCAGTTCGACAACAAATAGCCTAATTGATCTGACTTGAGAGTTGATTTTGACGAGGTGACAACCCTTATATGGTCTCTTGCAGTCAGCTGGCTATAAACATTATGATCTGTCTCTCTAATAACTTATTCATCGTTCTGACAGACTATTGCCTAGAACTTGTAGAAACAAAATGTGACATTTATCGTTCTATCTTGCGTTTAGAGACTAGAATGGTTTTTTACTTTCTGGAACTGATGGCTGGAGACTGTCCTTCTGCGATTTCACACAGGCCACAGTTTGTTATAACTCACTTTTTTACGTTGTGAACAAGCTCCTTGGTGTGTACTGAGTGTTGGACTGTGAGGCATATTCTTCTGGAATGCCGGACTTTCCGCGATGTTCGCCTGAAGCATTTCACAGCAGACTCGATAAAGACCTTGTTCAGAGACGTCCCACCAGATGCGATTTTTTTTAATTTTTAAAAGAAACATTTTTCATTTAGTCTGAAACTGAAGGGAAAAAGAGTTAGATTTTTAGAATTGTTTTAATCGATTTTGAAATGATTTGGTTTTGTATTTAACAATTATACAGGCATGTTTTTAACGTGGTGACAGCCCAGATATGGCCCTACATGGTTGGCTGGGCTGTAAGCAATTGGACGTGACTGGACCTGACCTTTATGGGAATTTTTTTTTTTTTTTAATTAAAATTCTGCCTCCCAGAAAAATTGGAAATTACTTTTATTAAATCAAAGTAAGTGAATGTTCTTATCTTTGCTTTCATTGTGTGGTAAAAAGTTGTTGTTTTTATTTGCCTTTCACACCCATTCTTCTCTTTCAAAAGGTGAAGAAGCTCCATAGTGCATTCCCTGTCATGCACAGTGAAACTTGTTCTTTTAGAGTGCTGGGACTTGCATGATATGAGACATAAGCATTTTAAAGCAGACTTCATGAAAACCTTGTTCAGAGATGTGATCTTTGACTTTCTGTAAGCGATCAACATTTTTCATCTGATCTAAGATTCTACAGAAGAAAGTTTTTCAACAAAATTTTTTATGTGTTTTTGGGGGGTTGTACTTCAAAGAGTTATGTGAATGAGTTTTTTGTTGTTGTTGTTCATGACTTTTGAGTTGACTTCAACGTGGTGACTGCCCTGATATGGCCCTTTGTGGTGGGCTGGGCTGTAAGCAACATCACTCTCACCCTGTTATCTGCCTGTGCAGGTGCACAGAATGTGGCGCCTCCTTCCTTGAAGCGGACAAGCTGCGCCGACATATGCGCGTGCACAATGAGGAATCGGACCGTGCTGTGGTTTGTGAAGAATGCGGGGCACGTTTCAGCATCCCCCGTCATCTGACCAATCACCGCAAAGTCCATCGCGACGAGGAGGCCAGCAAGAGCAAGCCAGACATCGTCGGTGTTCGGGTTCGTTGGAAGAAACGGAAGGGAGAGGAGGCCCCAGATGAAAAGAGCCCTCGCAAGAAGAGCCGCAAACGGAAAGGAAAGGGGAAAAAAGTGAAAGACAGTGTAGGTGATGAAGAAGAGGAGGAGGTAGGAGTGAAGAGAAAGAGAAAAAATAAGGAGAAAGAAGACAGGCATTTTGAGAATGAAGAGCGGACAGTGGATGATGATGATGATGGAGAAGGAGAAGAGGAAGAAGAAGACTACGATGGTGACACAGAGGTTGAAGAATCCAACGAGGAGGACCTTCCGCAAGAAGAGAACGTAAGACACTCGAAAGAGTCAAGTCATGTGGAAGTGAACCCTCCATGTAAGCGTCTGCAAAAGGAACCTGTTTTCAGAGACAAAACTTGAAATAAAGAAAGAAGTGGAGGAGGAGGGGGAGGGGGACAGAAGGCACCAGTCGTTATCCTCCAGTCACGACGCTGGTGTGGTGGAGGACACGTTGAATGGCAGCACCGCTGGGGCTAAGAGAGGCATTGAGGAAGTGATGAGCCTGCCTGTCCGTTTCCGTTTCCACTCCTCCTCAGCAAACAACTTGGTGAGTTTGTCACCGTCCAACTCCTTAAAGGGTTTCTGGAGGGATGGGGTGTTGGACTCGAGGATTGTTTGAGGTTAAGGGTTTGGTTTTTTTTGTTTCCCTTCTGAACTTGATGAGGCATTATTTAAAAATGACTGGTGAGTTGATTTTAACGTGGTGACAGCCTGATGTGGCCCTTTGCGGTCGGCTGGGCTATAAGCAACATTATCTTATCTTATCTTATGTTCCTTCATAAACTGACAAGTCTGTCTTAACGTGACAGGACTCTTGTTTCATCTGTAGTAGTCGAGAGTTGATCTCAATGGGCGGCAGCCCTGACATGGCCCTTTGCGGTCGACTGGGCTATAAGCAACATTTTCTCTCTCTCTCCCTCTGTCTGTCTCCCTCCATCTGAACTTGAAAAGGCTGTGTGTTCCTTCTGATAGACTCTTAAGTTTCTTCTCAACTGGACAAGGTTCTAGGTTTCCCCTTCTAACTTGACAAGACTCTGTTGTTTGAACTGACAAGACTCCGTGTTCTTTGTGGACTTGACTCTGTAATCTCTCTGAACTTGACGTGATTATTATGTTCCATTTAAACTATGTTCTTCCTGAACTTGGCAAGATTATGATGTTCAATCTGAACTTGACAAGGCGCTATGTACTTTCTGAACTTGACAAGGCTCTTTGTTCTTAAATTTGGTTCAGCGATAACTGTATTATCACTCTAAGATGACCATCATGCGTGGGTGGATGATGAATGACACCGTAGGCTGGCTGACTGATGTAGCATTGGGTTTCAGATGTCCGTCAGCAGTGGCCCCACAGGCGGTGTGGGTCTGGACGAGATGTCCCACTGCACCATGGACTTCAGCACCGACATGACCTTGACCCAGCACCCCCTTAAAGAGGTGGACAGCGATCAGTGTCGCGTCCTTTTCGCCTGCAAAGTGTGCAACGCCGTCTTCAACTCCTTCTTCGCCCTCAAAATGCACAAGGCCAAGCACGTGGCCTTCCGCAGCTGTATCTGCATTCGCTGCGGGGATGACTTCGCCGAATCGGAACAGCTGAAAGAGCACCTGACAGTCTGTGAGGGCTACCGCCCCGTACCAGCAGAGGGGAAGGAAGAGGGGAAGGAAGAGGGGAAGGCAGGGGGAAGGCAGGGGGGAAGGAAGGGGGGAAGGAAGGGGGGAAGGCAGGGGGGAAGGAAGGGGGGAAGGAAGGGGGGAAGGCAGGGGGGAAGGAAGGGGGGAAGGAAGGGGGGAAGGCAGGGGAGGCGCAGTACCGTAGGAACGGGATGGGCGATGTGAAGCGGCACGAGTGCAAAGACTGTGGGGCTGCCTTCGCTCAGTTCTCCAAGCTGAGGCTGCACACGCTCGTCCATGACCCGATCGTCGACACCACTGCTTGGACTGTGGGGCAGCCTTCAGGAAAGCGCGTGACCTCCGCGACCACAAACCGCACGCATAACGATGAGCGTCCCTACGTGTGCGACACGTGCGGGGCGTCCTACACCCAGCATTCCACCCTCCTCATCCACAAGCGTACCCACACAGGGTACAAACCCCACGTGTGTAAAGACTGTGGGGCCACGTTCCCCAGGGCGAATCGCCTGCGTGTGCACATGAGGATTCACACAGGGGAACGTCCGTATGTGTGCAAAGAGTGTGGGGCGGATTTCAAGTGGAACGCGGATCTGAAGAAACACATGGTGATTCACAATGACCTGGACAAGTACAGGTGTCCCCACTGCGAGCAGACCTTCATTCAGCAGAAAAAGTACAACTTGCATTTACAGGTAAAATACTGGGGGATGCTGTGGTGGTTTGGTTTTGTTTTCCGTTAGTTTTTGCATTTTTGTAAACATATTCGTTGTTACAAAGCTTGTGCATGCTAATACAGTGGTACACCTTCTCCTAAACTGATTATAATAAAACCTGTACATCAAAGTGAAATTTGGGAGCGCTGAGATTTTATGTACTCAAGATTATGGGCATGTTATGGTATTAAGACTTTGTATTAGTTTGAGTATCATTCTGCTTCTACGTGGGAGTGTGCATGTAGTTTACAAGTTACGTGTACTGGGAGTTTGCATGTAGTTGACAAGTTACGTGTATGCACGTGTACACTCTGTCGTCAACGTGTGTTTTGTCCCAGTAAGTGTCTGCATCTGTCCGTTTTTAGCATGTCAGTGTGTGCATGATGTGCACATGTGTATATCTATCTATGGCTCCAAATAACAGAAACTCTTTTGTGTTACATGACTGTGACAGATTCACTCTGGGGAGCGCCCGTTTGTCTGCAAGGAGTGTCAGAGACCGTTCAAGAAAAGCAGTCAGCTGAAGCGTCACGAGCGCATCCACTCCGGCGTCAAGTCCTTTCTGTGTGACGAGTGCGGCACGGGCTTCCTGACGGCCTCCAGCCTCAAGCTCCACCGCACAACGCACACCGGGGAAAAACGCTTCATCTGCGAAGAGTGCGGGAAGGGTTTCCGTGTGCACAACCGCCTGATGCGGCACATGGCCTGCCACACCACCGACGAACTTCTCCTGGTCAAGAACAACCCCCCACGTCCTCCGCCGCTACCTCATCGTCTACCAAAACGGCTTCTGCCACGGGTCCGGAGTCGTCGTCGTCGGTGACAAAGAATGTGCCATCGTTCACACACTACGAGCTGTTTCAGTACAGTAAGCAGTCGGCGGCGAAGATCCTGGCTCCCCAGCAACAGCTTCAGGAGCAGGAGTCGGATGAAAGGCAGCTAGAGCAGCTTCAACACCAGCAGCAGAAGCCCACGAAACAGCAGGAGTGATGCCGTCTGCCCACCACCGACCCCCCTGTCTTCTCCATGATAGCTTGGTTTTATTTGGTGCAGCTGATTCTCGTACCTCCAGAGATTATGTGTGTGTGTGGTGTGTGCACATGTATGTGAATTTTGAGAGTGAAAGTCCGCCTTTAAGGCACCTGTTGGTCAGCCTAGCTACAGTGCAACCAGTACTGAAAACAGAGTGCAAGATGTGTGTGTGTAGAATGTGACACTGGCACACAGAGAGCCTAGCTATAATGCAACCAGTTACTGAAAGACAGAGTGCAAGATTGTGTGTGTGTGTGTGTATATGTGACAGTGACAGAGAAAGAGAGAGAGTGTGTGTGTGTATATGTGACAGTGACAGAGAAAGAGAGAGAGAGTGTGTGTGTGTATATGTGACAGTGACAGAGAAAGAGAGAGAGAGTGTTGTGTGTGCAGTGACAGAGAAAGAGAGAGAGTGTGTGTGTGTATATGTGACAGTGACGGAGAAGAGAGAGAGAGGTGTGTGTGTGTGTATATGTGACAGTGACAGAGAAAGAGAGAGAGTACATGAAAGCGACATCTGCAGAGCTGTTCTTGGAACTGATGTGAAGGTGAAGCTGGAAAGGCCCATTTCATCTTGTGAAAATCAGCAAACGAGAAAGCCAGAAACGACCAACCAAAAAAGCAAACAAATATGAATTTGTCAAAAGAACTGTTTAGGCAGCATTGTTACAGGCTCAGAACTGCTGTTTGGAACCGAACAACAAAAGAGATGCAAATGTTGTCTGCTGTTCTTTTGAGCATGGAATGTGCTATAGGTGCATGTAAATTGTAATATATTGAAAACAGGATGTTAGAAGAGCAAAATAGATGAAGTCGTGTACGTTTTGATTTTCAAATCACACTGCTGTTACAGTAACAAAAAGCAAAACGTTTTGTATTTAAAATTCAGAAAAAGTGCATGTGATGTAATATAAATCTATAAATGTATGTAAAGGAAGATTGATTTTTTTTTTTCGTGTATGAAGAGTGGTTGTGATACAGGTTTTATACCAGTCTGGTTACCGAGACTCTAGAATCATAACAATGCTGTTTAATACGAGAGCACTAGAAAATGCTTACAAACTTTGTTGTTATGTCTTCATATATGGAGGTTTTTGTTTTTGCTTTTTTAATGGCCAGCATGATATGTTTTAATATAGATAATGCATAATGAGCGTGGTGCCAAATATTGAAAACTGCTGGAACAGACCTGTGACGTGTATGTTGACAGTCGATTAGTCTTGTGTTTTATATGAAATTTTAGTGGGAGATTTTAAAAAAATTATTTAGCGCAATTCATACGACAAGAGATATTCATGTGGGGTGTGTGAATGTGCTTTTATGACTCGGGAGGGGGTGATTGGGAATAATTCTGAACTGCTGCTATTCACACCGCTCTTGCTTGGTCCCCTACCCACACTCCGACGTATGCATAGATCTTTTCCATGCCTGTCGAATGACTTTTTCAGTTTGTGTCAGTCATTGCATCCACTGAAAGGCGGACACATTATTCATGAACCGGAGGTGGGAGGCACTGTCGTTAGGGATGAGCAAGAACGGGAAGCATTCACTGCAGGCTTTTTTTAAGAAAGGATTTCTGGTGTTACTGCTGTGTTACACATACTCCACATTCTGCTTTGTTACCTTTTTTTTTTTTTCAGACAGAAGAAAAAAGTGTATAAAAAGTAAACATGGAGGAGCTGTGTGAGTGTGTGAATGGATAGCGTGTGCTCACATAGCTGGTACTTCTCTGACTAGTGTTCTGACCTTCCCATATTCAAGGTCTCGGTTTTCGGTGCAACAGCATCCACAATACGCATATTTAACAAAAGTCATGAAGAAACGAGCACAAATTTACCCCTGAACGCTTCCAGCTTGATCTTTTGGTGTGACCTTGATTAAAGTTCAAGGTCAGACATGGATGGAGTTGTTTTTCATCAGGAAGGGACGGGCAATCTGTTGCCACCCATCATTGTGCGTGTCTGGGTTGGTGACCTTCAGTTTTTGCACCAATTTTCAGTTGGCCACGACACAGCCGCACCCAGTTCACAGCCAGCTGAAATGTAGGTTCCATGTTCTGTTAGCCAGTCTCAAGACACTGGCTGAAATCACTGTTCTCAATAGAGTCCAGCATCACGCGGGAAACGTGAGGCGAAGAGGGCGCTGGCCATTTTACCGACTGGTGAAAACGTCCATTCCCCTTGCCTGTCTGGAAAGGACGTTCAAAGACGTGTTAAGACCTTGGCAAGAGGAAGGGAACACACGCGGCTAGACCGCACGTAACCTTAAATAGACTGACACGAACCCCGTCAATAGACTGACACTAACCCTGTCAATAACTGAAAATTCCCCCTGTCAATAGATGACAGTAACCCGTAATGACTGACAATTAACTCTGAAAATGACTGACGTTAACTCTGCAAAGACGGGAAAATTAAACTCTGTCAATAGACGAACGAAACCCTGTAATAGAAGACACTAACCCTGTCATAGACTGCACGTAACCTGTAAATAGACTGCAATTAACCCTGTCAATAGACTGAAAAATTAACCCGTCAATAGATGAAAGTAACCCTGTCAATAGACGAAAATTAACCCTTCAAAGCTGACACGTAACCCTGCAAAGCTGACATAACCCTGTCAAAGACCGAAAAGAAACCCTGTCAATAGTGAAACTAACCCTGTCAAGGCTGCAGAACCCTGTAAAGGATGCACGTAACCCTGTAAATAGCTAAACACGTAACCCTGTCAATAGATGACAGTTAACCCTGTCAATAGATGAAAATTTAAACCCCTGTCTAGACTGACACGTAACCCTGTAAATAACTGACAATTTTCCGTAAATAGATGACACGAAACCCTGTAAATTAAGACAGAATGCAATAGACGACCGTAACCCTGTCAATAGACTAAGAAACCCTGTAAAAGGACGATTTTTCCCCCTGTAGAAAATTTTTTCAGAGGAAAGGGGTTTGGCTTCCACTGGAACCGCCCTTTCCCAAAGGGTCTTTTTCCGATTTGGGGGTTTTTTTGGGGTTTTTTTCTGTGTGTGTTTCAGAAAATAAAAAGAGGAAATGTTCAGTTTACGTATGGCACAACCTTTTACCGGGGTCAAAGGGCTGGAGGGGGGGGGGGGGGGGGGGGGGGGGGGGGGGGGGGGGGGGGGCATAGTCAGGAGTGATAAACCCTCTGGGTGTAAGACATTTTTGTATAGACAGAATGTTGTCGAAACCCCTGGAAGATCTTGTCCGAGATTTTGTACATGTGTCTTTTTTTTAATAAAAATCAAAATTTTTTAAATTTGATTGCTGAAGTTAAATCATGATACAGTGCATTGTGAATGATCTTTACAATTTTGGATCTTGGGATTTTAATTTTGTATTTTGTACGTAACTTGCTCCTTCACCTTCTGGCTGATGTAGACTAAACACTTTACAGAGACCCCTTTTAAAACCTTTTTACAGTGCCCAAACCTGTTCGATTTTTAAATTTTGAAAAAGGTCAAATTTTTCATGGTCTGATTTTGCGAAGTAAGTTTTTTTAAACAAAAATTTCGGGGTTGGTTTTAAGGATTATTTAATGTGTTGTTTGGTCTGTCAATCTGTGACTTGACTTTTGCCCAAACAGGTCAGCCCTGTATGGCCTCTGCGGCCAGCAGGGCTGAAAAACATTATCTCCCACTATGGCCCCAAAGGCCGTTAGGCTGTAAACACTGACTTGACGTTAAACCCCTAGCTCCCCCGCGTGGCAGCGGGGCAGGTCACACTGTAAATTTGGTTTTTACATGGCAGCAGTGTTTTGCGATTTTCTGGGGACGACGACTAACACAGCCCACTTTGCCGGCAGCCCACGTGAAAATGGGGTATAAGGGCCCTTTGGGAATCGCCAATCGCACCTCAAAAAGGCCCCAAATGACATTTTTGTATGGGCTTTTGCCTTTTTCAAACGATTGAAGGATTTTTTTTTGAAAAAGTCAAATGTCAGTTTTTTTTGCTGGGGAATTTTTTTTTTAATGGGGGGGGGGGGGGGGGGGGGGTTAAAAATGTCTTGGATGTTTCTGCCCTTTTCGTGGCCCCAGTTCCCTGTATGTTCTTGCTGTGGTTTTGCTGTTTGCCCTTTGGCCTTGTATCCAGCCTTGTGGGCAAGTATCATTTTGATTTATGATTTTGATTTCAAAAGGAGGTCGATTTTTTTTAGCTGGATTGTGTGCCCCCAAGGTCTGAACATGTAAGAAAAACAGTTGTAAAGCATTTCAGGCGTAACTCTGTTTAAATTTTCCCCCTGTTTTGGGGGGTAGTGGTGGTAGTTCGGTGATTGTGGGATGTGAAATGTTTAAAGTTCAAATTTTCTTTCGTTTTTTTAGTATGTTTTTTTTTTTCAAACTTTCTCTTCAACATTACAGATCTCATCGCTTTATTTAGAGATTTTATTTCAAACTTTTTTTCAACATTACAGTCAAAGATTTGTTTGGTCCAGTATTTTGGGTAGTGCTTTACACAATTTGGTAACAAATCCTTTTCAATCCGTCTTTTTTAAACCTTCTTGTTTTCTCTGTGGAGGCCAGCAGTGGAAAATTTGGGTTTGGTTGCCTGTTCCAGGCTCCATCTTCACAGGGCCGGGGTAATTTTATCTGCTCAAGTTCGTCCCTTTCCCCCATAAATGAAGCTTCTTGCCAAAGAAGTGAGATGAAACCAGGGGAAAACGGCGCGGTTTTGCCCCCAAACAGCTGAATATCATAGGTGCTTGTGACAGTTACAATATAAAGGTGCTTGTGACAGTTACAATATTCGAAATTTGCTTGTGACGTAAATATCGAGGGTTTTGGACAGTACAATGTCGAGGTGCTTGTGACAGTTACAATTTCGTAGGTGCTTGGACAGTTAAAATATCGTAGGTGCTTGTGACGTACATGTCTAGGGTTTGGGACAGTTACAATATCGTGGTGCTTGCGCTTTTTACAATATCGTGGTGCTTGCGACGTTACAAATCGTAGGTGTTTGCGACTTTACAATATCGTAGGTGTTTGCGACAGTTCAATATCTAGGTTTGTGACATTTACAATATCGTAGGTGCTTGGACTTTAAAAATTCGTAGTCTTGTGACAGTTACAATGTCGGGGCTTGTGACAGTTACAATCTTTGGGGTTTTTTGTGACAGTTAAAAGTCGTAGGTGCGTACAGTTCAATTTCGTGGTGCTTTGCGTTACAATATTTGGGTGTTGTGACAGTCAATACGTAGGGCTTGTGACGTCAAAATATCGTAGGTGCTTGTACAGTTACAAAATCGAGGTGTTTGTGACAGTTTTACTATGGGGGTTTTGTGCATTTTACAATACGTGGGTGTTGGACAGTTACAATTCAGGTGCTTGTGACGTTACGTATTTGGGTGTCGTTAAGTCTGAAAACTTGTGAACACGGGGGAAAAGTTTCTCGTAACATTATCTAGAGGGTTTAATGATCAATTTACTGATTGACCCTAGAGAACTTGCATTTTCATTTCATTGGGGGTTAAAAAATTTTGCAAAATAAAAAATTTTCCCCTTTTTGAAATTGTGCCTTGATTTTGCCTGTTTAAACCAAAAGGCGGTTTTTAAAGTCGCCTGATTTTAAAGGTTGTAGGCCAGTCTTTTGTGCAGTACAATGTTCAAGAAACCCAATCGAAAACCTTGTTTCGCATCATGGGGAATAATCTTTAGTTACGTTGTCTCATGGTTTGACTAAATGTTTAAAAAGAAATTTTTGAAACCCAGGATAAAACTTGTTCTCAGTTATTTTTAAAGCTGTTTTTTGTCATGCATGTCAATTTAGATTCCATTTCATTTGTTGGGGTAAGTTAAAAAAAAAAAGGGGAGAATGACAAAAGGGTCATCTTTTGCTGATGAAGGAATGACATGATCATGACCCCCTCATGGGGGGTTTTTTTAAAAAATTTTATTTTTTATTTACACTTTTTATTTAAATATTTTTTCAGCAATTTCCCACATTTTCCCCTGTGTTCTTTCTGCTTAAAGGAGGGAAACACAACTTTATAAAGGCATTCCCGTGGGTATAAAATTTAAAAAGAAAGGTGTTTCTTTCTTTAAAACAAAAAATAAACATGGGGGGGCTTTCATAAAAGGTTTTATTATCAAAAACGGTTTTTTCTATCTGGATAAAATAGACACAAGGTGAAGAACTTAACAGATTTCCGAAAAGAAGCAAGGTGTGGCATGGGGAAAAGGGAAACGGGTTTTGTTTTTTTTTGGCCCCTTTTTCTCAGTTGGTCTCCGGAAGTGATGTTTTTGCTCCTCCTTTCGCTTTTAGCAGGTTTGTCCTGTCATCGCTTTTGCCATGAAATGTCCCGCGGTCTGAACATGGAACGACAATTGCTAATTAAGGGCCCGTAATTTAAAGATGCAAAAAATCCTTGGTTTGCAAACAAATGCTGTAGAAAAAAAAAAAAAAGAAAAAAAGTTCGCTTTTAGAAATGCTTGTTTTGTCATCAAGGCTAAACAAAAAAAATTCTCCGAGCAATGCATACAGCTGCAAGAGGGATAACAATGAAAAGTTCAGGGAAAGTTCCATTTTTGGTTTTGTCAGAACTAGTGTGAAGGGGTCAAAGCGTCCGTTTCTGGCTTTCAGTCATTTAAAATACACCTTGCGGCGAAACGGGAAAAAACGATTAAATTTTACGTATCGGTAGAAAATTTTTCCTGCAGTAATTTCTTTGTTCCCCTTCTTCGCTATCATAAAGAGTGCTTTGGAACTCTGAGATTCCCAAAGCTAGGGTTTGACTTTTGATGTATGTTGGGGGATGGTGGACTTTTGGTATTTTGGGGGAGGTGTGACTGTTTGAGTCAGTTGGGGTGGTTGACATGATTGACGTCATGTTGGGAAAGGTGTGAATATTGTGCATGTTGGCGAGGGTGTAAATTGTGTCATTTGAGGGTGTGAATGATTGATGTCTTTGGGGATGGTGTGACATGATTGATGTCATTTTGGGGGGATGGTTGGTTGATGTCTTTGGATGGTGTGTGATTGATGTATGTTGGGGATGGTGTACATGTTTGTAGTTGGGGATGGTGTGACATGATTGATGTTGTTGGGATGGTGGGGCATGATTGATGCATTTTGGGGAGGTGGAATGATTGATGTCATTTTGGGGATGGTTGTGCTTTGATGTTGTTGGGGGTGGACAGTTTGACGTCTGGGGGGGGTTTGGTTTTTTACAGATGATTCATGTTGGGGATGGGTGACAGGTTTTTGTCATTTTGGGGGGGGTTTTTTTTCATGTTGATGTAGTTGGGGAGGTGTGACGGTCAGGGGAATGGTGCGACATTTTTGTGCATTTTGGGGAGGGTTTCGACAGTTTGATGTCGTTGGGGGGGGTGTGAAGGGTTTGTGCAGTTGGGGGAGGGTTTTGTGACATGACTGATGCGTGTGGGGGAAAGGTTTCCCGGGGGGAAGGTTAAAATCGGGGGGCGGGTTGGGGGGAGATGACGAGTCCCCCGTGTTCGTCTTCTCCATGTTGGCAGGGATAGTGTACAGGTGTTGCCGAGCGACGAGTGAATGTGCTTTTAAATTTTTTAACCCAAGTTTTTGGGCCGTGTAGGTGGTTGGTTTGGTGGGGACAAATTTTGCTGGTGACGTAGACGGGACGGGAGATTCTTTCTTTTCGAAGCGCACGGAGCTTTGTCACATCTGAAGAATATGGTTTTTTGTCCAACAAGGGGGTTTTGGGGTCTTTTTAAGTGGTTGGTGTCAAAAGGCAGGTCTGGGTCTTTTCAAAGGGGTTGGTGTCAAAAAGGCGGGTTTTTTGTGGCTTTTTTAAAGGGTTTTTGGTGTCAACAACAGGTTTGTTTTTTCTGCTAAGGGGTTTGGTCGGAATGCCTACCGTCCCGTGTAGCCGTATTTGTCCCTGAAAATAAAAAAATGACAGGGCGTCCCGGAAATCGGGGGGGGGCGTTCGCGCCCCGGGGAAAATTAAAATTTCGCAAAAAAGGGCCGTTTATTTCCTGGGACCCGGTTTTCAAAGTCTAGGCTGGCCCAAGACGGAAGCGAATGTCCATCCGCATGGCGGGGGGTTTCATTTCTACCCCCCGCTTCAACTGGCGTCGAAAAAGCGAAACAAGTTTTCATCGATTCTGTTTCATCTCCAAAGAATTTAAGCGCAGTCAAAGAGAGACGTTTTCGACGGGAGTTTTCAGAGTTCTGGCCTTGTATAAAAGCCAGGGGAAAGGAGAAACTTTCGTTTTGCAAATTTGTGCAGTATTTCCCATCAAATCCGGGGGAAAAGATGTCGGGGGCCCCAACAAACTGACAAATAAAGCAAAAATAAAAATTTCTGAGCACAGCAAAAGAAAAAAAAAATCACGGGTTTTTTTAAAGGGAGTGCAACTTCGGCCACAAAAAAAGGAATCTACAGCCGTCATTCGTGCTAAAGTATGATGGGGGACATTTTTTTGGAAAAAAATTTCCCCGGTCGCAATTGGACAAACTCAGCAAAAAAGCAGTGGAAAAGTCATTTTTTCCCGATTCAGAAAACCCAACAGTTTGCAAAGTCCAGGCCCGAGGGTCCCAAGAGAGACATAAAAGAGGCTGCCTGGTGAATAAAGAGTCCCTATACGGGCCCTTTTCAGCCTCTCAGTTCCCTTTGTACAAAAAAAACTGTTTTGTACTTAGGTAAATAAAGGTAAGTTTTTTATGCTTTTTTTTTTAGTTTGGTTTTTTTTGTTTTTCTGTTGTGACCAAAAATTGCCGAATAGTTAGGGTCCTGAAAATTGTGTCCTGTCCTGATTTTGAAAGTGTGTCCCGAAACAATTTAGGGGTGGCATGCCGTTGGTGTCAACAAGGGCAGGTTTTTTAGGTTTTGCTAAATGGTTTGGGGGTTCAAAAGGCAGGTTTTTGGGTTTTTGCTGTGGTTTGGGTCAAGGCAGGTTTGGGTCTTTGCAAGTGGTTTGGTGTCAAAAAGGCAGGTTTTGGGTCTTTCTAAGTGGTTTGGTGTCAACAAGGAGGTTTTTGGTTTTAAAGTAGTTTGGTCTAAGGCAGGTTTGTGGTCTTCTGCTGAGTGGTTTGGTCTAAGGGAGGTTTGTGGTCTTCTTTAATGGTTTTGGTTAACAGGCAGGTTGGGTCTTTGCTAAGTGGTTTGGTCTCAAGGCAGGTTTTTGGTCTTTAAGGGTTGGGGTCAACAAGGGAGGTTTGAGGGGCTTCTGCTAAGGGTTTGGTCTCAAGGAGGTTTGTGGTCTTCTGCAATGGTTTTGGGCTCAAGGGGGTTTGAGGGCTTTGCTAAGTGGTTTTGGTCCAAAAGGGGGTTTGAGGTCTTTGCTAAGGCCAGTTGGACTTTGGGAAAAACCCGCGGATTGGAAAATCGTGTGGGGGGAGGGGTGGTAGGCGGTGGTTTTTTCAGTTTTTTAACCTACACATCAGCAAACCATTTCCGTAGCCCCATTCTGTTCCAGTAGCAAGACCCTTCTAACCTAGCCCTACCCCGGCCCGGTTTTCAAAATACCGGGGGCTCGTTTCAAAAATGCTGCTTCTAATCATAAAGAAAAACTATGTTTCTTTGCTTTATTTAAAAGTAAAAAACCTTTTTTTTCCTTGAGAGAGAGGAAGAAGAGAGAGAGAGAAGAGAGAGAGAAAAAACTACCTTTCAACATAGACAACTCATTTTTACTCATTACTGAATTTGCACAAAATTACAGTAGGCTGTGGAAAGCCTTATGATGTTCTTCTTTTTTCAGATGGGGATTTTTTAAACCCGCCCGTGCCACGTCTTCAGTAGACTATTCGACAACGGTTGCATGCTTTTTGTATTTTTGTGCAGCCCGGTACTCGCCGTCTTAGGCATGAGCTCGGGTCTTTAGAGTCCGTGAAAGTTCTTAGGGAGTGACACAGATAACCTCGGGTTTTTAGTCCCTCCGAACGACTTATGGGGAAAAGGAGTCATAAAAAAGTTAACTCCCAGGGAAAAAATCCCCTATACCGAAAAAAGAAACCCGCAACCCCGGATCACGAGTCCCGGGGCCCCTACCAACTGAGCTATCCGGCCCCCCGTTACTATGCATGGGCCCTTTTTTCCCTGTACTTTGCCTAAACGTTGCTCTGCCGCACGAAAACTTTTCGTTACATTTGTCGGCCCCCCTTTCACTTCCATCGAGACACCGTCTTTCACCAGGTGGGGGTGTTTAAACTCACAAACGCTTTGCTCGCCGGTGCCCATTATCGATTTGAAAAGACTGAAAGACTTTCAGAGCGCGATAGGAACAGGGAAAACCGTGTGCTAAAACTCGCGTCTAACGGAATCTCCCTCATAACGCAAATTTCTAAAAAGCATGGGTCGACTTCAAACAAATTGAAAAAAAAAAGTAGCAAAATTATCGTCGTCGTAGCTCCGTGCAACCCCTCAAAAACGTGTTGCACGGCCGAATGTAGCAGGTCGGGTCTGGGTTTCTTTGGGGGGTGGGTCCAAAGGCTTGTTCCAGTCAGCTGTGGGGAGGGTGAAGGCATCTTCATGATGGGACTGGGGGTCTGTTTTGTTTTAAAAAAAAAAAGAAAAAAAAAAGACTCATTGTGGCAGCTTGAAGATGGAATGTTTTTTTGGAGCCAATGTGTGCAGGCGGGGGAATAAGAACATGGTGCTGAGTGTTTTGGTGGGGGGGGTGAGGAATGTTGCCCGGTTTTAAGGGCATTGGGGGTTTATAGAAGGGTGAAGTTTTTGGGGCAGCCCTTTTTTAGGGGGATGAAAATGTCCCGGAAACTGCCATCAGGGAAAAGGTGTTTGATTAAAAAGGAGGGTTGAAGGGTCGGGAAAAATTGGGGTTTAAGGGTCGGAAACACGTTGAAGTTGCAGGCTAGTTTTCCCCCCCATCATTGAGGGACCTTTTTTCAAAGCTGTGGTGTCAGGCCCTTTTAAAGGGTCAGTGGAGACAAAGGGGTTTCCCGGGTGTTGGGTTTTTGATTTTTGGGAGTAGGGAAAAGCGAGTGGTTTGTTTTGATTATAAGAGTTTGGCCGTCTTTTGGGACGTTATTTTGATTTTTTTCCTGGTTGTTTTTTGTTGAAGTGGTTTTTTTATTTGGGGGGGGATGTTCCGTGGTGTGAGAATCGTAGCGACGTTGTTGGTGTGCAGAGCGTTTGTTGCAAGTTTGGGTGCCTAGAGCCCTTTGTTGCGCGTTGTTTTGGGGTGCCTAGCCGTTTGTTGGAAAAAAGTTGTTGGTGTCCTGACCGTTTTTTGCAGACGTTGTTGGTGGCCTAGAGCCGTTTGTTTCAGACAGTTTTGGTGTGCCTAGAGCTGTTTGTAGCAGACAGTTGTTGGTGTGCCTAGAGCGTTTGTTGAGCAGTTGTTGGTGTGCCCAGAGCCCTTTTTTGCAGACCCCAGCCTGCCACCTTTCTGCTGGCAGTGTATCATCTGGCATTGTCTAGTGACTTGTGAGCTCTTTTTTTTTTCCCCCCGAGGGTTGGATTCAGACAAATTTTTATATTAGTGTATTTCATATCATTAGCAGTATGTATATTACATGTTGTTTGAAATATAACTTATTAATTAAGATTTTTGTTTAAAATCCACTTTCAAAAAATTTATACTTTTTGATCAAATTTTATTTTGTGTTATTATCTTTCCCCTTTCCCACTCATCATTTCATTCATTACAAGAAAAACCCTTAGTATATTTTTTTACTATAATTAGTTTTTTTTTTTATTTAAAAATTTATATTTCTTAGATTCGTCGCTTTTTTTTCTTTCCTTTTCTTATATACTCCCCCTCCTTTTTTATTTTCCCCCCCCTCCTCTTTTTTTTTCTTTTCGTTTCATTTTGTCATCATCAATTTCTATTGAAACCCTATTGTTGAATCTCCCCTGGCTCCCTCCCGTTTCATTATATTGAAACCCCATTGTTTAAATCTCCTTGGCTCCCCTCCTTATCATCTTACTTTTAAACCTATTGTTGAAATTCCCCTGGCTCTCCTTTTTATTATATTGAAATATTATTGAACTCTCCTCTGGTCCTCTCCTGTTCTCATTACTATTGAAACCCTTTTATTGAACTCTCCCCTTTGGCCCTTCCCCGTACATCATTACATTTAAACCATATTATTGAACTCTCCTCTCGCTCCTCTCCCGTTCATCATTACCAATTACAATTGTTCCTTTGTTGGTCTTTATTTCATGATGTACACTACCTTTAATTTGTTGTTAGCAAAAGTAATATTTTCTTTATTTATTATTTTAAACCGTACTGTCCTTTGGGAGCCCGGGTTTAATTTTTATACCAGTTTGATCCAGTTCAGAGTTTAAACCCTGTCTTTTTTTTTTTTTTTTTTGTCTTGTAGTGTAAAGGCCCCCGCCCCAAAAAAGACCCAAAAGATAAACGCATAGGTCATTTATATTCTTTTTTTTGACGGCACAGTACTTCCGTTTTAATCTAAAAAACCCAAATGAACATGACACTTTTTGGGTTTGGGTGAAATCTCCCGAGCCAAAAGGATGCCGGGGGGAGAAACTGGGGGAGTCCCGGTCGGGGAAAACCACGGTGTCTGGGGATCCACGGTGTCTGGGATCCCGGGTCTGGGAGATCCCGTATTGGGGATGGCATTCCTACACTGCGTTAAATTTACTGTCACTGCTGGCAACAGAGGGGGGCTTTTGGGGTGGAAAAAATCCCAAAAGGTCAAGCCATGTTTTTTCCTCAGTGCCACAGTAAACACAACCATCTGACTGTGGGCTGTCATTTGTAAAAGGGTTGAGAAATTTTAGGGGACAGGGAAAAGCACTGACGTTCTTCCTATGACCGACAAACGCCATAAAATTTAAAGGGAGTTGATTGCGGTACAGGTATAGCTTAAAAAAATTTTCCTTTGTCTGTTTTGTTTTTTATGGTGCATTCCCGCTAAGTATAGGAAAGAATTGGACGAACGACTTAGAACAGGCAGAGAAAATGAGGTGGGTGGGGGGGGGGTTTAAAAAAACACCCCCCCCCCCCCCCCCCGCCTAAAAAAGCAAGTAAAATTGTTTCAGTCCGTTGCCCAGAAAGTCAGAAGTAGAATAAACTCTGTTTCATGATTTTTGCTGTTTTGTTTGATTAAAAAAAAAAAAAGGGAGGGTGATATTATTTTTTAAAAAAGGGGTGCCCCGTTTTCCCCCCCCCGATACTTCGTTTGCTCACCAGGATTTACCAAAGGTTTGTGAGTGTTGCCATCTGGGGACTGCTGAGTTTTGCGAGCTGTAAACCCATGACAAATAAAAACCCCTCCTACACAACGCACCACCCCTCCCACACAACGCACACCCCCCCCTAACCCAAACCACCCCAAATAACACAACCCCCTCTACACAAGCAACCCACCCATAAAAAACACAACACCACACCCCCCTACACAACCCACCCCTCCCCAACGCCAAAACCCCCCCACACAACGCACACACCCCCCCCCTACAAAAAGTACCTCCACCTACACAAGCACACACCCCACCTACCAAACAACCACCCCCCCAACAAAACGTACACTCCCCCCCAAAAAACGCAACCCCCCCTACAAAAAGTACTCCCTCCCACACAACGCAAACCCCCCCTACAAAAAGCAACCCCCCCCCTACACAAACACACCCCCATCCTCACAAGCCACTCCACCTACAAGCAACACCCCTCCCACAAAAAACACTCCCCTCCACCCAAGCACACTCCCCCCCTACCAACGCACACCCCCCCCTCAAACGCCAAAGCCCCCCCTAAAACAAAGTACACGCCCCCCCTACACAACGTCAGCCCCTCCTACGCAACACCACACTCGGGGCAAAAGAGCACAAATTTTCCCCACGCCAGATTGATGTTTTCAGTGCAGATGACGTGGACTTACAGACTGAGGAGAATTCTGTATGTGAGCATGGGGCACTCAAAATATCAAGGGGTTTGTTCTTGTTTAAAAAATAACGGGCATTCAGTATCCCAACAGCAATAAATGGTGGTGGAAGAAACGGCACTTTCCACCCTAAATTTGCATTTTTTTTTTTATATCGTGTTTTTAAAAGAGGTTTTTGTTTGTTTTTTTTGTTTGTTTTTTTTAATAAATAGCAAAAATCAAAGCACTTTCCAGAATTTTGAAATAGAATGGCCACAATCGCCCGGGAAATCAAAGAAATCTGTCAATAACAATGCCAGCATATTATTTATTGTTCCCCAATTTTTCCAAAAGATTATCCCAAACCATGAATGTTTTATGCTGTAATGAAACACGTCTTTTTTTAAATCAAAAATGAACATCCAATGATTTTGAGGCTGTTTTAAAGGAAACAAAAACGGTGGATAAACTTTTAAATATGTGAATTTACGATACACAAATGAAAACTACCGAAAAAATGGGCCCCAAATTTTTAAAGGTCCTGTATCAGGCAGAAATTTTAACAAACCAATTATTCTTCACATTGGTGTTACGTATGCATGTGTTTTTTTGTTTTAAGTATGGCCATGAAAGAATTACGGGGGGGGGTGCTGGATTTTTCATGATAGAGAAAAAAGGAGCAGTATGTTGGGAAGGCTTTAAACCCCATGTTTATTTTATTTTCAGCCGAACCTTGAGGGGGACATGCAAAAAGCTTTCATATGGTGGCCAGAAAAATTTCCCCTGTGTTGCAATTTGACAGTTTTCCTCGCCTCCGCTGAAGTTTTTAACGGTACATTCCAAAAGTTTGCCAAAAACATTTTTTTTTAAATTTTAATTAATCAGCCCGTACAGTGGTCAAATGCAGTGATGGAATCAATACGTCTAGGGTAATAACATGTCTTTGATGTAGTTTGTCTTTTTTTCTTGGGTTCCTGAATAGAGGAGATCATCAACGAACTAATTTTTAAGTCTGCCCGGTTAAAAGATTCAGCTGTTGTGACTTGTGCATGTTGACGAAAGGGAATGTAAAAAGCATTACTGGTTCACCCCGAAAAAAACTACGATTCTGTCGATATTTTTGTATTTACAGTCCCCATGCTTTTATCGATTTTTGATTTATATGTGATGTGAAAAGTTTTTTTGGAACTTAAAACTGCAATAACAAAGTCTTTTCTCAAAAGCCCTTTGGTTTCTGTTTTCTTTTCCTTTGTTCCCGTTTTCTGTCGCACAGGCTGTCACAGTTCCTGCAGTGAGAATGTGGTTTTTTGTTGAGCGAAGTGGCCCGATGAAAGTGATCTGAAAAAATTTTTTAACAAAAATTTTTTTTTTAAAACACCCCCAAAAAAAACTAATTAAATTAAAAAAAAACCTCAAAATAACTAAATTAAAATTAAAAAAAAAAACCCAAAGAAGATAATTAACTCGACAAAAAAAAAAAAACCCTTTACTCCCAAAGGGGGTAATGGCTAAAAGCTAAAAAAAGGAGACCAACAAAGAGGAAGGGGAAAAATATTCCCCCACAAACCCCAAAAAACCCGCCATTCCCCCCTTTACAGCCACTCTCCTCCAAAAACCACAAACACACATTCCCCCAAAAACCAGCACACCGCACACCCTGGCCCCTTAACCCATGTACCCAGAGTCATGAAATTGCTTGGATATCGTTGCATAATCACGCAGGAAAAAAAAAAAGAAGCAAAAACTAAAAAAAAAAACGATTGTGAGTTTATGGCAGACTTTTTTATAATCAGCAAAAGTAAGGACCTTTTTTTTTCTTGGAAATGTGTGCGAGTGTGACATAAATGTTGCCGGCCACCATCATTCTCCACCACCCCCACCCCCCTCCCTCCCTCCCTCACCCACCTACACACACACTTATTCCTTAGCGTTATCAGTTGATACATCATTTGACGGTGCCGAGCTTCAACCCCATTCTCCTCAAACCCCCTTCCCTCCACCTGTCTAGCTAACGTTGTTCTGTGTCCATGTGATGACAAGATGCGACTCGGATGTCATGTTACAGAGAATTCTGAGGTAGCTGTGCGGTGCCTCAAGACAGTTCCTGTAAAACTGCAATGGTTTCATACGCACAAATATGTTAAAGAAAACTGGTACCATGAACAATAAGAACTACAATTTCTGTGGAGAGTATAAGATTAATATTGATGGACATATTCTGGAAATGTTGAGTACGAATATCTTGAAACACTCTTACATTGGTTTAATACAAGATGCAAAGCACATAAACATACTCCCAGTTTATCTTGAATACGTGCGCGATATTCCGTAACGAGGAAAAACCATTTTGGGCCTTTATAGCCGTTAGTAACGGCTATTCTGGTAAACATCGGCCATCATCTGTGACCATAATAACATATCTACAAATTTTCAGAAAGGTCGGCCAAGTACTTTCTGAGATATTCCATAAAGAAGAAAAACCATTATGGGCCGTTAGTAACGGCTATAACGGGAAAATAAAACATCAGGCATCATCCGTGACCCATAATGTACATACTTACAAATTTTCAGAAAGATCGGCCAAGTACATTCTGAGATTTTCCATAAAAAAGAAAAAACCGTTATGGGCCGTTATAGCTGTTAGTAACGGCTATAACGTAAAAATAACATACATCATCTGTGACCCAAGTGAACATACCTACAAATTTTAAGAAAGATCGGCCAAGTACTTTCTGAGATATTCCATATAGAAGAAAAACCATTATGGGCCGTTATAGCTGTTAGAAAAGTTATAACGGTAAAATAAATAATCGGGCATCATCCGTGACCCACAATGAACATACCTACAAATGGTCAGAAAGATCGGCCCAGTAGTTTTGTCTGGAGCGAGTGGAACACGTTTTGACCACGGACAGACAGCATTCTTCGTTCCCATTGTAAAGTACTCCCTGTTCTATAACAACTCGGAGTACAACAAGAGAGATGAGCAAATGGGGAAAAAAATGTGTTTAACAGTTGCGGGTACTTTTTGGCAATTGCAGTGATACTATTTATTCTTTTATAATGCTTTTTGCTAAGTACTACATATACTGTTCAAAAAAAGTTAAGGACCAACATTGAGAATGCACAAAAAGTTTTTAAAATTCACAAAAATTCAATTGTACTGCCTTTGTGGTCCAAACAAATTGAACCACACGCACAAATCGATAGTGAATGCGGCAACTGCAATTTTGTGGCACACATTTCTCACGCACCTTGAAAAACACGTGTCGCGACTTGTCATTTTTGGAACAAATTGGGGTGAATTTCTGATGTGTTTTGGATCCGAGGAGCATGTGCTGAATCAAAATCATGTGAAACACGAGCTAAATCAGGCTGTAGGTCACAAAGTATGCTCAACCAAATGTCTTTAAAAGCCACTGTACTGGCGAAAAATGCAATGCAACAGCACGCCTCCACGTCGAAGACTGACGAGCTGGATCGAGGAAGAGCAATAGGATGGCTCCCAAGAAGGAGTTGCAGTCCGGGAAGTGGCATGGAGACTTGGGGTATCACACTCTGTTGTTATCAGACTCGGACAACGCTTTCAAGACACAGGAGGAGTGCAAGAACGACCACGCTCTGGTCGACCCAGAATAACAACACACGAGAGGACCGATACATTGAAAGGCAGGCCACACAAGAAAGAACAGCAAGTGCAAACAACATCAGATGTCGCCTTTGAGATGCCACCAACACTGTTGTCAGTGATCAGACCATACGAAACCGCCTACACGCCGCTTACCTCCGTGCTCGACGACCAGCCATAAGACCTCGTTTGACTGATGCCCACAGAGCAGCACGCCGAGTATGGTGCACGCAGCACGTGAGATGTACACATGAACAGTGGGCTAACGTGATGTTTACAGACAAGTCGCGGTTCTGCCTGGATCCCACCGATAGACGAAACAGGGCTGGAGACGCCGTGGGGAGCGTTTTGCAGAAGAAGCTGTCCTGGAAAGGAACCACTATGGTGGGGATCCGTTATGATCTGGGGCGGCATAAGCACACACTACAAAACGGTTCTCTACAATGTGGCAGGGAACCTGAATGGTGTTCGCTACCAACAGAGATTTGCAACCCTGGTGCTGCCAGCCCATCAACAGCTTGGACCTCAGGCAGTCTTTCAAGACGACAATGCACGGCCCCATCGCACCAGAGCAGTAAACACGTTTCTCCAAGCTGCTGGTGTCAACAGAATGCAGTGGCCCGCAAACAGCCCAGACTGAACCCATCGAACATCTTTGGGATGAGCGGGGCCCGGAGATCGCAGCAGTGTCGTCCTCCTCCTGCTAACCTGGGTCAGCTGTTTGAGTCACTCCAGCAGGAGTGGTCTGCTGTCCCCCCCCCCAAGCCTTTCTGCGCACACTGGTGAACTCCATGCGATAACGTTGCCTTGAATGCCTTGCCAATAACGGGGGACACACACGTTAATTAACCATGACATTGAACAAACACTCCTCCTGTGACTTTCAAATTTGGGGGTGGGGGTGTTTGTACTGCGCTCGATTCCAGTTTGTTGATTCTCGGACTTGTCATTGTCTTTACACACTTTGCACATATTCAATAAATTCATGTTACACTTGGAGATTGATCACTTCCCAATGTTCTTATATATTTTATAAGTCAGTGAAATGTTGGTCCTTAACTTTTGAACAGTATATATATTTGTAAAATACAGAACAGCATTCCACTAATAAGTGTATTCCTAAATAAACTAAAGAGGTGGTATATATGTTACAGTAAATTTATCAAATCAGGAAATTCATAAATTTCCTAAACATTTCAGTAAATTTATAAAGTTACTGTTTCACTCAGGAAATTTACAAATTTCCTAATAAATTAGGAAATTTATAAATTTCCTGAGTTTTGAAGGCATTTTTAAAATGAATTTACTGAAAACTGAAAGTACTTTCAGTAAATTTGTCAAATTTACTACAATACTGATATGTGTTATCTTGAAAAGTGAACCCACTTCACTTACTGCATTACTTTCTTTCTTTCTTTCATTCTGCGTACGCAGGCTGATATACTCCTGCGGACACTCCCTGTATAGCCAGGCAGTGGAGTTTTATGTGTATGAACCCTTTTTTATCCCGCATTAAGGCAGCCATACTCCATCTTCTGGGAAGGTGCATGCTATGTGTCACGTGTCATCCATACCAACGGCCAAACTGGCCTTCTCTTCCGAAAGTTGGTGATGGGATTTTACGTGTGTGCAAGATGTTATGCGTGCGTTCACACACGGAACCTCGGTTTATAGTCTCATTCGAAGGACTATATGGGGAATGGAGTCAGAACCAATGACTGCATTACTGATATGTGTTATCTTGAAAAGTGAACCCACTTCACTTACTGCAATACTGATATGTGTTATCTTGAAAAGTGAACCCACTTCACTTACTGCAATACTGACATGTGTTTTCTTGAAAAGTGAACCCACTTCACTTACTGCAATGCTGATAATATGTGTTATCTTGAAAAGTGAACCCACTTCACTTACTGCAATACTGATATGTGTTATCTTGAAAAGTGAACCCACTTCACTTACTGCAATACTGATATGTGTTATCTTGAAAAGTGAACCCACTTCACTTACTGCAATACTGATATGTGTTATCTTGAAAAGTGAACCCACTTCACTTACTGCAATACTAATATGTGTTATCTTGAAAAGCGAACCCACTTCACTTACTGCAATACTGATATGTGTTATCTTGAAAAGTGAACCCACTTCACTTACTGCAATACTGATATGTGTTATCTTGAAATCACCGTATTCAGCCTTGTTCGGAAACGAGGCTCCTGTTGGGTTGACAACATCAACATTGCCACATGAAATCTTGAATAATTTAGAGACGAGAATATTGCAAGACTGGATTTGCCTCAATCTGCCTTCACTTCAGCTGAACCTGCTACCTAATCAGTTGATGCAGCCATCATCACAACTGACTCTGCTACTACGACATCAGCTGAACCTGCTACTTTATTTATCAGCTGACGCGGCCATCATCACAACTGACGGAGCCATCACCACAGCTACCTCTGCTACGACATCAGCGGAACCTGCTACTTTATCAGCTGACGCGGCCATCATCACATCTGGCTCTGCTTCTACGACATCAGCTGAACCTGCTACTTTATCAGCTGACGCGGCCATCATCACATCTGGCTCTGCTTCTACGACATCAGCTGAACCTGCTACTTTATCAGCTGACGTGGCCATCATCATAACTGATGCAGCAACCACCACAGCTACCTCTGCTACGACAACAGCGGAGCCTGCTACCCCTGACATAGCATTGCAGTTAACTGACCGCTGTGAAAGGTTAAACATGCTCGAAAAAGGGCTTCCACTGGTCAACTGTGTCAAGCAGAACGAATGGTTAAAAGAGGCAGGGTGGATTTCAAATGTGGAGAAGTAGACGACAGTGTGACAGTGCCAGTGCCCATGGTCAATCGTGGCAGAGGCGATGCCAGAAACATTTTAGGTGTTATTGTAAACAGGGACTTCAAAACTGACATTTATACCATTGCAATGAAGGCCGGGGTTTTGAGGGAGGGTATTCACGAAACCAGTTTGATCTATGCCCTCAAAGACTGCTTTCGATGACTGATGTTAATCTTGAAAAACAGGTATCTCTGCGATCAGCTGTTGTTGCAGAATCAGCATCAGGGGTCAAGGCTACACTAAGTGCAACTGTGGGGGTGGAGCGAGAAAGTGCCAAACAAGTGCAAATGCTTCAAAACAAAACTCATGTGTAATTCTCGATGTCTGTGGTGTGCAAGGTTTCAGTAAATTTAAAATTTCCTGGCCTTTAAAATCAGGAAATTTATAAATTTCCTAGACATTTTAGGAAATTTGTAAAATTTCCTGAGTGAAACAGTAACTTTATAAATTTACTGAAATGTTTAGGAAATTTATAAATTTCCTGATTTGATAAAATTTTCTGTAACATATATAAAGGAAAACATTGCATGTTTTAATTTTTTTTGTAAACCATGAGAAAGTATGTGTGAAAGTATATCTGGATAACTTATCATAAGTTGACTTCTTAGCACACACAGCACACTTCATGTTAGAGGTGTGTGTGTGTGTGTGTGTGTGTGTGTGTGTGTGTGTGTGTGTGTGTGTGTGTGTGTGTGTGTGTGTATTTGTGTGTGCATGTGTGTGTGTGCGTGTTTGTGTGGTGTGTGTGTTTTCTTTCTGTTATTACTCTGAGACTATCGAAGTACTATGTCAAATGAACATACAAATCTTCTTCCTCTTCTTCCTAAAAAACCGGTTCACTCAAAAACGAGTAGGTCACCAGCGCGCATGTTAAAAAGTAAAATAAAATAACATAAAACAGTGCGACTCAGACTGTTGGCCCCTGGAGCAAATTTAGCAACAAGGGGTCGCACTCGATATTCAAGAAGATAAAAGCAATGGCCAAATTCAGGCCCAGGTAATAGTAAAATATCAGGGAAGTAAAAATAAAAAATCGTCAATATGCAGATCTCAAAACTGTCGAATCAATTTGTTTTTTGAATGAGATTGCATTTGTGGCAATCTTGATGGCACCCGGCAGTGAGTTCCACAGCCGTACAGAACTGGGATAAAAAGAATGTAAGTGGCTGTCAATATTTGATGCAGGTATGGTATAACACTGACCGCCACTCCTGGTGCTACTTTTATTCAATACTAGTTGTTCCATTGGAATATCAATTACTTTAGCTCTGCCTTTGAAAAAGGTGTTAAGTTTAATAAAAGCTCTTCTCTCTTCTAAGGGTTTCCATTCTAATTTCCTCATGTTCTTCCTAGTATTCCCCTTTTCTCTGATGTGGTTCCCTGTTACGAACCGTGCTGCTCTCTTCTGAATCTTTTCAAGGTTATCAATGTCCTTTAGATGGTAAGGATCCCAAACTGAGCAACCATATTCCAGTACTGGTCTAACCAGTGTTTTGTAGCAGTCGTCTTTAACCTTTTGGGGGCAGTCATTGATATTCCTGTGTAAGAAAGCTAAGATGTTATTTGCTTTCTTACATACTAAATTGTAATGTTCTTTCCATTTGAGACGACTATCTATAATCACGCCTAAATATTTTGCAGCATTAGTTTCTTTAAGAATAGTATTATGGATAGAATAATCTAATCTAATTAGTGAGCGTTTGTTACATATACGCAACACTTGGCACTTTTGAGGATGAAATTCCATTTTCCAAGTTCTTTCCCACTCTTGTAAAGCGTTTAGATCTTCTTGTAGAATGCGTGTATCATTCTTGCTTCTGATTGTTTATATACTAAACTGTCATCTGCAAAAAGCCTTATAGTAGTTCCAGGAGAGAGATTTCTACTTATGTCATTTATATAAATTAAAAAAAACAAGGGCCCCAGAACAGTTCCCTGTGGTACACTGACAAGACTGGTTTACAATGGGATGACGACCTTCCACAACAACTTTCTGCGTTCTCCCAACGAGGAATGATCTAGCCCATTTTAGCAAAGAACCGCCAATGCCAATGTGTTCTAATTTAAGCAGCAGGCCCTCATGGTCAACCTTATCAAAGGCTTTAGAAAAATCTAATAAAATTGCATCTATTTGCTGTCTGTTGTTAAGACAGTTACTAAAATCATTGAGAGTTGTTATAAGTTGAGTCTCACAACTCCTTCGCTGTCTAAAACCATGCTGGGCGTTATTTAAGAAATCATATTTGTAAAAATGGTCCATTATGCTACTATATATTATGTGTTCAAGTAATTTAGCTGATATGGATGTAAGAGATACAGGTCTATAATTCTCTGCTTTTGTTTTGTCACCCTTTTTAAATAAGGGAACAATGCTCGCATCTCGCCACTCATCAGGTATTACTCCCTGGTCCAGTGAAGCTTGGTAAAGTAATTGGTATACCTCACTCAATTCATTGGCACATAATTTTAAGAGCTTGCCAGGAACGCCATCGGGACCAGTAGCTTTATTTTCATTGATATTGGTCAGTAACTTAAATACTCCTGCTTTGTTTACTTTGATGTTTTGCATTTCAGGGAGTTTATCATCATCCTTTAGTCTAACGTTAATTAAAGGTTTGGATTTGAGAAAACTGAACAAAACTGCTTGTTTAGTAAGTTTGCTTTCCCTTCAGGGTCCTGTATTAGGTTATTCTGGTTGTTTCTCAGGTCTGGAATCCCAATGTTGTCCTGTCTCTTACTCCTTATGTAAGACCATAATTTCTTGTTTTGATGATCACCTTCCGAAATCATCGAATTAAAAATAATTGGAGTGAGCAAGTCTACATTCTCTCTGACACATTCTCTTAATATGTTTATACCTAACCAGTAATCTTTCTGAATTAGGATGTAGTTTCAATTTCTTAAAGAAACGATGTTTCCTTCTCAACAAACGTTTAGTTTTAGTAGTAATCCATGGCTGGTGGTTCTTGCTTGAAGTTATCTTAGTAGGTATGTTGTCATCCATAATAAATTCCAAGTTAGTTTTTATACACTTCCAAAGATCACTGACATTATCTTTAACACTATGGGACCTCAAAAAAAGACGACTGAAATTATGAGTATCCCTGCGCAATTTTGGTAAATCTGCTTGGTTCCAGAGTCTGATGGTACGTTTAGGGGGTTTTCTTCGAAAGGGTTGAAAGTTACTCTCTAAGAGAACTATGTCATGATCACCCAGGCCTGCAATTAATTCCTGATTGCCTAAAGCGCCTGGGGCAATTGGTAAAAAATAAATCCAGGAATGCCTTACCACGAGTTGGTGATTCAACTGACTGTACTAATCCAAGGTCTTGGTGGCATCAAAAAACTGAGTATTAATATTTTTACTGTATTGATTACCAAGTATGGCATCTTCACCCCAATCAATATCTGGTAAATTAAAGTCTCCACCAATCCATAATATTGCCTTCCTATTGGCCAAAACAATGTTAGAAATGTCTCTGCAAATAGACAAACATACATTTTCATCTGAGTCTGGAGGTCTGTAAAATGATCCAACAATGACAGGTCTCTTATTCTTGAAATTAATCCTACAAAATAAACTTTCACTATTTTTGCCTTGATATAAAAACTCACTGGCTAAGTTCTTCCTAATGGCAATCAAGACTCCCCCACCTCTTTTTCCCAAATCTGTCCTTTCTATAAATATCAAAATCCTCCATTAGAAGTTCACTGCTGGATGTTCCAGTTTCTAGCCAAGTTTCTGTTCCAATTACAACATCAATGTTTTTTTTCAGTGACTAAATTACTGAGTTCTTCCTTTTTCTTAATAAGAGATTGAAAATTTACGACTATGCATTGAAGTTTATCTTTTTCTCTTAATGATTTAGGGTTCAGTTGCACTTTATGATTTGGGATTTTATCAGTTTTAGAATCAGGGGTGGATGCAAACTTAGGACAAAATTTCAAGTTTTCTTTTGGGGATCGGTCTGGTGAGATAGGGTCAAAACGGTTGCTTTCTGAGCTGCAGTTTTCAATAGAATCTTCAAAAAGTCTTGAACTAAGTTTGGAAGCCCGCAGGTAAAACAAGTCCATGACATATCACTATTTAATGCTTCATAAACTGCTGAATTCATTAACATACATTTAGTGTGATACCATGAATTGCAGACGTCACAGGCAACTGCTTTATGTTTCCATGTGACTCTCAAATTGCAAACTCCCCATGGATATTTTACTTTGGTGGACGGACCAGGATTGAGTTCAATGTCTCCTGATAGGATAAGGCTTAAAAACCATAATTTAACTCCTCTATGTCTAACTCTTTTAATCAAACAATTCCTTATCACTGTACTATTTCTAATATTAATTGAAATCAGGGGTTCAAATCTGGGCCTAGTAATAGACGTAAGAACAGTACTCGGCACAGATGCACACAGGAGACTAACATGGTTCAGGTTGCACAAAGTTTTAAAACCTGCAAAAATGGAACTAAAGGCGTCTACATCAACATCTAAAATTTCAAAATTAAACTGAGTGCTAGGAATATTGTTGTTCCTGTCACATGTGGAAAGAACAAGGAAAAATAGAAAACTTTTAACGAAGCCGAGGAACAACACGCCAGTAGCCATCTTGAAAAGCCAAATAAGAAAGACTCACAATTTCGTTAAGATAAAATAAAATTTAGCATTAAACTACCAATAGTGCTGATCATTAAAATTCACAGTTACTCGTATGAGTAAAAGATGTAAAAAATGTAAAGACGTAAAAGATGTAAAAATGAATTAAAAACGGGAGCTCCAAAAGCAGGCAGCCTCCTCGCTGGACATGCGCAATTCCAGTAAAATGTCGGTCAACACATGATTTAATGATACAGATGTGGACAGGGGTGGTGACGGAATGCACCCAGACAGAGTTGAAGCCGTTGATGGCGGATGAGAAGTAGAGCTTTGAGGAAGGTGTGTCCGGCAGAACTGTCGACAGGCTCCAGCTTTGGGTGGAGAAGAGTTTTCTTATCTGTGCCCAAATCCGTATGAGCCGTAACTCTCAGAATGTTCATTGCTTTCTGATAAGAAGCTTTCTAGCGCTTGATCTGACTTTCAAAGGTCAGTTGTTGTTTTTATGGAAGATAACTCGCAGAAATTTGGCTTCCTTTAAAAAAAAAAAATCATCAATTTCATTGTCAAAAATAACATCACGCTCCCGCTCGACCGACTCCGTTTCCCGCGCATGCGTACCACTCCTACCTTGAAAGTACCGGAGGACGACCTGTCCCTGGGGATCGCCCAGCCGCACCAGTAACCCCTCCCCCACCCACACCCCCCCCACCCCCACCCCCTCTCTGGAGCGACGCCTGAAGGATTGTGCTCTAAATCGGTGCCACTCACATGGGTGCTCGTTCTCCGAGACCTGCACGGAGGAAAAGAAACCAGCTGCTCTTCCACAGCTGCTTTCCCGGGGAAGGGGAAGAAGAGCGAGATGAGGGGGAGACGCTGGCCGTCTCCGTTACACCGGGGCCGAGACTGAAGCGGCGGAGCAGGGGGAGCGTTGGCCGGCGCTCTTGCCAAAACTGGCCGACTGTCATTTTGAAAAAAAAAAAGCACACGCCATGTGAGAGACGGCCGGACGCGCATGAACTGCATGGCGAAAAGGGCGAGCAGCCAGTGCAACCGACCGCAGGGTCCCATGTCGGTCCAACAGTGAAGTCGTTCTCCAGCATGCCCGACAGACTCTGATGACTAGGAGGAGGGGGAAACGCCCATCTTGTCGAGATGTGTCGAAGAGCCTTGCGGAGACTGAAGCGAGGAGGGCAAGATGAGGAAGCTCCTTCGAGTTTTCCGACCGGGAAGGCGTCAACTGGTGGACGGAAACGAAAGTCAGAAGGGCGTTTACGCTGGTCCATAATCAAGTTTTCCGATGTGTCCACTACAAGGAAAAGGAGAAAACTGATTTTGTTTTGGGAGTAAAGTGAGCACGTTTCGCTCAAGGGAGAGCACTCTCTCATATTCATGTGGGTCGAGTGGCACGGGCCTCCCGCTATCCACATGCTTTTTTTTGTTTTTTGTTTGTTTGTTGCTTTTTTGGGGTGGGGGTGGGGGTGGGGGGTGGGATTCCTGATGCCCCACGTTGTAGGAGATAAGGCTTTCCTTGGAAGGTAGTATAGGAAAAATTGTGTCGGAACCGCATTTTGCAGCCCAGGTTATTTTTTATGCCTTACTCTGTAAGTTTGCACCCGAATCATTCGAAGCAACTGTCTCGCTGTTAGGGAAAAATTGCCTTCGATCAATTTGGAGTTGAAAGCCCGCATTTGCAGGGATTTTCAGCTAAT
>CM031624.1:50631349-50641766 GCA_018398815.1 Conus ventricosus | reverse complement strand
GAGAAAACCCAGTTTAACGGTTTAAACCCAAGGAACACTGGCACACACACATCACACGTTTTTTTACCAAAAACCCCAAGTTATTTTATTCCACCAATGGAATCACTATTCACCTACACATACACACACACCACAGCTGCTAGCGCCAACAAAGATTTGGGGCACCCAGTGGTTAATGCATAACCTCCTATTCAAACTCATGTTTCGATTCCCCCAAGCTACCCATTGAACTACAGCCTGGACCTCTCTTCCAGCCATGACTGATGCTTCAAGTATTTACTACCTCTATAGACAAAAAAGGCGCAAATCACTCGATAGGCCGCAGCCTTCCATTCATTCCCCCAGAACAAGGAGACTGAAGGGTTTCGCGTACTCTGCCTGCAGGCTGACGGTCACCTTCCCGTGACGGCCCACCTGACACGATCGCCTTTCCTTCAGGCCCACGAGAACCCAGTAAAAAGCCACCAGTGGTCGGACTGGAACACTCCTCTACCCAGGACCGGCGGGTCGCAACTTACTTGTCCCTATCCCTCGGACATGCGAAACACTTCCGGTAACTCTCCCCCCTTTCCCGTATAACGACTCAGGGTATTCCCCTCGGTGATGCCGAGTTCGCACACTTGAAGAACCCAGAACTTGCTCTCAACAACAGCAAAACTACCCTTAATTTGCCTAAATGTTCGGGAACATTCGGCCGACTCATTACACAAGGGTTAAGAGAAGTCTGGGTGATTGGGGTACCTTCTACCCACGCTCACCCCCGATGAAACAAGGAAAAAAAACCAAAAAATTAAAATAAGACCAAAACAAAAAAAAGAATGGAGACAGAAACCAACTGCAGATGGAGACAAAGATAGGCTTTCAGGAAAGCGAACCTTCTTTGCAGAGAATTCCGCCCCACCTTGTTGTCATATCGTCAATAACTTAATCAATGCTCTGCTTTCGTTCTAGTTCATGTAGTTTTTCCTGCCTCACACTCAGAGGTTCGCTTGCTAAACAAATCGTTGGCATCGCTGTTTACGAGGAAAAAACCCGAAAAGAATTCAGTTTTCTGTCAGTGCATTTTTGAATGTAAATCCTCGGAGGAGAATTTGCTGCCACATTGATTGATCTCCGCCACGTGCCGTGCTGAAGTGCAGTGTGTCTTCACTCCGAGTGAGCTCAGCTCTGGGATTAGAGGCGGCGGGAAATAGTCTGCGGGGGACGTAAGGTATAGATCCTGACGGCACCATTGTTCCTGGAAAATGTCTGTCAGGTCTTGGAAGGATCGTGGCAGAGTTGGCCTAACCCTGCCCGGGCTTTACTTTCCCCTTTATTTCTCCACCCACCTCCCTCCAATATCTCCTCCTCCCCCATCCCCCATCTATCCTCACATAACTCTTTTTCATTACGTAATCCTTTGCTCTTTTTCTTACACACAGAGACACAGACATGCACAGGCACACATAAGATACACACAGACACACACAAAATACACACACATATACAAAAAACGCAACACAGCCCACACAGACACAGACAGACACACGGGCACAGACAGACACAGACAACAGACAGACAGACAGACACCACACACACACACACACACAACACACACACACACACAACACACACCACCCCACACACACACACACACACCAAAACACACACACACACACATGTATACAACCTCAAGTTTATCAATTTTTTAAATGCATTTAAGAACGTTTGAAATTTTACGGAAAGAAGCAAAGTTTAGGTAGGGGCATTTGTAGGCTAAATCACATCACTTAACAAAAAACTAGAATGTTTTATAACGACTTTTGTTACTTTTTAATATTAAAAACCACAACACATGCACACACACAGTGTCACACACACACACAGACACACAGACACACACACACACACACACACACACACACACACACACACACACACACACCACACACACACACACACACAAAACACACACACACACACACACACACACACACACACACACACACACACGCATGCATGCAGCATGCACACTCATATGTACAGAACACCAAACTGAGTTTATTGACCTTTGAAATGCATGGTGTAAGAACGTGTAGAAAGAAACTCGTGGGGAGCGTGGCAGCAGAGAGTCCTCAGAAGAGAAGCCCCCTTCAAGCAAGTGTTTCGGCCCTTATATCCTGACACTCTAGGGGGTGGGCCACACCCGGTTCATGACTCCGGATGTCCCTCTTGGGACGAGTCATGGCTGGGATTTTGAACGCATGACCCTCTGGACATGCTCATTTTAGTGATTGTCCACTTAATTCCGCACTCGAACCACCGAACCACTGGGACACCTGATATTTGTAGGAAAGTAAAGCCTTATGAAGTTCACTTTTGTTCCTCCTTGACCAGATCCAGCTTGAAAACCTCTCTGCAGCTTCTGCCATTGCTTTCAGGGCTCTGGTTTTTCCCTCCCTGCAACTGAGAGTTGTTTCATGAGGCTGTATGCAGACGTTCCTACAAACCCCCTAGCTCCAATTTCTGCAGTGAGGACTTTGACCTGATAGCCTTCTCTCCTCAGGCTGTTTGTCAGATCAGCATACTTTTCAGTCTTGTAGATTTGAGCTGCCTCCATTCTGTTCTCATATGGCACCGTGAGCTCGATCATGATCAGCTGCTTGGTTGACTGAGAGTGGACTACTATGTCTGGTCTCATGCCACTCTTGCTGATGATCTCTGGGTGACTCTTCCATTCTGGGAGGTCTGCAGTGCACTCCCAGTCATCTTCCCCGTCCAGCAGACTCTGCCCGCATGTTCTGAGTGGCACTGTTGTTCTTGGCCATGATTTGCTGCCTCCTGCCGTGAAGAATGTTGCAGGTGCTTTTGGAGTCCTGATTTTCCCTTTTGTGGTGTTGGTACTAGCCCAGACTGCTTGTACAATCTCTTTGAGCACTTGGTTGTGCCTCCATGTGTACCTTCCTTGAGCCAGGGCTACTTCCATGAGCTTAGGACATGCTCCACTGTTTGTTTTTCATGGCAGAGGGGGCATGCAGGATCGTCTGTTTTTCCCCACTTCACCAGGTTTGCATTTGTGGGCAGAAGGTCATATGCAGATCTGAGAATGAAGCTGAACCTGAGAGGGGCCATGTGCCAAATGACATTCCAAGTGAGACTTCTTTGGAGTGCATTCTCCCACGTTGTCCATTGCCCTTGCTGGGTCTGCTGGGCTGCTTTTTGGAGTCTTTTTTGGTCTTCTTCTTTTCTCATGTAATTTTTTTTTTGTTGCTGTCCCAACCTCTGCGCCACCTCAGAGGCAGTGCACTGTTTCACTGTTTTTCTAGTTTGCCATCTCTGCATCTGATTTTGTATCGAGTATCTCTTCACTGGCTTCACACTTTCCTTCCTCCTGCGTGCATTTTCACCAAATTACTCTTTTTATTTTTTTTATTTTTATTTTTTGCTGTTCCAACCTCTGCGCCACCTCAGAGGCATTGCACCCACGCCGCTCATTCCGACACCCCGTCCACAGCCAAAGCCCGGTCGGCCCCGCCGCAGCCCCGGCACTGGCAATCCACAGGGAGCAGTCAATGTCAAGCCGTCAAGAGGCAACCCACCGGAGGAGACACTGCACTGCTGCCGAGTCACTTCGGTGGTGTTCAGTGGTGCTGTTCTGATCTAACATACGCAGGACACCACCTACTAAGCCCCCTGCTGACGACAATAATTGCTTAGTCGCGGAGCCGGCGTGAGCTCTCTCTCTCTCCGGAGGGCGCCACCACGTCCGTCAAACGACAGCCCCCATGGACTCGCCGATACCGGTGACCCCGACGGAACCACACCAAGACCACAGACGTGGAGAGGACATCGAAGTTGAGGTCACCATGAGAGCAGGGCATGAAGGGCCACAGAATTTGATACTTTTATTTTATGCTGATCGATGAGAATGAGGATGATGAAGATGATGCTGCGGATTTCTCATGTAATTTATGGAAAGAATATAAAGATATGGCATTTTGAGAGGTAATCCCATCATTTACAGAAATCTAGAAAGTTTGAGGATGGATTTTGTAACTTTTTTTCAACATTAAAAAAATTGGAATCTACACATGAAATATTGACTTTTATTTTATAACTCATCATATTGAGAAGCCTTACACTATTAAAAAAAACAATACGTGCAACAGTGAAAACGATATGCTGGGATCTATGCAAAATTGGTCTGGTTCATGAAAATAGTGGGTTTACAAAATACAGGGTCGAACTTTAATTAAGGACCACCCCGAAAAAAAGGCCCTTTCTTTTTAAATTGGCCAAAAATACAAGCAATGCATTTTTTCGAAGAATTCGACTGGGAAAGGTTTAAGGGGTTAACAGAGTATTCCGCAAAGCTTGTGAAAGCTGTCTTATTGTCACGTGCGGCATGCAGGAGGGGGGGGGGGGGGGGGGGGGGGGTTGAAAGTTGCAGATTGTTGTCAAAATTGCTTGTTTTTTAAACAGAGAGTGAGCACTGCTTCAAACGGTTTTGCACTGAAATTCCAAATGCACGTGCAAAAACCAATGCATTGCAGAGCATTTTACTGACTGGAATGCCCCTAAAAGCAGCGCAACGTGCATAATTCTTCATAACACAAAAATGCCTCCAAGACGCAAGCTGTCTGATTTTGACCGGACCCGGGCGATTGCATGGCTGCAGGATCGAGTTGGCGTTCGAGAAGTGGCCAGAAGACTACAAGTGTCCCACTCCGTCATCATTCGGCTGAGAAAACGTTTTCAAGCCACTGGAACTGTCAAAGAGAGACCCCGTCCAGGCCAGCCAAAGAAGACCACTGCAAGAGATGACAGGTTCATCCACAGACATGCTCTTCGGACCAGGACCACCACCTCCAACACCATCAGGCGTCGGCTCCAAGCTGCCACTAACACAGCAGTGTGTGAGATGACCATACGGCGGCGCCTCAATCCTGCCAACCTTCGAGCAAGGGACCCAGTCCGGAAACCAAAACTGACTGCGGCCCACCGGGCACGTTGCCTGGCCTGGTACACAGCTCATCGAACATGGAATCGGCTCAGTGGCGGATGGTGCTTTTCACCAATGAGTCCAAGTTCCAGTTGAAGCCACGAGATGGACGCATTCGGGTGTGGCGGCGTCCCAGGGAGCAGCTGGCAGATGACGTCATCCAGGAGGTCGTCGCTTTTGGTGGTTGCTCCTTCATGGTATGGGGGGGGGGGGGGGGGGGGGGGGGGGGGGGGGGGGGGGGGGGGGGGGGGCATCAGCAGTCACCACAAGACTCCCCTGTACCATGTGGATGGCAACCTGAACGGCCAACGCTACCTGCAGGAGATTTTACGGCCTTTGGTTGTCCCAGCACTCCAGCAGATTGGGGTTCATGCTGTGTTCATGGACGATAATGCCACCCCACATCGTTGTCGAGCCGTGAACATTTTTGTGGTGCAAGCTGGCATCACCAGGATGCCATGGCCGGCAAACAGCCCGGACATGAACCCTATTGAGAACATCTGGGGCGAGCTTGGGAGGAGAGTTCAAGAAAATCCCCCTGTTCCGGCAAATCGACAGGAGCTGCTGCACTACCTGCAGCAGGAGTGGGCAAACCTCCCCCAGGCACTCATTACAAGAACAGTCAACACCATGAGGCAGCGCTGTGTGGATTGTGTGGCAGCACGAGGGGGGCACACTCGGTTTTGATCAGACTGTAAAGAAACACTCTTTTTGTGAATGTCATTTTGGGGGGTAGTCTCATTCAGGCTCCCCTGTCTAATCAGAAAGAATGATTTTTTCGATGAAAGTGACAAAATGTTGTTCACTGATAATGAAATTAAACATTTATAAAGTTTCTGTCGTTTGTCGGTTTTTCTTTCTATGTTTTGTGAGACTGTGTATAAGTGGTCCTTAATTAAAGTTCGACCCTGTAGATCCCATTTTTCGGGTATTTCGAAGTGTTGGTGAAGTCTCATTACAGGCTAATACACACACACACACACACACACACACACACACACACACCACACACACACACACACACACACACACACACACACACACACTCACACACACACACACACACACACACACACACACACACACACACACACACACACACACACACACACATACACACACACATATGCGCACATGCACGCACACACACATACACAGACACAGACACAGATACACACACACACACACACACACACACACACACACACACACACACACACACACACACACACACACACACACACACACACACACACACTGACTGATTGAAACCATTTACTGTCAGATTAACATAGTGTTGTACTGACACACACACACACACACACACACGCACGCACACACACACACACACACACACACACACACACACACACATACACACACACACACACACACACACACACACACACACACACACACACACACACACACACATACACACACACACACACACACACACACACACACACACACACACACACACACACACACACACACACACAGAGGACTGCTTGTTCAAAGCTTGTTCGGGGTCTCAGCCAAAACATTATAAATCACAGGAGACAAAAACTTTCCCTATCCAGCGTTCCAAATAAACAGTTAAATCATGTGTAGCTCTGTGCAAACAGCAAAACACATGTCGTACCACAACCCAGATGTTTTCATTTAGCACAGATTTTCTCTGTTTAAGTTCAACTTTCAAGGCTCTGTCATGGTCGACATTCATCCTGGAATGTCAACACATCGTGCAAAATCTCATAAGGAAACTGTCTTGCTTAGAATCAATCTGTTTTGTAATCTCCACCTGATAAATGGCGCAGGTAAGACGCTCGTCCCTAAAGGTCCGTGAAAAGAAACTCATTGAAACTTCTGTAAGGTTTTATGGTCATAACTGTCATTGATTTTGTGTAACTTGTTGGTTTTGTTTCTTCTCCTGGACAGCTTTTTAGACAGCTAGTTGCAAGATGCCTTCCGCGCTAAAATGTTGATTGAAAGCAGAAAGAATGTACCTGACCAAGTGACCGTCATTTCTGGTCTCAAATGTCGTAAAGATCATGTGCGTGACATGGTCTCTCGCTGACCAGAATACAGGTGTGGACATTGGTCTGCTTAGTGTCGCCAGTCCCAGTCTCTGACATTGTGGTCCATGGCTGATGTTGGGCTGAGTACGTCAGGGGCTGGCTACGTGAGAAAAGAATAATTCACTGTATTAGTCCACACCACAAGCGTTTGTGGCCTTTTATCTCAGAATGGCAGTGCATTGTGAATCTGTGACTTAGATCATGATAAAAGATAAAAAGCAACAGCTGCAAGATATTTGTGTGTGTGTGTGTGTGTGTGTGTGTGTGTGTGTGTGTGTGTGTGTGTGCGTGTGCGTGCACACACACACACGTGCGCGCGAGCACACACACACACGCAGAGAGAGAGAGAGAGAGAGAGAGAGAGAGAGAGAGAGAGGAGAGAGAGAGAGAGGAGAGAGAGAGAGAGAGAGAGAGAGAGAGAGAGAGAGAGAGAGAGAGAGAGAGAGACTAGAATAATGATGATGTAACAAAAGTCTGGGTGATGTTTTCTTAACCTTTTACTCATGTTCACCCTGAGTCAAAAAAGGATAAAAGACCAATGACTAAATACGACGCAGACAAAAAAAGGGGAAAAAGAAGAATGAAAGAAGCAAAGCGGCAGATGGTGACAAAAATAGGTTTCCAACAAAGCAATTCTTCTTGCCGTGAATTCCAAGCACCTTGTTGTCACATGGTCGTTAACTTAATCAATGCTTCCTTTTCGTTCTTGTTCATGTAGGTTGGTCCTGCCTAACATTCAGAGGCCGCTTGCTAAATGAATAAGTGTCATCGCTATTTACGAGGAAACCGAAAAGAATTCTAGTTTTCTGTCAGTGCATTTTTGAATGTCAATCCTCGGAGGAGAATTTCTGCCCATTGATTGATGTCCGCCACGTGCCGTGCTGAAGTGCAGTGTGTCTTCAGCTCCGAGTGAGCTCAGCTCTGGGAATAGAGGCGGCGGAAAATAGTCTGCTGGGGACGTAAGGTATAGATCCTGACGGCACCATTGTTCCTGGAGATGTCTGTCAGGTCTTGGAGGGATCGGGGCAGAGTTGGCACTAAACCTGTCTGCTGTTTCTCCCTCTTCCCCCCTCTCACCTCCCTACAACATCTCCTCCATCCCCTTCCGTCTGTCGTCACATTGCTTGGCATTCCTTTTCCCAGTGATTTATCATGTGCACGTGCGCATGTGCACGCATATGCACACACACACACACACACACACACACACACACACACACACACACACACACACACACACACACACACACACACACACACACACATTGGTGCAATAGAATGTACACATACATGCATTCATGTACGCATGCTTGAGTGTGTGTGTGTGTGTATGTGTGTGTGTGTGTGTGTGTGTGTGTGTGTGTGTGTGTGAGAGAGAGAGAGAGAGAGAGAGAGAGAGAGAGAGAGAGAGAGAGAGAGAGGAGAGAGAGAGAGATGAGAGAGAGAGAGAGAGAGAGAGGGAGAGGACTGTGTGATTGTGGTGTGCGCGCGCATGTACGTATGTATGGTGTGTGTGTCTCTGAGTGTGTACACATGACAAATCACTGGGTAAAGAAATGACTAGATATTGAGGACAGACAGAGAGGGGGTGGAGGAGATATTGTCGGGAGGTGGGAGTAGGGGAAGGAGGAGAAACAGCAGACGGGTTAGGCCAACGCTGCCATGATTCTTCCAAGACCTGACAGACATCTCCAGGAACAATGGTGCCGTCAGGATCTATACCTTACGTCCCCAGCAGACTATTTTCCGCCGCCTCTATTCCCAGAGCTGAGCTCACTCGGAGCTGAAGACACACTGCACTTCAGCACGGCACGTGGCGGACATCAATCAAGGAGCTGCAAATTCTGTGGAGGATTGACGTAAAAAAAAAAAACCTGACAGAAATCTAGAATTCTTTTTGGTTTCCTCGTGAACAGCGATGACAATGATTTGTTTAGCAAGTGACCTCTGACTGTGAGGCGGGAACAACCTACATCAACCAGAACGAAAGGGGAACATTGATCAGGATGTTGACAAGGGGACAGCAAGGTGCTTGGAGGGAATTTCTCTGCATCATGCCTGTTGGTGTCTGGGTCTGTGCTTTCTTGTCTGTTTTGCGTTCGATTGAATCCTAGGTCTTCTATTCTTTGTTTGACTCGGGGTGAGAGTGTGTAATTAGTTAAAAGAAAATGACCCAGACTTTCTGTTATACCCTCGATATTCTAGTCTCCTTTCTCCATTTCTCTCTCTCTCTCTCTCTCTCTCTCTCTCTCTCTCTCTCTCTCTCTCTCTCTCTCTCTCTCTCTCTCTCTCTCTCTCCTCTCTCTCTCTCTCTCTCCCCCCCTCTCTCTCTCTCTCTCTCTCTCTCTCTCTCTCTCTCTCTCTCTCTCTCTCTCTGCACATAATGTCATGGCATTTGAGACAAGAAATGGCGGACATCTGGTCAGGAATATTCTTCTGCTCTTCAGTTCTTTCCCTTGAATTTCGATCACCGGTGATCGATGGTTTTCTTCCCGGAATTGTGGTATTTAAAACAACATTTTTGTTATTTGAAGCAATGTATCGCCTAAAAAAAAACCCGAAATAGACACATTAATCACAAAAATGTCATTAGTTTAGAAATAATGCGCAGAATGTTACGAAAAATTCGTGCAAAATGCAAAAATCGCCAAAAATGTTGAGAGTTAGTTAAATCAACATTTTAGCACGGAATGTACGTTTGAAGCAGATGTGTGAAAGGGTATCAAGGAGGAGAAACAAAACCAACCAGTTACACGAAAGCAATGGCAATTCTTAAAAGAAAGCCTCCAAACAAAAGTTTCAACGAGATTGCAAGTTTAAATCTTGTGTTTCTGTTCATGTACCTCTAATGGGGAGCGCTTTGTCTGTGCCATTTATCAGGTGGAGCTCGCACAGATAAATGGCATGACTCTATGCAAGACAGTTTCCACGTAAGATTTTGCAGGATGTCTTGACATTCTAGAACAATATCGGCCATGAAAGTTGAACAGAAATAGAGAAATGTAGTGCTGAAAGAAGACATCTGGGTTGTGGTACGTGTTTCTTTGTCCGCACAGAGCTACACGTGATTAACTGTTTGTTTAGAATGCTGGAGAGGAAATGTAAATATAATCTCCACTGTTTGTTTAGAATGCTGGAGAGGAAATGTAAATATCATCTCCACTGTTTGTTTAGAATGCTGGAGAGGAAATGTAAATATCATCTCCACTGTTTGTTTAGAATGCTGGAGAGAGAAATGTAAATATCATCTCAACTGTTTGTTTACAATGCTGGAGAGAGAAATGTAAATATCATCTCCAGTGACTGCATCAGACTCTGATTTACAATCTTCTGGCTGGAATATTCTAAACAAGCT
>CM031624.1:50613849-50626349 GCA_018398815.1 Conus ventricosus | reverse complement strand
TTTAAGTCTGATGTTTCTTTTCACGGAGCTTTAAGGAGGAGCATTTGATCTGCGCCGTTCATCAGGTAGAGATTACAGAGAGGCAACCCACTGGAGGAGATACCGCACTGTCGCTGAGTCTCTTCAGAGATGTTCAGTGGCGCCTGTTCTGATCCAGTATACAGAGGATATCACCCACTAAGTCCGCTACTGACGACAATTCGTGCTTATTCGTGGAGCTGGCGTGAGTGAGCTTTCCCTCCAAAGGTTGGCACCACGTCCATCCCACAACAGCCCTCACAAATTTGCCCAACCTGGTGATCCTAGTGGAATCAAACCAAGTCCATAGACATTGAGAGGATATCAAAACAGAAGTCAGCATGAGAGCAGGGCATGAAGGGCCACAGAATTTGAGAGTCTTTGAAATGCTGATCAGTAAGAATGAGAATGATGAAGATGGTTGTACGGATTTTCATTCCGGTCTGAGACTCAGCGACAGAGCTGTACTCTACGTTTACTTTCATAAATATCCCAGCGTCAACCAGGCGAGAGCGAAACAAACACCTGCAGTGTTGGTCAGGAAATTTGAGCAAAGCTCTCAGAGATGCATCCATTAAGTGGATGAAACTCGACTGTGTGGCCCCATTTCCCCTTCCCCAAAAACCCAAGGAGATCCCCCGTTAGGAAAAAAACCCCCCCCCCCAACTCCCTTTCGGGCGGGGCGAAAAAACCCGACTCGGGGGGGGGGGGGTTGGGGGGGGGGGGGGGGGGGGGGGGGGGGGGGGGGGGGGGGGGGGGGGGGGGGGGGGGGGGGGGGGGGGGGGGGGGGGGGGGGGTGGGGGGGGGGGGTAGGGGGGGGGGGGGGGGGAAAAAAAACCGCCCCTGGAGGGTCCCAAAATGAAAAAAAAAAAAGAAAAGGAAAACGTATTTAAGTATGTACGAAAACCCAAGAGATAACCCCCCCAAAGCAAAAAAATTAAATAAAAGCGCCAAAAAGAAAACCGGAAGCGGGCTGGAATACTTGACAGGGGTTACAGGGAAAGTATGAAAAGTAAAACGGTTCCACTTGCTTCCTCTCCAGCGGGGAGGTTTTCACTTTAAAAATACCAAAGCTCTGTGCAAAGAACGGGGCAGAAAATAGTCCGGGGAAAGGACTTAAAATATGGATCCCTGACCGGATTCCCCGTTTTTTTTCCCGGGAACTGGCGCCCATCCCGGGAAAAGCAAACCAACTCACAGCCCTTATCGGAGCCCTCGGTTGTTACGAGTGGGAAAGCTTTGGGTTGCAGGCTGCCCCTTTTTGCTCTTTTGGGTCGAAAAAAACCATTGTCTGGGGTGGGCGGGCCCACCCCAAAAACCCTTTTGTTCTATCGTTTAAAGGCCCACTAGATGGGGTTTTGGGGGTTTAAAAAAGATGGGGCCCGCCGGGGCCTTAATCTGTGTTCTGCTTCTGTGGGGTGTTTGTGTGGGTGTGTGTGGGGGGTGTGTGTGTTTTTTTGAGTGGGGTTAAATGCGCGCGGGGTACGTGTGTGAAATCGTACGGGGGTGTGTATTGGGTTGCATTTTGTGTGTGGTGTGTGTGTGTTTTGGGGTGTGTGTGTGTGTGTGGTGGGGTGTAGGTGTTGAGTTTTGTTGTACCTGTGTGTAAAACGGGGGTTTTGGTGGGTGTTTTGGTGTGTGTAATTTTTGTGGTGTGGTTTTGGGGTGTGTGTTGCCCTTTGTGTGGTGGGCTTATGTAGGGGTGTGTGGCGTGCGGGGTGTTGTGTTGCGTGTGGTTTGAAATGAGTGGGTGGGGCCCTTTTGCGTGAATGCGTGCGTGCGTGTGCGGGGCGCGCGCGCGTTTTGGTGTGTGTGTTGTGTGTGTGTGTTTTGGTGGTTTGGTGTGTGTGTGGTAAAACCTTTTGGTTTGACCCTTTGCGTTTTTGAGTTGAAAGTGTGTGTTTTAAAAAAGGTGTGTGTGTTTGTGTTTTGTGTGGGTGTGTGTGTGTTGTGTGGGTTTTGGTGTTGTGTGTGTGTGGGGGAGCGTGTGTGTGTGGGGTGAGCGTATTGAGTGTTGGGGGTTTTGGGGGTTGGGTATTGTGTGTTTTCTTTGGGGTTTTGGAAAGGTGTTGTGTGCGCGTGGGTTAAAAGGGCCGCGGGGCCGCGCGGCGCGGGGGTGTGTGTGTTTTGGTGTGGGTGTTTGTGAGGGGTTTTGGGGTTTTGGGGGTGTGTGTTTGGCGGAAGGAATCCAGTGGAAATTTAAACAAACAAACAAAAAACCATTGGGAAAAAACAATTTCCCCCTCATTAGAAAACGATTTACCAAAAATTCCAAAAAGGGGCGAGGGATTTTCTCGCGGGGACGGATAGGGGGGCCCGGGTGGGGAGGGGGTTGGGGGGGGGGGGGGGGGGGGGGGAGGGGGGGAAAAAAAGGGGGTAGGAGAAAAAAAAGGGAAAGGGGGAAGAAGAACGGTTTTTGGGGGGGCTTAAAATTTTAAAAAACGTCAAACCTCTCGTGAAAAACAAAAGGGAAGCCATCGCGATTTTCCTGCAAAATTAAACAAACCTTTATTCTACTGCCAATTTCGTAGTCCGTTTTTACCCCCCTTTCCCCGGGGAGCGTCACACAGCAAAGCGGGCCTGCGGGAGTCAGGGGCCTTTTACCCCCTACAGCTGTGGAAAGGCCCTAGTCCGTCCCTTGGGGGGGGCGGCCCAATCCCATTCCCCTTTTAAAGGGGCACCCCGCGGGGGCGGGGTGGGGGAAAAAAGGGGTTTAAACGGAAAGTGCAGTGGGAGGAGGCAAAAACAAAACCCAGCAAGTCAAAAAAGGTGAAATTTTAAAGTCAGTCTTTGGCCCTCCCGGGAGGATTCAAAAACGGGAAAGCCAAGGAGGGGGACAACACGGTGCAAAGCAGAAAAAAAGGCCAGCTTTAGGGGCCTTGGCACTAAAAAGCTTTTGGTCAGGGTTCTGAGAACTGAAGGGACTGGTCTCAAATTTGGAAACCCCGAAGAGATGAACCCATCTTGCCCGCGGGGGCCCGCGCGGGCGGGGGCGCGCGAAAAACAACGTACACACACCCCCACACACCACCCCGCGCACACAAAACACACACACAAATAAAAAAATAAAAAATAAAATATAAATATAAATTATATATAAATAAAAAATATTTGAAAAATAAACAAAGCTTGCTCTTATTCAAAAATTTGAAGAAATAGGGGGAGAAGCATTCATATCTGCAGTGGAAAAATGAACTGCCAAAACTAACAGAAATTTTTTTGAGGGGGGAAAAAGGGGGGAAAAAAATAAAAAAATGTTTCTCAAAATGAGCCTTCAGCAAGCTTAAAACCTCCAAAGGGGGAGACATTCCCCCAAATAGGGAGGGAAACTCCCCAACAAATAACTCCTGGTCAAAAACCGATATTTCAAAATTTGGTGGTTTCCCCTCAGTGACCGCGGAAAGTGGAAATTTTTACTCCCTCTTCCCTTTTCATTTTTAAAAAAAAATGCAACCCCAAAAAAGGGGTTGGGTGTCCCAATACCGTAGTATTTTTTTATTTTTTAAAAAAACCAACCAAAGGTCCATCTAAGAAGCAAAAGAAAATCAAAAAAACAAAAACAACTACATTTTTTTTTGGGAAAAATTTAAGAAAATAAAAAAAACTACCCCCAAAAGACACAAGTGTTTGGGGGAAAGTTTTTGGGAAAGAATCCTAAAGGGACTAAAATACAAAAAACCTAAAAAATTCCAAAGGGTTAAAAACCCCGCACCGTTCCAGCAACTTACAGAGCACTTGGTTTTTGCAATGATTTTGCAAGAAATTTTAAAATTAAAAAACAAAGTTCCTCTTATTTTAGATTGAAGAAAAAAGGGGGAGATAGAAACCCAAATCTGCAGTGGTAGATGATTCGCCAACAAACCCATATGGCTTGAGTGGGTAATGGGGAAAAATAAAATAAATGCTTCTAAAAAATAAAGCCTTCAGCAAGCTTAAATTCCCCCAAGGGGAGACCCCCCAAATAGGGAGGGAAACTCACAAACATATAACTCCGGTCATATACCGATATTTCAAAATTTTTGGGGGTTTCCCCCTTTCAGTGACCGCGGAAAGGGGTAATTTGACCCTCGGGTTTTTTTTCATTTTTTAAAAAAAAAGCAACCCCAGAAAAGGTTGGGTGCAAAAACCGAGAATTTTTTGTTGATTTTTAAAAAAACCCAAACCCAAAGGTTTGCCATCTAAAAGCAAAAGAAAATCATAAAAGAGCAAGACAACTACATTTTTTTGGGTAAAAAGTAAAAAATTTAAAAATTTTTTAGTTTTTTTGTATTTTAGCCCCTTTGGGAAACCCCCCCTTTTTTCCAAGAATTTTTTGGCCCCCCAGCATTTTGGCTTAGAGATATTTTTTAAATATTTTTTTACTTTTCCCACAAGAAAATGTAGTTTGTCGCTTTTTTTAATGATTTTTTTTTTTGTTTCTTAAGGGAAAACCATTTTTTGGTTTTTTGAAAACTCAACAAACAACAACGGAATTGCAAAACCCCCCTTTTTCTGGGATTGCATTCTTTTTAAAAATTTAAAAGGAAAGAGGAGTAAAATTTAAACCCCACTTCCGCGTCACGAGGAAAAACCACCAATTTTTTCGAAATAGGGAAATTGACCAGGATTTAAAATTTAAAGGTTTCCCTTTTCCCTTTTGGGAGGATGTCCCCCCTTTGGAGAATATAACTTGCTGAAGGCCCCTTTTTGAGAAGCATTTTTATTTTCCCCAATCCCCCCATTTCAAGCAATCTTTTTAATTTTAGGCAGAATCATCTACCACGGGCAATTTAAAATCAATCCCCCCTATTTCTTCAATCTAAGACAAAAAGGGGCAGTTTTTGTTTTTAAATTAAAATTTTTCTTGCAGTAAATTGCAACACCAACTGCTCTGAATTTTGCGGAAGGGTGGGGGAAACTTACCGGGGAATTTTATTGTTTTTTTGTATTTTAGTCCCTTGGGGATTCATTCCAAAAGGGAATTTTCCCCCTCAGCACTTGTGCTTAGAGGATATTTTTTTTAAAAATTTTTCTACTTTTACAAAAAAAATGTAGCTTGCTTCCTTTTTTAATGTTTTTCCCTTTTGCTTTTTTAGATCCCCTTTTGGGTTTGGTTTTTTGAAAACTCCCAAAACTACGGTTTGCACACCAACCTTTCGGGGTTTTGCATTTTTTTTAAAACCCCTAAAAAAAAAAAGGCAGAGGAGTCAAAAAACCACTTTCCGGGGCACGGGGAAAAACCCACCAATTTTCGAAATACGGTATATGACCAGGATTTATATGTTATGATTTTTCCCTCCCAAAGGGGGGAAAGTCTCCCCTTGGAGAATATAAGCTTGTTTAAGGTTTTTTTTGAAAAACATTTATTTTTTTTTTAAATTTTTCCCCCCCATTCACCCACCAATCCCAAAACTTTTTAATTTTAGGCAAATCATCTCCCACTCCCCAGATAAAATTTCTATCCCCCCCTATTTCTTCAATCTAAGACATAAGAGCAAGTTTTGTTTAAAATTTCAAAAATTTTTTTGCGTCATTGCAAAAAAACCAAGCTGCTCGTACTTTGCGGAACGGTGCGGTATTTACCCTTTGGGAATTTAAAGTTTTTTGAAATTTTAGTCCCTTGAGGATCTTTCCCAAGAACTTTGCCCCCCAAGCACTTGTTTCTTAAGGAAACTTTTTTAATTTTTTCCCCCCAACTTTTTTCACAAAAAAATTTTAGCTTGTTTTTCCCTTTTTTTATGTTTTTTTTTTTTGCTTCTTAATGGAAAACCATTTTTGGGTTTTTTGAAAACTAAAACAAAACTACAAACGAATTGCACCCCAAAAACCAAAATTTTCTGGGATTCCCATTTTTTTTAAAAAAAACGAAAAGGCAAGGGGGTAAAATTTAAAACCCATTTTTCCCCGGACACGGGAGGGAAAACCACCAAGTTTCGAAATATCGGTATATAACCAAAGGGGTTATATTTTATGATTTTCCCTCCCTTTTTTTTTAAATTGGGGAGTCTCCCCCTTTGGGGAATATAAGCTTGTAAAGGGCCCTTTTTGAGAAGCATTTTTTTTAAATTTTTTTTCCCCTTTTAAACCAACCCACTCAACCCCCAAAAACCCTTTTTTATTTTAGGCAGAATCATCAACCACGGGCAATTTTAATCCCTTATCTCCCCCTTTTTCCCCAATTTTTAAGACATAAGAGCAAGCTTTTTTAAAAATTTTCCATTTTTCCCTTGCAGTTTTTGCAACACCAAGCTTCTCGGGTAAGTTTGCTGGAAACGGTGCGGAAATTTAAATCCTTTAAATTTTTTTTTAGTTTTTTGTATTTTGGCCCCTTTGGGGAAATTTAAATTCCCCCAAGAAATTTTTCCCCTTTCCACTTGTGTTTTAAGAGGAATATCTTTTTATTTTTCCCTTTTTTTCCCCCAACAAAAAAAATTTGTAGCTTCCCTTTTTTTTTCCCTTTTTTAAATGATTTTTCTTTTGCTTTTTAGAGGGAAAAAACCTTTGGGTTTTTTTTTTTTTTAAAAAACTCAAAAAACATACTACGGTATTGCACCCCAAACCTTTTCGGGATTGCATTTTTTTTAAAACTGAAAAGGCAGAGGAAAAAATTTAAACCCATTTTTACCCCCCCCGGTCACTGAGGAGAAACCACCAATTTTTCGAAATATTCTTTAAATGCCCAAGGATTTAAATATGTTATTTGGGTTTTCCCCTCCCTTTTTGGAGGGATGTTTCCCCCTTTTTTGGGAATAAAGTTTGCTAAAGGGCCCAAAATTTTGAGAACCCTTTTTTATATTTTTTTTTTTTTTTTCCCCTTTTTTTTCCCCCACCCCCTCAAGCAAAATCGATATTTTCCCCAGAATCATCACCCTGCAAAAATTTTAAAAGCTATCTCCCCCCCTATTTTCCTTCAATCAAAAAGACATAAGAGCAAGCCTTTTTTTAAAAAATTAAATATTTCTTGCAGCCCATTGAAAACCCCAAGAAGCTCTTTTTAATGTTTTGGAAGGGCGTGCGGTATTTACCCTTTGGAATTTTATTAGTTTGTTGTTATAAATATTATAATATACTATATATATAAATATATAAAAAAAAACCAAATTTATAAAATGGGAAATTTTAAAATGGAAGAAAAAAAAAAAAACCCCCAAACTTGTTTCCCAAGCGAAACCCTCATCAGGAAAACCAATTTGGGCAGGGCCAAACCGGGTTTTATATTTTGTGGTGTGTGGGCGTGGAGTTTTCTGTACGGTGGCACGTGGCCTGCCAGTTTTTTTTTTTTTGGGGCGCTTTCATGGGGGACGTGCCAGGGAAAATGGGCTTTTAAAAAAATTTTCCAAAATTTATGCCTGAAAATAGAATATCTTTTCTACTTTGATTTCAGGATGCTAGGGGGGGTTTTTACATAAAAAACAGCCTTTTTTCTGTAGAACAAATACAAAAATATTTGGGAAAACCCGGTTTGGGTTTTATAAAGAGATGAGGGTTTTCCCACGTTAAACAAAAAACCCAAAAAAACCCCTTGAAAACAAAAAAAAAAGAACTTTTTTAAAATTTTTCAAAGCCATAACCTAAAAACACAGTAGAACCCCAACAAAAAAACAGAAAAAATTTAGAACAAACTTTAGACCTTAAGGATCATACATACAAACCCCTAAAAAAACCCCAATGAAAAACCCCTTTTTATGTAGACATCAATAGTAACCAACCCCCCTTTCCCTCTTAAAAACCCAAAACCCAATGGTATTTAAAAAAAAGATTATCCCAAAATGTCATGCAATGAAAAGAAATTTTAAAAGTGCAGCAGCTGAATAACAAAGGGGCTGAAAAAAGTGGGGGACAACTACAAATTTCAATTAACCCAGAAAACAACTGAACAAACAACAGGGAAAAAAAGGAAAAGAAAAAATTTTAAAAGGTAAAACCCACCATATGAAGGAAGAACAAAAACAAAAGAAGGAAAAAAAATTTCCCAGAATCCTTTTAAAAAATCATTCCAAAAGAACATTACTTCTAAAAAAATTTTAACAAAAATACCGTCAAACCCATCATACCGTGGGGATGCCCAACCTTAAAAATATAATTTGATTCTTCCAATAAAACCAAAAACCAAAACCAAACCCAAAAAGGGTGAAAAAAGGATATCTTGTAATTGCCCAAAAAAAAAACCTGCCCCTGAAAATTTAAAAGTCTCAAACAACATTGTTCCAAGCTTTCGGTAACAACAGACATTTTAAAGAAACATACATAGGGAACACGGCAAAAACCCTTTTAAAACCAGATAAAGCAAACCATAAAAAGTCTTTCAAAAAAAAGAAAAAAAATAAAAAAACCCAAAAAGAATTAAGTAAATATAAATTTGGGAAACTTAAAAATAAAAAATAGATTACAACCTTATCAAAGGGAAAAAAAAAAAAAAAGCAACACCATACAAAAAACAAAAATAAAAAAAAGCAACTTTGTACTAAAAAAAAGGGCCGATAATTTTTGGAAACCCCACCTAGCACCCCGAACCCCAAAGTAGAAATGATAAAAAAATTGCAAAGGGATAAAAGGGAAAACTTTGCAAAGCACCCTTCCCCCGGGGACCTTCCCCCCCCCGAACGCCCCCAAAAAAGAAAAAACTTTTCAGGCCAAAGGCCACAAAGAAAAAGAGCCCCCCAGACGCCCACAAACCCCAATATATAACACCGGGGGGCGTGCCCAAATTGCAAACCGGGGAGAGCGTTTTAGGGTTGAAACAAGGTTTTTTAGGTTTTAAATTTCCTTTTTTTAATTTTTAAAATCCTATTTTAAAAAATGGAAAGTCCCCCCCTAAATGGTGGGGCCCTTTTTAAAGTTCTGAGTGGGTTTTTAAAATCTGATTTTTTTATACCAACCCAACCCATCTATCCTTTTGGGGTGTGTGTGTGTGTGATGTGTGGTGTGTGGGTTTTGTGTGGTGTTGTGTGTGTGTGGGGTGGTGTGGATTTCGAGTGCGGCGTGCGGGGCGTGCGGTGTGTGTGTTTGTGTGTGTTGTGTGAAAGTGTTTGGGGTGTGTGTGTGTGTGTTTTGTGTGTGTGTGTGTCGTGTTGGGGGTAAAGTTTGGACGTTTTGTTGCGCTTTTGGGTTTTTGTTTGTTTTGTTTTCAAAATCGCCCCTTTAATTTTTTTTTTTAAAAACATTTGTTTTTCCCTTTTTTTCTCCCCACTTCCTGAGTTCCCACTGGCGTTTGGGGGAAAGATTTTCCTGTCTCTTCACAGTTTTTATTTTTCTCTCCATCTCTGTCTTCCTCCCTACCTATTCCCACATCTTTGCCCCTTTTCCGAAAAACTTTTGGGCCCGTCTTCCCCTCTGTCTCTGAAAAATTTTCCCGTTTTCTTCTCTGTCCCCTTTTTTCTGCCTCGCTGTCTTTGTCTCTGGGGTCTCTCCCCCTCTTCCCTTTCCTTGTTTTGGTTGGGGGGTGTGTGTGTTTAGTTTTCCCCCTATATCCCATGCCCCCGATACTATTCCCGGGCGGGCTATCCCTCCTGTCCCGTCCCGTTGTCTGCTGGCTCTTTACTTTTCTTTGTTTTTAGAAGTTTTAAAGAGAAGGCAAGTATAACGTAAACATTTGATTAGGCAAGAAAGAAACGGTAAGGAAGTAAAGCAAAATGACGGCCAAAAATTGGTAAAGAGAAACATACAATACACGGAAAAATACAATTTCAATTTAGTTCAGTCTGCTTGTTGTCCAGCCGACCGAAAGGGCTCAATACCATTTTCAAAAGAACTCTACCTCCAAAGAACAGTGAAAAGGGGCCCAATTTCCCCCAAACCTCATTGAACTGAACCCCAAAGAGACAGTGTAAACGCTCTTGCCACCTCTTGAACTGAACTCTCCCAAAAGACAGTGTAAAGCGCTCAATGCCACCTCCCTTGAAATTTTACTCCCAAAAAGGGCCCGTGTAAAGGTGTCCAAAGGCCCACCTCATTTAACTCAAAACCCCCCGAATAGACAGTGTAAAGGGGTCAATGCCACCTTTATTGAACTCCCACTCTCCAAAGAACCGGCGTGTAAAGGGCTCAAAGCAACCCCATTGGAACTCCCAAATCCCAAATAGAAGTGTAAAGGCTCAATGCCACCCACTGAACTTAACCTCAAAGTATAAAATTCCCTTTTAAAAGAGAAGGGAAAACCCCAAAAACGCACATCCCCAAAAAAAGATTTTTTTAAAAAAACGTGGAAAAAATGTTTTAAAAATTTTTCTTTAGAAAAAACTTTTAATTTTTTGAAAATATTCTTCATCTATTCAGACCCCCCACCCCAAAAAAAAAAAATCGGGTGGGACTACATACATACATACATAAAATAATACATACATACAAAATAAAATACAACATACAAACATCATACATACATACAAAAAACGCATACCCTACCTAAATATGTTTATATGTATATTTCATACAAACTTTGACATACAAAACAATACACTTTCGTACTTAAACTACCCCTTCCTACTACCTACCAAACCCACTTACCTCCTACAAAAAATCCCTACACACACAAACAAATAGGCCCTATAAAAAAAAACACACAAAACACACAACACACACACACACACACACCACACCCCCCACACACACACACCCAAAAAAATAATTTTATAAAAAAAATATAAAATTAAAAATAATAGGGCCCACAGGGGCAAAGCCCTCTCCTCTCTCTCTCTCCTCCTCTCCCGTGCTCCCTTTTCTCCCCCGTCTGTCGTGCGGGGCGTGTATGTTTTTTGTTGTGTGGGGTTGTGTGTGTGTGTGTGTTGAGTGTGTTTTGGGGTGTGTGTGGTTTTTGGTGTGGGTGCGTTGCGGTGCGTGGGATGCGGGTTTTTTGGGGTGTTCGTGTGTGTGTGCCCGCGCGCACAAAAAGAAATTTTTTAGACAGACAGACCGACAACAACCCAAAAAGAAAGACTTATAGATAAACCATATAGACAAAAACCCTAGCAAAACGTTTAAAACAGACGGGTTTCAGAAAGAAACATCCTTCCATTCCCTTTAAAGGGAAGAAACTAAGCTTCAAAAAGCAGGCGAAATTGGAAAGAAATAGTTTTATCCCAAAACTCCCTTTCATTGAGTCTGATTTTTAAAATGCAGGGTAATTTTTGTTTAAAAAAAAAACGTTTTTTCCCCCTTTTTTTTTTGGGACGAAGAACTATGGGTTTCCTATTTAAAACTCTCTCTCCCCTCTCTCTCTCCCCTTTTCTCTCTCCCCTCCCTCTTTTCTCTTTTCTCTCTCCTCACCCCTCTCATGCAAAAGAAATAGTACAACACAACACACACACATAAACACACACACACACCCACACACAACCACGACAAACACAAACACACCACACAAAGCACATTCACACACACACACACACACAAAACACACACACCCACCCCCACACACACACAAAACACAAACCCCGCAAAGCACCACGCACGCAAAGCACCAAAGCACGCACGCACGCACGCACGCACGCACGCACACACACAAAACACACACACACACACAACGCACACACCACGCAAAAGCACGCACACACACGGAACACACACCCCCACACAAAACACACACATACAACAACACATACACACACACACACACACCCCACACACACAAAACCACAAAACACACACAACACACACACACACACACACCACAACACACAAAACACACACCACAAACCACACACACCCCACACAAAGCAACCCCGCACGCTCGCAAAGAGAGAGACAAGGGCAGAGAGGAAGAGAGAGAGAGAGAGAGAAGAGGAAAGGGGGGGGAGAGAGAGAAAAAAGAAGAGAAGAAAAGAGAGAAAAAAAGAGAAAAGAGAGAGAGAGAGAGAGAGGAAAAAGAGAAAAGAGAGAGAGAAAAGAGAGAAGAGACAAACAAACAGACACACAAAACAAAACAAACAGAGAGAGGAGAAAAAGGAAAAGAGAGAGAGAGGGAGAGAGAGAGAAGAGACAACAGAAAAACCCAAAAACAGACAAAAGACAGACAGACACAGAACAGACAGAGACAGACAGAAAACAGAAAAGAGACAAAAGACAAGAAAGAGGAAAAAGCAATTTTACCCATCTCCTTTTTTTTTTTTTCATAATTTTTCCCTTTCTTTTCGCCATTCTTTGAAATTTGGAAAAAATATAGGGCCCAGCGACTGACAAACCAAAGGGGAGAAAAACAATCCCCCTGTACTTTTTGGCTTCCCTTTTCTCCCCTCTCGTTTTCCCTTCTAACTGTCTCTCTAAACGGGCCCCTTTTTCCTGCCTTTTCTGTCTTTCTGTCCTTTTCGCCGGCTCCTTTTCTGCTAAAAGAGAAAAAAATTTAAAGCTCTGGGGATTTTTTAAAAAAATTTGCCCGTTGCAAAATCCAAATACCCCGCTGGCTCCAATGGTTTGGAAAAAAAAAAACCCAATTTCCAAAAAAGTTGGGCAGTGTTACCTATCTGTCTGCTGTCCCTTTTCCCCTGTCTGTCTTTCTTTCCCTGTCTCTG
>CM031624.1:50601349-50603849 GCA_018398815.1 Conus ventricosus | reverse complement strand
AAGTTTTTTTTCAATCACCCCCCCCCCCCCCCCCCCCCCCCCCCCCCCCCCCCTGCATTCAACTGCTTTAAAAGTCCTTCGGGCTCTATTTTGGTTTCAAAGGGGGGGTTACTGGACAGGGAAAACGATTTTTGAAAAAAAAAGGGGAAAAAAGGACTTTCCCAAACCGAACGAAAAAAACCAAGAAACAACGACAAACCGACGCCTTTCGCCTGTTTGGTCTTTTTCGGGGCAAGACAACCTTTCAGATAATAAAGAGATCATCCCCTTTTTTGAAAACCCTTTAAAGGGAAAAAAAAGAGATCACCCCTTTTCGCGCCTAATTTTGAGGAGATACGTGTTTGGTCGTTCTTCTTTTTTTCATTGTCTTGAATGGGGGTTCCCTCTTTTCCTGATGAAGAACCCAAAAAGGGCCCAAACGCGTCGTGCTTGCGGTGATTTGTTTTTTTTTTGTGTTTTGTTTTTTTGGGGGCACAGTACTTTTTTCCCTTTTTCCCGTTTTTAAATCCGGGGTTTAAAAAAACATTTTCTTATGGCGAAAACCAAAAGCCCCCCGAAATGTCCTGTCTTGAGAGCGGGTTGTGAGTTGTGTCTCGTTGTTTGGGTGCTCTTTCTTTATGGTCGGGGGCAAAGGGTCTGCAACAAGTTTTGGGAAGCAGTCTGAGTTCGCTGGAAAATTTGGGGCGGGCGGCCCCCCATTTGCGGAACCCCCGTTGTTTCTCCCAGGGACTCCCTCCCACCGTAGGGATCACTGGGAAAAAGGGAAAAGGGTGAAAGCTCTGTCCAAGGCAGGGAGCAATTTGGGGCATTTACTTTCCCGTGATTCAAAAGAGAGGCCCCAAAAAAATCATCCACAACCAAAAATATTAAAACCGTGGAAGAGAAGGGGGTGCAGACAGTGGTGTGGATTTCCCAAACCATCAGGGTCCAGAGATACCAGCCCAAAGATCCTCTTGATGAGAAATGGCCCCCTGCGACTGCTGAACCCCTCAGCCCCAATTAAGATTGCCCCCACAGCGAATGTCCGGGTGGCACTGGATTCAGACCCCAGAACCCCACATACATCCTCCAACACTGGGCCAGCCCATGGGTGGTCTTTTCAGCGTTTAAAAAGGTGGCCAGTGGGTCAGAAAATGCAGAAGAACTTTTGGGGGAGCCGTTTTAAGATCTCGAGAAACTGGGGGGAAACCATTGTGGCCACAGAAATTTAAGACAAAAGCCAAAAAAAGAAATTTTTAAACCGTAAAGGAAAGAAGAAGAAAAAGAAGGGAGGAAAAAGATTTTGCGGATTTCACGTTCTTTTGAAGCTTTGCATCACGTAAAAAACCATGACTGCATGCTTGAGAGATAACTCGGCTTTAGACTTTATTTGGTTTCTGTTTCATCTTCTGCGTGACACTTGTGGCGTTTACCCTTCTCCGCCCATTCTGGGGCCAAATGTCACAGCGCCAACCCCCCCCCCCACCTCCCCTCCAGCTCCTCCCACCACAGCTCCGGCACGGCAATCCGCAGGGAGAGTCAACGTCAGGTCGTCCTGAGGCACCCTCACAGAGGAGACACTGCACTGCTATCGGGTCACTCCGGTGTTGTGCAGTGGTTCCTGTTTTGATCCAGCGTACGCAGGGCACTATCTGTCCCAAGCGGGCGCACATACACATATACACACGCGCGCGCGCGCACACACACCACACTCACACACACACACACACCACACAACACAACACACACACACACACACACACACACACACACACACACACGCACGCACGCACGCACGCACACACGCACGCACGCACGCACGCACCCAAGCATCGCCCGCGCGCGCGCGCGCGCGCGCGCACGCACACACACACACGCACGCACGCACGCACGCACGCACGCACACACGCACACACACGCACGCACGCACACCACACACAACACACACACACACACACACACACACACCACACACGCACGCAACGCGCGCGCGCACGCGCACGCACACACGCACACCGCAACACGCACACACACACACACACACACACACACACGCACGCACGCACACGCACGTAGCCACACTAGACACTCGCAAACACGCAGTCACAGCACACGCACGTACGCACACACGACACTACCCGCAAACACGCAGTCCGCACACACAGACACAAAAATGTCATGCTCGCTCGCGCGCACACACACATTCATACGCATTAACTTTAGCACACATGATTGCACACTCGCGCGCGCGCGCACACACACTACAACACACACACACACACACACACACACACACACACACACACACACGCACGCACGCACGCACGCACACACACACACACACAACACACACACACACCACACACACACACACACACACACACACACAACACCACCAACACACACCGCACGCACGAACGCACGCACGCACGCACGCACGCACACATACACACATGAAAGAGAGAGAGAGTGCAGATGAGGGGAAGAGAGAGAGTGAGAGAGGAGAGAAGAGGAGAGAGAG
>CM031624.1:50596349-50598849 GCA_018398815.1 Conus ventricosus | reverse complement strand
TGGACGTGTTCGTTTATTTGCGATAGAACTTTTTCTTGGAGTTGGATGGTGCACGTCAAATGATTTTGTGTATACGGCGATTAAATTACATACCCAATATAAGTGAATTCATGGATAAGATATATCACCCTAAGTTGAAAGCTTGTTGCCACTCACTTTTCGTTGTTTATATTTTGTAATACTGTGTACTGTTTGAATGATTAAAAAAATGTTTAAACCAATTTTTTTAAGTGGTAGTTGAAAATCAAAAGAATGACCGAATACAGGTTACCTTTTTAAAGCCCATACAATTATGTATAGAGTTTAGACTGTACGGGGCAATGTTTATGGGTTTCAAGCATTCTTAGTTGTTTATCACACACACACACACACACACACACACACACACACACACACCACACACACACACACACACACACACACACACACACACACACACACACGCACGCACGCACGCACGCACGCACGCACGTACGCAGGCAGGCAGGCAGGCAGGCAGGCAGGCAGGCAGGAATATGAGGATCAGTTTGTGTTATGTTATAGACAGCGTCTAACTGTTTTTGGCAATGACTGAACAATCGATTTTACAGCAGACATATATTCGATTTATCGTACCATTATCTGCTTGGAGCCATACATTTAAAATGAACTTCAACAATCTTGAAATGTGTTACTTTCTAGAAGTTATGTCTCTTTTAGATACTGCAGTCTCACCGAATAGATATTAATACTATAAATAGTACGCGGAGCAAAGTTCATTGTGTCGTTTATGTAAAGTGAGTAGTAAGGACGAAGAACATGTTGTCAACCTTTGCAAGAATTGCGCGGTGGTTTAATAGTCTCTAGACTTAAAACGAAATTCTTTTTTCTTCGGTTGCTGTATAACACAGATACGGGAATAAAAAAAAATGATAATAACAGCAACAACCAGAAAATAGGTATAAAGCATGCTTAAACAAAACAACCAGAAAATAGGTATAAAGCATGCTTAAACAAAACAACCAGAAAATAGGTATAAAGCATGCTTAAACAAAACAACCAGAAAATAGGTATAAAGCATGCTTAAACAAAACAACCAGAAAATAGGTATAAAGCATGCTTAAACAAAACAACCAGAAAACAGGTATAAAGCATGCTTAAACAAAACAACCAGAAAATAGGTATAAAGCATGCTTAAACAAAACAACCAGAAAATAGGTATAAAGCATGCTTAAACAAAACAACCAGAAAATAGGTATAAAGCATGCTTAAACAAAACAACCAGAAAATAGGTATAAAGCATGCTTAAACAAAACAACCAGAAAACAGGTATAAAGCATGCTTAAACAAAACAACCAGAAAATAGGTATAAAGCATGCTTAAACAAAACAACCAGAAAATAGGTATAAAGCATGCTTAAACAAAACAACCAGAAAATAGGTATAAAGCATGCTTAAACAAAACAACCAGAAAATAGGTATAAAGCATGCTTAAACAAAACAACCAGAAAATAGGTATAAAGCATGCTTAAACAAAACAACCAGAAAATAGGTATAAAGCATGCTTAAACAAAACAACCAGAAAATAGGTATAAAGCATGCTTAAACAAAACAACCAGAAAATAGGTATAAAGCATGCTTAAACAAAACAACCAGAAAATAGGTATAAAGCATGCTTAAACAAAACAACCAGAAAATAGGTATAAAGCATGCTTAAACAAAACAACCAGAAAATAGGTATAAAGCATGCTTAAACAAAACAACCAGAAAATAGGTATAAAGCATGCTTAAACAAAACAACCAGAAAATAGGTATAAAGCATGCTTAAACAAAACAACCAGAAAATAGGTATAAAGCATGCTTAAACAAAACAACCAGAAAACAGGTATAAAGCATGCTTAAACAAAACAACCAGAAAATAGGTATAAAGCATGCTTAAACAAAACAACCAGAAAATAGGTATAAAGCATGCTTAAACAAAACAACCAGAAAACAGGTATAAAGCATGCTTAAACAAAACAACCAGAAAATAGGTATAAAGCATGCTTAAACAAAACAACCAGAAAATAGGTATAAAGCATGCTTAAACAAAACAACCAGAAAATAGGTATAAAGCATGCTTAAACAAAACAACCAGAAAAAAGGTATAAAGCATGCTTAAACAAACAAACAATAAAGACAAAACAGACATGCACAAAGACAAAAGGAAATAACTTCAGTATAGCATCTCTAGATTTTATGCCTACCGAAGTGTAAATCCGTTTACATCGTTATTTTCGACAAGAAGTAAAAGTGTTGTGAAAAGGCTTACTACTTTATGTTTATCAATGTACCTAAAAAAATATCGATGGCGTAGTCCTTTAACAGTAATTCTGTAGCTTCATGTACACAGGGGGTAAAACAAGGTGATGCTTGTAGCCCTGTTCTTTTCTAGTTGTTTATAAACGAATAAGCTTTAGAAATTATAGCAAAGGGAAGACACGGTGCAACACTTTCTCCTGATTTTATTGAATTATTTATTT
>CM031624.1:50568849-50571349 GCA_018398815.1 Conus ventricosus | reverse complement strand
TTAAAAACCCAAAAAAAAAAAAGAAAGCAAAAGGGCCAAAGAAGAACAAATTAAAAAGGGCCCAAAAATCTGTTTTTCCTTACCCTCAGGTCTGAAACCCTTCCCCCCTTTTTTCCCCGCTCACCAATTTTGCTTTGTCCGGGCCCCCCGATTTTTTTCCCCCGGCGTCCTTTCCCATCCCAAAACCCCCCTTTCTTTCTTTCAGCATCTTGTTTTTGGGACGGAGTCTTCAATCATCGGCGATTGGGGGAGACCTGTGTCCATTTAAAGGCCCGATCCAAACGATGGGAAAAGGGGTTCCAGTTCGATCCACACACACCCCACACCCCACTCGCGCCCCACTCACACACACACCACACACCCAAAAAAAACACACAAACCACAAAACAATTATCTATTTTATATTTATATTTATATATATATATATATTATATAATATATACACACATAAAATTAACCAACACACACACCCACACTCACCCCAAACGCACCACACACCCCACACCACACACACAACACACACACATGCCCCACAAAAGAACACCACATTTCCCACTTTGGAAAGGGAACGAAAAGCATGCACGAGCACGCTTATCCCTTCACGCCGCCACTGGGACAAAAATTAAAATACAAAAATTTCCCACCAAGGTACACGCGAAAGCAGGGAAAACACGCACCCCAGGAAAGCCCCCGCGCAAAACGCACCCCCAATTTCACAAAACCAACTCACCCCCCGCCCCCCTGCGAAACACCACACGCCGCACACACAAACCCCAACAAAAAACAAAAACAAAACAAAACCAAAAAACCCCACACACACCAACACAAAACACCACACACGCCACCCCCCCCCCCACTACCAAAACCCCGATTCCCGCCATCATCCCCCTAAATCCTATGTTCAGGAGAGGGGGACAATGGGAAATTTGACAGGGTGGGGGTTTGGCACACATTCAATCTTCACCTTCAGGTCGTTAAAATTTGTTGAACCCCGACAATGGCTTTTTTTTTTGGTCTTTCTTGTGATGATAAATGTTGATGTGTTGATGATGTTGATGATGATGAGGAGGGGGAAAGGAGGAGGAGGAGGGGGGAGGAGGAGGAGGATCAAGAGGGGATTAGATGTTTGATGATGCCGTTTGATGAGGTTGGGGGATGAGGTGAGGTTTGTTTTTTGATGACGACGATGATGATGCGTTTGATGATGATGAGGATGTAATATTGATGTTTGAAGATGAAGATGAAGATCTTTTAAACGCCGACGACAAACGGGGATGACGACGATGATGATGATGTTGATGTTGATGATGATGATGATGATAAAGATGAAGATGTTGATGGAGATGTTTGATGAGGATGATGATGATGATGAGGGAAGACGACGCGACAACAACAAAAACTTAACAAAAGGACAAACGGACAGAAAACAACAACGCGACGAGGGACGACGTGACGCCGTTTGTTTTTTTGGGGGTTTCTTTCATTTCATATTTCCCGGGGTTTTTACGAAAGTCGGTTTCAAGTATTTGCTTTGCCAAAAAAATTTAAAAAGGGGAAATCGCCTGTTTGGGGGGGGAGGGGTGGGGGGGTGGGGGGAAAAAAAAAAGGGGGGGGGGGGGGGGGGGGGGGGGGGGGAGGGGGGGGGGGGTACCCCAATGTAAAAAAAATGACGTTTGTTTCGGGAAATTTCCATAGATTGTTTTGGCCCACGTATTTGGGGATTAATTAAAAAAAGGGGAAAACATCAAAAAGCCATTTGGACGTTGCTTTTTTTTTTTTTTTTTTTTTCCCAAAGATTGATACATTTAGAGTTGACGTTATTTTAAAGTTGTGGTGATCAGAAAAAAAGGGGGATTCAAAAAACCTTTTGGGGGGTTTTTCCCTTTTATTAAACAATTGTGATGTTATTATGTTTAAAAGGGAGTATCGTGGTTTTTTTTGGAAAAAACGAAAAACAATATAAAAATTATAAATGCTTTCATGACAGGTTTTAAAGTTGGTCATGATAAAAGCCCGTATTGTGGTCATTTTGAAAAATGGATTCGATGAACCTAATTGTGCAAACTTTCATTGACGATTTTGGGAAAAAATTTTCGATCAAGCAGTTGGGCTTTTTTAATTTAGAAAAAAAGTCAACCCTTTAAACCAAACACATGGGGTAAAGCCTTTCACCGAAAAGGGTTATTGTTGATAATTTTTCCCAAACAGTTTCGTACTTTATTAGACAAATTTGGGCTTCAAAGGCCCTATAATGCGGCTTTCATTTGCGGAATTTTTAAAGCTAATATGATAAAAAGCGTATGGTGGGAATCCCAAAAGGTAGGCTTCTAAACGGTACGAAGATGGGGTCGTTAAATGACAGGGAATGAATTGGCTGCTGGGAAATTCATTTCAAATTGGGGAAAAAGTGCTTTCATCAAAAATTTAACTTCACCGATGCGTTTTCAGAAATTGTAGGTGGGGGGGGAGGGGGGGGGGGGGGGGAGAGGGGGCGAGAGAA
>CM031624.1:50553849-50563849 GCA_018398815.1 Conus ventricosus | reverse complement strand
CATGGCTGGCTGGCCTTCACGCACAGACCCAAAAAAGATAAATGAAACGCAACAACGAAAAGGGAAAAACCCGGTCATTTAAAATGGGTTTTCAAACAGAATAAAGGGAAATTTTTCAAATACCTTCCAGCCTCCTAGGAAGATTCAAAAAATTTGGGTTTCCCCGTCTTTAAGATATTCGGGCCGACGTCATTATAGTTCAAAACAAAAGGGGGTGAAGTCTTTAGGGGTCTTTTTCCCAAATTCTTTTTTAAAAGGGTCCCCCAAAACTTTAAAACAAAAACGTGCAAGAACACGCAAAGTGAACGTTTTATTCGAAAAAGAAAATTTAAAAACCGACTAGATGAATTTTTTCGTGGCATTCAACCCCCATAAAGCCCCAAAAAAAAACTGGGTGAACTTTTTGGTGTGCCCTTTTGGGCCTGAAAAGGCAAGACTTCAAAAAAAAAGAAAAGCACTTTTTTAAAGGGAATTCAAACCAACCCCGGGAAAGGTTCCAGTAGATTGTCAAAAGGATTTACGACATCTTTTTCCCAATGTTTTAGGGAAAACTTTGTGCAAATGATTTAGGGACATAAAATGAAAGATTTCAAAGAAAAAAATTTTCATTTTTTCATGAACTCCGCCATCCTTTTAAGGGTTTTCAAATACACTGAAAAACTCATGTGTTAGGGGGACTTTAAACATTCGTCCCAAAGATTTTTCAAACAACCCGGATGAAATTTTTATGACATGCCCCTTTCCTTGAAATAGTTCAAACAGAATTGGATGAACCTTTTTGGAAAATTCCCCCCTTTAAATTGGGGTAACATTTGAAAGAGACCTGCATAAACCCTTTTAAAAGACATTCATCGTCGGTAACAGGGGAAAACAGATTAAAAGAACCTTAAACGACTTTAAACATCCAAAACCCATTTTAAAAAAGATTGGATAAAAATTTTAAAACTTAATAAAGATTTGGGAAAATAGATTGGATAAACATTCTTTTCCATATCCATAGTTCTCAAAAAGAAAAAGGCGGGAAAAAGGAAAAAAGGGGGGAAAATTTAAAAAAAACATTTAAAAACCCAGTTCCGGGAAAGTTTAAACAAGGGTAAAATCCAAACCCCCTTTCCGGTTTAAGATTTTAATCAAAAGGGGGCCGGGAAGTAAAGACAACCCACCGTAAAGGTGGGGTTTAAAACAGACGGATTTTTTTTTTACAATTTTTTTAACCCCGACATCCCTTTCCAGAAAACATTTTTAAAAACAATCGGTTTAAAAATTTTTTACAAAAAAAAACCCCCCCCCGTGGTTTGGGCCCGGAAAAACCGCACCGCTTTTCAAATAATTTTTTTTAAAAAAAAAACCGAAAAATTTTTTTTTTAACGACTTTAAACCATTTTTGCTAGGATACCCAAAAATTTTAGGGATGAATTTTTTGGGGCCCATCCGCCAACTGTTTTTTTTTGTTTTTTGGGAATTCATAGTTCCAAGCTTGTCATTTTTGTAAAAAGTCCCCTCATTGACAGAGGAAAAGGGGGGTTTCTCTTCTTTTTGCTTCACTTTCTTGGAAACCTTTCCCCCGTCACAAAGAACCGGGGTAAACTGAATGTCTGTTGCCAGAACAAAAAAATCTCACGTACCTCGAATGAAGGCCCCAGATGAACTTTGGGTGGAAGTTCTTTGTCTGCTCCCTACCTTTTTCTCCACCTTTTTGACCCTGGGGAAACGCTCAAATTTAAAACAGAAGATGATAGTATAGAGGGACTCCTCCACCCTTCCCCCCTCTCCCTCCGGGCCACGCTTTGCGCCCCCATTTCCCACTTCCCTTTTTTTGTTGTTCCATTTTTCCCTTTCCCCCGTCCCCTCTTGTTTTCCCGTCCGTCTGTCTTCTCCCCCCTCTCCCCCCTTTTTCATTTTTTAATTTTTTTTTTTTTTCTTTTTATTAATTAAAAAAAAAAAAATTTCCCCCCCCCGCATAAATTTTGTTTTAAAACAAGGGCCCGAAATTTAAAGAATAGACCCGGCTGAAATTCCAACCTTTGATCGAATAAATTTTTCGGGGTTCTGAGTTCCTTGTTTTTCTCTTTCTGTCTCGTCTCTGTATGCCTGTCTATCTGGCCTTTCCCCTCTCCCCTGTTGTCTGTCTGTCTTTCTGTCCCGTCTGGGCTGTCTGTCCCGTCTGTCCCCCCCCCGCCTCACGATGTTCCCACAAAAATATTACCCTAATTTTTTAAAAGATAGAACCTTTTTTTTAAAAATGCCTAATTTTTTTCATTCAAAGTCCCCGTGTTTTCCCCAAAAAGCTTCCATTGTTTTCTGTACAAAACCCTTTTAACATAGAGAAAGTTTTTCCCCCCTCCCCCCCCCCCGTTTTCCCCTTTTTTTTAAAAAAGCCTTTGAAAAATAAAAGACTTTTTTATCTTTGTTTCTGTACAAAAGCCTTTTAACATAGAGACGGTTTCACCCTTGTTTTTGTACAAAAAACCTTTGAAAAAGAGACGTTGTCACCCTTGTTTTCTGTAAAAAAGCCTTTGAACATAGAGCTTGGGCACCTCTTGTTTCTGTACAAACCCCTTTGAAAAAATGAGAACCCTTTTTCACCTTTTTGTTTCCGTAAAAAAACTTTGAAAATAGAACGTTTCACCTCTTGTTTTTTCTGTACCCAAAACCTTGAACCCTAGAGACATTGTCAAACCCCGTTTTCCGTACTAAACCCTTAAAAAATAAAAGACGTTGGCACCCCCTTGGTTTTCCACAAACCTTTAAAAAATAAAAAACGTTTTTTACCTCTTGTTTTCTGTACAAAACTTTTTTTAAAAATAGAGACTTTTTCAAAACCCCTTTTTTTCGTACTAAGTCCCCTTTTTCATAGAGACTTACTTTACTTCTTTGTTTTCGGGGGCTAAACCTTTTTTAAAAATAGAGACTTGCACCTCTTGGGTTTTCTGAAAAAAGGCCTTTTAAAAATAGCCAACGTTGGGCAACCCCTTGTTTTCTTACAAAAACCTTTAAAAAATAGAAACTTGTCAAACCCCTTGTTTTCTGTACAAACCTTTAAAAATAGCGACGTTTTCACTTCTTTTTTTCTGTACTAAGCCTCTGAACATAGAGACGTTGTGTCACTTCTTGTTTTCTGTACAAAGCCTGTAAACATGAGACGTTGTCACCTCTTGTTTTCTGTACTAAGTCTATAAACATAGAGACGTTGTCACTTCTTGTTTCTGTGCTAAACCTTAAACATAGAGACGTTGTCACTTCTTGTCTTCTGTACAAAGCCTTTATACATAGAGACGTTGTCACTTCTTGTTTTCTACACTCAGCCTTTAAACATAGCGATGTTGTTACCTCTTGTTTTCTGTACTAAGCCTTTGAACATAGAGACCTTGTCACTTCTTGTTTTCTGTACAAAGTCTGTAAACATAGAGACGTTGTCACTTCCTGAGATATTTGCTGTTCCTCGCATTCTGTTCTGTAATGTAATATCTTTGCATATCATTATTGTGCTTTACATGTTCACCCCCCCCCCCCCCCACCCCCTTCATTAGTGGCCATGGCCTCTTGTATGAAAAAAATTCTCTGAATCTAAGAAATTTGGATCTCTCTCTCTCTCTCTCTCCCCTCTCTCTCTCCTCTCTCTCTCTCTCTCTCTCTTTCCTCTCTCTCTCTCCTCTCTCTCTCCTCTCTCTCTCTCTCTCTCTCTCTCTCTCTCTAACAATTTACCTTGTCTGTTGTATCTCCTAAAGCAGGTGTGGGCAAAAAAACCTTATGTGATCTGATGTATCCTGACTTAATCTGAGCTTAAACAAACCCAGGCTAACCTAAGTTAACCTAAGCCAGCCTAACTGAACCTAAGTCAATCTAACCCAACCTGACCCTAGCCTTACTTGTTATAACTTAATGCGACCTAACTAAACTATTTTAACCTAATCTGACCGACCTAAGGTAACCCAAGCTGACGATTTGATTTAACCTAATATCACTTAAACTAACCCATCACAATTCACACTAGCCTGTCTACCCTAACTCACTCTACTCTAACCTAACCGAACCAACTGTAACCTAACCTAACCTATATGAAGAAATGTTGACTGCTGTACCTTTTCCGTATAACTTGAAAATATAAAGGTAAAGAAAAAAGGTACCTTTTGGAGAACTCTTCAACGTTTCGTGCTGTAAGCACTTGGTCACGAAGTGAAGTGTTGAGGTTTGTAGCCACAAGTGAGGTTGGTTGAATGTATCTTCAATGTTGGATCGTTCCTAAGACAAGGGAGGAGCTTGTGGTGGTTTGGCATAAAGACCTCTATGAAAAGGAAGCCAGACGTCAACTCTGTGACCCAACAAACTACATTCCCATTAAAACCTCTACAGTTAAGCAAGACAACGCACTAGTGAGGAAAACTATCAAAGAACTAGTCTCCAAAGACATTCTCTACCCACGGAAGCCACAAGAGCTATCATTAAAGAACCCCGTACATCTAAATTCTATCTACTGCCAAAGATTCATAAACCTGATAACCCAGGCAGACCTATTGTCTCAGCCTGCCCCGCCCTACAGCTAAAGTCCCCATTCATTGACCATTGTTTCAGCCTCTTGCCCAAATCCTGCCAACATAGTGAAAGATACCAATCACGCCACGATCCTGAACAAAACGTTTTCCCCAAGATACAATACCGTTTTCTGTTCACTATGATGTTTTTTCACAACCAACATCCCGCACAAGAGGGACTGCTGCTTGAAACACTCGACCCATCCCAATTTCCTTTGAATTGACAAACGTATTTTACGCTTGACAGATTTTTCTTACCCTAAACATTTTTGAGTTCGGTGAGAATTTTAACAACAACAAAGGGAGTTGAAAGGGGAAAACACGAAGGGTCCATCTAGTTTGCCTTTATGGGCAACTTTGAATCCCGGATTTTCCCCCAAATTTTCCTGGACCCCACCAAAAAGTCTTTAGAAGATTCACGATGATTGCTTTGGCATATTCACGCTCCCCAACAAAACTTTGACTTCATTAAGTTTGCGAAAAACTTCCATCCACCCTCAACTTACCAGAAATTTCTGACTCTCCCCTACTTTTCTCGACATCTTGTCAACATCCAGAAAGACCACGATCCCCCCAACTACAGTACATTATAAACCAACAGTTTTCCATTCGTCCCTTCTCTTCTCATCCACCACCCCCTGCATCGAAAGACAGCTCCCTTTTTCCCTTTTCCGGACTGCGCAACCTACTCAACAGGGCTTTTTGTGAAAGGGGGCAACAACCATGCTATTTTTTTTCACTCCCAAAGGGGGTTCCCCCTTTAGCCTTGATACAATCACCCCTAACGAGCCAATCAATTTCCGGATGCCAAGCTCTCAAAAGCAAAGAAGGGGAGCTGCAGAGAGGGACCGATCAACTGACTTTGACCTATCATCCACACAACAACCCAAAAACATTCTGGTCGCAACTTCTCGATCCTAAACGATCCAACACTGAAGACACTTAAACCCAACCTCCACTTGTGGCTTTTAAAAGGGGACAAAACCTTGGGACCATCTTGTGCTGCTCCCTTCCATTCACTACCCTTTCGCTCAAGCTGCAATTTCCCCTTGCAAAAAACCAAAATGAAAAAACCTGACTTTTATTAACCCGCAACAACTACCAAAGGCCCATCAATCATAGTTTCAGGTGAAATCCCATTTCACATCCCAAACCAAAATGTTGCCCAATTCCGCCCGCCCTTTGTGTCCATGATGTATGGGGAAAACAAACAGATCCCCCAAATGATGCTTCAAAGAACACAGGGACAACATTCTGACAGAAAAATACACCATGGCAAACCACTTTACTTCGAAAACCAAAAACCTGTCGCACATCAAGTGGCAACGGCTTTGGGCGCAATGGACAAAAAAGGGCCAAACCCGCAAATTGGGGAAAGCCACTAAACACGCCTTGGCCTTTGACCTTAGGGCCCAAATTTCAGGGAAAAACTGTTTCTCCAACGCAACCCCCCTTTTCCCCCCCCTCCTGCCCCCCCATGTCTTACCAGTTTTCCTTCCCACCACCCCCCCCCCTTTCCCTAAAACCCCACCCCCAGTTTAACCCTCCCTCCCACCTCCCCCCCCCCTTCTTGCCCCACCCCCTTTTGTTGACCATATTAATACATTTCCCCTTTTTCCCCACCCCTCCCCACCTTTTTGGCGAACTTTGGTCACAAGAAACCTGCCAGTTTCCCCCAAAACCCTCAACACTTCACTTCGGCCAAGTGCTTCAGCACAAAACCTTTTTTTCTTTCCCTTTTATTTTCAAGTTTAACCAACCAACTTACTCTAACCCAACCATCGTAACCTAACCACGTAACCTACTCAACCCAAACCCTTCCATTTAACCCCAACCCCTAACTTTTTCCCCCTAACCATTGAACCAAACCCTAAATACCTTACTAACCAAACCCCATTGTAACAAAAACCTAACCTAAAAACCTAACCTAACAACCTAACCAAATTTCAAAAGGAGTGACTGGTGGGCGAACGAAGAAAAATTGGGATAGAGTTTGTTTAGAATTACCGCCAATGACATTGACAAAAAAAGGGCAATGACAAGACACGGCTTTTCAACCACTTGGGTCTTTTTCGGGCGAAAAAATAAATAAACATTTAACATGGGGGACAGACGAAAAAAGAACAAAAAAAAGAAAGAAAAAGTTTATCCTTTTTTCTTCCAGGGGGTCGGGGGCGGAAATACAGGGGGCCAGGGGATTAGTGAGAGAAAACGGGGGGGGGGGGGGGGGGGGGGGGGGGGGGGGGGGGGGGGGGGGTTCCGGGGGGGAGGGTGTGGTGTGATATGATGGGGTTTGTGGCCCAGTTTTTTTGGGAGGGTGGGGTATCTTTGTGATGGTATGGTAGTGGTGGATTGAAAAAAAGGTAAGGGAAAAAAGGGGGGGGGGGGGGGGGGGGGGGGGGGGGGGGGGGGGGGGGGGAAACTGAGGGGAGGGAAAAAAAAAAAAAAAAAAAAAACGAATTTAAGGGGAAGGGGATAAAACAAAATTAAGATTAAATAGAGGGGGTTTCTGAACTACGAAATGGGGATGAGGGGGAGTGGTGGGGTGTTGTATTTGTGTGTGTATTTTTTGGTGTTGGGGGGGAATTTTTGCCAACTGAGTGGAAGTGGTGGGTATTTTGGGTTTGGTTATTGTTTGGATTTGATCCTTTGGGGGGTGTATTCCCCAGTTTGGCAAGAGAGGGTTCCATTCCCAAAACTGGACACACCCCCCCAAGGCATCAACCCAAAAATAACCAAACACACAACCCACCATTTCCACATCATTTGAAATATCCCCAACCAACACACACACATACACACAACAACAACACCACCACCCTCCCCCTCCTCACTTCATACAGTAGTTCAGCAACCCCCTCCCTCTATTTAATCTTAATTTTTTTTTTATCCTTCCCCTTTAAATTCCGTTTTTTTTGTTTTTTTTTTTCCCTCCCCCTCAAATTTCTCCCCCCCCCCCCCCCCTTTTTCCCTTACCATTTTACAATCCCCACTACCATACCATCACAAAGATACCCCACCTCCAATAAACAGACACACAACCCATCATACACACACACCACCCCCCCACGCAACCCCCCCCCCCCCCCCCCCCCCGTTTCCCCTCCAAAACCCCCCGGCCCCATGTCTTTCCGCCCCGACCACATGGGAAAAAAACGGGTAAGTCATTTTTTTTTCTTTTTTTTTCGTTCTTTGTTTTACGTCCCACATTTAAAGGTTTATTTTTTTGCCCGAAGAAGACCCAAGTGGTTTTAAAGCATCGGTTTTTCATGTGCTTTTTTTTCAAGTCATTGGGGTAAGTTTTAAACAAAATCCCATTCCTAATTTAACCTAACCTAACAACCTAACCTAACCAACAAAAACCAACCTCAAACCCCCTCACCTAACCAATTTTAACCAACCTACCCCAAAAACCCCACTTAATAACCTACCCACCTGACCCCTGACCTATACCCCCCTAACCAACCCAACCTACGCAACCTAACCTCTGTTCGCTCCCAATCATCTCAATACTACTCCCCATGAAAGTAAACAAAAACAACCAAAAATTTAAAGTCAGGAAAAGAGGCACTCCCGAACTTTGACACTTTTTTCTCCCCCCCCACCATCACCCCCCCCCCTCTACCTCCCCCCACCCCCTCTCGATACCTCCTCACCCCCATCCCACTCAAACCTGAATCCATACCCACCCACCTTTCCCCCCCCCCCCCCCACCCACTCACGCTCAACACTTTTCTTCTTTGACACCCCTCCCCGTGTCCCCACCCCCCCCCCCCCCCCCCCCCCCCCTTTGCCCCCCCCCCCTCCCTTTCCCCCCTCTCTTTTGCGGCCCCCCTGTTCAGTCAGGATGGGGGCGCCATCTATTATTGCTATTTTTTCCCCACTGCCCCCCGATCCAAAAGCAAGATGGGGGGATGTCACAAACATTCACCGTCTGTTGGATCCGACGTTCCCTCATCCCCCCCCCCCCCCCCCCCCCCCTACATACACCCCCCCCCCCTTCCCTGGACTCCCCCACCCCCCCCCCCTTGCCCCCAGCCCTCTTTCTCCTTGTGTTTTGTTGTGTTTTTTTGTGGTGTGTGGGGTGTGGGGTCTCTTTCTCCTCTTCTTCTCTTTTCTCTCTTCTCTCTCCCCTCTCCTCCTCTTCTCTCCTCTCTCTTTCCCGGTAGGGCCCCTGTATACTCTCTTCCCTTTTCCCCTCCTCTCTCTTCTCATCTCTCTCTCTCTCTCTCTCCCCTCCTCCCTCCTCCTCTCTCTTTCTTTTTTCCCTCTCCTTTCTATCCTCAAACCCAAAGTCTGTTTTCGTCGTTGCCCCCCCCCCCCCCCCCCTCTCCTCTGTCTCGTCTGTCTGTCTCTTTGTGTCTGCCTTCTGCCTGCCTGTCTGCCTGTCTCTGTCTGTCTTCTCTCCCTCCTCTCTCCTCTCCTCCTCCCTCTCCCTCTCTCTCTCCTTTCTCCGGGGATCCTCTTATACTCTTGTTCTTCTTCTCTCTCTCCCCCCTCCCCTCTCTCTCCTCTCTCTCTTTTCTCTTCCCCCTTTTTCTTTTTTCCCCTCTCTCTTTTTATCTCCTACCAAACGGCGCGGCCCCCCCCCTCCCCCCCCCCCCCCCCTCTGGTCCGTCTCTGCCTTTTTGCTGCCTGTCTGCCTGCCCGTCTTCACGTCTCTGTCGTCGTCTCCCCCAATCTCTCTCTCTCTCTCTCCTCTCCCCTCCCCTCCTCTCCTCTCTTCTCTCTCCCTCTCCGCCCCCTCTCCTGTGCCTCTCTCCTCTTCTCTCCCTAAACCCCCCCCCCCCCCCCCCCCCCCCCTATCTCCTCTTTCTCTCTGTGCCTGACCCCCCCCCCTCTCCCAGTAGGAAGAAGCTGGCGCTTTTCGTGTTTGTCCCCCCCCCCCCACCCCCAGTTTCCTTGACGACCCCTCCCGTCTCGCGGGGCGGTGACTGATTACTTGACTCAAACAACGACGACCAAAAAAAACAAAACAATAACAAAAAAACAATAACAACAAAAAAAAACAACAAAACAACAACAAAAACAAAAACAACAAAAACAAACAGCAACAGTAACAACAACAGTAACAAAAACAGCAACAGCAGCGCAGCACAGCACACAACAACAACAACAAAAACAACAACAACACAGAAAAATGACAACAAAAGTAAAAAACAAAAGCAACAACAACAAAAAACAAAAACACAACAACAACAACAACAACGAAAACAACAACAACAACAACAATAATGATAATAACAACAACAATAACAACAACAATAATAACAACAACAAACAACAATAATAAAAACAACAATAACAACAACAATAACAATAACAACAACAATAATAATAACAACAACAACAACAACAACGAAAACAACAATAACAACAACAACAACAACAACAATAACAAAAACAGCAACAACAACAATAACAACAACGACGACGACGACAACGACAACGACAGCAACAGCCTGGTT
>CM031624.1:50536349-50548849 GCA_018398815.1 Conus ventricosus | reverse complement strand
CTCCTCTTTGTTGTATCTTGTCGTCCCGGTTTATCTCTCTCTTCCTTTCTCCTCCTCTCCTCTCGCTTCTCGTCTCTCTGTCTGTTGTCTGTTGTCTGTCTTTCTCTCTTCTTCATCTCTCTCTCTCTCGCTCTTCTCCCTCTGTCTGTCTGTTGTCTGTCTGCAGTCTCTCTTCCCCCTCCTCTCTCTCTCTCTTTTCTCTCTCTCGCTCTCTTCCCTCTGTTTGTCTGTCTGTCTCTCTCTCTCTTCCCCTCTCTCTCCCCCCTTCTGTCTGTCTGTCTCTCTCTCTCTCTCTCTTCCCCTTTCTCTCTCTCTCTCTCTCTCGCTTCTTTCCCTTGCTGTTGTTGTCTGTCTTCTCTCTCTCTCTCTCTCTCTCTCGCTCTCTTCTCTCTCTCTCCCTCCTCCCTCTGTTGTCTGTCTGTCTGTTGTCTCTTCTCTTCTTCTTTTCTCTCCTCTCTTCCCCTCTCTCCCCTCACTTGTGGCAGTGTGCTATGGGTCTTCAAAAAAGATTTGAATCCGCTTTCGAAGACTTTTTAAAAGGTTTTACAGGCATGTGCGTGAGAAGAAGGAGAGAGAGAGAGAGAGAGGGTGAAGGAGGGAGAGAGAGAGGACAGAGGGAGAGGAGAGAAGGAGGGGGAGAAAGAGAAAAGGGAGGAGAGAGGGTGAGAGGGGTGAAAAGGGAGGAGAGGGAGGAGAGGGGGAGGGAGAGGGGGAGGGGAGAGAGGGGGAGAGAGGGGAGAGAGAGAAGAGGGGGGAGAGGGGGGGAGAGAGAGAGAGAGAGCGCCCCGAAAAAGGGGGTTTTGGGGGGAATTACGAAGTTGAGCCCTTTTTGTGTGTGTGGGGTGGGGGGGGGGGGGGGGGGGGGGGGTGTTGTTTTGTTCGTTTTTTTTTTTTGGCCCCCCCCCCCCTTTCCCTTGTTTTTTAAAAAATTTTTTTTAATCTATCCCTTGTGTTCCCCCCTCCCTCGTCGCCCCCCCAGAGTTCATTTCTTATGTTTTTCTCCTTTCTTTTTTTATTTTTTTTTATTCTCTTTTTCCTTTGCCCCAGGAAGGGTTTTCCAAAACCAAACCCCTCGATTTTTCCCCTTTTTTCCGCGTACTGGCAAGATTTCGGGGGGGAAAAAAAAAAAAAAAACAAAAAAAAAAAAAAAAACGATTTATCCAAACTTTTTTTTTTCAGAAATGGCTATGGCCCCAAAGAACTCATTGCGCGACGGATCTTTTTGTTCGTGTGTGTGTTTTTTTTTATTTATTTTTTTTTCATTTTTTTTGTTTTTATTATTGTCTGAAAAAACAGAGGAGCCAAAAAAAAACAAAGAAAAAAAAACCCAAAAAACAACCAAAAAAAACAAATAAAAAAAAAAAACACCCAGCGCAAAAACGGTTCAATCGCAACCGGAAATTGTTTTTAAAAAAAGCAAACAAAAAAAAGAAACAGAAAAAAAGGGAAAATAAATCCGGATGCATCGTCCTGGTTTAAAGCATGGCTCCTTTATCACAGCATCCCGATTTTCACGCCTTGTCTTTTGCTGTTATTTACAAAAAGATATACATAAAAGTTTTGTGTCATACACTCTGACACTGATGCTGGCACATGTTGTGTCAAACATTCTCACACTACTATCATATTGTGTCAAACATTCTCACACTACTATCATATTGTGTCAAACATTCTCACACTACAATCATATTGTGTCAAACATTCTAACACTACTATCATATTGTGTCAAACATTCTCACACTACTATCATATTGTGTCAAACATTCTCACACTACTATCATATTGTGTCAAACATTCTCACACTACTATCATATTGTGTCAAACATTCTCACACTACAATCATATTGTGGCAAACATTCTAACACTACTATCATAATGTGTCAAACATTCTAACACTACTATCATAATGTGTCAAACATTCTAACACTACTATCATAATGTGTTAAACATTCTAACACTACTATCATATTGTGTCAAACATTCTAACACAACTACTTGGATGTAATCTAGAACCCCCCTCCCCCCCTCCCCCACCAAACTTGATATAGCAAAGGATAGATACAGCCAGAGAGACAGATAGAGGGTCAGACAGACAGACGAACAGACATGCAGCTGCGGATATTTGATATAGATCCAGATCAGAACGAGAGCTTGATTCACAATCGTTCGGCAAGACGATTTCAAACTGATACACCCCCAAAACTACTGAAGCCAGTTTTGACAAAACTTGGTGGAAAGGTCAACTGTGGTCAAAGGTCGAGTTTTATGTCCTACTGGCCGGGGGCCCTTAAGGACAAGACATACTTGCAGACTGAAGTCTTCATTGCTCGTGGCAGTTGTTGTCGTTGGCTGTGGTGTTGTGTATGGACTGTCGTCTGTCGCTCCCTCAGCTCTGCTTCTCTGTGAACTCCGCTTCACTTTGAGATGTTGGTTGGTCGGCCGACGGTGGGCGTCGGTTTTCTTGACCTCCTTCCCCCCTCCAAAAGACCTGTCTCCAGGGTCGCCAGGTGGCCTTCTTCATACTCCCGTGGCGATGGTCCTGTGCCGCGTGAGGCCACCTCAAAGAGGGAGCAGGACGAAAGTCGCTGGAGCGCTGCACGAGTCTCGTCTATCGGTCCAGGCAGACTACTGCCGAAAGGGCAATTTTTTGGCTCAGTCCCCGAGAGGGGTGCCCTTAGCCCGACCTCAAAAGCATGCTATTCCAGGCCACGGTTTAAATTCGTAGTCGGGCAGCGCCCCATCGCCCGACCCGCCCCCCATCCCCGGGGAGCCGTTCCCGCCCGGGACCAGGTCGACCGTTGTACCCATATGGCGGGGAAGGTTCGCTGTGCCACCTGAAACTGCCCTCTCACATAAAGTCCAAAAAAGAAGAGCTGCCCCCCTTTTACCTTGATGTTCGCTGCTTTGCCCTTCGCAGGGATCGGCACGTTAATTTTTTTTATTTTCATTTTTATTTATTTATTTTTTTTTTTTTTTAAAGCCTTTAAATTTGGGTTTTGGTCGGCGGTGCGGTTTCCGGATCAAGCGGATCAGTTCAAATCCCCCTTTAAAATTGTCACAATGTTGCATGAAAACGAGGCAAAACACTGAAAAATTTTAGTCACAAATTGATGACCATTTTGTAAAAAAAATTATTTGTATGAAAAAAATTTGAACTTTCAAATTTAATGAAAAACGTTGGTTTTTCGGATTTGTGGGGTCTTACAAAAACGAAATGCACGGGAAAGTAACTGTCTTAGTCCACCCACAATTGTTATTCCTTTGAAGTAAAATTTTTATTATTAATGTGTTTTTTAAAATTCATTAGGGTCGATATGAAATAAAAAAGACACGCTTATAGAAACTTTAAACGGAAATTTTAACACGACGGGCAAAAATTTAAAAGAAAAATTAAAAGTAAGGGGTTTGTCAAAAAAAGAGGGGTTTTTCTTCATTAAAAAAATTTTCAAAAATTAATATTTTTCTGAGCCAATTTCTAAACCGGGTTGTTTTTTTAAAAATTTTTTTTTGAAAACTCTAAGTTAGTTAAATTTGTTTGATTGTTTTTGGTTTTTCTCCCCGAAACAAAGGGCTTATTAAATTTTGGTTTGTTTTTTGGGGGGGTGTTTTTTGGTGTATTTTTTGGTGTGTGTTTTTTTTGTGTGTTTCAATATATTTCTTTTGGATCTTTTTTTTTGAATTCACCTATCTTCGTCCCGATTTTAGGTACATTTTTCAATCCCTTTTTCTTTCTGAAAAGGGTCTTTAATTTGTTTTAAAAAAACCCTTGGGTTGAAAAAATTTTAAAAGTTTACACAAAATTTAAAATTTAAACCCCCCTTCCCCTTGGGGGTTTGAAAAACAAGGGTTTACTCTTACGAACTAAATAAAAGGGGCCCCGGACCCAAATTTTCGTTAAAACCTCGGGGGGGTTGTTTTCTGTGTTTGGGCTTTTTCCCCCTGCTGGGGGTTTTTTTTTCTCTTTATTTTTTTGCCCGATTTGCTTTTTTTTTGTTTTTGTTTTGCTTTTTTTTTGCTTTCCCTTTTTTCCCGTTTTCTTTTTCTTTTCAAAAAACCGCTCTCAAAATCTTTCAGACTTTGATGCCCGCCCCCAAAACTTTTTAAACTTACACGTTTTCGTGAGTTGGGGGGTTTTTGGGTTGTTTTAATTTGTATTGTTGTTGTTGTTGTTGTTGTTGCTCTCTCTCTCTCTCTTTTTCCTTCTCTCTCTCCCTTTTTCCTCTCTCTCTCTCTTCTCTCTTTTCCTTCTTCTCCGTGTGTGTGTGTGTGTGTGTGGTGGGGTTTTGGTGAGGGTGGGGTGTGTGTGTTGTGTGTGTGTGTGTGTGTGGGGTGTGTGGGTGTGTGTGTGTGTTTTCTCCTCTCTTTTTTCTCTCTTTTCTCTCCCCTCTCTCTCTTCTCTCTCCTCTCTTTCTCTTCTGTTTCTCACTGTCTGTTCCCCAAATTTTTGGGGAGGGGTTTGTTTTCAGTTTTTCCGAAAGCTTGTTTTGACCTTATTAAAAAAAGGTTTTTTTCTGCACTAGTATAGCTAATGATGAAGGGAAAGGGTTTGATGCAAAGTGTGCAGTGGGGAAAAGTTTTATAACAGTGAATATGTGTGCCGGGGTTTGGGGGCCACTTGTGTTTATGATCATGTTGTGACTTAAAAAAAAATATTCATTTTGGTGACGGAAATGCACGAACCCTTTTTCTTTTTCTTTACATGGTTTGGTTTTCATCAAAAATTTTACGTTAATCCGTTGAAATTTATTTTTCTTTGCATCTTAAACTTTCTTTTTTCGGCGCTGCAAATATTCATGAAAAATGTACCCCTTTTAAACTTAAAGGCTTTGTTGGCCATTTTCAAAAAAAACGTATCGGAAGCCCCTTCTCTCTCTCTCTTTTTCTCTCTCTTTTCTCTCTCTCTCTCTTCTCTCTCTTCTCTCCTCTCTCTCTCTTCTCTGTCTTTCGGTTTTTCTGTCTGTTTTTTGTGTCTCTCTTTGTCTCTCTCTCTCCCTCTCACTTTTCTCTCCGTTTTTCCCCTCTTTCCTCTCTTTTCTCTCGCTCTCTCTCTCTCTCCCCTCTCTCTTTTCTCTCTCTCTCTCTCTCCCCGGGCCCCCCCTTTCTCCCTCTCTGTGTCCCCCAAAGGGGAGGGGGCACCCAGGGTTTAAAAAATAGCGTAAAGCTTGGGTGATTAATGCCCCCTGTCCACAATGACAAAAGATACAAAGGGAAAAAAACTGCGGGAATGTGATGTGATTTGGGGGGGTTTTCACCCCCAAGGAATGAGAAGGAGAGAGAGTGGGGAGAGAGAGGGGGACGAGAGAGGGGGAGAGTTTGAAAAGAGGGAGGGGGAAAGGAGAAAAGGGGAAAAGGGGAAAGGGGGGGGGGGGGGAGGGAAGGGGGGGCAGGAGGGGGGGGGGCCCGGGGTTACGGGGGGGAGCGTGGATAGGTTTAAACCCTGAGGATGCTGACTTGTTTGTGTGTGTGTGGGGTTGTGTGTGTGTGTGGGTGTGTGTGTGTGTGTGTAAGAGAGAGGGAGCGAAAAAAGCGAGAGAGAGAGAGGAGGGGAGCGAGGAAAAGGAGAGAGAGGGGAGAGAGGGGGAAAAAGGAGAGAGAGAGAGCGAGAGAGGGAGAGAGAGGAAACGGAGACAGACAGACAAAGGACAGGAAGAACAGACACAGAAAAACAGACAGACCGCAAACGGGACAGACAAAAACAGAGAAGCAGAACAGATACAAACAGAGGGCCGACAGGGGAAGAGAGGAGAGGGGGTTTAAAAAGACTGTTTCCTTTTTTTCATTCTTGAAGAAAAATTTGTTTTAAAAAATGGGACCCTAAAACATGGACATGGGAAAGTTTTTTCACTTGGCGCTTGTTGCTAAATTCCGTTTTATTACGGGTTCAGCAGCCAAAGAAAAGGAAAACGGCGTTTGTTTGGGTTAGTAAAAAAAATGAGGGAACCCCTGCCTGTTTTCAGTATGGTTCTTCAAAAACACTTTTTTGGCTAGTTCACCCCCACTTGCCCTTGTAATCCGGGTCAAAAAAAGCAAAAAGGGAACTTCGTCTTGGGTTTGTAATTTGCCTAATACTAATTTTTTTTCCAAATTATACCTTGTTTCGGGTCTTTAGCGATGTTTTTTGTTAGTTGTCACTTTGCCCGCCAGTTTTAAAGGGTCATTTTGTGTGAGGGGACGCTTGCGAGGGAAAGAACAAATCCCCCTCCCACTTTGATTTAACCCCCAAAACCCCCCAAAAAAACTTAAATGCGTTTTCATCCTCACGCTCAAGACCCGTTTTTTCTCTGTGTGGGAAAATGTAACGATAAGTGGAGAGAGGAAAAGAGAGAGAGAGAGAGAGGGAGGAGAGAGAGAGAGAGAGAGTTGATGATAAATGATGTTGAAAATCTTTTTTTCCCAAGGGAAAACAGATAGGCAAACACATGTTTTTTTTTTCACCCGGGCCCCTTTGCCCCATAAGGGACTAAAAAGCATGACTAGCGATAAAAGCAAACTAGCGACAAAAAAACTTGAAAAAAATTTTAAAAACTCACATACCCCCCCCCCACAAATGCTTTAAAAAAACTTGAAAAAAAAATTTGTTAATTTTTTTCTTTAAAGGCATAGAGGGGAATTTGAGGAGAAAAAAAGAAAAAAAAAAAAAAAGAAAGCAACCCGCAAAAAACAAAAAATAAAAAAAAAAATTTTAAAATTTCTAAAAGAGAAAAAAAAAAAATCACCCACACAAAAACTTTAGAAAAAGCGAATCCCCCCATCGAAGAGAAAGAGAGGGGGAGGGGAGGGGGGGGGGACGAGGAGAGAGAGAGGGGATGGGGAGGGGAGAGGGGGGAGGGGAGAGGGGGAGGGGAGAGGAGAGAAAAGAAAGAGAGGAGGGGGGGTGAGTTTTTTTCCCTTTTGAAAAATATTAAAACACCCAAGTGCTTGGTTAAAATTAGACAACACAATGCATCGTTTTATCAATTTTTTTGTTTTTTTGGGTTTGTTACTTTAAAAATTATATAATATGGTTAAAAGGAAAGACAAGACAAAGCGGCTACAATCAATTATCATTTTCGAAAACAATAAAGCCCTTTAGCGTCAATAGTTTTAAACGCTTTTTTCATGGTGTGTGTATGTGTGCGTGTGCGCGTGAAAGGCGCGGGGCACGCGCGCACGCTGCGGGCGCTTGTGTGTTTTGTGTGTGTGTGTGTGTGTGTTGTGTGTGGGTTGTGTGTGTGTTTTGTTTGTGTGTGTGTGTGGGTGGTGGTGTGTGTGTGAGAGAGAGAGAGAGGGGGATTTTTGCCTTCAAAATCTTTTCCCCCCCCCCCCCTCCCTCATCTTTTTTTTCTTGAACCTGTTCTACACTCCCCAAAACCATAATTAAAAAATTTAGTGACAATACATCAAAAACGAGCCTTTAAATACGGGAGAGAGAAGGGGAAAGGAGAGGAGGAGAGAGGGGGGAGAGAGGGGTGAGAGAAGAGGGGGAGAGAGAGAGAGGGAAAAGGAATGATATTTCCTTTTCTTTCTTCCAAAATAAATATACAAAAAATTTACTAAAAAATTTTTGAAAAAAAAGAAACAATACTTAAATTTAAAATTTAAACATTTCCGGGGCAGGGCACGCATTTATCTTTCCTTTAGATACAAGGTTTCCCTTTAAATTTAAAAATTTTGGGGGACATCAATCATTTTGGGACAATGCATCAAAAAAATTCAGTGACCCAAACATTAAATTCTTTCTTTTTTTTTTTTACGTCATTAAAAAAACCCAAATGTAAAAATTATCTTTAAAATATATCATTTTGGTTTAAAAAAGGAAAAGCGGCGTATCAGTTTAATATGCAGCAAAAAAAAAGGGGGGCTCTGGTATAGGTTTTTTACCCCTTACTTTTAAGGCCTACGGGTGAAATTTTAATTTTTTTTCCCTGAAGGTTTTGTTTTGGGGTTTTTTTGGGTTTTTTTTGAATGGGAAAATATTGTGGGGGGAAATTCCCAAACCAAAACTCCCAGAGAAGATAAGCTTGAAAAAAATAGTTTCTATTTTTGGTGGGGGGAACCGGGAAATTTTGGGTTGAACCCCTCGGGTTTTTTGTTAAATTTTGATAAAGGGGTTTGTGGTGTTTAAACCCGACGAAATTTTTTTTGCATTAAAAAACTTTTGTTGACAGCAAACATTTCTTTTAGCGGGGGCCTCTGCTTTAGTTTAACCCCCTTTATTTAAGATGGACATTTTAATAAAAATGCTTTAAGTGCTTTTTGTAGAAAACTCGTAAGGGGTTTTCAGGGCATTAGAAATAGCGAATCAAATAGTGTTGAACAAAAATTGATTGAAGAGAGAATAGGTGCATGTGGGATTTTTTTTCCTGGATGAAGGTTTAAGAAATGTTTTAAATTCCCGCCACAGTGATAGTTTGTTGGATTTTAAATTTACAAAAAACTGCAAAGGTTGATAAGCCAAGGAGATTTTTTTTCAACATTTACGTTTAGAAATCAAATGGCTTTTCCCCCAAATTTAAATTTTTCCTTTGTTTTTGGGAAAAAAAACAGTTGGGGCTGTTCTTTGCAAGTTTTATCAGCATTAGTTTTGTTTTTTTTGGGGGAAATTTTTGTAAAATTGTGTTTTTAAAATTTTGCCCCAAATTTAAATTAAGATTTCGCTTTTCTTCTGTTTTGAGGGGGAAAAAAGCTTTTTAAGTTGGAGCACTTGTATGGACGTGTATCATCAAAAATTGTTCACTTGAATCCTCAGAAATAAAGAGGGAGATCATTTATAAAAAGGGAAAAACGGCAAACGTGGCCTAACCAAAACCCGGGGGGTTGCCAGGGTTGGTTAGGTAGCTTCTCTGATAAATTGTTTTTTAACAAAAAAGGGGTTTGTTGACGGTCTTTGGGAAATTGTTGAGATTAGAGGGAAAGGGGTTTTTCCTGTTTTTACCATATGTTAAAAGTTTCTGCTTTGAAATTTTGTGGTCAATTACATCAAAAGCCTTTAAAAAATCAAAAAACAGTGCGTACTATTTATTTTCAATTAAAAATTGGCTAGCCATTGATTTATTTGTTTTGGGAAGTGCTGTATGACAAGAATGATTTTTCCTGAACCCCCATTGAATTTTTTTAGTAGGTTGGAAGAGTCAAAATTTGGGGGCAAAAAATGTTTTTTTTATGTGTTTTTCCAAAGGGGTTGGAAAGAACTGGCCCCAAAAAAGATTTAGGGGCTTTTAGTTCGATGGGTCAGATTTGTTTTCCCCGATTTGAAAAAAGGGTATTACTTTTGCAAAAATTTAAATGAGCCAAGGGAAAATGACATTTATCAATGCATAAAAAGTATATGTAGGTAAGAGTTTCACTTTTAACGGTGCTGATAGTTTCAGAATCTTTCCATCAATTTCCCTCAAGTTTCCCCGACTTTTCCCGGTTGTTTAACTGGATAAAGCTTTGTGAAAAATCAGGGCTGTCATAGGTGGAAATGGTGGAGTGAAAAGAATGTTTTGCTTTACAAAAGTTTTTCAAATTTTTTTAGTTCATTTGGTCAGTATTCTTTTTTTTGAAAAATGGTTTTTCTGCAACTTTGTTAAATGTTTTTTTGAAATTCATTTGGTGTTATATTTTTATGGGCCCTTTTCTTTGGGGTGTGAAGGTTTTTTTCGTAAGTTTTTTTATTGCTTGCCAAAATTTTGGGTTCGAATTTTGTTTGTTGGTACAAGTTCAAGAAAATTTTTTATTTTTGCTGTCCGTTTGGTGAAATTGGGCTTTATTTTCGTTGCCTTTTTTAAAATTTATCCGATTTCCCTTCTGTTTCAAACGATTTGTCGCGTAGGAAAAAGCAGCTTGTTTTTCATCAGTCATCCAAATTTTGGGTTTTGGGGCTATGTTTTTAAATCTACGGTTTTTAGTGGCGCATGCTTGTCATAAACAAAAATTTTTAAAAGTTTTTGGCCCAAAAAATCAACGCTTTCGATGGATCAGGGGTAATTATAAAATTTAAAGGGGGGAATTTATGAGGTCAGTGAGAAAGGGACCTTTATGGAATTGTCCAAAAAAATCTTTAAATGATTTGTTTGTGGGGGCCCGTTTTAGGGAAATTTTTATTCCCCTTCTTTTCCCCGTTAAAACATTCTGGAAAAAAGGGTCGGGTGCAACATTCAAAGGGGGACACATTTTCTTTAATGCGGGTTTGGGTTTTAGAAAGATAGATGTGGTTAATTAATGTTTGCTTGTGGGCGTTTCTGGGTGGGCCCGGGCTTTAATTTGGGTTTAAATTGTCGGGAAATAGTCTTGTTGACCTTTATGTTTGGCATTTCAATAAATCAATGTTTGAAATCACCCAAAAAAAAAATTATTTCGTAGCAAAAAGTGATGCTGAACCCTCAGGGCCCTAAACTTGTCATCCCAAACAGCATGTTTGCTGGGTTTCGATAACAAAAACCGATTTTGATGGTTTTTGTTCTCTTCAACCTGATTATTTGCCAAAACTTTCTTCAATTCCAAAACTTTCAAGTTCATATTAAAAAGTTGGCATTTAATGTTTTGAATGTAAAAAATTTAAAATGCCCGTAGTTTTTTGGTTTTTTGGGGGGATTCTGTGTACAATATTGTAGCCGGGTTAAGGAAAATGGGCATCAGGGAAATATTGGAAAATCTTGAAATTTAGTTGGGGGGCCAAATTTATTTAAAGGGTTTGTCTTGATTTGGGCCGTATAGTGGGATCTCCTTTAATTTGTTTTTGTGTTTGGTTTTTATTTAGATGTCCAATAGTAATCCGGGCTTCCCGTGGCCCAAAGCGAAGATGTTTTTTCCATTTGTGTAATTAAACAAAAATAGGATTTTTAAAACTTAAAAAAAAAAAAAAAACACCTTTTTTCCATATTTTACACCAAAATCAACAATCTTCAATGCCAAAAAGATAATGCTTAAGAAACAAACAAAACTAAAATTTTCAAACCCAAATTTCAAAAAAAACATTTTAAAAAAAACAGAAAAAACAAAAAAAAAGTTCAATGCAAAAAAAATACTGAAAATGAAAAAAAGGGAGTAAATTAAATTTACAGAGTTATGGTTTAAATCACCCGTGGGCAGTTTCAACCCAATTTTTTTTTCTACAAACAGAGGTTTCTTTTGCGGGGCTCAGCACCAAATTAGATTCAATAGAAACTATGATATAAAAAAAAGGGGAAAAGGAGAGAGGGGGAAGCGAATTTCTCAGTCAGATATAATTTGATTAAAGAAAATTGTTATAATTTCCCACCCGGGTATCTGATGTTTAAAAAGTCCACAATGAAATTTTTTTTGCTTTTGAGGTTTTTAAAAAAATTTTAATTTTTTTTATTTTTTTTTTTGTGCTGCTCCCCGGGAAACCGGTCCACGAGGATTGGGGTCCTTAAATCCTTTGGGTTTCTTCAAACACCAAAAAGGCCCGTGTCTTTTCTAAATGTTGTATTGTGTGCAACGTGGTCCCCAGTCCTTTCCCCACCCCCTTTTTTCCCTTGAACACCAAAGTTTTTTTTTTATTGAATTTACACATGGGCATATAGCATACCCGCAAAACCAAAAGCTGATGTTTCACTACACTTGAAAAAAATTTTTTACTCCAAAACTGTTTTGCACAACTTCTTTTGTCTGTAACTTCGGTTGTGTACTCTCCTTGTACAGGAACCCTTATTTCCCCCCAGGGCTTTTTTAGCATGGATGCCCGGGTTGGGGGGTTTCGGGGGGGGGGGAGGGGGGGGACAGGAAAGTAGTATGGCCACTGCCAAAAAACAGGTGTGGGGAGGGGAAAAAGGGGGGGGAGTACATGGAAAAAGAAATTGAGGAAAATTTTCCTAGGGGGATTAGCAGTGACGTTCGTTGGGCAAAGTGATAGTGACGAGTGTTTTGTACTTAATGGAGAGATGGGTTTGGGGGGGGTTGGGGTGATAGTTAATTTGGGGGGAAAGTCATCCAAATCCCTATGGTTTATAGGAGAGTGAGGAGAGAGAGAGAGGAAAAGGGAAGGAGAAGAAAAGAGAGAAGAGAATTTATAGGGTTTTCGTTTATGTTATGTGTAGCCCTTATAAAGATGTATTTTAAATTTCTTGTGGAGGGGAGGAGAGAGAGAGAGAGGAGAGGGAGAGAGAGAGGAGGGGAGAGAGAGGAAGAGAGAAAAGGGAATTAAATTTTTTATTTCCCCAAAAAACCTACGCCCCCTTTTGGGAAAAGGGTTTTGGGTATAGTACATTTGAAAAAAAATATACGCAAAAATTTTAACAAAAAAATCAAATGAAGACAAAATCTTTGGTTCCCTTTTTAAAAGGTAGCCAAATTTTTCTAAATTTTTAAATTTCCTTTTACAAAAAGCTGAAAGATTTCGAACATTTTTGTTGAAGTTGCGAAAATCAATTTGGGTTTTATTTTAAATGGGGAAAGGTGTCCCATAGAATTTTGGCTTTAAATTTTTTCTTTTTTTTAAAAAAAGTTAAAAAGGGCTGGGACAAAAAAACAAAAAAATTTTCATTCATTTTTTTGTGGGACTTTCAAAAAAGGGG
>CM031624.1:50528849-50531349 GCA_018398815.1 Conus ventricosus | reverse complement strand
TACTTCTTGTGCCTCAATCTTTACACTTTCATTATCAGTTTCTCTAGAAACACTACTAGAATCATGTAACTGTTCGTACAAGTTTTCTGTTACTTTCTTTAGATTATCTTTCAAATCGTCACGTTCAAAGCGGCAATAAAATTTGTTTAGCTTTTCCGAAAACTCTTTCTGTTCTTCTAAAGCCATGACTGATGCGGGATTGTTTGTTTTTGTTTGACCTGTGAGAGTTTGTAACCCTTTCCATGCATCAGCCATGTTTCCTTGTTGAAATTGAGATTCTACTTTCTCTTTATAAACATTCTGCTGTTCTTTAATTTCTTTAGCAAGTACTTTTTGAACCAATTTTCTGTCTGGTTTACTACCAGTCTAAAAAGCAGCTTTCTTTTTATTGAGAATCACTTTGAGGGATTTTGTAATCCAAGGTTTATTGTTAGGAAATATTTTTACTATCTTTTGGGGGATGATCAGATCTTCACAAAAGATATGTAACTCGACACGACATCGGTAGCTTAATCCATATGTCATATTAAAGATAGTATTTCAATTTAATGCATATGTCATGTTAAATATAGTATTTTAAGTAAATGCGTATGTCATATTAAAGATAATAGTATTTTAAGTTTATCCCGGTCATATAAAAGATAGTATTTTAAGTCAAGTCATGTGTCATGTTAAAGACAGTGTTTTAAGTTTATGCATACGTCATATTAAAGACAGTGTTTTAAGTTTATGTATATGTCACATTAAAGATAGTATTTTAAGTTTATGCACACGTCATATTAAAGACAGTGTTTTAAGTTAATTCATGCATCATATTAACGACAGTATTTTAAGTTCATGCACACGTCATATTAAAGACAGTGTTTTAAGTTCATTCATACGTGACGTAACAAGTTGACTGTGGACAACGCAGGGGCAGATCATCTTAAGACAGGAGGGAGTGGGTGGTGGTAGTGGTAGTAAGTAAGCCAGCGTCTTTTTAATGTATAATTCCCCAAACACTTCTTGGCTGGGAGACGAGAGAGGAGAGGACTAGTGGAACGAAACAAATCTTCGTTTTATCCAATGAACAATGCTCGCTTTACCCCCCCCCCCCCCCCAAAAAAAAAAAAACAAAAGTGGACGGGAAGGGGGAGAGGGACGGGGCAGAGGGGGGGGGGGAGGGGGGCAGCGGCAGAAGGGAGTATCGGTAAGAGAATGTAGGCGGATGGATGGATGTGTGCGTGGGGGTTGGGATGGGAAGGGGGGGGGGGGGGGGAGGGGGGGGGGGGGGTCGAGTGAAAGGCTACCAACCGGCAGTCATCATTTTTTTGTTAAGCGAATCAAACACTCATCATCAAAAAAAAAAAAAAAAAAAAAAAGAAAAAAGCTGATCCAGGAGAGAGGACGGGTGGGTGGGTGGGGGGAGTGGGGTGTGGTGTGGGTGGGTGGGGGGTTGTTGGAGGATGTTCGTGGGTGAAAGGATGACGAGGGGTGTGGGGATTGGGGAGGTGGGGGGGGGGAGAAGAGGACTTGGGGCTGGAGGGGGGGAGGGGGGTATTGCGTCATACATTGTCCAACAGCGTTTGCTGCTGATGCTGGTGTTGTAAGACAATAAATTGTTAGTGTTGCCGCCCCCGCCCCCCCCCCCCCCCTCTCTCTCTGACTTGCTTCCCCCTCCATCTCCCTACCCCCCCCCCCCTTCCTCATCCCCACCCCTCATAAAGCGGCTTTATTTTTTTTTTAAAGAGGGCGATTGAGGGAGAAAGGGAATGGGAGGGAGAAAAGGGAGGGGGAGGGTAGACATACATACGTACATACATACATACATTGTTTACAATTTTTGCCGTTGACGTTGTTCTGTGACGATTTCGCGCTTTTCTGCCCACCCTCCCCCACCCTCCCCACCCCCACCCCCATAATGCGCTCAGAGGCGCATTCACATTAAGAGAAAAAAAAAAAAAATTCCGAACCGGACAAGGAAAAGGACGAAAAGTGCGTGGGCCGCGGAGCGGGATGGGGTGGGGGTGGTAGGGGAAGGGGGGGGGGGGGGGGGCGAGGAATGGTGTGGAGGGGAGGGATGGTAGAGTGGGTAGAGTAGTGGTAGTGGGTGGGTGGGTGTGTGGGTGTGTGTGTAAGTGTGTGTGTGTGTGTGTTTTGGGGGTGGGTGGGTGGGTGGGGGAATGTCGGGGCGAGGATGGAACCCCCCCGAAACTCTCCAGGGGGAAGGAGTAAGAGATAGGGGTGCTGCCATGACACGACACCTTGTTCAGTTCATTGATGTTGTTTATGGCCCAGACGATGACATGGACCACAGGGAAAAGGCTGACGGGCCTCTCAGTTTCATCAACAGAGAGAGAGAGAGAGAGAGGGGAGAGAGAGAGAGAGAGAGACAGAGAGACAGAGAGAGAGAGAGAGAGAGAGAGAGAGCGAGCGAGGAGAACGACGGTTGGGAGAGCTCACACTTCCATTACAGACAAAGAGGGTGGAGACTGGATGGTCGGCTACAAAATGGGGAGAA
>CM031624.1:50513849-50521349 GCA_018398815.1 Conus ventricosus | reverse complement strand
CTGTTCATGTTCTGTTCCAAACACCATTTTCGAAACGAAATGGCTTGTGGCATTGCCCAGGGTCCAGTGCTTTGACCACTCATTTTCCTTATGTATACAAGACCCTCGTCAGGTTTAATCATGCCTCACTCAGTTATTTTTCAGTTTTTTTTTCTTTTTGCTGATGACATCACTCTTTCCATTCACCCTTTTTCCCTTTGCCAACAGCCGCGTTTCAAAATGTTATCAAGGACACCAAATTTTAGATTCTTGGAAAATTAGAGCTAAATGACGATGAAAAATTTAGGCGTCATCTCAACACCATTTCCAAAACAGTTTTCAATTCCAAAGGCATGCTATACGTGTCTTTGGTAATCAGCTCTCTTTCTCCTACTACTAGAATCCTTGGTTTCTATAAAACATTAAACATGGCTATCAAGTTACAAGTTAGGAACATCTGCCTTCAGCTTACTATGAAATAATATTATGTAACTGTGGCACAATGGGTAGTCTCCTCTTCACACATTCTGTCAACTCTCCACTCAGTTCGTGTATCCTCTCAAATCAGAATGCTAGTAATCCTATTTTCTCGGGCTATTTCAAACATCGTCTTACGAAACGAACTGAAAAAACAACAAACAAACAAACAAACAAACAAACAAACAAACAAACAAACAAACAAAACTTCAGAAGTCAACTACAAGCTTAGTGTTCATAGTTCCTAAGAATAATCCCGCTCAAATTCTCTTTAAACTCTTCGCTGGTTTCCAATCAAGCATGCATTGACTACACGCTTTCAACACACTTCCCCTCATCTTTTTGTGTTTAGTTCTATAAGAACCATTGGGATCTTTTCTGTGTGTACATCCAAGACTGTGGCGGATTCAGTCCTCCTGCTTTCACACGATGCGTTCCCTGTGTTGGTGCTCAAATCATTGAACAACGCTTCCTTTTCCTTTGCAGTCCCCACTGTCTGGAATTCTTTACCACCAGAAGTTGGTTCTGTGCAGGCAGTCCATTCCTTCCTTTGAACCAGGTCTGCAAAGCTACCGATTCAAGGAGCAGTGGCACTATAAAATGCTTGAAAGCTTCCTATTCCTTCCTCCACCACCACCCCTACCACCGCCTACTGTGCTACTCTTTCTCTTTCTTCTTTTCTTCACTTTCACTCCCAGCCGCCTTCACACACACACACACACACACACACACACACACACACACACACACACACACACACACACACACACACACACACACACCACACACACACACACACAGCACGCACGCACGCACGCACGCACGCACGCACGCACGCACGCACGCACGCACGCACCACACACACACACACACGTGTGCGCGCGCACACACACCCACACACACACATGCACCACATACACACATACACACTTAGCCCAGGTCATCTTTTGAGCTGAGGTGGACACATGTTTTATAGAAACCAAGGATTCTAGTTGGTAGGCAGAAAGAGACCTGATGACCAAAGACACACATGCGCTTTGGGCTCTCGCGAGGTAAAGTGCTCTATAAATATCCTTTTACATTACATTACATTACATTACACACACACACGCACACACGCACACACACACACACACACACACACACACACACACACACACACACACACACACACACACACACACACACACACACACACACACACACACACACACCACACTCACTCACGCACACAGACGCATACACATGCACACACATACACACATGCACACACACACACACACGCACGCATGCACCCCCTACTCCCCCCCGCCCCCCCCCCCCCCACCCCCCACCCCCCCCCCCCCCCCCCCCCCCACACACACACACACAAGCACTTTTATCCAGTGTTGCAAGGAAAACTCTCAGGGTGATGTATAGAGATTAAAAAGAAAAAAAATCTTCCACCTCAGCTCAAAAGATGACCTGGGCTAATTTCCTTTAGAACCCCAACTCCCCAACCTACCCTCCCATTACCCTCCCCCCCCCCCCCCCCCCCCCCCCCCCCCCCCCCCCAGCCACATCCTCCCCCACCCCCACTCTCCCTCAAAATCGAAAAAAAAAAGAAAGGAAAAGAAAAGAAAACTTGCGCGTTAACCCATGAGGGTGGCGCTGAAAACACAAACAGAAATTTCCAACATACCCTCCCTCGCTGTCTCTGTCTGTCTGTCTGTCTGTCTGTCAGTATGCTGGTCTGATGTGGATAGGTGAACGTGGGTCCTGTCAACAGGGAACGGTGCTAGAGTGCACGTGCATGCTGCGCATAGCAGGATGGGGAGGTGGGCAGGCGGTACGGAGGTGTGGGGGTCGAGGGGGGTGTGGGGTGTGGATAGACGGGAAGGGGAGTTGAAAATGATTCGAGCATGGTGGACAAGTGAGTGACTCTCTGTCTCTCTCTCTCTCTCTCTCTCTCTCTGTCTCTCTCTACCTCGCTCTGTCTCTGTCTGTCTGTCTGTCTGTCTGTCTGTCTGTCTGTCTGTCTCTCCTACTCTCTCCCTCCCCAATCTCTCTCTCTCTCTCTCTCTCTCTCTCTCTCTCTCTCTCTCTCTCTCTCTCTCTCTCTCTCTCTCTTACATGCGGTCAGATGCTAAAGTGCACGAATCATTTTAAAACACACACACACACACACACACACACACACACACACACACACACACACACACACACACACACACGCACGCACGCACGCACGCACACGCACGCGCGCATGCAAACACACACACCACACACACACACACACACACACACACACACACACACACACACACACACACACACACAGAGTATGCTTTATTTAATTAGTACTGTATTCGTTTGGATTAATTGTGTCTGTTCGATGATAACAGGAGTAATCATAACAGAACGAGAGTGTCAGCATCTAAAACATGGTACATAAATAAACCCTGGCATTTTGGATCAAACAACAAAACCTTAAAATCTGCACACAGTGTACGTCAGTCTGAACACAAAGACTATGCTTGGCGAATGAGAGACAATGAGAACAAAGAAAAGGAAAAGGAATGGGAAAAAAGCAGGATGTAGGCCCTCTATAAGGATAAAAGATGCAAAGCATATACACGTACTCTCAGTATATCTTGAATACGCGTGAGATATTCGATACAGAGGAAAAACCGTTTTGGGCTGTTATAGCCGTTTGTAACGGCTATTCTGGTAAACATTGGCCATCATCTGTGACCCATAATGAACATACCTACAAATTTTCAGAAAGATCGGCCTAGTACTTTCTGAGATATTCCATAAAGAAGAAAAACTGTTATGGGCCGATATAGCCGTTAGTAACGGATATAACAGTGAAAGAAACATCGGGCATCATCCGTGACCCATAGTGAACATATCTACACATTTCCAGAAAGATCGGCCGGGTACCTTCTGAGATATTCCAGAAAGAAGAAAAACTGTTATGGGCCGTTGTAGCCGTTAGTAACGGATATCACGGTAAACTAAAACATCGGGCATCATGCGTGACTCATAATGAACATACCTACAAATTTTCAGAAAGATCGGCCTAATACTTCTGCCTGGAGCGAGTGGAACGCATTTTGACCATGGACAGACAGACAGACAGACAGACAGACAGACACACACACACACACACACACACACACACACACACACACACACACACACACACACACACCACACACATGCACGCACGCACGCACGCGCGCGCGCGCACGCACGCACCCACGCACGCACGCACGCACGCACGCACGCACGCACGCACGCACGCACGCACGCACGCACGCACACCCCACACACACACAAAACACACACAAAACAAAAAATATCAGTATAGAATGTCATAAACCTCACCCATTGAATTTCCTTCATTTCCCCGGAATTAGTCCGGGCCCTGTAGGGGGGGAAAATTCTCCTGTTACACTGGGCCCAGTGATCTTTTCCTATACATATAAGTTTAAAACAAAAAAGGTTGGGGGCCCTTTTAAATTTTCAATACAAGATTAAAATCAAAAAATTTATAATTACAATCGAGCAGACTGGGAAAAATTTTAATCTTTTTTTAATTTTCCCTTCCCCTATGACATTCATCGGAATAAAGACGTGGATCTATTTTATGATCATTTCAAAGTCTGAAAATTTACGTGGTTGATTTTTTTTCCCAGATGTTCGTGTGTTTCTCCCACTTAATATGCAGGAAAAAACTTGTGGTGGACAGCGGTGTGAAAGAGCAAAACAAGAAAATTTTTCCCCAAGTAAAAAATTTTTTCAAATGTAGTAGATCTCCTTCTAAACTCAGGATTAAAAGGTGGCTAAATGCATATAAAAAAATTATTAGCAAAGCAAATTTTGTGAAAGGGTTAAAGTTTTGTGGGAAAAGAGGAAAAGTTCCCCTTCGATGGGGATTTAAAATTGGAAGAAAATTCGATTTATAAAAGCACGGAGTTTTCTTTCCAAGTGAAAAAGAAAATTTTAAAGAAAATTTAATTTCCCCAACGCTTATCAAAAAGCGGAAAATTTTTGCGGACATCTTTTCAGAAAAACAGCAGCCCTAAAAGGTCTTTCAAGAAAATGTAAGACTACAGAAAAGCCAGGAAGCTAAATTTAGAAATTAAAGTTAAAGAATCTAAACGATAACTTATACTTCAAAATTTTCCCTTTTGTTTTTTTAACTAAAAAAAGTTAAACTCAACATTGAGTAATAAAAGAACGTGTTTGGGGCCCTGATGAAATTTCTAATGAAATTTCTGAAACCCTTTTCCGATTAAATTTGGGGGCCAGTATCTTCATAAAAAAAATGGAAAAATGTGGGTGAAGGTAAATTACCAAACCCTGTGGAAACATTCAAAAATTTTGTTCCCTTTTAAAATTTGGGAAACCCCGTAGAGAATCAACAGTTAAAGGCCAAAACTCTCCTTTTCTTCCACCCCAAAGTTTAAATTTAATGGAGAAGATAAATAACTGCTCGCCTTAAATTCCCCTATTTTTGTTTAAAAACAATGTTTTTCCAGTCCCTTTAAGGGTGGTTTTAGGGCGGGGGAAAATTTACAACGGATCCTTGGTGAAGTTAAAAAAACCAAAATAAAAAGCCAATTTTTTCTGTAGGCAAAAGGTTTCTGGGGCCTTTTTTTTTACATTAAACGAGCCTTTGGGTCAAGTGTGGCACGCTCAATTGTTATTTAAAAATGAAAAAAAACAAAGGGGTTTGTGGGAGAAGGGTTTTGTTTGTAAAAAAAAATTTTTTTTCCTGTAGAAAAATATTGAAACAAAAGTTGAAAATGGGATTCTTCCCCGAGAGATTTTTCATATGGGAGTTCCTCAAGGGTCCATCTATTCCCCCTTTTCCTTTTTATTATGATATCGTTTTTTCTAAAAAAGATACAAAAAATGTTAAAATTTTTTCAATATGATGACCTTTTTTGTTTGGTTGGATGCAAAAAAGGGAAATTATTTTCAAACAGAAAAACTGAAACAATTCAGATTGTTATTTGTCTGAATTTAAAAAGATAAGCGCTTTCCCGGGAAAAAGAATGGTTTTATCTTTTTTCTGTTTTAAAAAAAATCACTGTTTGGGATTTAGTGTGGTGACCCCCCCAGAAGATTACCTAGTTTTTTTATCGCGGGGGGCTACAAATTTAAAGAATCCCAAAATTCTTTGGTGGGTTTTTTTACATCCAAATTTTATGGGAAAATTTTTTATTGAAAAAAGTCTGGGCAAAAACTCAAAAAAGCATAAAATTTTCTTTAAAAATTTTAAGCAGAAAAAATTTTTGGGGGAAAGAAACCCAAAAAACTTGACCCTTTTTTGCAACATTTTTTGGGTTTGATCAAAATTGACTTTCGGCCAAGAAGTTTTTTTTCTGTCCTAAATACCTATGAAGAAATTATAAGTATTGACTCTAAGCATACAAATAGCTTTGGAGTTCCTGTCCACACTCGACTATTGCTACGTATGGGGAGGTTGGTGTTCTACCTTTGAACAATTATCGAGAACTGTCTTCAGCTAAGTTAATTATAAGAAGCAGTGCTGTTGAAATGTCAACGTGAATGAAAATGTACTTAGATCAGATCTTCAATTTCCAAAAGAGCAAGGACCATAACATCTTTGACAACAATAGCCACTTATGCTTCAGAAATTCACAGTTAGATTAGATCTGAAAACTAAAGATATAGGTAAACGTTCGATTACGTCTCCAATTCCTCCATGGGAACTGAACAGAGCAGATTTTGACTTTTCCAATGACGATCTAAAAAAAAGAGTGATAACCCTCACCTACTTGCTTTTTCTTTTCGATCTCATTGTTCATTCAAAATTATTCTAACCATTTGAAGGTATATACCGTGGTTCTCTTATTCACACTAATGGGCGGGTGCTGGGTTTGTAATACCTGGATTAAAGAAAGAAAAATCGTTTCATATTGGTGCAGGTCATTCTGTTTTCACCGCAGAACTGGTAGCCATTCTCATGGCTCTGCGATACATTGTTAATCTTCCTATGGTATATTCAATACTTTTTTGTGTTGACTCTAAGTCTGTCTTATTTACACTGAAATCCATGAAGTCTAGAGACAGATGGTACTTAGTAATTGAAATTAATCACCTCATACATTTTCTAATTCAACAGGGTTCCAGTGTAACATTTACTTGGGTTCCATCACATTGTGTATTTATGGGAATGAATGGGCAGACAGAGTAGCTAGAGGAGGTGCAGTACAAAGAATTCGTTGTGAAAACGTTCATATTCCTTGTCTGTAAAGGAATGCTATAATCTTTTAGAAAAAGACACCAAGGCCCGTGTGGGTTATAATGTAATCAGGACACCTCTTACAGCATGTCTTTGTTGAATGTTTTTCCGAGGGAAATTCCAGTTTGTGTTTATAGACTTAAATATAATTCATTAAAATGTAAATATGTTGATACTGCAAAATGCATATGTGGGAAAAACTTTTGACATTTCATGTACTATTTAATTGTCCACTATGCGGCAGTACATACCCAATTTACAGTTACCAGATAATCCTACAGTTGATGATTTTAAGACTCTAACTTCAAATCATTCATTTTTGGCTAATGTATCAAAATATTTACTTCGCAGTCCTATCGGTACATTAGTATGAGATTTCAGTATTTTTGAAGCAAACATTTTTTATGTTGTTCATGTCCACTGATTTAAGCTTTATTTTTAATTATGTTTTCATTTGTATAATAATAGCAATGTCATCTTGATGTTTATCATTTACAAATGTCATAATCGTCTAAAAACACGCCATGTGAAAAGACGTAAAACTAAACAAACAAACACACACACACACACACACACACACACACACACACACACACACACACACACACACACACACACACACACACACACACACACACACACACACACACACACACACAGCATTTGTTCGTTCCCATTCTAAAGTACTCCCTGTTCTATAAGAACTGGGAGTACAAAAAAAGAAAACAAACGAAAAAAAAAACTACCAGGGGAAATGGGAGGCTGGATGTCCCAGGCTGGAT
>CM031624.1:50501349-50508849 GCA_018398815.1 Conus ventricosus | reverse complement strand
GACGATCCATGCGGTCCCATGAAGTCATTTAGCCACACGGCAAATCTCTCTCCAGTGACATCAGATTGATCAGGTGACAGACAAGAACAGCCCGGCTCATCCCTCCTCTCTCCAGGCCTGCTGCAGCTAATTGCATTACTCTTTTATGAGATGGCCTGCATCTGCACTGCCGCACACCATCGTTTCACTTTCCAGTCTTCCCTGAACGGTTCAACGGGAAATGCGTTTCTGATGTGTTCCACTCCAAATATGGTCTCTCGTGGAAACAGGGAAAGCGACAGGCGGTGCTCGTCGTTTCTTTGAAGAAACGTTTGTTTCTTGGTTTGTCTATTGGTTTGTCTATTGGTGTGTCTATTGGTTTGTCTATTGGTTTGTTTATTGGTTTGTTTGTTTTTTTCTGCTGCTTTCCTTCTGTTGGTTTCTGTTGATTTCATATTCCTCAGGTTGGACTGGGGTCAGTCGTTTTGTTTGTTTCTTATATTTGTTTTCTTGTGTTGGTTTAATTTTGACTTTGATGTTGAAAAGCCTTCCCTCTGGGGCCCTGGAATGATGACAGAAATCACAGCGTAAATTGCTAAGCAACAACAATCATACTTCATCGTCATAAACAACAACAATCATACTTCATCGTCATAAACAACAACAATCATACTTCATCGTCATAAACAACAACAATCATACTTCATCGTCATAAACAACAATCATACTTCATCGTCATAAACAACAACAATCATACTTCATCGTCATAAACAACAACAATCATACTTCATCGTCATAAACAACAACAATCATACTTCATCGTCATAAACAACAACAATCATACTTCATCGTCATAAGCAACAATCATACTTCATCGTCATAAACACCACAGTAAACGTTTTAGCAGCTGTAGTAGCAACAAACAGAACAAAGATGTCAAGGACATAAGTGATGTCAACATCTCTCACACCAGCACGAACGAACATAACCACAAGTTTGAAAACACACACACACACACACACACACACACACACACACACACACACACACACCACACACACACACACACACAGAGGAAAATGTTGCAGTGACCTAAGTAACAGCCACAGCAATTGCAGCAACAACTAGAAGGAAGAGAACCCAGGAGAGCGCAAACCCCTGCCAAATCAAAAGGATCCTGGGCCCTCCCTTTGATCCAGAGCTGTACCAAAATGTAAGGCAAAAAGAAAAAAAAAGTTGTTTTTTTATTGGAGAAAAAAAAAAAGGATCAGTAGCTAGGTTGTAATTCTTTTTCATTCTTTTCTTTGGACTTCTGTTCACAGTCAGTTCATGATTTGCAACGGTTTTCTACGAACCGAAAGAACGATTTCCTCTATACTATTTTTGTGCTAGGATATGTAAGATACAAATGACAACGTCTACATCAGAAGAAAGTTTGAAACATTTCGTTCGTGAAAATGTAGTCCTTTTCAGACAGTCAACAATTCGTCAACAGTATCAACTGTACCTTTACAGTGTTTATGCTCAGTGTAAAAGTTTGAAAATCTTGCTGAACAGATCTTAGATCCACAGTTTGATCCGAATTTGCACCACAGATCCGCCACTAAATTTAAGGAATTCATCCTTGGGCCACAATTCGACCTTCCCTCCGAACTTCGTTAAACTCGTTGAAGTTGTCTTAACGTAATCAAATTTGTAATAATCATACTGAACAGATCCTGCAGCTGCTGTTTCATCCATATACACACAATGGATCCGTACCAAAATGTATCAGAATCGTCTACATCCCATGTTTCCATCAAAATCGTCTATATCCCATCTTTCCATCAAGTTTGGTGAAAATGGGTGTAGTGGTTGCTGACTAGTATCAGAGACGAGCGTGGGGGAAAAGAACTTAATCACATAATCCCCGTCTCGGACCTGAAAGCGCAGATGAATCTGATCAAGCTCGGAAGTGAATTACAGCCGGGCAGTTCCATTTCAAGCCCTTCCCTAGAGACAGAGGACTGATCGAAGGGCAGAAAAAGAACAGAATATCTCGTTCATTGATTCTCTGATTTCTCCTGGCAAGCTGGAAGGAATGATATTATTCTTTGATGAGGCCGCCTGTGTTACCACGCATTCTGTGACCGAATTGGGTCACTCCTTGAGGGTGCCAACTGAATATTTCAATAGAGAACGTGTTTCTAAAGCTTCCCACAGCTTGTGACCCCGCAGGTGATCAGCAGGAGCCTTATTCTCCTTCTTGTGAGTCAGGCAGGCAGAACAGGTCTGAATAGGGTAGTAGAGACCAGGCAAAGCTACGTACCCCTGTCCTCCAGATTTCCAGGGCAAGAAACTCATGGACGTAAAATACAGTACAGCATCGAGTACGAATACAGCAGAAGACACAGACATTCATGTTAACCTCGCTGAGGGCATGTTCGACATCCTGTGATTGGACAAAGTCAGGAATGAGGAGTTTTAACAAAGGGCAGGAAAGGATGCAGTTGTGACAGGGTTAGACAGGACACTTCTTAAGGATGTCAGTGTCCAACTCCACCTGATAGGATCAAGGAGAGGGGGCCGGAGAGGGGGGGGGGGGGGGAGATATGAGCCTGAAGCCTATTGAGGAAAAGGGAGAAAGAGATACACCTGAAGATGCCTGCAAGACCTAGAGAAGTACTGTCCTCAGCTACTGAACCAACCAGCCGGGAGCAATCCTGCAATCCCGCACCATCCTTTGAAGCCTGCGCTGTGTTGGGATAGGGTACAGACACATACCAGATCATAATTGCTATTAGGCAGGTGACAATGTGTGACCACCGGACGCGACAGGACACAGCCTCCATAGAAGCGGCCCCAAGGGTGTATTCAATGATTGCAGAGCCCACCGGCAAGAAACGCCACGAGATGTCGAAAGACGCCACCACCGAGCGAACTGCTGTGCGCATCTTACAGCCTCCACTCACTTCCGTTTCGTTGAGAGGTGGACACAGTACAATTCCTGACACAGCCAAACTTTCGCCACGAGGCCAGATTTCCTGCTGCCAACAGGACTTTCCCTATGGTCAGTGGTCAACGTCACTGGACTATGGTCAGTGGTCAAAGTCAGTGGGCTGTGGTCAATGGTCAACGTCACTGGGCTATAGTCAGTGGTCAACGTCACTGGGCTATCGTCAGTGGTCAATGTCACTGGACTATAGTCAGTGGTCAACGTCACTGGACTATAGTCAGTGGTCAACGGCTATGGTCAGTGGTCAACATCACTGGGCTATAGTCAGTGGTCAACGTCACTGGACTATGGTCAGTGGTCAACGTCACTGGGCTATGGTCAGTGGTCAACGTCACTGGGCTATGGTCAGTGGTCAACGTCACTGGACTATAGTCAGTGGTCAACGTCACTGGGCTATGGTCAGTGGTTAACGTCACTGGACTATAGTCTGTGGTCAACGTCACTGGGCTATGGTCAGTGGTCAACGTCACTGGGCTATGGTCAGTGGTCAACGTCACTGGACTATAATCAGTGGTCAACGTCACTGGGCTATGGTCAGTGGTCAACGTCACTGGGCTATGGTCAGTGGTCAACGTCACTGGACTATGGTCAGTGGTCAACGTCACTGGACTATGGGATGGTAGTCCTTCGGATCCGAAGATGACGTTAGCGTTTCTGCAGCTCATCGATGTACGCAGAGGTGGCTCTGCAGCCCTAATCTGGAGGCGCAGAGTCTGGAACAGTGGGGGCACTGGAAGTCCGTTGTCGTGATCACTGCTGCTGCTGCTCTGTGGCGTTGATCCCTGGCGGCAGTCAGCTTTTGGCGTCGAGTACTTTCGAAGTTGGTAGCGGCTTTGTGAATTGTGGCCCGCCACAGAGGTCGGTCACTGGCGCACTCCTCTAGTTCTTTTGGTTTGAGTTCGCACCACTGGAGGTTTGATTTGACCGAGTCCTTGTACCGTTTCTTTGGGCGTCCTTGGTTTCTCTTGCCGTGCAGAAGCTCTCCATACAGCAGTCGCCTTGGCATACGGTGCTCTTCCATACGGATGACATGCCCCACCCATCGAAGCTGGGCCTTGATGAGCATGGACTCGATACTTGTAGTGTGAGCACGGTCCAGGACCTCGAGGTTGGAAACACGATCCTGCCAATGGATTCCGAGTATGGAGCGAAGAGCTCGCATGTGGAAGTTCTCCAGCTTCTTGACGTGTCTGCGGTACAGTGTCCAAGTTTCACACCCATAGAGGAGAGAGGGCAAGACCACTGCGTTGTAAACTCTCAGTTTTGTAGTCAGCCGAATGTTGTGTTGACTAAGCACTCTGTTGCGGAGTCTTCCCAGCGCCTGGCTTGCTTTGCTGATTCGGCATCAACTTCCCTGTCCAGGGAGCCATTACAGGAGATGGTACTTCCTAGATATCTGAAATGTTCAACGTCCGCAAGCTGGGAGTCGTCAATGACGATGGTGGGTGCCGAGGGGTTGGTGTTTGGTGCAGGTTGGTGAAGCACCTCAGTCTTGCCGAGGCTGATTGTCAGGCCGAAGAGCTTTGAAGCATCGGAGAAGCGGTCAAGCATCGTTTGCAGATCGGATTCTGCATGGGCCACCAGTGCGCAGTCATCGGCAAAGAGGACTTCTTGAAGGAGATCTTTGATGCTCTTTGTCTTGGCAGTGAGGCGACGAAGGTCAAAGAGGGAGCCGTCCAGACGATAGCGGAAGTAGACTCCCTTCTCCAGGTCTTGGACAGCGTGGGACAGCATGCAGGTGAAGAAGACGTTGAAGAGGACCGGAGCTAAGACACAGCCCTGCTTCACGCCATTGCTGATCTCGAAGGCTTCCGTCACGTTTCCACTGGAGAGGACCTGGCCGGTCATGCCATCATGGAAGAGCTTGATCATTTTCACAAACTTTGGCGGGCATCCAATGCGCTCGAGGACTGTCCAAAGAGCTTCCCTGTTGACCGTGTCAAAGGCCTTGGTCAGGTCAATGAAAACAGAGTATAGGGGCATGTTTTGTTCGATACACTTCTCCTGAAGCTGTCTGACAGCAAAAATCATGTCGACAGTGCTTCTGCCGGGTCTGAAGCCGCACTGCGCCTCGGGGAGGTTCTGCTCGGAAACAATGATGAGTCTGTTGAGGATGGCTCTGGCAAAGATCTTTCCAGCAATGGAGAGTAGCGAGATGCCTCTGTAGTTCCCACAGTCGGCTTTGCTTCCCTTGTTCTTGTAGAGGGAGACAATCAGGGCGTCACGGAAGTCATCTGGCATCTTCTCCTCCTCCCAGATACTCCGCAGGACATCGTGAAAGGCTTTTAGGGCGTTGGGGCCTGCCGCCTTGTAGATCTCAGCAGGTATTCCGTCCTTTCCTGGTGCTCTACCGGAGCTCGTCTGGAGGATTGCTTTCTGGATCTCTGCAGGTGGTCGTTCTTTTTCCTGAATCCGAGGGCAACAGGGGAGTCCGGCAGCACCCGTGGGCGACTGGGCAGCCTCTTTAGGACAGCACTGCCCACCCCCGCATGGGGGAGGGGGCTAGAAAAGGTGCCCCGAACAAATGCTTGCCCTTTACAGTCTGGTCAGCTTACCGCGGTTGACAGACTCATCCATTTTGCGGTCGAAAAATGCAAAAGAAAAAGCAAAGAAAACTCCTTTTAGGAGCCTGGAACGTTCGAACATTAATGGACAGAGCTAGTACGTCGAGACCGGAGAGAAGAACAGCGCTTGTCGCGAATGAACTCCAGCGATACCGAATAGACATTGCTGCACTCAGCGAAACCCGACTTGCTGATGAAGGCTCCCTAAGAGAAGAGGGAGGTGGATACACTTTCTTTTGGAAGGGAAAGCCACAAGCCGAAGACAGGATCCATGGCGTTGGATTCGCCATCAGGACAGCCCTGCTCAAAAGCATACCTGTGCTCCCGGTTGGCATCAATGAACGCCTCATGAAATTGCGTATCCCCCTCAGCAAGTCAGGACACCTCACAATCATCAGTGTGTATGCACCCACGCTCACGAGCCCAGACGACACCAAAGAGCTGTTCTACGAACAACTTGACCAGGCCACCAGGTCAACTCCTCAAAATGACAAACTCGTCATCCTTGGGGACTTCAACGCCAGAGTAGGAAGAGACCACAGCAGCTGGGAAGGCGTTCTCGGCAGACACGGAGTAGGCAAGGTCAACGACAACGGCCTGCTCCTCCTCAGCAATGTGTGCGGAACACAGCCTCTGCATCACCAACACCTTGTTCAGGTTGGCGGACAAGTTCAAGACCACCTGGATGCACCCGAGGTCGAAACACTGGCACATGATTGATTTCATCATCGTACGCCAACGCGACATCAAGGACGTCCGGGTGACCCGCGTCATGAGAGGTGCTGAATGCTGGACTGACCACAGGCTGGTCAGGGCTGTAATGACCCTGCACATACCACCGCCACACAGAAACCGACCAAAGACTGTCAGGGCCTCCTACAATGTCGCCAGACTGAAAGACCCGACCTGCCTCTCCCAGTTCCAACAACTACTTGAAGAAAAGCTCCAAGACGGTCTGACCCCTGAAGATGGAACAGAAAAATGGTCCTCTTTTAAGGACATGGTCGCTGAGACTGCAAAAGAGGTCCTCGGAGCAAAAACCAGAGCCCATGAAGACTGGTTTGACGTGAACGATGAGAAGATCAAAGAAGCCCTCCATGCGAAGAACAAGTCTTACATCGAGTGGCAGAATGACCCATCGTCCGTCTCCAAACGCGAGAGATTCAAGACTCTCCAGGCCAAAGTGCAGACCGACCTACGTCTGATGCGGGACCAGTGGTGGCAGGACAAAGCGACTGAAGTCCAAGGCTACGCCGACTCTCACAACGCCAAGAAATTCTTTGGCTCGTTGAAGACAGTCTTCGGACCCTCAGCATCAGGCTGCTCCCCGCTACTGTCCTCCGACGGCGCAACCCTGATCAAGGACCAAGAAGGACTAAGCAAGCGCTGGCAAGAACACTTCAGCAACCTGCTCAACAGGCCCTCGTCAGTCGACTCGGATGCCTTGAACCAGATCCCTCAGCAGCCGATACAAGACACACTTGCAGTACCCTCCACCATTGCAGAGATCCAGAAAGCAATCCTCCAGACGTCCAGTCAGTGGTCAACGTCACTGGACTATAGTCAGTGGTCAACGTCACTGGACTATGGTCAATGGTCAACGTCACTGGACTATAGTCAGTGGTCAACGTCACTGGACTATAGTCAGTGGTCAACGTCACTGGACTATAGTCAGTGGTCAACGGCTATGGTCAGTGGTCAACATCACTGGGCCATAGTCAGTGGTCAACGTCACTGGGCTATGGTCAGTGGTCAACATCACTGGGCCATAGTCAGTGGTCAACGTCACTGGGCTATGGTCAGTGGTCAACATCACTGGGCTATGGTCAGTGGTCATCGTCACTGGGCTATGGTCAGTGGTCAACATCACTGGGCTATGGTCAGTGGTCATTGTCACTGGGCTATGGTCAGTGGTCAACATCACTGGGCTATGGTCAGGTCAACATCACTGGGCTATGGTCA